>JALJVW010002397.1:4392500-4998168 GCA_024865655.1 Emberiza elegans
ATCTTGTTCCCTTGATTTGCCAGTCTCCTTGTCAAGTGCTCTGCCAAGGGCTTTGTACGTGTAGAGGAGCAGCAAACAGACCTAAACATGCCTTAGAATCTCCAAGTACCTTGGACTGGATATTTCCTGTCATGGCATGGCCTTTCACTGTAATTCAATCACTTGTTTTATGTTTGGTGGTTTTTCCCCTGGTATACTTTAAAATTTCCTAGTGTTTTTAGGAATATGCTCCTGATACAAAGTGTTTTGGGAAGTTTACTGCTGCCTTTGTGCACACGTTCTCCTGGAATGAACAGGACAGCCGTGAGCTGCTGTGTGTGTGCTGAAATCCCCAGTGCAGCTCTTATCTCGGGGTGCCCTGCTGTGATAAGAGCTGCTTTGCTGCTGCTTTCTGTTCCTGTTCCTGTTCCAGGGCTGCCTCCCGGCTCTGCTGCACCACAGGAGCACTCAAAGAGCCCTCTGCAAAACCAACCCCAGCTTTTCAGCCTGGCCCTCCTCTGCCTGGCCCTGGGAAAGTGCCAGCAGCTGAAAAGGCAGCTCAGCATCCCCACTCTGAGCTGAGCACACACGTGGGGGAAGGTCACCATGCCCAGGACAGAGCCGTGTCACATCGGAAACCTCTGACCAAAACCTTCTCCCCTGACCAGTGCAGGGTGTGATATGAGGCCTTTTTCACACATGGCCATGTCATAAACAACTGCTTAGTGGGTTTAAAAGCCTTTGCTCATGCTGTACTGTGTAAGAGTTCCTTTTTCCTACTGGCTGAAATCAGTTGGAATGGATGGGAATGTGATGGGTGCTTGTGCTTTCCAAGACTGACTGCAGAATTTATATGAGCTTAAAAAAATCTATTTTTTAAAGTAATGATATTTTTTCCCCACATAAGCAGAAAAAGCAAGAAAGAGTAGGTGGGTTGAAGCTGGATGTACAAGATTTCTGTCACTTCTTGTAAATTCACTCTTTGTGTATCAGAAACATAAATGTTTCCTCAGGATGTAGGTAGGGACATTTTGGTGATAATTCCACGAGTTGACTTGGGCATTTTCCACAGGAGCTTTAGTTTGCAGTTTTGCTGCAGTCTGTTACCTAAATCTGACATGCAGTACCTTTCATGGGCAGTAAATGGTATTTATTGTCAGAAAATAGCATAGAGGTGAACCTTGAATGGGATGTTCAAAAATTAAAGGGAAAACCACTGCCTCTGCAGCATTCCAATTGCTGGACTGCCTTTCCCACTGCCCCTGGAGCAAGATTCTCATCAGGCTTCAAACCTGCAGCAGCCAGGATGGTCAGAGGTAAAACTGAAATTGAGATCCACAAACTATACAGGAGCAGTGCAAGTGACACTGAGCAGAACAGTAGCTCCCCAGTGGTCTTTTGCTCTTGGCTCTGTGGGTTTTCTCTGAGAAGGAAATGGTTGATTTTGAGTTCTGCTGACATAGGAGTTTGCTCCTCAGCTCCCTGAGCCCTTGCCTGTAGCCACATTTCTCTTCACAGGGAAAAGCAAGGCACAATTCTTCCCAAGAGTATTTCTGGGTTTCACATTCTCTGAACCTCAGAGAAAGGAAAAACAATTCTTATCATGTGCTGTGCCTGTGTTTGTGCCAAAGGAGAATGCAATATGGAGATTGTTTACCCAAGGTGATGGTGTTTTGTTTCCTTGGCCTTCCAGTGTGTGTGTGTGTGTGTGTGTTGGGACTGTTGGTCATGAGATCCTGGGCAGTTGTGTGCAGACTTGAGTGCTTGGCAGATTCACTTTAGATGTAATCTAATATAGTGCAATATAGTATAGAAAAATACAGTATAATAATGTGATTAATTAGCCTTCTGATGTCATTCCCTCCTTCGTCGGGGCTGCCCTGCAAATACCCTACTCACCCTCCTCCCTGGCATCCTGGACTGCTCATGTGTTATGTATTAGGCATTCTTACAGTCACAGCATATTGTTTGGCTCTCTTCATGTTTTAATCCCCCCCTGTTTTGCACAGATCCAAAGTGATGGCTGCACAAAAGCCTGCCTCACTTTTGCAGGTGGTTTGCTGGCTGGCAGACTCATGGCACACAGGGAACAGCCTTGGAAAGTCTCAATTCCAGTCTACTAAAAGGACTCTGCTTGTGCTTATTGCCTCTGTTTTAGGTTGTCTTCTTAATAATTTGATTAAACATTGTTTGAGTGCAGTTCAGAGCCCCATTGCTCTGTGCTAGCAGAAGGAGAAAGGAGCCAGTGGACAGATATGCATTACAAGAAAAACCATGATGAAAAACTAGGAATCCATTCAGGGAATCCATATAGAACAAACTTCTGGAACACCTCTGTGATGGGGATAATAAGAAATGGGACAGGAGGCAGCAGAATCCCTCACCAGTTTTTAATGGGAGCAGGTTTGATGTGGGCATCCCTTTGTATTTTCTCCATATGACTTCAGACAACAGCTAAATCCATAAATTAAAGTGGCTTCTCCTTGGGAGCCAACAGAGAGGCCAGAAGTGAGAATTTGCACCTGTCTTTCAGAAGGCACAGCACCGTTGCCATGGTCCTTCTGAAACATGACAGAAAACCTGTCAATGGTGAGATCAGATGTTCCTCCAGTGTCCTACTGAGTAACATTAGCTACACAAGAGAAACTGGAAGAAAAATGAGGAGAAATAGAATCTTACAGGTAGAGGATACTTCTGTTTTACACAAAATAATGGTCAGAGATTACTTTTGTTTCTATTCCTCTTTGGTTCATCCACTTCCAGTTTCCTTCTCTGTTATAAGAGGTCTCCTCTCCTTCTACAAGCACTGTGAGCTCAGTCCCAGACCACGGTGAGTGAAACTGAAACAGCCCTGACTTGCTCAAGCACAGAGACAACTGTCCACCAGGTCCTACAGAGCCACTGGAACCAGACCTGCTTAGTTAGTACACTAATTTATTAAAAAAACTATGTGTCTTTCTCCTCCTTGTCTTAAAATGCTTAGAATTGTTTCCTGTCAGCTCTGAAAAAGGCACTTCATAAAAGTCGCTGCTGAACCCATGCTCCCTTTGTTACTGGTGTCCCCTGGCACATGGGGAAGGGTAAAACTTCAGGAAATATTCCCAGGGTCTTGCTGTAGAAGGGGAATGAATTAAAGATTTACTTCACTTCTTAGTAAAGATTATTTCAATATCTACATGTTACCAATTCCATTTCACAAGAGATCTTTGCCACCTAAATGATAATTTTCAACATATCCGATTACTCAACATGATGCAACATTCTTACCCTCCATTAGCGTCTGATTGAGACACCCCTGCCACAGCTCCACACCACCCCCCCGGGTGCTGCCTCTGCAGGGAAGGGGAATTGCATTTGAATATCTTTCTCCAGCTGCTTTATGTGGGGCTGAAGCTTGTGGCACGAGATCTCCAGGCTGCAGGCAGTGGCTGTGAGCAGGGAAAGCTCCAGTTCCTGTTCCAGAGTGTGCCTTCCCCTGCAGAGCTCCCAGAACCACAGGGCTTTAGGAGCCTCTTCTCCTCCTCCTCCTCCCCTCCCCTGTGCAAATGCACCTTCATTCTCCATTGTCACCTTGGTTTCTTAAGATTTTTTAAGCCTTCTGATGTTGACATTCTTGTAATGAACTTTCTCGCACACTTTCTGTAAATAACTCATTGTTTTGCATTCCTTTATGGAGGAGGAGAGAGTTAATGGACTGTTGGTTTGTCCAGTGTCATTGGAGAGGTGGCACTGTCACCTTCAATCCACTGTCACTCTTGGAAAACTATAAATGTTGGAGTCAGAAAATAAACTTCCCTTTTTTCTTCACCTTGAGAACAGCGAGTGTGCGCTGTGTTCTCTCGTGTCCTAGAGCGTCACTCCATCTCCAGAGAAAGCCTTTACCAGGTGAGAACTTTTTCATCGAAGCCCAGCTTCATCTTCCAAACCAGCACCCCTACTTCCAGTAAAGCCGTGTTTCCCCACAAAAAAAGATTCTGTCAGAAACCCACATCCTAACCAAATGTTCATCCAGGCTCTTTCAATGGCAGGGCCTCCTTTCCTTCTCCTGGTGCTCCTGGGGCTGTTTGTCACTCCTGACTTGTTCTTAACCTTTCAGTAATTACAGCACCTACTGCAAGGAGCATCAAGTGATGAGACTCAGACCACAGAGTTGCTGACCACCTATTTTCCTTTTTGTCTTTGTCCCCACCCTTTATTTTTTATTTTTCTTTCATATTAGGAATACATTAGGACCTGGACAAATTGAGAGCAGCACAAAATAGCTTCTGGATTTGAAAAGCATTTACATTAAAGGAAAAAAGCTTGTGTTTATTTATTCATTTGCTCTGAATGGAACTACAGGAGTTGGTATCTTTAAGCTAGCCTGAGCTGGTACATTTTCACTTAATTCCCAAGACTGTTGCCTTTCATTTCAAGCAAAGATAAAGTTGCATGAGGAGCTATGGAACTTTTCAATTCCTCAGTCTTGTTCAGTGACATTTTTCCACCACTTTAAAGAAGTACTAAACTCTATGTACAGTAAGGGAATAATTCTCTGGGGAGTTGAAAAGCTATTGGGATCCAGATGTGTATTTTCAATGTGAGCTTTTTTCTTCCCCTTGACACCCTGAGCAAGGTTGAGTGATCTCCATGCAGAGCTGTTCCCCAGCCCTCACCTCATCTCAGCCCCAAATCCCCAAACTCTTACTGAACAACACAGCAAGCTTTGTACAATATTGAACTCTGGCTGCTGAGAAAAGTTTTAATACAAAAACTAGATTAAACTGGAGATGAAACTAGTGTTTTCTGTGCCAAATGCCCACTGGAATCTACCTTGCTGTGGCAAGGCAGGAAAATGAAATCAGAAAAAGGTCTTCTTGAGCTAAAGGAGCTGAAATATAACCAAGCAGCCTAACTTGCCTTCCATACAAGTGTGCAATGAGTGTTACTGGATTGAAATTCCAAGTGTTCCCCTGTGCCTAGGAAGCAGCCCAAGTTCAGTGTCTGCAGCCAGTGACTGAAGAAAGAGAGGCAGCTCTGCAGGAGGGTCAGCCCAGAGGGAGGAAAGGGACAGGCTGTGAATCACCCAGTCCTGCCAGGAAAAAATCTGTTGAAATGAGATTCCTAGGGACACTCTGAGATTCACCCTGGAGAAGCTCTGGTGGGAGGAGAGGCTGAGGGCTGGTACTGCTCAGCCTGCAGAAAGGGGCTCCGTGTGTTTAAATTCCTGTGGGAGGCAGCAGGGGAGATGGAGCCAGTGCAGGGGCACTCAGTGACAGGGCAAGAGGCAACGAGCACCTGTGGAAATTCACGAAGTCCTGTTTAAGCACAGGAAGGTTTTTGCTGGCAGGTTGCAAGGGGGATACAGTAAGGGTACATGAAGGTGGTATAGAATGTAATCTTATCCCCCAATGAGTTGCAGCTGAATCAATTACTAAAGATTAGGAGCGGGCCTGATCTTAACAGGCCACACCTGTAGCCAATAAGAACAGTGGTATAAAAGAGTGGATTGGTGGGAGCTGGAGTCAGATGGCTCCTGCAAGGACCAGGAGCAGTCAGTGCTTAGAGGAGCAGCCTGCAGGAGACATTGAGGTGGTATGAAACTCTGGTGATATGGAATCCTTGCACTATAATGCTAATAGAACTCTTGATGTATAAGACAACAAGAGGTGGTGAGACACAGGGTCAGTTTGCCCAGAGAGGCTGTGGAGTCTCCACCTGTGGAGATACTCTGAGCTCTGCTGTGACTGGACCTGTGCTGGGCGAGGCTTAGGAGATGTCCAGAGGCTCCTTTCAGCCTCGGCCATTCTGTGACTCTGCCTCAGAAAATGCACTCAGTGGGCTGCTCTAACAAGCCACAGGACACCCTCTGATCTCTGAGTGAGGCTCCATTTCAAGCTAGGTGTGACAAACGCTCTTTAAGTGGTGGTGGTTAGATGTAGCTGTGTACATGTGGGCAGAGTCCATGACTCACCTATTCCATATTTAAAATACAGACTCATGGCACACTTAAAATTGGCAGAAATAAGAATCTTCCCCTTCCCTGAGCCCAAGTAAAACCAACAAACTTTTGCAGAGCAGGATGGATCAAAACAAACCAGATATGGCTGTGTAAAAATATTTACAAAGTTGTCACAGTGACTTAATTCATTGATCAACCAATTTTAATATTCAAACCTCTCAGTTGCAACATAGTCATCAGAAAATTATAATAAAGTGTATTTAACTGTCTAATTATTTCAGTCACTGACCCAAAATGAACTCTCTGTAAATCCATTCATCTAGTGTTAGTTCATTTGAGCTTCATTTTAGCTGTTGTGCTCTGCTCAGAAGTGACTTGTGAAGCACCAGTGTTTCCATAGCCACAATGCCTGCTCAGGTTTTCTACTTGTAATTTCCTCTGGTTTCAATGACTGTTGTGATTGCTCCCCCTCCACCCTCCACGGGTGCTTCTCATTGCCTCAGGGAGCCAATGTCCCTGAGCAGCTGGGGAAATGGAGGAAGAAATTGCATGTACAAAAAGAGTAGAGCAGCCCCTTCTGTGGAGATGAAGTCGACCTCACAACAAACACAGACATCAGCTGGGCAACCAGTGCAACTTTTCCAAACTGGTTCCCCCTTTATTCCCCATTTCCACATGTCCTGCAGCAATGACTTGGCCTGGATGTGACCAGCACTGTGGCAATGGCTCTGCCTCTGGAGCTCAGGACCATGGATGGCCATGCCTCTGGAGCTCAGGGAGCGCAGGACCATGGATGGCCATGCCTCTGGAGCTCAGGGAGTGCAGGACCATGGATGGCCATGCCTCTGGAGCTCAGGGAGCTCAGGACCATGGATGACCATGCCTCTGGAGCTCAGGACCTCTAGGAGCTCTGGAGCTCAGGGAGTGCAGGACCATGGATGGCCATGCCTCTGGAGCTCAGGGAGCTCAGGACCATGGATGGCCATGCCTCTGGAGCTCAGGGAGTGCAGGACCATGGATGGCCATGCCTCTGGAGCTCAGGGAGCTCAGGACCATGGATGACCATGCCTCTGGAGCTCAGGACCATAGCCATGCCTCTGGAGCTCAGGGAGTGCAGGACCATGGATGGCCATGCCTCTGGAGCTCAGGGAGCTCAGGACCATGGATGGCCATGCCTCTGGAGTTCAGGGAGTGTAGGACCATGGATGGCCATGCCTCTGGAGCTCAGGGAGTGCAGGACCATGGATGGCCATGCCTCGGGAGCTCTGGGAGTGCAGGACCATGGATGGCCATGCCTCTGGAGCTCAGGGAGCTCAGGACCATGGACGGCCACACCTCTGGAGCTCAGGGAGTGCAGGACATGCTGATAGTAGATCCCATCTCTGTGCTGTTGTGCAGAGAGATGATTTATCTTAACCTGCCTTGTGTCAGTAGGGTCAGATGCAGCTGGTGCCGTGCCATTCAAATCATACTCAGTGGGACCCTCTTGCAAAGCTGGGGTGCCAGGAAGGGTTGCCAGCCTCATCCCTGCCTGCCTAAGCTCAGCCTCAGGGTGCTGGGCTGGCAGGAGCCTCCCCAGCTCCAGTTCCTCCCAACAAACCTGCCCAGTATCACTTCCTCCTCACACACCTGCTGCAAAACAATGGGCCCTGCAAAGCTCATCCTCTACAGGAAAGCAGGGTTGCTCCTGCTATAAAAAAACTTCCTATATTGAGTAAACCAATTGATGCTGTATTTCTTCAGCACGTTGCCTAATAAGTTTAGGAAATAGCTCTACTGTGACTTTTATCACCACGGAGCTCTTGTTCCACAGTTAAGAGTCTCATCAGAAGCTAAATTATTTGTAAAGCTAATTACATCTTTTTTGGCATATATAACAGACCATTGTGTGGAAAAGCTACAGTAGAAGTTGAGAAGCTCATCTACAAAATCAGCTTCACACTGAACCTGAGGTTGCACATAGCCTGAAGTCAAAGCCAGAGAGATTAAGCATCTTTGTAAGAGTCCCTGCTCCTGGAGCACTCCCGTGGCTCCCACTGCAGTGTCTGACCACAGCCACACTCCACAGGCAGGGATATGAAAGGACCAGCCCACAGCAGGGCAGGGCAGCAAATCCCCCCAGCTCATGTTCAAGGCCTGCTTCATGTTTCTTGGTCTGCATCTCCCCCACACTTTTATATGTGAGCTGTGAGAATTCACAAGCCCCAGGCTCATCCCACAGCTGAGAAGGAGCAAGCATTTCACACTTCAAGCACTTATTTTTAAATCCTAAGTACCTTAGGAGCCCATGACACATTTTCAGAATTGACTTGGCTGCCTGAGTTTGATTCAAAGCTGTACAAGGGAATAGATTTGCTCCCACTCAACTCTGGGCACTTTGGAGCCTGCCCCAAAACCAACCAGCTCCTCTGGAAGTTTCCCTCATTCCCTGTTCCCAGGTGGGTATGGCAAAGCAGGAAGTGGTGCCAGTACCTTCCGATCTCTTGGCCAGAAATAGCTGCATTTCAGGGGCTGCAGCTGCAGTTTTCAGCAGCAGGTTGGAGGGAGACTAAATAGAAGGAAAAGGCAATGACAGAAATTGCAAAGGAAAAGCAACAATGAGTGCGAGAGCAGAGAATGGGAGTCAGACACTTTGACTGAGGGGGAAAGATTTTCTTGGATAGTGGTTTTTGTAACAAACAAAATTACTGTTGCTCTGCCTGTTAACCCTATTAACATGGAACATGATGGTGCCACACACACACACACACACCCCCCTTTAACATGGGAATTTCCCTCCCTGTCTCATGTGATGCTAGAGAAGACAGGTAACATCTGCCAGGCTTGTACAGCAGCCCAGCAGAATATAAATCCATCAGCAACTGCCCTGCACTGGCTATCAAACCCCATCTGAATTTCCATCTCACTAACACTTTCCAAAAATATTATCAGAGGATAGAAAACTTCTGCTAAGAAGCACATTTTAGTGCAGACTTTGAGCAACTGTCCCTTAAACCATTACAGCGTGGAGTATATAGAAATAAAAAGTGTCATTAAAAAATACACAGGTTTTTTGCTCAGGCCATGCTACAAAGAAAATAAAAATGAACTAAGTGTGGAAGTTTTAGTATAGTACTATCACTGCTACATTTATTTGGAAAAGAGAGGATAAAATTTAAACCTGGTATGAGGAACAAATTGCATTTTCCTGGAAGACAGTACAGCCTGTTCTATGAGCAGGGTGCACTTTGGGGAGGGATGAACGGTGCTCTTTCTCTGCTAGCTGGGGGAGATCTCTCCTGCTTTTAGGGTTTCTTTCCATATTTCACATTGAGGCAGGTCCTGAGGAAACCTCTGCTTATCCAAAAGTTTCCTGATGGTGGAGCAGGGAGCAGTGGCTCAGGGACAGCTCGGCGGGGTGAGGCACAGGGAGGGGGTGCAGCAATCAGAACTCAGGGCTCCGTGCTGAGGCACCCACCAGGGCCAAACACCTTCTGGGTGTCCATCAGAGAGTTTCTGTTCAGTGTACAGACCAAACACAGGAGATCATTGCTCGCTGAAGCAAACCACATGAATACATTTTCCTCTCACAACAGAACCTTATGAATGCAAAAATATTTGCTGATCTTGTGATCTGGGGGGCATGCTGCACGCTTGTGCTGTGTTGTGCAATATCCTGTAAGTTTTCACTTTTAAATACTTACTGTACAGCTATAGCTTCTATCCTGCAACCTGATACATTTTTGCCCTCCTAATCAATCTGGGCAGTACATTTCCAGCCAAAAAATATGAAATCCAAAGATGCTTTCCTTTAAATAAGGTGTTAGCTTCAAAGCTAAGCAAGGATTTGAGTCATGGTAATGTGACTAAGCACAGGGCAGAAGTTTAGGGAAGAAGAGCCATGAAGAACCAGCCTGGCCAGATTGTCAGCTGGCATTAATCACCCTCACACTACTGCCATAGCTTGATTGATTCTCCCTGAAGACCAAGGCATTGAAAAGTAACTACACCAAATGTCCCAGCTCTAAAAGTCAGATGGATTGTTCTCCTAGGAAGCTCAGCAATGCAAGGGCTGGAGCTTCCAGGGCAGCCCTGGCCCCCAGCTGTGTCCCACCCTGTGCAGTCAGAGGGTGCAGAAATGAGGAGAATCTCACATAGGTGTGGTCATGCACAGTTAGTCCCAACATCAACAGCGACTTTCGTATTTCCTCATTGTATTTTTATTCTTTTTAACTGTTCAAATCTAGTCCTGCAGTGGGGGTGGGGAGGGCTTCCTGGAAGTGCCCAGAGGATGGTGGTTCACTGAAATGTGTTTTTGCCTCTGCCCTTCTGTTTTCTACCAAGAGAGGGTTTACCCTGAAGCGTGGGTGGAGAGAAAGAGAGCACAAGCAGAAAGAACAGCCAGGCAATGGCAGAAAGAATTAATTTAGCTTCATGTCTTTCTTTAAGTCAGTCCTTGATGCTGGATAACTGATTGCCCAGAAAAGAGGTGACCACATAACATCCTGCTTACTCAACTTTGCAATGACAGAATTTTGATTTTTGAACTTTCATTCTCCAATTGCAAGAGAAACTCAGATTATCACAGAGAAATTACTAAGGTCCTTTTATCTTGTAACTGCAGGGAAAGAGCTTAAAAACAGGAGACCAAAAGGATTTTCAAACAAAAGTCAAATAACAGACATGGAGCAGATCTCCTTGTTCCAGTATTTGCTGGTTTTAGGTCAGCTGTGAGGGTTTGGGCTTAGCTGTGGAGTGTCACTGCTGGTCCTTTCTGACCTGTGCTGCCTCACAGCTCCTGGGCTCTGCATGCCTGGGAATGCTCCTGGCAGCAGGGAGGAGCCTGCAGGGAGCTGAGCAGGAGCATTGGGCTCACAGCTGCTGGCTCTGCTCTTCACCAAACAGGAGGGAATTCAGCCTATAATTAGCAACAGCTCACCTGGGAGCCACTTGTAGAGCTGAGGACACTCACTGCAAGCAGGTTCTTAGCACTGTGACACAGACAAATCCATGTCCCTTTCAAAAGAGGCTTCTGGCCCTAGCACAGGAACTGGGAATGTCAGTGGTTTTATGGGGACTGGAATCCTTCTGCCCAGGATCAAACACACTACTAAACACTATGTCTTTGCTTGGAGACAAATTTGGATTTTTACTAAACTAAATTGAGAACATAGAACAGCATGAAATTAGTTTTAAACTATATATAGAACCAAGCTGTGTTTTAAAAAAATTAAAATGCAGATACATTAAATATAGGAAACACATAGTAAATGCTCACTTACCCAAAAAGCATCTTTAAACTGCAGCTGGGTCATTATTATTGCTCTGTGGAGGGGTAGGAATCCTTCAGCAAGTCCTTTGTGGGGTGAGAGTGGCAGCAGGCACAGCTCTGAGCCTTGTCACTGCAGCCCAGCCCAAGCAGAGAGTGCAGCACATCCACAGACCTGTCCCTCCTGAGGTCAGGCTGGTGCCAATAGCATGGGGCTGTCCCAGGCAGCTCAGAGAAATGACCTGTGGCAGTGAGGGATAGAGGGCAAAAGAGCTGTTGCTCACACACAGACACAGGCTCAGCACCCGCACCCCAAACCTGTTTCTCTTCTGGTAAACAGTTAATATTGAAATGAGGAAGCAAGGAGATGTCAAATGGTGTCAGGCTACTCCTTGCCATGGGTGTGTGTGAGCGGACAGGAAAAAAATAGAGGGGAAAAAAAAGGCACTAAGTTCAGTAATATGATTTGATCAGCTGCAGGAAGAGAGAGGACAATTACAGTGCAAAAGAAACCAGCACAATACAAAGAGACAAGCTATTCTCTAATGCTGTGGTCTTGCAAAGAAAAAGAAGCAAAAGAAACATGGGTGCCCCATTTCTGCAGCACCTTCTGGGGCTAGCAGAGGCCCTTGCCTTTGCACATGGGAAGCTTAGCTCAAAGCTGCATTTTGCAGCTGGAAAGGTTTTTCAGGACTCAGGTTAAATTAAGAACCCTGAGAATTGTGCAGGTGTCTGCACACATTTAGATACCTGGATGTCGATGTAGAGAACACTCCTGATTTGCATGCCCTTACATAAATGTTCATATGAATATGCAAGATATGTGAAATTTAGAAGTAAGATCCAAAGTCTTGAAAAAGAGGAGCGCTAAGAGTTTGTTAGCACCAGGACCTGAGTGAAGCCTCACAGACCAGTGAAGGAGCAGCACCCAGCACACTGCTGACACCAGGTATTTCAGGCAGCTCCTCAAATCAGCTCCTCCAGTTCTTATAACACAGCTGCAAATACCTGAGCACAGGGTAACACTTCTAACGTTTCCCTGAAACCCTCTCAAAGTACCTGTCCTCCAGGTGAGGTTGCCTCTGTTCACCTCCTTAGGATGTTTTAAACATTCTTAAATACTCACTCACATTTTTGGGGTGTAGGAAAAGAAAAGAAAAATAGTCCTGTGGTGGTTGCCAATATGAAAGTTGTCTGTCCCCACCAAGAACACATCAGGACTTACTGATTTCCAACTGACTGACACTGCTCTGGGTGTTGCTGTCCCCTGCTGCCCCCAGCAGCAGCTCCGGGCAGATCATTTCTGAATGGGGAACTCTTGCAACTTCCCTGGGCTCCAGCAGGACTCAGGGCTCTGCTCAGAGAGCTCTGCAGCAGCTGGGGGCTGCAGTTACCCCATCTCATTCCATGGGCAATCTGTAGCTGCTGTTTAAAAGAATTTGCAGTGTTCCTTCCTGATGGTCTGAAGAAGACAGGGAATGTGCAGGGACTTTGCGAGGGAAAATGAAGTGCAAGCAGAGGAGGGCAGGAGAGAGTCTGGAGGGTCAGAGGTGTAGCAGGAAGAAATCATCATTGCATGAGAGTGGGAGGAGAAATGTGAGGATTCACTTCCAGACAGTGTTGAGGAGAAAGGAGTGAAGCTTTCTTCCAGAAGGGAAAATTCCTTGAAAAAATGTATTTTGAGGGCATGGGCACTAGTTATACTTGATCTGTATCCAAAAAGAAAAGGATCTTTTTAGAGTGTTTTATCTCAGTCCTTCCAAACTCAAATGTTTCCTGTTACTATTTCCAAGTTACAGCTGTGTTTTGAAACCATCTTTGCTGCTGTTTGGGTTCATAAAAATAAACTGAGTGTGGTTTAGCCCTCTAAAATGTTACACTACTTTCCTGTTATTTTTAGTTTGGCCTCCAGCCACAAAGCCAATTATTTGACTGAACCTCACGCTGGGCTGTGCCTGCATCCATCCCACCCAAGAGCTCTGGTGCAGCACAGTCACCTCCCAGCAGCTCCCAGGGACACTCTCTCTCCAACACCATCAGCACGGGCAGCTTGCTGTGCTGTGGGTTATAGCTGATATTTTTGCCTGACGTCTGGGAAGAATGATGAGAAGGACTGCATCTTATCAGAAGGCTAATTAATTAATTTATTATACTATATTATTCTATACTGTATTACACTATATTACATTTGAACGGAATCTGCCAAGCACTCAACTGCCCAGAATCTCCTGACTGTCAGCCCACAGTCCTGACACACACACACACACACTCTTGGCCCTGATAGGCCAAGGAACCAAACCACCATCACTGTGGGTAAACAACCACCATAGTGCATTCTACTCTGGCACAACACAGGAGCAGCCAATGAGGTAAGAATTGTTTTGATCATTCTGTTCTCTGCTTCTCTCAGGTTCAGAGAATGTGAATCCCGCAGTGGGTGAGCTCCTCAGAACAGCCCAGAGCAGGTCTCCAGGCCTGGTACTTCGATGAGTTGTCAGAGCAGCTGGTGTGAGTCCCAGCCCTGGCTGTGATGAAGCACATTTGGATTGATTTGGGTCCCTGCCCCAGGCCCTGGTGGTGCTGGATTATGTCCATGGGCACTGCACCGTGCAGGGGTAGCCAGGCTTTGCAGGGTTTTACAAAGGGGACACAATCCTGTATCCCCTCTGCTCCAAACAGGAACAGGACATCAAGGCCGGGGTGGCTAACAGCTGGCCTGAAGGCCTCACAGTTACACATGATCCCAATGTTACAACTTGTGAAAAATGCGTATTTTATGATTGGCTTTTTGCAAAGAATCAAATTAATATTATATGTGTTATGTTAGAAAGTTATCCTGTATTGATTTTTTAAAGTAGTGTGTTAAATATAGTTTTAGGTTATAACATAATGTTGAAATAGAAACTATGCTATGTAAGATACTTTTTTAAAAGAAAGGACTCGCGGTAAGATAGCAGCCATAGGACACCTGAATCTTTCAGAGAAAGAGAATTCATTGCTCCATTACCAGAAGAAATGAACTTCTTCCCACCTTGCTCAGCCATGTAGACACTGTTAGGATTAAGAAGAAGAATTTGACACTGACCAGACAGAATCCTGTGTTTGAATGGGATTTATGCATCATGTATGAGGTGTATGAATATGCAACAGGCTGTTGTTTTTAAGGGTCAATCCTTTGTTAATGGGGTTCCTTTTTCAGGCTCATGTTGCTCAGAAAAATGTACCCGGACATCTGTAACTCTTTGTTTCTATTGTCTTATATTGTCATAATCCAAATTGTCCAAATTATTATTACCCTAATTATATTGCTATTTTTATAACCATTTTATTACTATTAAACTTTTAAAATTTTTCAAACAAGTGATTGGCGATTTTCACAAACTGAAACATGACTAATGACGTTCATGATGTACCCAGAGTGCTGCAGGCCGCCGGGGAGGATCCCAGGCCACTGAGGACACAAGCAGTGATTGGCTGGCTGGGTGGGTGGTGACAGGTTCAGCCAATCAGGATGAAGCATGCAGACCGCCAGCGCCATATTGGAGAACGGCGCTCCAGCCAAGCCGGCTGCTGCACCTCAACCTTGGGGAGCTTTGTTGTGTTCCTGGCTCCAGCATTAAAGGGATCTCAGCCTGACCTGACAGGCTCACTCAGAAATCCAGCAGTGCCAACAAGGAGCTTTAGGTTGAACTCTTCCCTGACAGCCTCTGCATCTCCTTCCACCCCTGCTCTCAGAGGTGTTCTGTTTGATAGTTCCAAAATCACAATTCCTGAGGGTTTTTCCCCCAGTAATTAAATTGTTTGGCAGCAGAAGGTACCATTTGAGTCCATTCTGTAGTAAAAAGTGAGGATAAAAATGTTAATTCTTTAAAAATATTGTTTTAAAAGCTCTCAAATTTTCTCATTCTTTAGAATGGAAATTTAATTTTTAACTATATACTACTTTAAACAAAGCTTTTTATTAGGGATTTGGGTGGCAGGTTTGAATTTGAAAGTAGGCAAAATATGAAAATAGCACCTACAAACATTTTTGTGCTCATCTAGGATGCCAAGCAAGACATTCTTCAGAGGAAATGTTTCTGATTTTGAGGAGTCTGATCAAGTAGAAAGTAAATTTTTTATTCTACATAGCAAGAGGATGAGGGAGTCCATGAAAAGCACTAAGGCAGAAGACAAAGAAATGCTGAATACTCAGATAATCCCAGTGTTGAGATGGCTGTAATTGTCAGAAGTCCTTGGGTGTATTGTGGTCCCTTGGAATGGTGGTTTGGGAAATGCCAATGGAGACTGAAGGCACTGGTGCAGTCCTTCCCAGCCTCCAGAAGCTTACATCTGAGATACAGCTTCCAAACACGTCCAAACTCCATCAGCCCAGTCCCCATGTCTATCTGAGCCCCACAGCCTGGGCACAACAGCAGCAAGGGAACCACTGCCAGAGGAGAACCTTGGCTAAAATAGACACAATTCAGACACTGAGCTGTGCCCACCGGTCTCATTCCATATGAATGGATCTCCGAATTTCCATGGAGGCAATGTCAGGGGCTTGCAAATTATCCCAAATCATACCCATTAAAAAGGTTGAAATCACCTTGCCTTCTGTGAGGAGCCAGTCTGTGTTCCCATGGAAACTGAAACCGCAGCCTGTGAACACCTGCCTTGGTTTGTTCCAGCTGCTCTGGGCCATCATGGCTGTTCCTGGAGGCTCCAGCACGGCCCAGACCCCACCCCAGGCTCTGCTCAGCCCTGAAACTCAACTCCCTCTGCTCCTGTTAGAGGGAACTGCTGCAACAGCTTTCCAAAAGCAGTCTCACAGTGCAAGACAGTCCTGCTGGCCTTCTGCTTCAGTAAAAATGCATAACTGATAGAAAGATTGATTGCACAGGCTCTGTTCTTACCCCTTATCTAACATTTCACAGCAGTTTCTAATAGACGCCATCACTGAAAGGTGGACCCTGTTTTGCTGTTTTACCCAAGAAAAAGATCATCAGCCTCTGCCATAATCATAAAGAACATGAATGGATTTCCTCTAGAATTAAATTGTGATACTTTGTATATAATAAAATTGTTTGTATCATAGAAATGTGGGGTCTCTTTGTGCTCCCTATGGGTTTAAACTATTGTTACCCCTGAAGATGTTTCAAAGGCAAACAAAGGAAAAAGGGAACTGTGGAGAAATGCAATGTCACTGGGGCCTTGAATAGCACGAACAGGATTGGGTTGTTCTTGGGAGAAAAGTAGAAGTACTTTGTGAATGAGAAAATGAAATTATTTGGGTCTTTATCCCCCTCTTCTTGTTATAAATTCAAGTACCTTCTGAAAGATGTTTTTAATATCTCTGACACCTTTTGAATGCTTTATCAATACACTGGCTTTCTCCAAGCCTTAATCCAAAGCAAATCACTACTCATTTGCAAGTACTGCACATTCATTAGCCAAGCAGGCAATGCTGGTGCTGCTGAGGAAGTTCCTATGTCTCAAAAGGACCGGTGTCCCAAACATCATCTGCAGCAGGTCTGCCTCTGGACCAAATGCTCCTTCTTCAGCAGCAGTGACTTGTTTAGCATCATGGGAGGCAACACTTTAGCTTCCTTCAGCATATTTTAGCCAATACTCTGCATATGTGCTCATTTAGAAACATCACCATAACATATTTTTTGTTTGTTTTAATATTCCTGGACACTGGATTTATTAGATTTCATTTTTTTTAAAAAATCAGATCTCACCACCACTATGGCAGGAGCTGTACTCATATTCCCAAGAAACTGACATTAAAAAATATGGGTAGAAAAACATCCAACCACTAAAACTGAAAAAGTGTTTTGAATTTCTATTACTATGATATCTAAAAACATAGTGCATGTGGTTTTGCTTTGAATCAAAATTTCTAACCTTCTACTGACACATCAGCACTTACCCCAAAAGGAATTCCATTTGTTCTGAGCATAATTAAGAGGTGGTATCCTGGGAAAAAAACAAGGCAGAACTAGCTGCTTTTACTCAATAGAGGTGGGAGGAAGGAAAACTTTAGTCAAGGAGAACGCTGTGAGAGCACTACCAGAGTTATTTATAAAGGAACTAAAAAACCCTAACACACTCCACACAAGCTGTTCTGTGAGGCTTTGTCTTTGGAATACTCAGCTCATTTCTTTCCAGGAGACAGAAAGGAATATCTGGACTTTCCTACACTGAACTTGTAGTGCCATTAACCCTTCATTAACCTTTATTTAAAATAATCACAAAATGGGACAGCACTCACATGTGGAGCTTTCAGCTGAGGTTAACTTTTAGAGGTTATTACTACAAATATTATTTATGTAATGCCTTGATGCTTTAGCCTTCCATATACTGCAAATCAAAAAATAAACACAATTGTTTTTGCAAACTTGTCCAGAAAATGCTAAATGCACACCTTGTTTTTTTTTTATAATCTTCTTTAGCAGCCAGATAAGATGACACATCTCTGGTTAATAAAGCCAGGAATGCTGCCACTGGACATTATGCACATTGCTCACATCTCCAGGAGCTGCTAGGGGTGACCCAAGGTGAGAAACAGATGTACAAAACACAAAAAGATAGAACATTTTAAGTTTTAATCCAACAAATGAAGAAGGTCTCGACACAGTAAAATACCACTGCATTGCTAATGCTCTACAACTGTACATTAAAAATAATTCTTGTCTATTGATGTAAAAATAGCAAGTTTTATGATAGAGTAAAACACAGTATAGAAACCATTCAAAATCAAGTAGAAACCTCTTAAACAACTGAGGCATTTATGTAAGTATTTCTCCAAAGGTATTAAACAAAACACAGTTAATACTAACTCTAAACATCCCCCCACCTTTCCCACACTCTGCCCTAATTTAATTGATTAGAAAAATAGTAGTCTCAGTTACTAAATTTTGCATTCTTTCAGAACCATCTAGATTCTCCATTTTCTTCAAGTACAGTAGAACAACTCTTCACAATACAGTACTACCCTGACGTAGTTTATTTCCCAATACTACAGAATTTTGACAGCAAGTATTTCAAATTAATTGTGAAGGCTAGAAGAGGCCCAGGAAGTTTGCAGGAGGGCAATTTAATTTTGAATGCAAATTATTTACACAAACATTAGTGTACTGTAATTACAGCATGAAACTTGCAATGCAGCTGATGAGTGCTTTTAACAAAAGCTTCAAATGAAAGAAAGGGAAGAAAAAAAGATTACAAAATAAATAATCTAAAGTTCTTCATGGTAAAAACGTTCATCATGAAGCTGCCTACCATAATCTGTTGCTTCACTGTTAAGAAACAAATCCTGGTTCTTAAGAATCTCTGCTTCAGAAAGTTTTTTATCATCATTCAAATCCATCTCTTCAATGAGGTGCAGAGCCTGTAAAAGAAACAGACCACCACATGCACTAAGTTAAAACAATTCTGGTTTTTGCTTATTTATATATTATAAAAAGAGGGAAGTTTAGCAGTAAGATGAAAAACCAAACGAAGAGTATTTTATTTGTAGCTCATTCACCAGTATTTCATAGTTCAAAGCTAACAGGCTGTGCAGCAGCTCTACTGGACCACTTATTTCTGAGAAATAGGAGTCCTGGTATTACATGGGCTTTGTTTTCATTTGCTGAACATCTACAAATACTGTGATTTAGAGAATCCTTCTGTTCCTGCTTTTCCTGATTGGTTTGGCTCAGTGTAACTGAGCCAAAAATAACGGGGACAAACGTCAGCTAAGGGGATTTTAAAAGCATTCTGCATGGCAAAAGCTGAAAGATTAATATGACAAACATCTTGGCCAACACATGTCAATTCCTGAAAACTGAATAGATAGTAATTTTTCTATTTTTATGTTATTTAACTACCGGGTTTCTCAAGTAATTCTGAAATGCTGAAATGGAAGTGTGATACTCTGACTTGAAACAGCGGTTTATGAGTGAATCAATGCTACCTTCTCTTTAGGACAGGTGACTTTGCTAAGCCTTTATATCACCCAAAAGAAAAAAACTAGCAAATTAGAAAAACAAGTAAAATAAATTATTAGTTGCAGAATTGAGCTATCACTACAGCATGACCTTGCTGTAAGCCAAAATCTGAAAGATCACTAAAAAGAGCTAAAAACTCCCCAAACCAAGGAAGCTAACACAGATATGAACAGCCCCAGCAGCACAGAGCTCATGTTAGAACAGTGCTATTTCTGTGAACTAAGAGCTGACCACAGCCAGAAAAGGCCATGCAAAGGCTCTCAGATCCCCATTTACAGCAAAACTGCCAGAACAGCTCAGCATCCCACAGGTCCCACACAGGAGCACCCAGGGCTGCTGCTGCTGCTGGTGCTGCCACAGAGCTGCTCCTGGCCCCAGAGCCCAGCAGGGCACAGCTGGCAGCCCAGGGAGCAGCTCATGGGCTGTGGTCTGTGTGTCTGACACAGGGAGGTGCCTCTCTTCCCCAGGAATATGAGACCAGGGGAAGACCTGGCATTCCTGCCATTCTGAACACCAAAATCCTCCAGGGTAAAGCAAAGACATGGAAAATTTAGCTGAGAAGTTACTAGAAGAAAGGCAGAAATCCTCTCTACTGCAGTCATGGACTGGAAACTGCAAAAAAAAAAAAAGCTAAAATGAGAATCCACTTAAAAGCTATTATGCTGTTCTATCCCTGATTAAACCATTTTAATTAGCATCATCAAAGTTTTACACGATCTTGAATCACAGAGTATTTCCATTTTCTTGTACTCAAAACCAGTTTTTAGTTCTACAATTATGATGATTTATCCAGTTAGAAGAATTACAATCAATTTCTTATTTCAAAATTATGCTGTTTCTTTAGGTAGTGCATCTCATTAGATTTACCTACAACAACTAAAAATTACTTATTAAAATTCTGTACCCTTGAGTCAAAGCAGATAAGCTATTTAAACACGTACAAAACCACTTTGTTAATTTACAAACATTTACACAATTAATAGGAACTTCACATTTGCAGTCAAAGGACCTGCATTCCTTGTCAAAGTGAAAAGAAATTAAAAATATATGCAAAGATCTACTGATTTTTTTTTCAATAACTAAGACACGATGAATCTGAATGCTTCTCTCATTTTACTGTGATTCTTCAAAATTCTCCTGCAGTAATTAAAACCTAACCAGCAGTCAAACCACGAACCTCCTCTTGTGCAATACCCTGATTGTTGGGTACTATCCAAGACAGCAGCTCTTGAGGGTTGAGTTTTCCATCATGATCCTTGTCATAGTCATTCACAAACCGGTCCTTCTCAACCAGGATCCATTCTGGATCTTCCCTTGCAGCTAGTAAGACACAAGTGAAAAGTTTACAGCTACTCTTCACTTTAAAGCAGAGGTTTTCATCTTTTCTCCTAAGCAGATACACTTTTTCTCATAAAACATTACCTAAAAGTGATCTCACTAAACAAAACCTGTAATGGGCAGAGGAAAGTACGGAAAGCAATTTCATTTACTGTCAGTACTTATTTGCATACTTGTTTTATACTTACCCAATGTACAGGTATTGCATCCTGCAGCCTACAGCAATCTTAGACTTGTCCTTAACTCTTCATGTAATTGAGAAGTAATTCATCAAAATTATAAACACTGCAGACAAGCATGAACTGGCTTTCTAAGCCTTATGGAAGTCAAAAGTAGCATGTATCACAAGCAGATAAGTAACAGTTTCAAAATAATTACAATTCTATTATTCAAGAAAAAAAAATGAAGTCTCTCCTTTTCTTTTCCTTGCAAAAACATTGGTTTTGCAAGGAGATTTTCCCTTTATGTCACAATTCACCATACAGTGTTGCCCCAAATCATGAGCTAATTATGAATCAGAGCCCCCATGCAGTCTATTAGTCATTTTAAAGAGTGCTGCAGGAACAGTGTCTGCAGGAGAGAAAAGCTGAAGTAGTTTGTACAATCACAGCTGATTCTCAAGTCTTGCTAACAAGTTGTAAGACAAAGCTGTTATCTTCTTTATTACTGCAACAAATTCACTCCTTTCCAACAACTTTTTATAGACTGGCTTGGAAAAGCTTTTTACTTTTTTTTTTTTTGTTTGTTTTTACTGGCTCTGACAAAGAAAGATGCTTATAAAACATGAAATTCCAGGCAGCTGATTAGAGTGAAGAAAAACAGATTATTCCCCTGGTTCTCCATATCCTCATGTGGCTTACACAATTCTCCCCAGCTAGGATACAATGCAGAATTTGCACTCCTTTGGGACAAGTAGACTTTCCACAAAACTGAGCTTTTTGGAATGGGAAGAATTATTTGCCCTAGCTTTTAGCAAATCAAATACAGTGTGTAAAATATTCATTGAGAAATATTGATAAGCATCAGCTAAGTGTCCTTCTTCTCGTTAAAGAAGGAACAGATCGAGTTTAAGGAAGGGCAAGATTGGAAAAAACCAAACCCAAACGAACCAAAGAGTGAAGGCAGCAATCAGGCCCCTGATAGCTGGAACAGTGCAGTGACTCCTCACACTGCACCCCTCTCACAACACACTCAGCTCAGCCCTCCCAAAGCAAGGCTGGCAGTGCCTGCTCAGGCTGATCAAGGCCAGGGCACTTTACCCTTACATTCCTGCTAGCTGGATCTGCAGATGTGCTCAGCTGGCAAATTCAGCTGCACCCTGTTTCAGCTGCATCCTCTGTGGTCAGGAATTCATTTCAGTCTTTCAGAAAACAAGAAGCAACTTGCAAGGAAACTGTGGAATGGGCTACACACAAACCACCACCAAATACACATGGGGCAGACTGAAATAAGGAGTCTACTATGCCCAGTTCCAGGAAACAGAATTATTCTAAGAGAGAAAATCTTCCTCAGAATCTGTAGGTCTAATGTGAAAAGCTGAAAATGAAGGTGCATCCAATTCTCCCCATACCAAAAGTTTTTTTAGTTCCCTCTTTCATGCCCCTTCCCATTTTTCCTTACTTGGGTCTCTTCTGTAATCACCAAGGAATTCTTCCAGGCTAACAAATCCATCACCATCTTTATCATGTTCTTCTAAAGCCTCCTGAATGACAAAGTCCTTTTGTATACATACAAAGAGCAAAATTAGCAACTCATGATCAAGAGAAACAGCAGTGAATGATTTTAGAGCAATGACGTATTCCTTAAATGAAAGACTCCCTCATTTCAAATCTCTTTTTGTGTTTTATGCAGACTAGTGCAGTAATTGGTTCCTGTGAAATAAAACAGATCTGTCCTTAAGAGTTTACAATGTCAGATTTCATGAAAACAAAATCTGAAAGGTGTCTATAGAGCTGGAATCCTTCAACACAATTCAAAACTGCAAAAGCAGCTGAGAAACATGAATATGTACAAAGCTCTAGCATCCTATTTCACTTTTCTTATCTGGTGGATTCACTAATTTGCATTTTTGCATCTTAACTGAATTGTTAGGAGAACTGGCTGGTCTTTTGTCCACCAGAGAGCCAAAACCAAAAGCTAAAATCTCACTGTTGGATTTGCAGCCTAACAGAGCTGTGAGGTGGCTAAGTCAGTCCAGTCCCCAAAGCTGGGGATACTTGTGCAATCCTAGCTCTTGAAACAGATTTCAAAGAAAAGCACTGAACTCCTGTTCCAGCTCCTGACCTCCAGCACTGGATCCACAAGACATTACCCAATTTTAATTTGGGCTGTCCAAACCATATCCATACCTGCTCCACCTCCTGTGGCACTGAGGCTAAGGACACACATTGAAAAGACCCCCACACACAGGCTGATAAAGGTGTTCCCCTAAACCTTACCGTCATGTACTCCACCTCTTCAGGATGCTCGAACGCGATATATTCATCCACATTTAGAGCAGGAACATCATCTCTATTAGCTTTCTCAAAACGTTTTTTCTCCTTTAAATGAAGCTTAGAAAATAGATTTAGTTAGAGCCCTTACTGGAAAGGAAAAACAACACAATAGTAGCTGGCTCATTAGGATATTGTTTAACATTACCTACTCATCCTATACTGAAGTTAAATTTTCACTAAAAACAGCTCACTGAGAGCAATAAGAACAACACTTTTAATTGAAGTGGTTTTATTCTAAGAATCACAAAAAACCCTGTTTTTTTCCAATTTAAGGAGACATTTTAAATGAATCAAAGAGAGATAATAAAAAGACCAAGAATTCTCATTTTGATATGTGCATCTTCTTCTAAAAGTCACCAATTTCTAAAATAACAAACTGGAATACAATTATTATAATTAATGGCATTTCAAAATTGCAAATTTCAAAATTCAAATTTCAAAATTTACATTTTAAAGACACAATTTTGTAATAGATCTACCTCTTTTTTATGTCAAGGGCTGTCTGTAGTTCAGAGAAGGTCTTGAAAGATCATGTATGTAAAATGTCTTTTCTGAAGCCATTTTAAGGCCAGATTCCGTTACTACAGGACTGCTGTCCATTAGATGTGATAATTTTAAACATTTTAGTGTTTATGTTGATATTTTATGTGATCATTTTAAAAGTCACTTCTCTAACATATTTTAAGTATATGTATTAGCATGTCATTAAAAAAGAAATAATATCTGATATAAGCAGGCAAGTTCTAATTTCTGAATGTCTTGCACTTTCTATTTCTGTCTTCCAGATATGCAAAGCTTTCCTATTTTTTTCTTGTTTTATTTTGTACAATCTCTTTAGACAAAATACAGACCCACACCATTGACAACTGATCATTGACATGCAGATCATGTGAATTATAAAAATCTTGGAATCCCATCCTTAGGTGTGCTGGGCTATCAGTGTGAGTGATCTGGGTACAGGAGTAGCCAGCAAATCAGAGATCATAAACACTTTACAAATGACCATTTGAAATTGTACTTTTGGTTTATATCCTACCTATTGACACTTCTCTCAAAACCAGGCTAAGCTGATGAACACAGAGCATAACATGTAACAAGTGAAGTGCAAGATCTTAACCTATTCTGCAAAATAGTTAAATGTCCTCTTAGAGAAAAGCTGACCTTAGCTGGGAGTTTAACTAGGAAGGCAATCCAGAAGGATTACTGAAAGCACTGTACTGCAATGTAAGCTTGAACCATTGAGGGAGAAAGAAAGTTTTCCAGTGTTTTTTGGGAAGTGATGAACAAGGCCGCCACCTTCTGGTAAACTCCTGTTCCTACCTGATGTCACTTCTAAACTGTATCTTACTCTTTCATCTTGATCAGAGCAGGACCACTAATATGAAAACCTAAGGAAAATGCTGAAGGTGCCTGACCTGTGATGCTTGTACAATGCTGCTCATTTACAATCTACATTGGAGAAGTTAGCAGGCAGGAAAATGCAACAAGCAGTCAAGTCATTAACATGAGCAAGCAGTTCTATCCCAGCTTACAGATTTAGAGCTCCCTATGTATCCATGATGGCAATGTCTCAAACATGGTACCAATATTTTGACTGGAAGTTCCTCGGAAAGTCTTGTGGTATTTAAAAGCTATGTAATTATTCAGTTACGTGACATTCTAAGCTTTACAGTTTGTTTCTTCAGTGTGTAAAATCCTTTGTTCACTATATTAGTTTAACTTCTGCTAACATCCTAAATTATCTACCACTACTTCACTAACAGCAGACAAAGCAATCTTCACAGAAAAAAATAAACCTCTGATTAGAATAGTCTAAAAACACACTTATTCTCTTTCTGGGAAACATTTACATGTACTTATAAACATGGAACCTGAAAGAAACAAGTTTTGCTATGTGGTGGTTCTTGTTCCCCCTGACTCTCTTGCCTCTTTCCCTGCTTAAGCATCTGCTTTCATAGACGTGACTCACACACAACTTACGTGTTTAAACATCCATTTTTAGCTGTGGGAGTTGCATTTTCATAGCTTAAAACTGTTTGAATGGCTGTTTCTTTCTCTGTGGGTCTCTAATGGACAGGCAATGTTACAGCAGACAATACTGACAGCCCACACTGAGTGCCTTAGCAGAAACTGAAAGAATGGCTGAAACAGTGCAACCAAGGGGTTAAAGAGCTTCCTTCTGCTCCAGCCCCAGTGCTGCTGGCCCCTGCTGAGGGCAGGACTCTGTCAGGCTGCAGACCTCACCCAATGGATTGCACCCTGGGTTTAAGATGGTGGCTGGAGACCATGCTCTGCTGTAAGACTGTCAATAGACTTATGCTCCACTGAGCCAGAAAAATACACTCAGGAGGTACCAATTCACTGTGCCTTTATTTTGTCAGTAGCAGCTTTAATACTCCACTACTTTCCTTTAATTACTCCCCTATCTCAGATAGCATAACATGTTAACCATATGCCAGCTGCTCTGCTTTCTCTACCCATCTTGTTCTGTCACAATAAACAAATATTGCTGCCTTTGGCCAACAGCTTACAGGAGCTGCTGCTGAAACATTTTACCTGGCGAAATGATTCTTCTTCTTGATCCTCCAGGACAGTGTTCTCATCAAAATCAATTACACGATCATACATTTGCAAGTTATACTCCTTCCAGGACACCAGTCCATCACCATCTTTGTCATAGTCACTGAAGTGCTGCTTAGCTTCTTGTGTAACATAATGCTTAAAAGACTGCTGTATCCAGGAGCTCAGCTCATCTGTGGAAAACATTAAAAATATAACAAAAGGAAGAGAATCAGAATCATCTGCACCATAAAAATTGTGAAGATAACACAGATCTATTCTGTCTGAAATACACACGCAATTCAGATGAAAGCATACAGGCAAGAGGTTACTTAAAGCAAACCAGTCTGTTTGCTCCATGCTGTGGCTTTTTCCAAGGTAACTGAATGAGAGAATAGATCACAGCTACAGACTTCAGGGGGTTTGTTAATGGTTATGTGGCCTTGTCTTTTCTAGTCTGAAGGAAATCAACACTATAGCATCATTTCTCATTTATTTTTTCTTCAGAGCTTTATGAAAATGATGCTGAGTACGGTTTAAAAGGACAACTCTAAATCTGATTTGGTATCCCAAAAAAACTATTGTTCCCATCACTGGGGTTTCTTTTGAAAAATCCACAAACTGAAATAAAAACCACTTTATTTTGTGTCATTGCCTTAATTACACAAAATAAAATACTATTTACTTTTGTAGTGCTACTTTCCCTTTACTTGGGCCTGAAATCAAGCCTCACATAGTTTGGAAAGGTTTTTTAGCTGCTTGTTTTTATACAAATGTAGCTAAAAGAAATAAAACTTAATATACCAATGAACTGACAGAAATACATTAAAGGTACTTCATTTAGAGAAGATTGGGAGAACATATTCTCCCAGTATCTCTCAGTTATTTTCAGGTGCCTGGAAGGGAAAAACATCTCCCTCTGCATTGCAAAATTATACATCCTAATCAACTCAACTGAAATCCTGCTCTGAAGAGTCATGATGACTAAAAAAGTCCTATAGAAATCACTACTTTGACGCAGAAAAATCTTACAGCATTTAATAAATACTAAAGCATCTTATCCTCTCCTTCTTGGCAGAGGCATCAATACAACTTTATTAGGTTTATTTAAATACCCTTGAAAAGCATCAAGGGATTTTTTAAAATACATTTGGAGTACTAAATTTGTATTAGCAAAGGGACCAGCTTGCTAACAGATTCTGTGAATTGACTGAACGTGGTGTGTGTGCCAGCAAGGCTTGTGCACAAACCAGCACTGCCTTAAGAGAAACTGCAACATTTCTTAAAGATGGGCACCATTAATTAATGGTTTATTTCCCAGCACTTAAGGTCTGAGGCACAGCCATGTGACCACGTAACATCCAGTGCCATGAATCAGAAATACTTAATATTCCAACATTAGAGAAGCAGCATTAATATATTTCATCTTCTCTCACTGTCAGCCTCCAAATGGAGGCACTAGTAAGGGAGATGTTCTCAAGAGTTTTGCAATACACTGAGGAATAACTGAGCTCAAAAAGCTTCAGTACCATAAGTTTCTTACTGTAAAAACACATTCCACTGTGAGTTTCACCTTTGGGATGTGAAAGGAAGGCAAGTTTTAATTAGACTGAGAATCAGATGCATTAAATACACCATGAGGATGGAGTATGGCTGGAATTCCTATACTTTTATATAGAACTTTTTTCCTTAAAGCTTTCATGTTGTGAGCTGCTTGTGGTGTATGACAGGAATTAGCCATCCCACTGAAGCTACAGACTATCTCACCTCTACACAGTCCATGCAGGAACACTGAAATAAGGGTGCAGTTGATTAAATTCAGTGTATGAAGTGAAAAGCATTCAAAAGACACTCGATCTTGTCTTTAAAACTGCATTTTGTTCTCTCACCTAGAAAGCTTCCTACATGTTTAATGTCATTTTAATGAAATAACATTCTAGCATTTGACCAAGGATTCTGCTTGCTTTGTGTGAGCACACAAGAGACTTTTTTGTCAAAATTGCAGCAGAGCAAAAAAAATGTTCATAATGAAGTTTAAAATTAAATTTAGATTATCATAATGTTGTACTGAAAGGACCTGAGTTTACCATGGAGCTCCTAAGTCTGACTGACAAAAACCTGTCTGAAGAGCCATTTGATACTGTTCTATGATGCAATATGATCCTTCGATGTCACTTGGTGTCACCAGGTACTGAAGCACACCTATGTAGAATTATGGCTGCATATGTAGTATGATGGCTGCAGTACTTTCTTTCCATCTGACACCTGCTCTGTGATTTGCACATAACAGGATGACAAACATGGAAACCCACTTGATTCCAAGTAGCTTCAGACATGCAAGAGGCAGGTACAAGTGCAAAGGAGGTACCTTCAACTTGATACTGCTCTGACCTACACTAACTCTTGCTGGCCACACTCCTTCCATCACAGAATGGGTCAGGCTGGAAGCACACACAGTGGGTCATCAGGTCCAACCTCCCTGCTGAAGCAGGGTCATCCCAGAGCACATGGCACAAGATTGTGTCCAGAAGGTTATTGAGTACCTCCAGTGAGGGAGACTCCACAACCTCTCTGGGCACTCTGTGCCAATGCACAATCTCTGCACAGGAAAGAAGTTCTCCCTCATACTGCGGTGGAATTTCCTGAGCTTGAGTTTCTGTTCATTGCCTCCTGTCCAAGTAGTTGGCACCACCGAGCAGAGCCTGGCTCCATCCTCTTGGCACCCTTCCTTCAGGTATTTACACATTTCAGTGAGGTTCCCTCTCAGTGGTCTCATCTGGAGTCTAACAGAAACCTTAGGCACAGAGATAGCCTCCGTATGAGCCTGTCAGTGTTTCTAACTCACTGTGCAAGGGATCGTCATGTTTTCCACAGGGATTCTCCCCAGCACAAGAGCCACGGGCTATGTCACGGGTAGAGCGCGTTCTCCTCCCGGAGCAACCCGGCCCGCCCGGCCCCCGCCGTTACCCTCGCTGAGCAGCCCGTCCGCGTCCGCGTCGATTTTCTTCACGATGTTCCTCAGCCGCCGCTGTTGCTCCTCCGGGCTGAGCCGCGCGTACTCCTCCGCTTCCTCCTGCGGCACAGCAACACGCCCCGTCAGCGGCCCGGCCCGGCCCGGCCCGGCCCGGGGAGCGCGCCCGCCCCGCGGCCCTGCCGGAGCGGCGGCCGGCCCCGCCCGCCCCCGGCCCACCTGCCCGCCGAGCAGCGCCTCCCGGTCGTACTCGGCGCGGTGCTGCCCGCTCGCCGCTGCCAGCGCCAGCGCCAGGCCCAGCGCCAGCAGCACCGGCCGCATCGCGCCGCCCGCCCAGAGCGATCCGCGGCGAGGGGCGGGGAGAGGGCCGGGGGCGGGCGGGGGGCGCGGCGGAGGGTCGGGCCGGCGGGCGGAGGGTCGGGCCGGCGGGCGGAGGGTCGGGCCGGCGGTGTCGCTTGCGCGCAGTGCCAGCGGTTCGGGAACGGGAACGGGCCTCTCTCGCCTAGGCTTTTGTGGTCTACCAGCGAAAGGTACCAAATACCGTCAGGATATACTGAGAATTATCCAACTGTTAAACATCAGTGAGGCCTGTCAGACTGAAGTGATTTACCACGGTCTGACTGAGTTCGAGGAGCGTTTGGACATGGTAGGAGTGACTCTTCGAGATGCCCTGCACAGGACACAGAGTTGGGCTACGTGATCCTGATGTGTCCCCTCCATCTCAGTATATTCTGTGATTCTATGTTACCAAAATTTCACGCAAGCATCAACAAACCCTGCAAGGGGAAGATGATCAGGAAACAAAGTGTGGAAAAGATTTATACCAAAAAGGAAAAAGCATTAGTCTTGCTTAAGGATGCAATTCACAAGTAACACTTCTGAGGCAAAGAGAAAGGGAAGCGAGGCTTTGTAGGAGTTATTAATAACTGGATCAATACAAGTTTTAATAACTGTTCAACACAGATAATAGAAAGCTGTAAAATAAATTTAGCCTCATTGACCACTCAGACAAACTGAAAATACATCGTGTAAATGAGCAGGGGCCTCCCCAAGAATATAATTCCTAACAGCTGTCACATGAAATTGGGATTGCTCTGATCCTGACCCCACTGCGGTCAAATTAATTATTGTTACTGGGTTGAGATTTATGTAGGACCATTGTTAGATTTGTTTTTTCCCCTTTCAAAACAAGAGTATTTTCAAAATTCCTCCTTTACCCAGAAAGAGGTGAATAACCTACCTGTGTTTCCATGAACACCATTGTTTAGGCAGAGCCCCAAGGTAATGGAAATTGCTGCACTGTCCAGTCCCTTCCATGGCGACAGTGATAGACTGATCCCAGTTCACCCCCAATTCTATTAACTGTGAACAGCTACGACAGTTCATTTTGAAGATCCGAGAGTAAAATATTGCAATAAATCAGTAAATGTGTTATTCCAATTTCCTGCCTGTATAAGAAATGTCTTTCCATTAAAAAATCTAATAGTGAGTTAAGTCTAATATCTTTTATTGGTTTAAATGTCAATTTCCCATCAGTATTTAATAAATCACATGTACAAAATGTGAATTAAATCCTACTACTTGCGGCATGTGTAGACAAAGCAAATCCTATGAGCAATCAAGTCAGAAATATAATTTGATTAGATTCTGAAAGCACTCAGGATGCTTTGTTTTCTTTGATGCATTACTAACACTACAAAAACCCTCTTTGCTGTGTATCTCAAAGGTTGACAAGTGTATCAGACTGGACATTTCAGTGCCTACACAACCTGCAAGACCACATTTATTATTATGAAATTCATTATATCCTATACATTAGGGGGAAAAAAACAGAGAAAAAGCAAAAGAATCAGAGAAAAAAGCAGAGAAAATCATATTCTTCTCCATGTCAAAATACAACAGACCCTTCCCAGCACACAGTTAAACCAGTTGTGTAATAAAATTCAAGACCATTCTGGTATGAATGCAGGGGGGAAAAGAGAGAGGTTTTTCTGTTCCCTCCATTATTTTAACCACTTGCATAGCAAATGCATCACTATTGTAAGTTAAAAGGGAGTATCAGTGAAGCTATTTTTAAATCAGAATATCTTTCATGCTATATAAAAACTTTTTTATGTGGTGAACTTCCTGACTTTTCTGGAAAATCTGCCCTTCCCTCAAGCCAAATCACATGCAGTGTGTCACAAATCTATTTGGAGCCCTTCTTTTGGTCACAAAGAAAAGGAGAATGTTAGAAGGTCACGTTCAACACAACTTCTCTGTGAGATCTGCAAGTGTAAATTGGGTCTGTTGGACTGTCAGCATGAGAGCAGCTGTCCACCAGCACAAGCACCAGTTCCCGAACAGTTATTTCTAACAAGTCAAGTTATCCATCTGGTGTTCACTGTAAGTTTTTGACATTTCTATATTTCAGTTTTATAAATAACTGCTTGACTTGAATAAGCCTTAATTCATTTTATTCTAATGTATGTCATTTATACACTGTCAGAATTGATTGACAGTAGCTTCATTTAGATAGGCTTCCATTTTGACATATTTTGTTATTATCACATCAACATTTTAAGCTGCATGAGGCCGTTTATCTAAGACCTGCATGCAAAGATTATCCTTCCTTTTTCCATTATAAAAGTTGTTAATTTTGGGTTTAAATAAGGGGGAAAACTGAGCAGCAATTTATAAAGATCATCACATTTAAATACCCTGTGTTTGGATTTCAAAGTGTCAGTAATTTGCTTTGGTAGTATCCAAATATGACTTCTTGAATGTTCTAATTGTTTCATAAGACTTTGCAGGAAGTATTTTATACTCTGCAGACATTACTGACCTGTTTTTCTAGTTCTTTGCATTTAGTGCAGTTATTAATATCTGAGGAAATAGGTTATGAGAGGAGATTCTTCTGATGCTGTATCTGATTTGGCACCAAACCAGAACAGCAGGATTTGATGCAACACAGTATCAGGGCACAGCTCAGCCACACACCGAGGAGGCAGATGATAAATAATAAGTGCATTATCAAAGGATGGCACTGTGAGGGATTTGGATGGGACCTTCATGGCTCAGCTCTCTGCTCTGAATCCCGGGTGAGTGATGTATCATTTCTGAGAGGTGTTGTTGCTGCTGCAGATCCAACTGAAGCGTGCATGATCTCCCAAGCTATCTATTGCCATCCTTGCAGGACTTTTAATGTTTTAGAGATGACAGCCTGAGCTGTCCAGGTTATCATTTAGGCCTCTTTCTTCTTGCTATTCTTGTCACACACATCAAGGTTTTACATGCTTGAACACTCCTACCACATCCGCTTTTGTCTTAATAGATTCCACTTGTCCTGTGTTTCCTCATAAATCACATTTCCCAGGCCTCAGACCCCGTGAGGAAGGCTGGCCTCTCCACAAGCCCCACCCGTCCCCAGGTGGGCAAGCTGGACACAGTAGCCCAAACCACACCTCAGTGTTACATGCCAGGATTAGGTGCCTGTGTTCTACCTGTGCCCCAGGTATTGCACACAGTTATTTACTGCTCCCAGCAGTGGGGAGGGGCTGGGTGCTGAGGGGCTGACTGCCATGACTCAGTGACCACACTGGCACAGGAAGCCACGTCAGGCTGACAGCAGCTGAACATGAGCCCAGGTGGGCAAGAAGGCCAATGGCCCCTGGGCAGTAGCAGCAGTGCTGTGGCAGCAGGAGCAGGGCAGTGACCATCATCCCCCTGTGCTGGGCACTGCTAAGACCACACCTCACACCCTGGGCTCACATGGGGGCCCCTCACAACAAGGAAGACATGGAAGGGCTCCAGCGTGTCCAGAGGAGGGAACAGAGCTGGGGAAGGGTCTGGAGCACCAGGAGCAGCCAAGGGAGCTGCAGGGGCTCAGCCTGGAGGAAAGGAGGCCCGGGGGTACTCTTGCTCTCCACAACTTACCAACAAGAGGTAAGGGCTGGTCTCTCCTCCCAGGCAATGGTGACAGGATGAGAGGGAATGGCCTCAAACTGCACCAGTGGAGATTTAGGTTGCACATCTCCAGGAATTTCTTCGCAGAAACAGTGATTAGACATTGGAACAGGATGCCCAGGGAGGTGATGGAGCCACTGTCTCTGGAGGTGTTTAAGGAAAGACTAGCCATGGCACTTGGTGCCGTGGTTTAGGTGACAAGGTGGTGTTCAGTCATAGATGGCACTCAGTGGTCTCAGAGGCCTTTCCCAAGCGGATCGATTCTGTGACCGCACCCCAGCGTTTCCTCAGGGGCTGAGGGCAGCACCAAGCTTGGCCCTGCCGGAGGGGCCGCGGAAACCTCCTCAATGGCTCCCTCAGGGTGGGGCGAGGAGCGGGCAAGGTGAGGGCACTGCCTCACCGGCGCGGGCCGGGCATGCATCGGGCGGGGCGGGTGGAAGGTGTGGGGCCAGGTGTGCAGCCAGGTGCGGGCACCACCTCACCGGCGCGGGCCGGGCATGCATCAGGCAGGGCAGGTGAAAGGTGTGGGGCCAGGTGAGGGCATCGCCTCACCGGCAGGAGCCGCGCATGCGCGGGCCGGCCGGGCGGGGCCGGCGCGGCTGCGGGCGGGCGGTGGCGGCGGGGTGCGATGACGTCAGCGCGGCGGGACGCGCGCGGGCGGGACGGCGCGGCGCGGCGGAGAGCGTGAGTGGCCGGCGCGCGGGCCCGGCGCGAGCGGGCAGCGCGCGGGAGGCGCGGGCAAGATGGCGGCGGGCCCGCCTCACCCCCCCTCAGCCCCACAGCCCTGGCTGGCGGCTCCGCCATACGGCCCGGCCAGACGGGGCACGGATAGCCTGGTTGCTACAGGCGACCGGGAGCGGTGGGTGTGGGTCAGGCCGTGCCTTGAGGGAGAAACGGGCTGTCCGTCTGAGCCAGCCGCTCGCGGCGTTCCCGCACTGCCCGTGGGGAGACTCAGACTCAGCCTGAGTGGGACCCCGGTGCTTGGGACCCCGCCGGTCCTTTAGGCTGTACGGGCCCACCTGTCCTCAGCGGGAGTTGTGTGTGGGGGGAGAGGCACCCGCGCTGAGGAAATTCGCTGTGAACCCGTGTCAAATGCCATTTGCTGTATGACTGTTTGCATCTTAGAAACTGCTAATGTCGTTCCTAGCGTAAGCCAGTGCTCTTCCTGTGCTGTCAGAGACAAAATCACGGCTGACAGCACAGAAGGTCTCGCAGGGTCTGTCTTCTCTGTGCAGTTCTCTAAATACAGATTCCTATTTCTGCGTTATTTGCAAATGAACTGCACTACTGGAAAAATACGTGGATCCTCGTATTCTCTCTTCAAATATATATGTCAGTTTAATGAGCTTTTATTATCCCTCGATTACAATCAAGTTTGGTGTACAAGAGATGTTTTCTAAGATGCTTCAGTGTTTGAAGACTCAGTGGTGGCTCTGTTCTGATGGCTGAAGTGATGCAGAAGTACAATCTTTGTTTTCAAATGTCCCTTCATCCAACTGCATTACATTTTGGTTTGTATGGGTTTAGTAGGTTGTCTTAAGGCATACAGAGATCCGTGGGCTTGTTGGCACAGGCCTGGCTATATCCTTATAGAAAATTCAGCTATTTATGTAATGTGAGAACAGGTGAACAGTCTGCTTAAAGCAGTGTCCTTCATGGTAAAGGCCAACCAAATCTGACTTTGCACCTGATTAAAGGTTAATACTGTCTTTTTACCTGACCTTGCATAATTTAGAAGTGTCTTTAATTTCCATTTAGTGTCTGATTCTTCAGATCAATAAGCATAAACTGCACTCAAAATTACCCACCTTAAAGCCAAGGATTTAACTTTATTTCAGAATTGTTTACACTGTTCTGGAAATTCTTGATAAGCCTATAAATATTTGCCCCTGTGGACTTTCTTCATTTGTGGCTATGGTTCTGTGTTACAGCTGCATCAAGTATTCACTTTGCCAGAGCTGACTTGTACAGGTCAGCCTTCACATCTTACAGTTCCATGAGAACAGAAGTTTCAGTTTTATTTTACTTCATCAGTAATTAGCTGATGCTGATTGATAGTGCATCTCAGATTTGTTTTTCTTTCTGAACTGATGACCAACTTGCCCAATTCTCTGTCCCAGGAAAGATTATTCTACTTGATCACTGTTCTAGAGCAGTCCATACAATGATTTGTTTGAAAGTTTTGATAGTCTTTGTACTGTTTACTGTCTAACCACATATAAAATTACATTTTTTCTGTAGTGTCAGTCTATTTTGTTTTCTTCGTGGACTTTTGGCGTTTTAGTACGGAGCAATGCAAACACTTTACAAATAAAGTTATCTCATGACAACCTTACTGTGCTCATCTGATGTACATGGCCTAAATGCTGCCAGCAAGCTAAAAGTAGTTTTAGAAGTGGTTTAAGGTAAAATTATTAATTGCATTTTTTGACACAGGTATGAAAGCCATTTGCTGTATGACTGTTTGCATCTTAGAAACTGCTAATGTCGTTCCTAGCGTAAGCCAGTGCTCTTCCTGTGCTGTCAGAGACAAAATCACGGCTGACAGCACAGAAGGTCTCGCAGGGTCTGTCTTCTCTGTGCAGTTCTCTAAATACAGATTCCTATTTCTGCGTTATTTGCAAATGAACTGCACTACTGGAAAAATACGTGGATCCTCGTATTCTCTCTTCAAATATATATGTCAGTTTAATGAGCTTTTATTATCCCTCGATTACAATCAAGTTTGGTGTACAAGAGATGTTTTCTAAGATGCTTCAGTGTTTGAAGACTCAGTGGTGGCTCTGTTCTGATGGCTGAAGTGATGCAGAAGTACAATCTTTGTTTTCAAATGTCCCTTCATCCAACTGCATTACATTTTGGTTTGTATGGGTTTAGTAGGTTGTCTTAAGGCATACAGAGATCCGTGGGCTTGTTGGCACAGGCCTGGCTATATCCTTATAGAAAATTCAGCTATTTATGTAATGTGAGAACAGGTGAACAGTCTGCTTAAAGCAGTGTCCTTCATGGTAAAGGCCAACCAAATCTGACTTTGCACCTGATTAAAGGTTAATACTGTCTTTTACCTGACCTTGCATAATTTAGAAGTGTCTTTAATTTCCATTTAGTGTCTGATTCTTCAGATCAATAAGCATAAACTGCACTCAAAATTACCCACCTTAAAGCCAAGGATTTAACTTTATTTCAGAATTGTTTACACTGTTCTGGAAATTCTTGATAAGCCTATAAATATTTGCCCCTGTGGACTTTCTTCATTTGTGGCTATGGTTCTGTGTTACAGCTGCATCAAGTATTCACTTTGCCAGAGCTGACTTGTACAGGTCAGCCTTCACATCTTACAGTTCCATGAGAACAGAAGTTTCAGTTTTATTTTACTTCATCAGTAATTAGCTGATGCTGATTGATAGTGCATCTCAGATTTGTTTTTCTTTCTGAACTGATGACCAACTTGCCCAATTCTCTGTCCCAGGAAAGATTATTCTACTTGCATCACTGTTCTAGAGCAGTCCATACAATGATTTGTTTGAAAGTTTTGATAGTCTTTGTACTGTTTACTGTCTAACCACATATAAAATTACATTTTTCTGTAGTGTCAGTCTATTTTTGTTTTCTTCGTGGACTTTTGGCCGTTTTTAGTACGGAGCAATGCAAACACTTTACAAATAAAGTTATCTCATGACAACCTTACTGTGCTCATCTGATGTACATGGCCTAAATGCTGCCAGCAAGCTAAAAGTAGTTTTAGAAGTGGTTTAAGGTAAAATTATTAATTGCATTTTTTTGACACAGGTATGAAAACTCAATGGGGTCATCCAAAAATGTAATAAGTGAGCCTGTTGATGCAGAGGAAGGCTATAACATGATGGTAAGACATTCAGTAGCTATTACACTGTATGGTATTTTTTCAACAGCAAGAAAAACTAATTTTTCATGTTGGGATTAATTAACAAATCAGTTCATTTGTACCTTCCATGAAAGTATTGATTCTAGGAGCTTAATAAATGTTATTTCTTAACACTGTAGAGAGGAACCTTCAAAAAGGAATTTTACAGTAGAATAAATCGGAGCATTTCTTCTGTTTTGCATAATTTCTAGTTGTGTTAGTATGTGGGGGGTTTTGCATTCATTCTTTTTCAGCTGACTCCCATTTTAAGCTGCTTTCATCCAAGCTGTGCTGTAGTGTAAGACCTCAGTGTTTGGTCCCACTCAACACTGTGGTGTTCTTAGAAGGGCTGAGCTTAGACCTGAATGACTTTTCCTTGGGAATGCAGTGGATGAAACTGCTCGGTTTGTTTACATCAATGTATTTATATCTATGGACATCATTTAAAAAAGAATCCTCAGAAAAGGTCCTTTAGTATTTATAGCCATGACAAGAAGCAGTACAGACTAAATAATGAGCATTTGCTGTTTAAGGCTGAGCAGTTTCTGGTCCCTCCTTTGGCCTGAGGGCTGATTGGATGCAGAGCAGGTGGCAGAAGGAAACTCCTTTGGATAGCTGAGTAGCAAATAGCAGGGATTCAGGGTGAGGGAGCAGTCACAGCCAGGGGTCAGTGCATGAGGGAGGGGACTGCAGTGAGCTCTTGTCAGATGGAAAGGCTGTTCCTACCACTCCTGCCTTTGGCACAGTGATTCTCACTTCTGGCAGTGCAGTTCTTCATTTCTGACTCCTGCTTAGACCCCCCTTTTGACTGATGTCCGGGTTACAGAGATGGGAATTTTAAGTTAGGTTCTAGTTTCATTATACAAAATACCTTGCAATGTCATGATGAGATACTTATTGTTTCCTTTTAAGCTTTTCTGGCTTGTATAAAAATAAATAATTAGGGAAATTAGTTTGTTGTGGACTAATGGAAAGTTTTAGACTCACTTCATTAAGCAATAAGGGATTAAAAACCCAAACCAAACTTGCTGCAGCAGAAATGGTCACGCTTACTAAAAACTCCTAGCAAGAATAGGCAATTTGTTGTATAGAATAAGGATAGATTAGAGCCAGTTCTGTATGGGTTCTGGAGGTTTTATGTGCTTTATTTGAGCTGCTTTCAGCCAAGTATGTAATTTTGCTCTGTTTTCCAAAACTTCACAGATTCAGCAGTGCTATTTTTTCCTCTGTTGTGTTGCCTGGTCGTGTCTCTGGGTGGGTCTGTGAAGCACTAGATGGCACACTGTGACTTCCAAAAAGGCAACTGGGGACATCTGGATGAGAGAATCCCAAGTTAAAACCTATTGGATTAGCATTAAAGTAAAAGGAGTTTCTCGTTTGTGTTGTGTTTCCTGCTGCCTTAAAAAATTCTAGCCACTCATTTTCTATATTTGTTTTTAGTGTAATTTTACTCTATTTTCTTTCTAAAGATGTAGAAGTGGTTGCAGGCTTGAGCCATATGATGGTAAAAATGAAAAGAGGAAAAATGTACCTCCTGATTAGTTCTATAGAAAATCAGTCTGTTTGTGCCTAAAAAGCAGTGTTTAAAGCTAACCTGGTCAGCAGGTTTGTGCTATCATGGTACATAAGTTTATCATCACCATACATAGTTTGGCTTTGTTGCAAGTTATTGTCTGAGGATTAACTTTCCTACACTGTAGAAGAGGCAAGGTTTTTTCTGATTGACATCTGTCAGTTGATACAAATACTTCTTAATGTACTTGATTTCAATTGTCTTGTGATGGTGCATCTCCCAGGTGCAAAGAACTGTGTTTATTAGGTAAATGAAGTGCATCCCCAGTGTCTCTTATTCTGTCTTTGAGTGGTTGCAGCTCTGCAGTAACAGCCCATCGCAGTTGCCAGGAAATACTTTCTAGGTTCTTGTCCTCTCAGTGAGAGAGCTGGGATTTTATACATGATTCAGATGGTTCCCATACAGCTCATGCCTTTCTCCAGGCTCTCACCGATCAGCCAACGCGTATATTTTGGTCTCATGCTGCCTTTAGCTTGTATAATTAGTGCTAATTGACACAGGGTAATTAAAACATTTGTGAAGTCTGCTGTGATGTCCTAGCAGCATTGTCAAGCAATTAAATGAAAGTGATGTGGTCTAAAGGTACCCATCCTGAGGGCTGGGTAGTAACTCCCATGCCATGCTGGTGATAAATCTGCTTCTGTGCAGAAGAATGGCAATGAAAAGGAATGCATACACCTGTTTCAGATATTTGAGGAAAATTCAGCAGCTGTGCACCCCATGCTGGAAGGTGTAGCCACATGCTGGATAAAATCAACATGTCAAATCAAAGATTTCTCTTTCTTGTGTGCCCATCCATGTATTTCTTGTTTTCAGGCTTCTTTCCAGCGCTCCAACAGCCATGACAAAGTGAGGAAAATAGTGGCAGAAGAGGGACGGACAGCAAGGAACCTGATTGCCTGGAGTGTCCCACTGGAAAACAAGGAAGATGATGGTATGTCTTTAATAGTCTTCCAGATCTTTGCACTTCCATCCCTCTGTCAACTGGAGTTCCTCATCTGGAAATATTTTCCTTACATAAAATTTCTCTATTTAAAAATGTTCTGTTTAGCATACATAGTGTAATTTAGAAGTTTTTTTACGAAATGTGCCTTGTAGTTGGCAGATCACTTTGTAAAACCTTCCAGTGGCAGATTCAAAACTGTTTTAATTTATCTGCAAGTGACATCTAAGACTGTTTTCTTCTGCTGATATTGTCAAGATAGTTGTGTAACACAATGATGTTGTCCTAAAGTGCTCTCTTGTAACGGGGGAATTCAGAATTGTAGGGATGACTTAGAACAATCTAACAAATTGCTCTCTGTGTTCTAAAACAAAGAAATTTGGAAGTTTCTTTTGGGATCATTTCAGCTTTGGTAAATGCCAATGAAGACTCTCTAAAGAAGGGGATATGTGGGGACAGCTTCCTGTAATGCAAGTCCTCAGAACAGTTTTATTACTGTTGTAATATTCTCTTGTGGTATGATGACTTAAGGAGCCAGGAATTGACTTTTATTTTTATCCTACTCAAGCTGTTCCAGATGTCTGAATGCTGGTTTTGAGAACTTCATCTCAAGTATTTTTGTAGCTGCATGTCCCTGTCCAGGTGCTGCAGCTTTTAAGTGTCTAAAAGTAAATTTTTTTATGCTGTGAAGATGGTTGAACATGGGAACCAGTTGCCTTGAAAAACTGTGGGCATCATCTTCCTTGGAGATGTTCAGAACCTCCCTGGACGTAGCTCTGGGCAGCCTGGAGGTTGAGTTAAACCATCTCTAGAGGTTCCTTCCAACCTCAGCTGCTCTGTGATTCTGCCAGTGGAAAAGATATTTCTAACAAATGTTATGTCTTAAGGTGCAAGATAGTTCACCCTATGTCTGATGGAAAGTTTAAACTGTCTTTAAGCAGAGTAGAATTGGGGCCCAAAGTATTTCCAGATTGAAAATTGCACTTTGGGGAAGGTAGTGATAGTAATGTGTGTGTGGTAAGGGAACATGCAGTGTATTTCCAGTAGTATTTTTGAGCAACTTGTGGGTTGATTCACTTTCTGTGTGAAATCTGTTATTTTTGAATACTACCTTGCTTGTAATATTATTTCAGAAACTTTAGTGCTTTTTCCTTAAAAATGTCTGTGAGTTGTAGATGAATGTTTACTCTAACAAATTCTGCTAAACCATGATAAATGAATGTAAATTTTTAGCTTTCATTAAATAGTAGTTATGTACAGTAATTAAAATCCAAGTAGCTGTATTCATTTCCTTCTTTTGGTCGTATTAGCCCCATTGTAGTTTTTAAACTTTGTCAGTGGTGCTTTCTTTTTAATATTTCTTAAATTATAAGCTGACTTTTTTGCACAATGCAAAGGATCTGATAATTATTGCCTGATGGAAAGTTTCCCTGTGAAAAGGAACTTGTGGTTAGTGAAAGCCTGGCAGAGCCAGATCCTTTATCTCTTGACCCTTGCCTGGCATGGAGGGTGTTTGTGTCGGTGTCACTGAGCTCTGGTTCATTTTTACTGATCCTTCCATATGTGCTGTGTCCCTGAGGGATGACACAGCAGCATTATGGATTAGGACAGTTCAAACTTGTTCAAGGGTTGTGTAAATCAGGCCAAAGGTTCAAGGTGCCTGAGCCAATCCTGCCACTCCTGTACAAAGCAGAATTTTGTGTTTGTGCAGTTTCTTCTGCTCATAATGTTCAGAGGTATTGATTTGGCAGCACCAGTGTGTGATTTAACATTTTAAATTATATACTGTTATTCATAATGAGATTTTTTTCCAGACACAGTGAAGGTATGAGCACTTTTTTACTAGGGTTATAGAGCATTTTATAGAGGATTGATTAATTAAAATGCCAAATTCACCTTTTCCATTTGTATCCTTTCTCTATTTCCTTAAAAAATTTTGTGCTAGTGTTCTTCTTTCCATTTTTTCTCTTGCTCTGAAAGACTTCTATATTTTATATAAATACATAGATAAAAGAGAAATCAAAACCTTCTGATTCCATTCTGTAAATACATAGTTCCAGCCAGTAAGCAGGATTTCCTTAAAAAGAAAAGAGATTTCTGGAATGGCAGGTGATAGGTCTATTGTGTGTTTTGGAGCAGTGTGCACCCCAGTTATGTCAGATCTGAAATTCTAATTATGAATACAGATCAATGCCATGGCAGAATCCCAGGCACGGTGCTGATGGTCTAGGAGAGAGAGTGACTGTAACACTTTCCAGCCATTGAAATTCAAATACTCCTTCACAGAATTCAGTAGTACACAGCAGATTCTGTTGGATAAACGAATCAACCCTATTGTTAGCTTGGTGTCTCAGGAGGAGTCTTGAAACAGAAATATTCACTCTCCTGGTATTCTGTCTCCAGAATGGAATTTGCATTCCAAACCTGCAGCCAGCAGTCACCAATTGCAGTCACATTGCTTTTGCCCACCTTGGAAGTCCGTGATCATTCCAATGGAGGGTTTCAGAATTTTTTCCTTTGTAATTATTTCACATGCCTAGAATTAAGTTTGAGGCACTGAATGCAGATAAGCAACTACACACAAATTTTATTACCAAATCTTAGGTATGATATTAGCAACAGATAAAAAATTGCAGAGGCTTGACATGTAGATGTTAATAGATGGTAAGATATCTCTGGAACTTTGAGATGTGTAGAAAAATTGGAAAATCTGGTATTTGTGACTGCTCTCTTCCTATTCCCTATTTGTTTAAAATCACTTGGGCTCTTGCCATACAGAATTCATTTGCAGATTAAGCATTTCAGGGTAAGGAAACATATTTTAGTGGTTGAAAGGTACCTGGCACACTCTGGGGAGCTTGCAGCATATTCCACTGTTTTAGCAAGAGACTGCTGCAGAAAATAGGTTTTGTGGGATGTGATCAAAGTGATGAAATTTGTCTCTCTTTGGCCATGTGAGGCACTGTGAGAGTCCTGAGTGCACACACTGTGGTGAGCCCTTGCAGAATGGGTCTGAGGGGCCCTGGCAGAATGTGGTGTGGAGGGAAGGGGACTCTAAAGGCTCATCAGTTCCCAACCCTGAATTTCACTGGAACAAATGGGAATCCAGTCTAGTGCAGGTAGGTGAATACAGGGCCATTATATTCTGGGTGAGACCCTGACAGTAATTTATAAAATTAATTTTGTGCAAAATATATTGCTGTAATTCAATTTAGAGGTGGGAAAACATGGAGAATTTTGGTTATATCCATGCTTGAAGGCAGTCATTTCTCCAGATCCTTAGCACAGTACAGTTAGAAAAATAGCATCTACTGCTGCTCTACAAACTATTAAGAAGATGTGGTTCAAAATAGGATTAGAAACTTCAGTATGCTTCTTCAGTTGAAAATTACCATTTCTGCTGAGGGTGTGATGATGGACAGTACCAAAGACATTGAAACAACATGGGCAGTTGATTTCTGCCATAGCCAGGACAGAAATGAAGGCAGCAATTAACTCCTAAATGTGAAGGCAATTCCCACATTTCCCATACCAGGAAAACTATCCAAAAGAGAGAGGTGAGCAGGATGGTTGTTGAAGTTGTTAGGTAAAAGATAGCTTTTGAAAATAGGTTAACATTGAGGGTTTTTTGGCAGGTATTGGCACCTCTGCTTTTTGGACAGGAGGACTTCACAAATCATAAGCCCTGTGTGCTTCATATTTAAACAGCAGATGGGAAGGAAATGGATTTCTAGTGTAAAATATGGCTGTAGCTCCTCCAAAGCTGCAGAACTTTGATACTTTATATATTTCACATGGGTAACTTAATAGCTAAAGGAGGTGATCTTCTTGGGTCACAATTGTTCTCTCCTTACAATTCAGTCAGTTGCTAGCAGGGGGTGCCCTTCAGGTGTCAGTGAAGTCTGTGCCTCTCATAGCAATGCCAGCGTGGTGTAGCTACACACCAGTTACACATCAGTTACACACCAGTCACCCTGAACATACAAACAGCCATTGGGCAGTGCTGCCACTGATTGGGACTATAGAGAGGCAAAAGCAGAAATAATCTTCTCATTACCAGAGCCATTATTGTAAAATAATGAACAAGAAAAGGAACAAAAAAGCTTGAAAATGTGGCTGCTGCTGAAATGCAGTTTTCTGGCCTACACACCTTAAGAAAAAGTTAGTCCTTGCCCCATGCTATATTAAGTTTGCAAAACCTGCTATTTTGCACCTAAATGTCTGCCCCATATAGGAAGTGCCTGGAAACTTGCTTTTGTCTTTAGAAGGGACTTGTTCAGACATTTTTACAGATCTTAGATGATGGATTGTTATTCTGGATTTTATAGAACCTAAAAAGTCTGCAACTTGATGTGTTCTCTGCCCCTTTTTAATTTTAGTGAACCCTTATTTGTGGCAAACCTTTTCACTGTGAAAGTCCTGTATCCTTTGCCTTCAAAACCTTGTCTTTGCAGAATGTAAATCACATCAGAAGAGAGATTTGGGTGATTGAAATATTTCTGTTATCAGAAGCCTACCATGGAACTGTTCCCCAGTTCAAGCTTTTTAGTAACTAGGAAGGTTTTATACAGGTAGTGCCTGAATGATTTTTTTTCCCTCAGTGCTGCTAAATTGAGTTCAATATATTAGTTTATACCTGTTTTTTGGCTAATGTAGCATTTTAAAAATGAATTATCAAGCAAATAATTTTTAATTTGTTTTAAATTAAAAGCCTTGTTGCCTGGAATAGCCAGTGATCCAAACCAGCTGTGCAAACCATCTGTACAACTGCTTGATTAAGACAGGTTTGCAACTATTTTACATAACCAGAGCAATGTAAAACAGCTGGGCTGCATTTGGGAATTTAGCCTCAACTGTTAAAAACTCAACTGGACAACTCTGAAATTTAAGAATATCTCCATGGTCTAGGGAGGACTGCATTCAACTAATACATTGCTTTGCTTGGCTTCATCCAGCTAAATAATCTTGAAACTTCTCTTTGGATTAATCTTTGCTAGCGAAAACTCTGGCCATAGTTACTGTTTTGTTTTAACTTGCTTACATTTTTGGTAACTGGATCCTATGATTTTTGTGTTCTGCAGGTTTAGATACTTGGAGGAATAATTCTTTTTACATTACCCTCTAGCAAATCTCAAAGATTAAGTGCACAGAGATCAGGTTGGTCTAGGCTAACACAGATTTTTCTATGCAAAGATAACTCTGAGTCAGTTAATTGCCACCAGTGCAGCACTGAGACCTGGAATCACCCCCTCTGACTGGGGGAATTTAAACTGATTCTGGAAGCATAGTTGCTAAACTCACTTTGTATAAACAGTGGAGGAAGACAGGTATGTTTGAGAAGGGATTTCATGTCTAAAGGAGGATGACTTGTGTTCTGCGAATGTTTTTCTCTCTTCCTTTGGCTATCTAAATGTTGAAGAACTAAATCCTGACCTAAGTTCTGTTTTTCCATCTTTTTTGGCAGAACAGCTCCAAAGAACTAAATCATTACATTTGGTTTTCCTAATAAATGTATTTCTTGTTTTAATTCTGTAATAGCTGATTGAGCAATCAATCAAAAGCAGACTTCTTAAAATTTATATAGAAAACTAGTATCATGTTTGACATGTAGAATGTAATAATATGATTTTTAGAGGCATTGAGAACTCAAAGCTTACCTTTGTTTAATGAAGTCTGTGTGTCTTGCCTTTCTTGAATTTTTTTCATTCTCTAGTGTTTTCTGGCATTATCCACATTCTAAACAATGGAATATATATTTTGAATATAAAATTTGCCAAACCTCTTAACTCAGAAATCGTGCACCTCTCAGTACATTGCAAGATGAGATATGTGCATTTTAGAGTGCTCTATTTAATTAAAATCATTATTGTTGATTAAAACAGTTGCTTCTCCCACAGGAAAATCGAAATGGCAATCTGGGGGAAAAACAAAAAGGGTGACTCAAGGAACACACAAGACTGCAAAACAGGTATCTGCTCATTTCTTATTGTGACATAAAATAGATGGCATAACACTGTTTTTCTGTGAGATCACTGATATATTGGTGGCTGATTAATACTTTTCTAAAACTGTGCACACATTGTATTTTCAAAGCATATGAATTTCAAAGTCAGGTAAGTTAAAATTGCCAGAATTTAGGTTATCTTGCTCAGCCTTGCCTTTTGGCACTTCCCAGCCTCTGCACACACGACTTATTGGCACTGAAGTTATTTTAAGGAAATTGCTGTTCAATAAAATGATATAGGATAGCCTTGCTGTAAGTATGTTGCTTATACAAGGGCTGCCTTCCCAGTTTCTAGTTCAAGGAAATTGCTTGACCTCATGTGTTAGTGGCTCAAGTCAGTATATCTTAATTTGGAGAAAAGTCCAGGTGAATAAAATTTCTAAGAGTTAGGACTGGAAAGCAAGTTTGAATGAGAATTGTAAAGAAGACACCGCTCCTATTTTTACTCAGGTTTTTTTTCCCTCTGTGAATGACAACCTTTATTACATTAATAAAGTAATACCTCAATCTTTCCTTATGTTTAATATTTTTAACCACTGTTTTTCTTTGATTTATGGATTTAGCCATTAGTACAGCTTTAGCCATTTAATGTTTTGAGGCAGCCTGTCAGAATTTGGTAATAAAGCATATGGAAGATGTTATTTTTTGAAAAAAAAATAAAAATGTTCTGCTTCCATAGAGATGTATTTGGATCTTTAAAACCCAGGCATTGCTTTCCCAGTTCAGTTTGGCAGCTGTGTTCTCTGCTCACACGCTGCTGCATTACAGACATGGTGTGTGCTGGTTCCCTTGGTGTGGCAGGGGGGTGTCCCTGGTGTGCCTGGGGCTCCCTTGGTGTGGCAGGGGGGTGTCCGTGGTGTGCCTGGGGCTCCCTCTCAGCGTGTGCCCCAGAGGAGGGAGGTGGGGAGCAATGTGCAGTGTGGGTTCTGTCTCACCTGGGGGTTATGTGAACCCTGAGTTTTCAGGAGAATGCTTGGTTGCTACTGAGCGTGGGATTGCTGTGCTGAAGCTCCTGTCACTGACACAGTGCATTCCTGGTGGCTTCAGTTGAGGTTTGAACACTGCTGAGTGTCTGTGCAGCTTGGCATCTCCATTTGGCATTCAGCACCTTCATTTCTGCTGCTTTTCAGACACTGGATACTGCTGTAATTGGTGGCTTTTTCTTTTTTGGCTTAGTTTTGTTGAGCTTTCACTTTTAATTTTCCTTTACATATAAATGGGCCACTAATCTTAAGAAAATAAACTTACAAGAGCTGTTTCATATGATCGTACCAACCTCATCTTCCTTTCAGTAGGGTGCTGGCAAACATACATTCAATAAATTTTGGCATCCCAGGAGTATAAATATACATTGCATACTTTCCACAAATCCAAGGCAAGTTACTGAAACTATTAGGAGGAAAAATACCAAAATAAAAAACACCAAGAGATTCAGTTTAATATCATTTTCATCATCCATGCTGGGTTACTTGGGATATAAGAAGTGGTGTTTCCATGTCTATTAACTTCAAAGGTACAGCAGCTTTACGTCTTCTGCACTTGAAGGTTTGAACTTTCACTGCAAGTTAAAATACTTTCTCTAATTTAATGCTAACCTGCTTGTGTGATAGTGTCTACAAGAAATCAGGTAGGTTAGAGGGTTTTGTCCTTTCAAAGGTGTTCTGCTGGAACATCGGTAGCTGTAAATGTTGCTTAGGTTTTACTGAAAGTCTGCTTACAGGATAATGATGGAACTGCTGTGGCTTACATAGCCTACACAAGGTGTTTTTCTCATTAAAATATGGCAGACGTATAAGAGAGAAGATAAATGGATTCCAAATACAGCAGATGGATACATTTGTTGCTAAATATCAAAACATATTCTGTGACATTGTCTTTTAAAGATAGGTTTGAACATGTATCTTTCAAAGACTGGGAATTATGCACGTTTCCCATTCCAAAACAACTGATCCTTTTTATCAACAGTATTATCTGAATGACTGTAAACCTAATCACTTTACTGAGGTCACATTTTATAAATACAGACATCAACAGGTAGCACTGTTATTTTAATGTAGCTATTTATGATTCTGTAGTTGTGCTTGCTTCATTATAAACCGTAGTTTCAAGGAGCTATAAATTAGCTAGAATATAAGCTTTGCTTTAAATGTTTTTACACAAGGCCTCAGCCTAGGAGCATCTTTTTTCCTAGCAGTTTGTTAAAAGGTGACTTATGTAATGGAAGAAAAAATATGAAACCCTTCTGAAATTGCTTTTCATTGGTTGTTTATGCCATGCATCTTTCTGAGCATGACTCTCATGCATACATTAACTGGGGTTCATCTGGAGTACAGTTGAAGCACTTGGAGATATATGTAAGGGTAGCAGAGATGTTGGTGTGATTGTAGTAAATCAGGTGCCCATTCTTCTGCAACTTACAGAAAAATTAGCATCTCACCACAAAAGCACATGAGAGCATCACCATTCTGAGGCACTGTTTCTCCCTCCCTAAGTGCAAAGTGGGATTTGTTTGATGGTGTGTGGTACAGGACAAAAAGGCTTGAATCCCAGCCAACTGTTTTGAAAAAATTACAATGTTTCTAGTTAGTGATTGGATATTCTAATTATAAACGCTGTGTACTGTGTGGTGTCAGTTTCAGCTGTTCTTACTCAGTCACCAAAGTAGAGCATTTAGAATGGGACTTTGCATTAACCCCTGCTAGAGTACTCCAGTAGGAATTGATGTGCTGCAGATACGTGCCTCAGTGGAGCAGTGCATCAAAACTACATTAAAGCTGCTATTAAATACATGAATGTAAAAAGCCAACCCAAAGCAGACTACCTTAGCAGGTAGCTAATAGCTCCATCAGGACATAGCACACTGTTGGGTGTCTCTTGGTGGTCACTGAGGATGCTTGTCCACTGGCTATGGAGTGCACAAGCTTATGGTAGCAGCCTTTTACAGCTTGTTTTCTTCTGGGGGAGAGAAGTTTAGGTTTAATAAGGGCAGTGCCACAGAACCAAGGGATGATTTGGTATTTTTAGCCAAATAGGTGTGTTTCAGAGCTCTTTGGAATATCCTGCACACCCATCCCATTTAGCATGTTTGGGGGGGTACCAGTCATTGGTTTTTCTGGGTCTAGATTGAAGACACTTGCGACAGTAATTCATGTTCGGACTCAAGTGTTTATTTCTTATCAGTAAAACAGTCTCACTACTGTGAGTTCAGCTTTTCATTGGAAGGCACAAAATGGCTAACAGTCTCTTGGTACAAGGGCTTTTAAGACTAAACTATCCAATTAAGAATTGACACCTAGATTATTTTCCCTTTTAACCCAATAACTGATCCCAGAGAGCCCCCAGTGCAGACTTTTCTGCCCAGTTACAAAATGCCACCCAAACCCATGAAGAAGGAAGAAGAAGCAAGAAGAAGAAACCCAGGACAACATCCTGTGCCCTCCATCTTGCTTCCATCCACAACTCTTTGGTTCACATTTTAAAAATCCCAAAACCTAAATTTCTCACCAAGTGATACACCTACACTACTCTCTATAATCTATTTCACACTTTTGTAGATTCTAGTTTACCTTGAAGTCTAGGAAACTCTCCAGGAATGAGAATCAAAGTCGGTGCTCCCCTGGGGGTCAGGGCACCCCAGAACAGACAGAGAAATACTCCTGGTGCCCTGGGTTTCCACACATGTTGGCTGTCCCGTGCACGTGTGCAGCAAAGCAGTACTGGGTCAGTTAAATCTGTGGTTTAGGGTGCATTCACTGGCATTAACACATTTTACCATGAGGGTTTAAAAACAGTCATGTCATATGTAATGTCTTGGTAATAGAATTTCCCTGTGGTGGAATATTGCTGGTTTTTTTTAGTAAAATGCTATTTTCACCTCTGATATACACATCTGTCAGAAAAAGTAATACAGGATATGTAATTAGAGAATGTATCTTTTCAGTGTGCTGAGAGGCAGAGTATCTCATACTGTTGTGGAATGCAAATATTATAACTGTCAAAGAAACAGATTCTAGTTGATCATAAGTGCTGCCTATATTTAAAAAAGTGTGTGTTTAAAACCTCAAGTGAGTGCTAGGATGTAGTCATCTTCAGTGAAGACATTCTTTTTTACTGGTGCTTCAATATGTTGGTGAAAGGTGTGTTGCACAGAACCCCAACTCCTTACCCCACTTCTGTTTGTTCTCCTTTCCCCTTGGACCTTCTTGTTTTCAGAACAGTACCTTGGACTGTAAATTAACAGCAGCAGGAGCTGGAGACAAAAACTTTGACAAAAGCCCAACGAAAGCCAGGCAGCCTCGGAAGGTGGATCTGCGGGCTCGCTACTGGGCGTTCCTGTTTGACAACCTGCGGCGGGCGGTCGATGAAATCTACGTCACCTGTGAGTCAGACCAGAGTGTGGTGGAGTGCAAGGTAATGCTCCAGCTGTCCTTTGCCTATCTGCCTTCTATCTGGCTTTTAAAAATATTTTATATATTTCTAAATATATTTTATATTTAGAATTTTTTATATTTTAGAAAATATTTTATATTTTTTATATGAGGAATTAGAGCTTTAGAAACGTGTTACTTTTTCATTTGCATTTTGTATAGGCTTTTAGATAGGAAAGATGAGGACATATGTATTCATATTTAAGAAAATGCTTTCATCTTGAGCAAGGACTAATTTTTAAATTATATAAAACTTGTAATGTTGTACATGATATTATTAGAGCTCAGCTGTTTGGTGAAATCAAATTTTGTTAATTGAGTTCTGATTTTGTTATTTTTGTGACTAAGCACTGATTGATTTCTTTTTCCCAGTAATGTCCTTTACTGTAGGTGGCACTGTTGTAGTTCAGCCTTTTTCACATTCATTTGTTTGCTGTTTAGTGGCTTAATTAGACATTGCTCCCTTTCTGCAGTGATAGTTATCACTCTTGTCATTCTTCCTTTGTTAAGAAAGTGATTGGTGGTCGACTGTAAGCAATGTCTGGTTGAGATGTCACCGTAAGACACTTCCAGTTTCAAATAACCTGGATTTGTAATAGCTTGTGCATCTGGTTCACATTTTATTGTGATTTTCCAGTAGATTTTTAGAAATACCCTTGTCATTTAATAAAAATCACTCGTGCTTTGGCAATGGAATTTATCACAAGCATTAAGAGAAGTCAGAATACATTATAAAAGAAATGTTAAAGAGATGACTTTGTTTTCGTATTAAACATGGCTGGAAACTCAACACATTCTGGAAATGGTTATCTAATCACTGTAAAAAAAATCATATATCAATTTAAGTAAACTTTTTTCTTATCCTATGCATCTCGTTCTCTGCTGTAATCAGATACAGCCAAATTGCTATTGAGATTAGTGTACAAATACATTTCATTGAAAGCAGCTTTGAGAACTGAACAGTAGCTCAGAGGCTTCCAAATCTCTGGTTGGTCTAACACAATTTAATATTTTGTTACTGAACTGTCTTCCTGCTCAGGAAACTTTCTGTAGAATTTTTTGGTTTAAGAAAGTCAGCCAACCTTGCATTGTAATTAAATTAGCATTTTAAACTTTTGTGACTGAAAGAACAGAAGCGTATTTGTGTCATTATCACATCTTTTGGGGGTTAGGTATCGTTCAACATTTTAATCGGGTACTTGATCTGCTTTAGGATGGGGACACGACATAGCCTGAGTGAAAAGTCTTCATTTCAGCAGACTCTTGACAATGGTGTATGTATCTGTGTGGATCAGGTTACTTGTTTGCAAAACAGAGGTGAAAAAAATCAAAAATGAGCAAACAGGGCAGTCCAGTGTCAAATGCTGTGAAACTTACGTAATGTTCATGTTACTCTTACCTTTCAAAAGATCATTTTTCTCAGCACAAGTGTGCCTTACCTAAGCAGCTGGAATATGTGTTTGTGCTGTGGTCTTTTGTCTGGGATTGTCTTTTACAGGGTACTGTTAAATTATGACTATTGTTTTGATAAATTACTATCATTTCTGTTAATTAAGGTATGAAGTGTGAAACTGCTTAGTCTTGCAAAGAATTTTTACTAATAATGTTTCTCTTCTATAAATTCTGTTATTTGTCATTATTTTATGGTGGTTTTGACAGACAGTCCAGTTTGTCCCATTTTGACTGTTGGACATAGGTAGGAAATAATATGAAATAAGAAACCAAAATGGTCCCACTGCTAACCCTTCCTTCATTTTTTAAGTGGTATTTTGAAAAATCCTTTCAATTAAGATAAATTCACATTATCAAAAACTTCCTTAATTTTGACCCTTTAAACTTCTTTCTCGGTCAAATGGGCAGGTGCTATTCCATTTAACCATTGTAGTTGTATAAAGGTTGTCTTCTAAGACCCATGTAAAAATGAAGCATGACAACTTCTGGCATTTCATACCTTCTGTTTAACCTGGTAGAAAAGTGTTCGTTGGGTTTTTTGGTATTTTGTGCCTTTTGCTGTCCCCTGTCCTACAAGCTGTTGCAGTTTTATCGATTATGTTGTCACTGAAGATGTTTGATGCTCCCCAGTGGGAGAGGGCTCTGGTGGCTGTTTGTGGTTGAAACTGCAGACAGAAGGGTTGTGGTGAGGATCCAAACAGTGGCAATGTGTGTAAGAGGATCAGTGCTTGTGTGTATTTTCTCAGCTTTGGGCTCTGCTGAAGTTGGTATTCTGCTATTGATTTGGAACTGAGAACTCTCAAATCATGTATGTAGATATATAGATATGGCTTGGATGCTTTGTGTGGAAAGGTGGAATGAACATGGTTGAATTATTTCTGAAATAAATGAAGAGTTCTCAAGTTTAAGCATCATCTTACTGTACATAAATCAGCTTGTGCAGTAGTGATAAAAGATTAAATATGTCCTAGTGGATATGGCTGTAACCTTCAACATTTGAAATGCAAATTGTGTGGACGTTCTCTATATTAGCTGGGTTTTTGTGTGTCTGATCTTTATATGAATATTTTACCTACTATTTTCTAGGTTTGCGTGGCAAGTGTAGGCAGAGCAGAAATGGTAATGCCTTTAAATCTCCTGCTGAATGATAAAAGGTATTAAGACCAAAAGATCTGCAGATGGGTAGGAGGCAGTTTCTGTAGTCAGTTTTGGTTAATGCAGCAGATGTCTTCAGCTGCTGTTCTTCTATGGTGTTTTCAGGGGTCTCAGCAACTGAGTTTGTATTTATATATATGTGTGTATGTATATATAAACAGAAACACTACACACTTAGGTAAACCCTTTATTGATAGAGTTTGAGCAACCGGATCCAACAACTAAAGAGACAGCAAGTATAGAAGAGCAAGTATACCTTTAATTTAATTTTGGAGGTTTCTTCCTCCTAGAATGAATTAACTGCTTCAGCTGTTCTTTTCCTTTCTAAAAAGCTGAATTTTATCATGTAAAAATTTAGTTCTATATTCTTTTTACACTGCTGTTTAGCATTACTTAGAGCTTGTACAATCTCTTATCTTTTCACCTAACATTAGTTTCTGGTGTGTTTCTGGAAGCTTTTGGCCTTCTCTTGTTTCTGAAGCTTACAGTTACCTTCTTAAATCAGTCTGGTTGTGAAAACAGTTTAATTTTGCTTGAGATTCTTATTCCTTCTTGTGAAATGGAAAATTCAGCAGCAGAGTTCTGTTGTTCTGCTTCTCACAAACAGTACAAGGTGAAGAGATAGCTAAAGATTTTCATTAAAATTTTAGACACATTGCATGACATTCCTCACTGAAAGAACCCATTGAATCAATTTTGGTTAAGGCCTTTGGGTCAGGGGATGTCTGTAGAGGACTGGAGTTGATTGAGGCCTCCCAGGAGCAGGAGGAGCTTTTTTGAGGGCTGCTTTTGGGCCGGGGTCTGCAAATTCCACTGCTGTCACTCTCTCCATACAGATTGAGAGCCCTGCTCATGCAGCTGAGCCATTGGTAGCGTTGGGACAGCCAGTACTGCAGCTGGAGTGTGGCACAGGAGTGCAAGGCTGCCACAAAATACAGCTTCTAGTTCTGAATTTGGGGATATTTACCAAGAGTAAATATCTTCCTAAAGAAATAGCTTATGGCTGTATTGTGGCAGTCTGTGCCCTGTGGGAATATCTGTGAGCATTCCTGCTGCCTCTTTATGCACATTTACCTTTTCATTCATTGCCATTTTCCATGGATGAGTCAACAGAGGAGGACAGGAAAATGGGCTCATGATCAAGCATTCAGTCTTACAGATAAAAAGGGATGAGGTCTTTCAAAATGGAGATCTAGTCAGAAAAGCCAGCATGTCTTTGAGTTGGCAGTCTGGGTATCCGTGTTCCTGCCTCTCCATCCTTTGCAGCAGACATATATGTATATGTGTGTGTGTGTATTTAAGTTTTGTGTGATTGAGTCCTTGCATGTGCCACTGCATTAATTCTTCTGGAGAAAATTTCCTTTGGAAATGCTTGTGGTCCTTTGGAGCACATCCTTGTCAGGCAGGGGATTGTGGCTGCCATGTTGAAGGTGCATCAGTGAGGAGCAACTGAGGCCAGATGTGGTGCATTTAACACTTGGGTCTAGGAGACCATGTGCTTGCTTAAAATATTGTTTGTCACATGCTGAAGTTGATATGAGGAGAGTCCTTTGTCTAGAGGAGCTGCTTCCTTTCATCCTTTCCCAAAGCTGTAAGAATCACTTTGACAATCACGTTGGTTGAACCAACCCCAGAGCTGGCTTTAATTATCTGTAATTCAACTGTATGAAAAGTCTGCAAGGAATTTTTGGAAGCAATTTTTGTGTCAAATTACTGAAACACCCAGTTAACCTTGAAAACACAGATTTAAAAAAAGAAGGAAGGAACTTTGTTTGTGTGCTAAAAGCATGTTCTAGTATAAAAAAAAATTGAGTTTATTTTAGTAAATACATAAACTAAAATATTCAGTATAGATAATGAAACAGCATAAGGTAGACATGGTTTGTAAAATAGAACCCATATTCCTAGCTTGGCTCATAAGCTAAAGTACAGAGGTGGTGACTGAATTAATTTTCCTGATGCATGTACTACTATTTTGGCTTGGAGTAACCTTAAAATCCTGCAGTCTTCGGTACTTCCCCGTTTGCCTCTTCCTTGTTTGAGAATGGGAGAATAAATGCGTGAAAGGACGTTTCTAAGTGGTTAAGGGCTTTCTGAAGTGCACTTCCATTCTGTAAAATGGGATTTCAATGGGCCTATCTAGGACCTGAGTCCTGACTGAGGATTGTTGCATGTAGCTACTCTTGAAGATCTTTGTTGGTTACAAAGTCATTTATAGGATCATCTGTCAGGGTTCTGGCTTGTCAGTGTGATCCCGAGATAGGTTAGGAAGTCTCTTTTCCCAGCCTGGCGCTTGAAGAAGGAGTCAGAGCTCTTCATTTCTCAGTCTCAAGGTTGTTTATTGTATCTTATCTATAAAATTCCTTCTCCTGTCCCTGAGGTCCTCACAGGACAGGTCTGCCTGCCCCAATGTTTGTCTTTATACTAAAAACTACATATACAATGTTTGCAATTACTTCCCAATACCTATCACCTATGTTAGACAGTGAGCTTCCACTCTAAACCAATCTGTAAGTGCCAACATCACAGCAGAAGATGGAGGCCAAGAAGAAGAAGGAGAAAGGCTGGACACACCCAGATCCTTCCATCTTGCCTCCTGAATCCCCATACCAAAAACCCTAAAATCTACTTTTCCACCCCATGATAACTGCACTATTATTCTACTTAAACTGTTGTGGCTTGCTGATCTTCATCTAAGGTTGGTAATTTGCTCCATGGGTCATAATCAAAACCACAGGCATCCTGGGCTCTGTGCCAGGGTCTCTGAGCCCCCTGGCAGGGGTCTTGGCTGCTCAGGACAGCCAGAGGGATGCCCTGGGTTCCAACAATCACCCAGTTGAAGAGACTAGAAGGCCTACTTTGAGATAAACACATGGCAACCAGAGTAATCAATGAAAGCTGGAGAAAAGAAGGGAAAACAAAAAAGAAACATGCAGAACTGGTGATCAGAGAATTGATGAGAACAGAGAGGAGAAGGTAACAAGAGTTACATTGTGTCTGGTTTGAGTTTCATGTCGCTGATTTTCCTTGAAGAGTTGTTTTCAGCACTATTGCTTTCTTAGTTAGCTCAAACTGTCTTTAAAAACCGTACAGGATGGATGTGACCTTGAGAAATAATGCGCTATAAAACTGTTCTGACTCCAGTGCAGCCACAGCGTGACCCATGAAGGTTCCTTTTTGTCAGCAACTTCTCGGTGCAGCTTTGCGTGGCTCAGCAGGGCTGTGGGAGTGCCGCAGGTAGCGGGGCTGGCTCGGAGCCCCGGCGGGATCCTGTGTCAGAGGACAAAGGGACGGCGCCGGCCCGCCTGCCCCGCGCCAGCCCCGGCTCCCTTGCACACCAATCGAAGCCGCTGCAGCCCATCGGGGAGCTAATTGGTAATTTTAGCTGGACATCTATATGGAGTTATCTGCATGCCTGCAACGGCGCTTTCTGAGCCACTTTTGTTCTGCTCCATCCTGCTTGACAAAATGGCCCTCATGGCTTTAGGGAGAGAGATGTGCATCAGTGAGTGTGGGGCCGCTCCAGCTGCTTGTCTTGTTTGTATTCCCTTGTTCATAAAACATGGCTCGGGTTACAGCTGCATGGGTCTGCTCTGATCATTTCTGATAATGTGGAGCTAAACATTCCTTAAAATAGGGTAAACCATTTATTGTGGTTTTTTCCTGTGCTAGCTAACTTCAGAAATATAACTCATATTCACGTTAATTCTTTTTTTTTTTTTTTCTGAGGAATATGTAAGTGGCTGACTTGAAAAATAAATGATTCAGAATTAAATTTTGCTTTCTATGCTCTCATTGTTAGTAACAGTCAGCAGAACTTAGTATGGGCTAACCTAAATGGACATGAATTGGATTAGAAAGCTGAAATTTTATTAGTGGAACAAAAAAAAAAAAAGAACTGGTTGAGACACTTGAGTTGTTCATTTTTTGTAGCAGACTTTACTTAATTATTTCGGTGCTGTAATCCAACTGCTTTGTAAGAAAGATTTCTGTTAGCATTTTTGAGGAATATTTAAAAACAAAGAGCAACTTCAGCATCAGCAGTGGGATTCACCCTGGTGTCTGACTTTGTGGTGCCTTTCCCTTACATCAATGCTCTGTGTGTGTCATAAAGAGCAGTTAAAAGGATGCTCATGTCAAAACTGAAGATGAATTTCAACATTAAACAAAATTAATATTAATACATATGATTTTATATGAAAAAGCATTTTTCATGTGTTAGAGGTCTTTTTTCTGTTAACAGGACAATTAAAAGTAAATATGTATAGGATGTGGTGTTGCAAAAATGTGCATTAGTTACCTGAACTGTAGGAGAGTGTTTTTACTGGCTCTGGTCAAACGTTTTCACGTTAAAATTTGTAGTTATTCACTTAAGAACCAATACTTCTCATTTGTAATTGTTCCCAAAATTTCTAAGTAATAATTACTTACTTTGAGCAGAAAATTTATCTTAATACCAGCAGGAATGACTTTGGCATAGTAAAGAATTTGTGAAACAACAGCATTTTGTCATTAGTGTTTTTCCTCATACCATAAAATTATGTCTGTACTTTACATTCTGCATGTGAAGCTCATTTAAGTTTCATATTCAAGCTTCATTCATGGATTTTGATTATTTTCAGCATGTTGTCACGACAGAGTATGGGACACATTTTTCTTGTCTGGGGTGGAGTAGTTATGAAAGCTGCTCTTTCTGACTGCCATGAGCTCAGACTCTGTCCCTGAGAGAGGCATTCATGTGCTGTGTTGGTGATATTCAGCTTTGCTGAGGAGGTGCCTTAGGTCTGTGTTTTGTCATGTTCAGTCAGTGATTTTTGAGTTTATATGTGGAATATAAAGAATTGCTCCTTTCCCTGCCAGTGGCAGCAGGCAGCTATAGTTTGCCCAGGTAACACAACTGAGAGTTCCATGATATTATGTTTTGCTCTGCCTTGCAGGGAAAAACTGCTGCCATTAACTGAGTAGAGGCAACGTACCTTGAATTTTTCATTGTTTCTGGATGTAATCTGACCATACCATAGGCACTACACTCACACATTTGTGCCAACTGGGCATCAGTAGACACAGTCGATAATTTCTCAAAGTTAAGGGTGTTTTAATCAGAAACAAGTCTCTTCAGCCACTGCCATTTTGTCTGTGATTTTCTTCCTGGTGTAGTGAAGTTAATTGATATGTCCTTGTGTGAAGTTAATTGATATGTCCTTTTGTAACAGTTAACTTTATTTGTTGGAGACCAACATGTGGTTCCAGATTCAAACTGCTTCATCAAGATTTTGCATATTCTGAGTAAATCTCCAGCATGCCCTCATAGTTTCTGACACTGTATGTTTTAATCCCACCCAGGTTCTGATGCTGCTGCCTTTGTGTAGTTTTGTCTGCTTCTACTTCACAAACAGATTAATTGTGATTTTTAGTTTTCCACAGACCTGTTAGGTTTTATGCAGTTTTGCGTTCTTGGTGATGAATGTTCAGCATATTTCAAAAGATAACTCTGACCGAAAAAGGGGCATAAATAATGAAACAGGTATCCTTATGTGTGTTAAGAATTATTTTCCTGCAAATGTTGCCATTTTGTCCTTATACATTGATGCTGACACAGGCCTTGAAGAATGTGCACCTTTTTTTTAGGATGTTTTAATGGTTGTTCACATAAAAATCTTAATTATCTGTGCCTTCTTGTTTTCAGGGGTTTTCCTGGGTTTATTTTTAATGAGAAAGCTAAATAGTAAATGTCCTTCTTTCTTCTCAGTTCCTTTATTGGGGTGGGGGATTGTTTTTAAATAGAAAGATTGATGTGATGGTTGCTTTTCAGGAAGTCCTGATGATGCTTGATAACTATGTAAGGGACTTCAAAGCATTGATTGATTGGATACAGCTACAGGAGAAGCTAGAAAAAGCTGATGCTCAAAGCAGGTAATTAGATTTATATTTTTTTAATCTACAGAGAGAGTAAAGTTCACAGTAAACTTCATTTTCTAGCAGAGCTCCAGCAAATAGAACCAATTTTCCTTTTGGACAAAATGGGTGTGAGGACATTTTATGTGCATTGTCACTGTCACTTAAAAGTAGAGGGTGTTTCCAGTCCTTCCCTCATCTTTTCCTTTTGAATGGTTGGTTTGATGCTTTGCTCTAGACTGGAGTTTGAAATAAACATTGTAGTCTTGAGAAGAGGCATTATTTTGGATATGGGTCTGGCTGATAGGGTTTGTAGTTAGTGCAGAAACAATTGCTGAGATGAATGGTTAAATTCAGCAGCATTTGTTAATATACTGAGCGTTTTTGGTTCGTCTTTGCTTTAAGATGATAGAGAAAGAGTTATTGTGAATTGTATTTTTAAACTTTTCTTTCCTGGGTTTGCAGGCCAACTTCACTGGCTTGGGAAGTAAAGAAAATGTCTCCAGGACGCCACGTGATCCCAAGTCCCTCCACAGACAGGATTAGTGTGACATCAAATGCTCGAAGGAGTTTAAATTTTGGGTATGAAACCAACTAAGAAGTTTATTGAAGCTAAAATAAAGATTAATTTGAAGCAAAGTTCACGAATGCGCTATTTTTCTGTAGTAACCAATGTATTGTTTTGTTGTTATTAAATCATATAAGCAATTTTTTGCATTCCTGAAAAAAACCCCATGATCTCTAAAGGAAAATCCTATCAAGGACTTACTTTTTCCTGACTTTTTAATACATTTAATTACTGGTCATTACAAGACCTGAAGATAAAATACTGTCAGTGTATTTCATGTGATGTGTTCAGTACTCTCTTCTCTCTACAAAACAAAGGTCAGAGTGTCTGTAACTGGTGTTTTAAAATGGCCAGTGTGTGCAATGTGAATGGCCAGCTGAGTGAGCAGAAGTAAATACAGGTCAGAAAGAGCGAGTGTAAAGTGAGATTATGATGATTCTGAGGCGTGGCAAAACTGATACCAGTTCAAATGTAGAGCATGTTGTATGCTACAGTAAAGCATTTTTACTTGTTGAAATGAAAATATCTGAAAGCAGTTCAACAAAAATGTGCATAGATTTAGAGCAGCACTGCCTGGTGCTGTTGCAGTCTGGAGAGCACAGATATGTGCAGTTGAAATCTTTCTCAGGGTATGTGCTGAAAAACAACAACCTTCAGGTTTGTTGGGATCTCAGGAACACACTGCCCAGTTTCCTGAGTGCTTGCATTGTCCTCAGCAGAGATGTGATACTGGACTGTTTGGTCAGCACCTCTGAGGATTGAGCTCTCTGAAAATCAGGTATTTCTACAAAAATACTACAAAGTGTGTTTGGTGTAGGCCCTGTGTAGGTGAACCTGTTGATACCTACCTGATAACATCTGAGAGGTGTCTGCTGAAATGCCTGGTGGTGGGGAGAAAATATGCACAAGCACTCAAACGAAACACTTGAATCTGGTGGAAAACAATGCTCTTTTATTTTTATTTTTATTAGAACATAACAGCTCAGCACAATTAGTCTTACAGCTAAGCATTATTTGGCTGTAATAACCTGTTGCTATTGCTGCTGGAGCTGTTTTATTCACAGTCACAGGGATATGATGAGAAACTGTGTGTGTTACAGCAAGGAACAGCAAGATGAGTTTTCTATCCTTCACACTTGCAAATTTCTTTCTTCTTAGTGTGTGTCTCAAAGCAAGGCAACCCCAGAGGGCTACAATATTTTGTGTGTGAGAGAGAAAATAGGATGGAAAATAAGGGCTGAGACATACTTGGTGCTACAGAAATTTTTGGTAGGATGCTAGGAATTACTAGGAAAGGAATAGGGGATAGGAGAGAAGGTAGTGGTGTACCTCTGTGGAAATTAATGATTCATACCTGTAGTCATCTTCACATCTTCCCCAAAGCAGTGTAGAAAAAGTAGGAAAAGTACAGAAACTAGAAACGGGGACAATCAGCGGTATCCAACAGTATTAATGCAAAAACAAAAGAATTTGGAGAAGAGATAATGAGATGGGTGTGATAAATAAAATCACTTATGTGCAAGATGAGTAGGAAAATCTGTTTATTATTTTTAATGAAAAGGAATTGGGAGTACTAAATGGTCAAATGCCAGGCTTGAAATGACAGGAGTATTTTTCAAGACTTAGTATGTAGAATTTGTGATGCATTGCTTTGGTTGCCAAAAATGTTAATGCCTTCAGAAATTAGTATCACAACGATTAAATTTAATCTTGTTTATTAAAAACAGCAATTAGTTGAGGAAATGACAACAACTTTTCAGTGTAAATTGCTGCAAGCTGCAGAGTTTGCCAAAGGAGAGGTGGTTCTGTTCAGCACTGTTCTGATGGTCTCATAAAGCTGTGTATCAAACCATTCTGTTACTTGACCAGACACTAAAAAGAGCTGTGACTTTCATTTAGGAACCCTGCAGTGACCATTTCTGCAACACGCCTGGCTCCCTCTGGAGTAAGTTGGGCCGATAAGGTAAAAGCCAACCATGGAACCAAAGCTGCCAATCCTGAGCTGGCAACAGCACAAGCCTGCCTGGCCCCCCCTGCACAGAAGGCACTGCGGAAAAATGGCAAGTCCCCTTCAGTGGCCTAAGTTATTTTCACAAACTCTATGGGATGAAGTGAATTCAAATGTGATGACCTGTGTTCTAAGCAAAATTAAACCTAATTTTGCAAAGTACAATGTTTAAATTCAATGTGGAGATAAAAGATTCATGCAGCCTTTTATTGCAGTAGTAAAGTTTGAGACGAAAGTGTATTTTCATGTGAAGGTAAAATTCTGCTGTATTTTTACAAACTAGAATTTGATCTGTTTAAACCAATTTGAAACATCCCAAGAAGCAAAAGGTCTTAGGTCACAAACTGCCAATCTAACTGACTGCAAGTTGGGATGGCTTAACAATATAAAGAATAATGCAAGTCCGGGAATCTGGGAAGAGCTCAGGATAGTTTTATATGTCCTGGAAGAATATGCTATTAGAACTATGCTGAAGTAACAATTGATGTTTTTGTGGAAGACAAGAGTTACCACATTTAATTACGAATTTTTTCTCTAAAGATGCTCTTAGGAGAATGCTTGATTCAGGATCTTTTGTTCTAGAAAAGATTGATTTAGTTGCAGACATAAAAAACTTTCATTTGGTTTATAAAATTAGTTTCTTTGCACTGGATCTCTGAGACTGTCTTCAGAAATGCATTCTTTTTCATTTATTTTCTTCATGTGTGGTCTCAGATGACTTTCTGCAAAACCAGCAAGCAGGATGTAGAAAGGGATATTCTGAAAGAAAATTAAAAGTGTGCTGCTTTATTTATTTATTTATTTTTAAAAGTTTCAGGAAGTGCATGGATCAATTTAAGATAGGTGTATGCTCAACCTAGGAGCATGTGTGGTGACTTGCAGACTTGTGGCATATCATGGAAGTAAAACACCTTGTCCAGGGGTCTGGCAGTGTAACATGACTGAGTTCAGGAGTGAGTTCCTCTGCTCGGAGCAGAACCATCACAGCCATACTCCAGAGGTGCTGGTTGGAAGGGGGATCCATGGCTGCTGCCTGGGTGCAGTTGCACTGAGCTGCTTAGAGAGCAGGAGCTGTGTGGCTGAGTTTTCAGCACTGTAGTTGCCGTGTAATTGCACTTTTGAGATAAACCAGTAGTTGAAGTTGCTTGTATCAAAAGCTTTTTCTGGTGATTGTCACTCGTAATAGAGTGACAGGGCTCCAAGCTGTTGCTAAAATTCCTTTATTAGGTGTTCTTGTAAATAGGGAGAATGTTGTTAGCTACATAGTGAATAAAAGTGATCTGTATTTCAATATGGATAATGTATTTTAAGAGGCTAAGAGGAAAACAAAATACTTTATGTTACTTTCAGAGGCTTTTAGAGGGCTGAAGAGTCAGTGTCATGCTCATGCTGTGTTTTATTGAATGTTACTTTCACCTGATGAGCTCCAAAAAGAGAGAAGCCCCTTAGGTCATGTAGTACTGGCTACAAGTGTTCAGTAATCTTCAAATCAAATGGAGGATGCAATCCAGACTTGAAACATTTCATTTTAAGAAGTAACAGTCATTCCTCTAAACTTTGTTCATTCTTAGGAATCTCTAATTGCTGACATTGGGCATTGGAGAATTTCAGTGATTTGCTTGTGACTGAATTGTTACATTTTTAACAAATCAAGTTCTCTGTAGGAGCATGTTGTCCTGTGTGTGGGAGGTGGAATCACTTTGGTAAGATCTAATTATCCCCACTGATGAAAACAGAAGAAAATCTGTGAAGTTTATGTGAAGGGAGCCGCAGGAGCTCTTCACATGCATTATTGGATCAGCTGTGAGGCTCGTGTCTGTGCCCTGCCCTTGCCCAGCTAATGCACTCCTCAAACAGCTGTTTGGGGCATGTGGGCTTTGGGGGAAGGGTTCCCCTGCCTCCTGTAATGCTCCCTTGCCCACCCAGAGCCCAGCTGGGGCTTACAGCCACAGGATTTCCCCAGACACTTTTTCTCCAGTGATTTCCAACAGCATTATCATTAGGTTTCGTAATGGTTTTCTGATGTGCATGAGTGGTATGATACTGTATCTGTTTCATGGTTGATGCAATTTCCAAATTTAACTAAATAAGCCCTTAGGGAGAAAGAAAATGCATTATTTTTCCATATAGTTCTTTAATCTTTCCTTTTCTGAATGCATAATTAAATGAGGTTAAATCATCTTATCTCATTTCCCTCATTGAACTTACTATTACCCTCAATATTTTAATGAATTTTAAAAAATTGTCTTTCATGCTAGAGTGTTTTTTACAATGTGAAATGGAGTCTGTTCTTACTGTCTGAGCAATTTCTGCTTGAGAATTCCCTGGTGCTTGTGGTAAAAAGTGAGATGAGTTATATATATAAGTTTAGAGTGTGTATTAGAAATAGAATAGGTGCTTACAATTAAAATAATGTTATTACAGGATTTAGGACAGAGAACAGTCTAGAACATATGAACTTCTCAGAACCACTAATTTTTTTTTTCTGCTGCCATGCTTGAATTCTGTTTGGTTTATTGTTCTTACTATTATTGTCATCTTTCTTGTATGAATTGCTCATGTCCATAGCTGTGACTAGTTGTTCTCTGTAATGTACCTAAGACTGGAGGCCTTGCAGCATGTCCAGTCCTCTCAGGCAGCTGTCCTGGTTTGGGCTCAGATGGGGCTGAAGTTTATTTATGTGGGGGTTTGGGCAGGAAGTCACTGGCAAGTAAATTTTTTAGAGGGGCTGTGCATCTCCTGAGGTAGAACCCCCAGGAGCTTGCACACAGGTGCCTGGATTTCTGTTTGTGGTGTTTCCAGTGAGCTCCTTGGCCAGTTCTTCCAGATGGAGCAACTTCCCAAGAGCCTGGAGGCTGGGAGGGCCCCGGGATGACAGATGGCTTGTCACATCCATGTAACACAAGAGCAGGCAGGGACCGCCAAGTTCACATGAAACTAGAGAACGATCAGGGCAGGCAAATGAATTATTCAGTTACAAAGCTCTGGGAGTAATCAAACCCAGCATGTGATATGTAGCCTGTGGAGATGGCTACTGGGCTACAAGAATTCCACACAGAGGGAAAAAACATGGAGGGAGATTGGTGCCTCACTGAGTATTACCTTTGTCTCTCATTAGATGTGATCTAATGTCAATAAATATATTAGCTTTGCAAACTCTTATTTAAAAATGTGCCTGGAAGTGACTGAACCCTGAACTGCTTGGTGAATTAAAATGAACAGAATCTTCTGGTGCACCGTAATTGTCAGGTGGCATCACACTGTTAAACTGACTCCAGGTAGGTCAGGAATCTGAATACATCCATGAATTAAAAACTGCTTTGTCTTTAAAGAATTCACCAAACAATATTCTTTCAAATGCAAGTATTTCTGGGCTATTAAAATGCTTGTTTGAGTCTTGGGTAATAAATATGAATCTAACAGTGAACAAATGCAAATTAAAAATTGAACATGTATGGCTTTTATGAAAAGATTTGTTTTTACTTTAGTAAGTGTGATTATGGTTTTTCTATGCTCTGAATAATTTTATTCTGATTCATTCTGTCATTTTAGACTACTAAGAAATATGCCACGAGACAAAGAACAACTAGGCAAGACAGGCAAGAATATTCTTTTTTGGTAGAATAAGATTTAGTAGATATTAGTAAAAGATACTAGTATGATTATTAAGATACCTTTATACAATTAATATATCTTATTATCAAGATGTTAGTAAAATTATGTTTAGGTAGTAGATACATCAAAATGGTATCTTCTGATCCTTTTAATGTAAAAATGCTTTTATGTAAAAGGTGACTTCAGTTTTCAGAACAAATAGAAGTGAAGTGTTTCAACAATCTTGTTTTGCAAATGACAAGCAGAAAGAATTGCAACCCAAAAGTTGCTGCAGTAAAGCAGCGGTGGTTTTTTGGTGGATTTTAGCAGTTCTTCTGACCAATCTCTGCTGTTACTTGCCAGAGAAATTTCTTGGCCAGATTGTGTCCTAAGGCAGATACAGCAGAGTCCTTGTGGTCCCATTGGTTACTAAAATGGGTGGGGTGGGAGACAAGGTGCCTGGGCAGTCCTTGTCCCACAGGGTGCAGAGCCAGGTGCTGCGCAGGCTGGGAGCTTTCTGCAGTAAATCTGGTTGTGATTCCTGGGCAATTAAACACTGTTCCCTAGAGAATGGCTGCAGCTAAGATTGTCCCTGAGAGGGCAGTATGTTCCCATCACTAGGTCCTGTAGGTAATATTTTTTCTGTATAAAGATGAAGAAATGAAAAGAAGGCCAAAGTTGCCTATAGGGGTCAAGTGGAAAGTCTGTGGCAAAGGAAAATGTAATTGTTGGGTTTTTTGACTGCTGTTCTGGTCAGTGGGACACACAAATGTGTGCAAATACATGTGAGGAGAAGGAACACAGAAGGGCTTTTCACAGACTCTGGTACCAGCAGTGATCTGAAGAGATCAGCCATATTCACTCAGACAGTTTGGGAATTTTGTTTACTTAAAAATCCAGTAATTTTTCTAGAATGAATCTGTCTCAACAGTAAAATACCAAATTTTTTTTTTGTATCTATCATTGAGGTTTGTGAACAGTTATATAGTTATGTAAAACCAGCTGTTGCATGAGCTGCTCAGCGAAGATAAATTCCAGTGCAGTCCTGTCAAATTCCCTGGTAACTCAGGAGTTACACCAGCTGTTGGGCCAGGCTGCTGTGTTTCATCCTGAGATGTCAAAAGAGCCTCACAGTTAAATAGCAGTGTTTGTAAAATGCTGGATGCCAAGGGCAGCAAAGGATAAACGTGCCATCAGTTCTGGTTTTGGCTCATTTCCAGTTTTCTGGTTACTGCTGCTGTTGGACAGCAGTTCAAGTGCACCTAAAGGCTGTTTAGTGCAGTTCATATGTTAAACCTTAACGTTTGAACTTCAGCTCTGGTCTATATGCCTGAGCTATATGACTATCTTTGTTAGTAAAAGCTTTGTTAGTAAAAGTAGAAACACCCAGAGAATTAATTGTTTAGACAAGTTATATTCTAGATTATTACCCTCTGTAAAGCAGTGTTGTGATTTTTTACATCTCTACTCCTCCAGGTAAAAAATCATCTCCTACGCCCTTTTCATGTGAACAATCTTGAAAGCAGCTTTTGCCAGAAGTATGTTGGACAATATATACAGAGTTAGTTCTTGAGTTTTTTGCAAGAATTTTTGTTCAGCAAATAGACAGGCCTGAGCTTACCTTTCACACTTGTGAGTTGTACTGTTAGGCTTCAAAAAATCTCTTACAGTTGTTTCAAGATGTGTGGGAAATTACATGCTGCTATTAATTGCTGGCCACAAAAATGTTACGTATGGAGAAGGAGTTCACCTTGAAATCTGGTCACACCTAGGACCTGAGGCTTCAGGCAGACAAATGTAACTTTAAATAGTTTTCAAGTGCATATGAATATCAGAAATATTGATCAGAAAGTTGTATGTAACAGCTATATAGAAATCAAAGTAAATTGAAGAAAACTTCTTTTCTATTTTCTCCTTCAGCTTGCAGTCTTATTCTAGTAATATTTTGCTATTTCCTGGAATCCAGGAAAAGCAGTTTTCTAAAAGCTGACACCAATTAGTGTATTTTTGTTACCAGAATGAAACAAATAGAAAAAGATGTAAAGAAAGCACTGGCAGAATAATAAGGATAGTGAGCCACATTTCTGCTTTCCATGCTAAGTTGTGCTATTTTGTCTGTACTTACACTTCCACAAAAGGCTTCTAACGTTACTGTTCCTGCAGAGAAGGGCAGATGCTGTTGCTTTGTTGTGCTTTGCCATCTCATGAAATAGCAAGGAAAAACATGGCAATTTTAAGTACACCTTGCCATTTCCCAGACCTTTCTGTGGCTGAGCAGGTTCACTCTGCAGTAACAGAACTGTCCCATGAATGGAGTTGTCCAGTTCTGTAATACCAATAGCATTCCTTCAAGTAAAACGCTTTGCTGAAGAATATCTCATTGATTTTTTTTGGTATTGATTTTTAAAGAGAACATTTTCTCCCACAACTTGTGTAATCCTGTAATAAAGCAGTTGTTTGTAATGCTCCTGTTTAGAAGTGTTCCTGTCTGAGAGTGGGGGTGTTTTTCTCACGTAGATCGGAAGGATGCAGAGGGCTGGGAGACGGTTCAGCGTGGGAGGCCCGTTCGATCTCGCTCCACTGCTTTGGCAGCAAAAGCTCCTGCAGCTGCAGAATCATTGAAGTCCAGAGGTGACAGTGACAAAGAAAATGTCATTTCACCACCAGCAGAAAACAAGCATGGGAGCTCAGTCGTTGGCAGTGCTGCGCCTGAAAGCACAGAGCTGGTACAGAAGGACCCTTTGCATCACTCTGAGGGTCCCCTTACTGAGAAGACTCAGGTCAGTCCATCATTTTGAACTGTTTTCTAACCTTAAATCTTGCAACTTTTCTTCAGAGCATATTTTAAAGGTGGTGTTGGTTAGAGCTTTTGTGAATTTACCAGATCGGGAAAGGCTGTTCAAATAATGGTTATTTCAGTTACATTTATGGAAATGCAGTAGGATGTCAACACAAGTAGGCTAATTAAAATTATGATGCTGTGGACAGCTTTTCCATGTTTTCCAACAAGTCAGCATTCAACACATCTCATACATACATTTCAGGTAGAAAGATCCAACTTTTGCAAGGTAATGAGCACCTGAAATAAGTGAAGTTATTTGTATCACTCACTGTTGTTGCCAATTATTTCCTTAAAATTTGACTCTGACTTTAAAAATCAGTATGTTCCATTTTGTTAATTTTGCAAATGCCTCTTGTTAGTTCCCAGCCTCGGAAGCCAACGGGAGCACTGGCACAGCATTGCAAGGGGATTCCTTAGAACCAGCTCCTGAGATGCCTCCAGTTCTCAGCAGCAGTAACTGCAGTTCAGAAACTCTGCAGATGAATGAGGCTTCCCCCCAGAGCACTGGCTGTGCAGACTGGCATCAAACAGAAAAAGCTAAATCTGAAACTGAAATGGATCCTGCAGATATTTCAAATGTGAGTGCTGCCAGATTGGTAAGAAACCTCATAAGATTTGTGAGTGAATAATAAATCTAAGTCTTAATTTTCTCAGTCTGTGTTGCACAGTGCTTGCTGTTAGCCTTATGTAAAAACTGTAGAAAAATCTATAAGGTACCTACTGTAGGAAAAATAAATTGTTGCACAGATACTTTTCTTGTAAAATTTAATTCTGGTAAAGTTTTGGAACTTAAACTAGAAATATAGAAGAGTGTTACTTGGAATAGATAGATCTTTTCTCTCATTACTTAGTTTGATAATGTTTGTGCTAATTTTTCATTTAAGTCACACTCTCATTAAAGTCTTACTTCAGTTTTGCTCATCATTCAAACTGGAAGCACATGGGATATCAAAATTCTGTTAGAAACAAAGTCAGACCTCTGCCTTTTAAGTCTTGCTGAGCTGCTCTGCTGGGTCTTCCTTTACAACAAGCAGTTTGGAGGAATGCCATTCTTAAAGCAAAAAGCATGAAGTCAGTTTTCTGGTTTTATCTGGTTTCCCAAAAAGAGTGTCCTTTCCTGTCCGGAGAATTCTGCAGGTCTCAGGGTGTGTCTGCTTCACTGGGATTCTCTGAGTGGAGAGTTACATATGTTTTATGTTACCTAAAATACAGGTTATACTTTCAGGTGCTTTGTTTTGTTTTGGGTTTTTAGGGGTTTGTGTTCATTTTGGTTTGAAACTAGATTAAAATTCTGATTTGCAGAAGTTTTCCTGTAAGTCACTTTAACTTCTGTAAACTGGAGTCCTGCTAGGTAATTTCCAAGCTAAGTACCTGTTTGCTTTTACAACAGATTTCAAGCATCTCACCCACTAACACTGTTTCAGATGCTCAGTTATTAGCAGTTCAGGATGCTGCCAGGTTGGTGGGATCTGTGTCTCTTGGAAACATTTTACTGCCCCAGATTAGCCTGCTTTAAACCCCAGTTTGTGTATTGTGGTGCACTGTCTGGTACTGGAGTGGAAGTGGTCTGGTTAATGCTGGACTCTAAAGAAGGAAACACAATCAGCATATCCAGGCTTACATTTTTGCCCCACTCTTTTGTCTTTCATGTTGGAACACAAGTACAGCCTGAGATTCCATTGTATTAACTAACTATGATGAAATTTCCAGATACAGTTCATACAGATAATTTCCATCTTTAAATAATACTTTGGGGCACGGTTCCTTCTGTAGAGGTGCCAGCATGGCTTGTACTCATGTCTCAGAGTATGCCTTGCTTAGTCCCTCAGAGTAAGTATATAAAGCAGTAATTGCAGGAGAGCTGTCTTTGTGCTTTTAATGACAGGGTTGGCAGAATAAGTTTCTAAGTTATCTGAATAATTAATTTTGTGTTCCATGTAGTTACTAAGTGAGTTAATAGTTGTTCACACTTTTTAGTGGGGTTTGTATTTTCAGCTACTTTCACAAAATATATCAGTGAAAAAACTGTAAGTAAAGAGAAGTTGAGCAAAATATCATAAAATTCATGTTAACTATGTAGAATGCTCCTTTTTGTGCCTGCTACTGATTTTGGTTATTTTTCTTTTCATGTTTCCTCCAGTCCATGGCAGAAGTACTGGCTAAGAAAGAGGAGTTAGCAGATCGGCTGGAGAAGGCCAATGAAGAAGCCATTGCCAGTGCTATTGCAGAGGAGGAGCAGTTAACCAGAGAGATTGAGGCAGAGGAGAACAATGACATTAACATCGAGACTGACAATGACAGTGACTTCTCTGTGAGTGTCCCGTTCATTGTACTGTACCCAGTTCCCCTGTTAAAGCTGTGTTGTCAGTGGAGAATGAATATAGAATTTTTAGTGGGTTTTTGGCATTGAATTAACCTGTTTGACATGTGCCATGTAATAATTGTCCCATACTGATGGATATTTTGTCTTACTAAACTCAGCAGCACTGTGCTGCTGTGTGGTGCAGAGCCCTCTGAGCTTGCAGTCAGTGTCCTGCTGCTGATTTCTGGGTGCAAAACAGGGGGAGCTGAGACTTGTTATGTTCATCGCTACTGTGGAAGAGTGGATGAAGCAAAAGTCTTCATTTTTACTGTCAGAGTGGGAACAGCATTGACCTTTGGGGAGGCCAGTTCAGTTTGGAAACACTGGTGAATGTTGCTGAGTTGCCACTGTTTAATGTGTGCATGCACCTGTGAGTTAAAGTTTATGTTTTTACTCTCTGGTTCATATTAAATTTCAGGCTAATATGGGCAATGGAAGCATATCCTTCTGTGGTCTTTCTATGGACTGGAATGATGTTCTGGCAGATTATGAAGGTAAATTTTTGTATATTTCTGTGCTTACATGGAAATCTAAAATTTAGAAAAATGTCTGTTTTATTCATGGCCAGTTAAGGTTTCAGAAGTTTGCCCAACACATTCCAATTAATGTTATCTTCTCTGTTGTTTCCTGAGGAAAGATGGACTTTGTGTTCAGACTGTCTCTGTGTCTCATTGTTCTTCAGTTCTCTTTCTGCATCTCTCTATTAGAATTTTATGGTTTTTAATCCAGATTTATATTATCATCTGGATAAAAGTGTAATAAAATCATTAAGCATTAAAAAAGGACAGGTATTAAAGATGCTTCAGTCTGTATTTGCACCTAGGCCCAAGGAAACCCATCTGAGAGAGAACTAGAGAGACTAATCCTTTATTATTGGCATTTCTTGTAGAAAAGTATGTTTAAATTATCCCCACTGTGACGGTGTTCACAGGGATCCCAGGACGAGGGAAGAGACTAGGATCTGACTCCATGTTTCAGAAGGCTGATTAATTATTTTATGATATATATTGTATTAAAACTACACTAAAAGAATAGAAGATAGGATTTCATTAGAAGGCAAGCAAGGAAAGGAAAAGAATGGAATGATAATAAAATCTTGTGACTGACCAGAGAGTCTGAGACAGCTGGACTGTGATTGGCCATTAATTAAAAACAACCACATGAGACCAATCACAGACCCACCTGTTGCATTCCACAGCAGCAGATAATCATTGTTTACATTTCCTTTCTGAGGTCCTAAGGAAAGGATTTTTCATAAAACATGTCTGTGACACCCCACCTTTGTTTTTACCTGTGCAGCTCGTGAGTCGTGGCGCCAGAGCAACTCGTGGGGAGACCGAGTGGAGGAGGAGCCCGCGCGTCCCCCCGGGCACGGCATCCACATGCACGAGAAACTCTCCTCACCCTCACGCAAGAGGTGCTGCCCTTGGTGCCTGCCTGGCTCAGCCAGGCAAAACGGGCAGCCTAACTCATGGCTGCTGGAAACTCTCCAAAAATCTGCTCTCTTTGAGTCTCTGGGTGGAAAGTGCTACAGAAATCTGTATTTTTTCATGAGTAGGCTCGTACTTCATTGTCCGCTAACTAAAGAAGTTTAGAAGAACAGTATTCACATTTACAGGAAATAATTGCCCTCCAGTGGCCTATTTGTTTTCTCTTACTGAAATGGCATAGAAATGTTTGCTGCATTGTCAGTTAATACTGTCTAACTCGATTTTACTCTTCTTTGGTTTTATTAAAAGAACAATAGCAGAATCCAAAAAGAAGCATGAGGAGAAACAAATGAAAGCTCAACAGCTGAGAGAAAAGTTACGTGAAGAAAAGACACTGAAGCTTCAGAAATTAATGGAGAGGGTAAGCTTTCTGTGATATAAGGGGCTGCTCTGCTGTCTTGCAGGAAAGGATTTTTTTCCACATAGTAGACATATTAGAGATTCAAACTAGTGGTGAAATGAGGTTGTCATCTGCATCTGAGTTTACATAATTTTCACAGCTGACTTGTGCATCACAGCAATTAAAGAAAGCATTCTTTCAAATAATGACCTTCTTAACTATTTATAGGAGACAATCTCAGATTCAGGGATGGTATGACAGGAGGAGAAATGTGTTGCATGTATTCAACAGAAATGGTAAAACTCACCAAACTGAAGCAGTGTACTTTGAGTTAAACTTAAGGCAGGCTTTGTGTAGAGCATGAAAATACTTTATTACTGTGAAGAAAGCTTCAAGGATTAGAAGATTCAGGCCCTGTTGTCAGGTGTTGTGTTAGTAATGAATTGGCTCCTTGTGTGTAGGAGAAAGATGTGAGGAAATGGAAAGAAGAATTGTTAGATCAAAGGCGCAGGATGATGGAGGAGAAGTTACTCCATGCAGAATTCAAACGTGAAGTGCAGCTACAAGCAATTGTGAAAAAAGCACAAGAGGAAGAAGCTAAGGTGAGTGACTTTGTTTTCAAAGGAACTGTTTAATAGCTATGCTTTTGTAAATGTTGTACTCAGAGTGCTCTGAAGTAGTTTGTGAAGGACAGTGCAGTTTAGACACAAACACTGTGAGCCATGGAGCAGATAAATGCTGATGCCTAAATGGTGCACTTTTCTCTAATACTACTTAAAATTAATTAGCTGTTGTTAGACATCATGGTGGGTTGGTGTGGGAGAAAAGATGGGTTGAAAGGCAGAGCTGATCATTATCTTGCTGCTTTTTTTCCTCACAGAGTGTGGCAGCATTTTTGGTGATACCTAGTCCTCCTGGAAGGACTAGAAGATCTGATGATCAATTCTCTGCTTTTCCAGCTCCATGGGGGAGCTCATTTTTCTTCTCATTTGTTAAAAGCCATTCCAGATCCAGCATTCTGTGTCCTTAAACAGTAGTTGTGTTGCTGTGTTTTGTACCACTGATGATGTTGAGCAGCTGGGAATAGACAGAGACCTGCAGTTAGTATGTGGCAGCTATTCTAAATTAAGTATATTTAGTGCTCTTCTGACTTAATACATAAGGCAGTCACTAGATGGATGCTTTTTGGTTTGCTTCCTTCATACTACTTTGATGAAATTTTTAGTGGTTTAACTCCAGCTAGCAGCTAAGCACCACACAAACACACACTTATTCTGCCTCCTGTCCCATGGGACTGGGGAGGGAAGAGAGAATCAGCAGTGTAAAGGTAAGAAATCTCATGGGTTGATACAGAAACAATTTAATAACTGTGTGTGGAAAAGTCACTTCAAAGAAAAAGGAATATAACAAAGAGAGATAAATGATAAAGAAGGACAAGTGATGCCAAAAGAAACAATTGCCAGTCCCTGAGCAGTGGCTCCACACCAACCTCTCCCCAGTTTTGTTGCTGTGCTGATGTCCTGTGGTCTCAGATATCCCTTTGGTCCCTTGCCCCTGATGCTGTGCAAGACCTGCTCAACAGTAATTAAAATATCCCTGTGTTGTCAGTATAGTTTCCAGCACAAATCCAAAACACAGTCCTATCCTAGCTACTGAAAAGAGAATTAACTCTATCCCAGCCAAAAGCAGCATAAAAGAAATGAAGTATTTTATTTTAAAGTCTGTTTTTCCTAAGCGAAGAAACATGCATCTCCTTGAAACTGTTTCATTACATGATGAGCATGTATCTCAGCTGTGGTTGATGCAGCTGTTCATTTGTGTTTCAAGATAAGCACAACAAAACTGATTGCACTTTTTTACTTAGTTGCTGTTTCTCTCTTGGATTAAAAGGATTTCTAGACTACCTAATTCAGTCTGCCATGCATTGATTACTATTCCATTACACCAGTGTGACTTCTGTAATTGTACTAACTAAATCACACTTGCCATAGTTCCCTAGATAAGCAGATGTTTCAAATATTGTGTGTTTAACTGTGTGGGATCTGCTAGCTCATGAGGTTCTTGTTTTCTGGAAATCAAGGTTAATTGGGCCAGAAGGCTTTAGAGAAATAGCTGATGGGTAGGATAGCTGCAGACCATGGTAACTGTTGCTGTCCAGTTGGTTATCTAAATACCCAGTGCTTGCTTGTTTACTGACCTGTAAAAGCCATCCTGTAAATGGATTCCAGTCAGTAAACAAAGTTACAAACATGATCCTACCACGCTTTTTCATGATCTGTTTTTGTCTGTCCAGATGTGTTGTCTTTACCTGTTTTATTTAGTGTACACATTGAAGTTCTTTTTAGCTAACCTTTTCTTACTATTTTTTTGTTCTTATGTACTGCACTGTCCTGTGGTTGAAAATACACGATCATGAAACAGGCTGTATGGATAAGAAATATTAGACCTGTTTGGTTTTTTCTTATTCATACTATTTGTATACTTACACTTTTTTGATCAGTAAGTTCACATGTATTTAAAGTTAGCTCAAAAGCCCTGTTGGATTCTACTAGCACTTGTATTTTACTGATTCATCCATCTGGGTTTTAATATTACACATTTTGTGACTGAGAGAATGGACTGATGAAGTCTCAATGCTGACAGAATTGAGGGAACTTTTCTGTATTTTACCCAAAGTTTCTTGTTTCTCTGATACAATTAAAATTTTCTTTTTATATTCCATGGGCTGTCTTGGTTAAAACAAACAAAACAATAAAAAAATAATTACAAAACCTAAAGACTTATTCTCAAGTTGATGGTTTTCCAACTCATTCTGGAGAAATGTCCCTCCAGTTTAATTGTCAAGTGAATAGTTAACCAATTGATGAAATCTATTTCAACTTCTTGAGTCTTTTCTTACCCTTTCTGATTGTTTTCAGGTCAATGAAATTGCTTTTATAAACACCTTGGAGGCTCAGAACAAGCGGCACGACGTGCTGAACAAACTGAAGGAGTACGAGCAGCGCCTGAACGAGCTGCAGGAGGAGCGGCAGCGCAGGCAGGAGGAGAAGCAGGCGCGGGATGAGGCAGTTCAGGTAGGATGGGTCTGGAGCTCCAGGGGCACAGTGAAATACAGCTTTGTGTTTCAGTTTGGCTCTGCAGACGTTCAAGCACAGATTCTCTTAATTCCTGTGTGTTTCATGAGTATAACAGCAACGAGAATTCGCTTTTCCCTGACTAGGAGCGCAAGAGAGCCCTGGAAGCAGAGCGGCAGGCCCGGGTGGAGGAGCTGCTGATGAAGAGGAAGGAGCAGGAAGCACGGATTGAACAGCAGAGGCAGGAGAAGGAAAAGGCACGAGAAGATGCAGCACGGGAGAGAGCCAGGTAACTTTGCAATTGTTTCTTTGGTTCCCTTCAGCATTATCCTCCCCAGCAAACTGCACCTTCTCTGCAACAGCAATACCTTCCTGGGGTGTCAGGCGTAGGATTTTAAGAAGTGTCATTAATAAGGATGCTTGATGAATGGCTTGAAAGAAGAAATCAGGTCAGTCATCATAAATTCTACATTATGTTTTTGTATTCCTTACATACATGCACAATATAAGCTGTAAGATTGTATTTTATTGTATTTGTCTTAGTTTTATTGCAGGCAAGACCTTGTAATAATTTGCCTTTTTCATATTTCACCTTAGTTTTCAAAGGAAACAAGATTTATGTACCCATGTTCTCCATTTCCTCCGCTCTCCAGAAACTTTTGGTCTTAATGGCATCAGTTTGATTTCACATTGTTGTAGACACCAAAGATTACATTTGTGAAGCACACAGCCAGGAAATCAGGCTTCATTAATTCTGCTGCCTGTGAACTACTTGGTTTATAGTTTTACACATAATTAAAAGTTGGGACTTCACATGGACTCTTCTCTCTCTTCCTTTTGAGGTGCAGGGAGAATGAATGTGGGTGTGCAAGCCAGGTTTACTTTCCAGTCTGATGCAGTCTAATATATTCTACTTGTTTAATTTACCAAATTGTCTTTGTATTATTCATTTCTCCCTCTTTTCCTGCAGTTCCCCTGTCACAAGCATTCCTTAAAACCTTGGTAAAAGTTAAGGTCTCTTCTGTGATGGGTGTTTGCTAATGGTTCTTGATACGTTTTTAATGTCATGGCTTGTTTTCTTTAAAATTGTCACAAAGAGGATTTTTCCCCTCAAGTAAAATATTCAGAAATGTGTTGATCAGCTTTCATCTTCTGAAGTCCTGAATGACATAAAGAGAGTCAGCTTTCCATTAAAAGTGTAATGAATTCAGGGCAGGCTCTGTAGCCTTTGCTGGGGCTTCATGGACTTTTCCTCAGTGTACTGAGCCAAAATCACCTGAGGCTGAGTGAATTGGAAGGGATCCTTCAGGATCTTACACTCATTTGCAAATACTCGAGGAAGATTAGGACTAATGGGGAATTTGATTATGCTTTTTGGGAAGATAGACCCTGCATGTGTGAGGCTTCTACATCTTTCTGAAATTGAGGAAACCCTCAAAGTAAGCAAATGGCTGATAATTGCCCTACTGACGTCTTTGTCTTCTAAGGCTTTCTACAGTTAGATCCTGTTGAAAATCTTCAAGCAGAAAATTCCTTGATCTTTGAGTTTAATCAGTGTTAAATTTGCCCCATCCCTTTGTTGCACCCCATTAATTTCCTTATGATTTGAAAGGAGAAGCAGTTTCCATTTGCCTTCTGTTGCTATTGTGTGTCAGCAAATCTCTGTGTTTGTTGCTCTAACACTCAGTTTTTAAACCCTTTGTACTTGATATTGCAGTACCGTGCTTGCACTTGTTTTTCTTTTGTTTTCTTTGCCAGATACTGATTACAGGAGAGATTTTTTTCTTTTCCTTTCTTTTTTTTTTTTGATAATTTTGGGAAAGAGTAGGAAAGAATGCATGTGGTGCCTTACAATGTGGTGACTCTGCTCTGTCCGTCATTACATCTCCTAATAACAGTTCTGAGGTTTCTGTACCACAGCAGAGTGAGGGGAGGACTCAGGGTCCTGGGTTTGGAGCTCAGGGAGGGACGAGCTTGACAGGAATCTGGCTGTCCTGTCCCTTCTGTCCTGGATTGCAGTGTGTTTTGGTGGAACCTTGGAGGTATCATTTGGTGTTTAGTTGGGTTTTTTCCTGCAGCTGGGATTTGGCTTGTATCCTGAAGATTTAATACTGGCTGGAATGAGTGATTTTTGCAATATCTGCTTAAAGTTTCTTCAGTATAAATTTTACCATGTGCATCTGTGGGTGATTAAAACATCTGTATGAATGGAATAGTGTACTTAAAACTGACTTCAAAAGCCCCTCTGCCCTTAACTTGTTTCCAGTAAAGCTTTAGTTGTAATTTTAAAGTATTTTATATTCCAGAGAGTTGAAATTCACAATACAGAAAATGTTGTTCTTGTCAATAGAAATCATAAAACCGTATCAAATATCCTAGCCATGGAAAAAGAATGCTTTTCAGAAAGGCTTGTGCAGGAGTTGTGTTGATGTTCTATAAATGGAAACTGGAAAATTCTGTTTCAAAGACAAAACGTAATTAGCCCAAAGTATGAAATGGTGATAATCTGTTGTAGTTTGTAGCATTAAACAAATGTGTAAAAATGCAGACTGAAAGAAACAACTAAAAAAAGCTTGTAGTTCACTTTTCCTTTCTGTACCTCAGGGATGATAACACGTAAAGTACCCAATGCTTCTCATCCATAATCTCCTCCCCACCCCTCTCACACCCACAGTGATTGGAAGAGTTCACTTTTTCTCTCTGAAAGAACAATTTTTAGTGCTTATCATTTGATTTACTTCCTCTGCTGTCTTCTTTCCTATCCACTTTTATATTTCCTGTGGCTTTTTGTTTTAAAAATGTTACTTCTACATTTATGGAACTGATCGTGTTTCTTTCTATCAGATTTCTGTTTAAAAACCCAGACAAACAGGAATCCACACATGACAAAATCCATTGCTGTTTGGATAATAGTCCTTATGTCAGGCTCTCTAGTTTTGGCACTCAAGCTCCTTTAATTTTGGAATGCTTTTTGAAAAGATGGCTGATGGCTTTGGTTGACTCCTTCATAGCTCAGTTTTACCCAGAGCCTTCATTATGTCTTTGGCACTTTAGAGCTGCTGGGCTTCTCTCCCATCACATTTTACAAATTTTGTTTGTATAAACAGCATGAGTAGCTGACTTTCTTCCCCTTTAGGATTTAGTTCTCCCTTGGCTTACTCACCACTGGGAAGTTGTTCTTGATGAAGCCTCCTACCTGCAGGTTCCTGCTTAATGGGCATGGTTACAAGTCAAGTTACACCCCTTGTTCTTTTCTTAGAAAAAAAAAAATCTAAATCTCTTCAAGAGGGTGATGCTGTTGGTCAGAGTTTTCTCTGGGAGTTTCTATATTTAAATTTGTACCAATGAACATTTTATAGAGCACTGCCCTGAGTGTTGCAAAGGGGGCTTTTCACTGTGTCCTCTGCTCTTCCCCATTGATTCAGTGACCTTTTCCTTTCTGTACCTCAGGGATGATAACACGTAAAGTACCCAATGCTTCTCATCCATAATCTCCTCCCCACCCCCCTCTCACACCCACAGTGATTGGAAGAGTTCACTTTTTTTCTCTGAAAGAACAATTTTTAGTGCTTATCATTTGATTTACTTCCCTCTGCTGTCTTCTTTTCCTATCCACTTTTATATTTCCTGTGGCTTTTTGTTTTAAAAAATGTTACTTTACATTTATGGAACGATCGTGTTTTTTCTATCAGATTTCTGTTTAAAACCCAGACAAACAGGAATCCACACATGAAAAAAATCCATTGCTGTTTGGATAATAGTCCTTATGTCCAGGCTCTCTAGTTTTGGCACTCAAGCTCCTTTAATTTTGGAATGCTTTTTGAAAAGATGGATGATGGCTTTTGGTTGACTCCTTCATAGCTCAGTTTTTACCCAGAGCCTTCATTATGTCTTTTGGCACTTTAGAGCTGCTGGGCTTCTCTCCCATCACATTTTACAAATTTTGTTTGTATAAACAGCATGAGTAGCTGACTTTCTTCCCCTTTAGGATTTAGTTCTCCTTGGCTTACTCACCACTGGAAGTTGTTCTTGATGAAGCCTCCTACCTGCAGGTTCCTGCTTAATGGGCATGGTTACAAGTCAAGTTACACCCCTTGTTCTTTTCTTAGAAAAAAAAAAATCTAAATCTCTTCAAGAGGGTGATGCTGTTGGTCAGAGTTTTCTCTGGGAGTTTCTATATTTAAATTTGTACCAATGAACATTTTATAGAGCACTGCCCTGAGTGTTGCAAAGGGGGCTTTTCACTGTGTCCTCTGCTCTTCCCCATTGATTCAGTGACTGCAGCCCTTGGCTGGAGAATGCAAGTGGTGACAGGGTGTCACAGTAATCATTCTTTTGTGGCATCTTCTTTACTGTCACTGCTCTGGTTGGGACTGAGCTGTGATCCTGGTTCTGCTACAAAGGTTTAAGTGTCTGTCTTTATTAAGTCATTCAAATGAAAACGTCCACCTTCTCTGAGTTGGTTTTTGTTGTTTTTCTTTTCTACTGAACCATCTTCAACTTCCTTTTTGATTTTTCTTGTTCTGCCTTCAGACATAATATGTCAATATTATTCATGCTTTACACTGATACAAATTCTCCCTATACTTACTATCCTTTGGTTAGAGATCGAGAAGAGAGGTTGGCAGCTCTTACTGCAGCTCAGCAAGAAGCCATGGAAGAACTGCAGAAGAAGATTCAACTGAAGGTATAAATTGATACATTAGTGGAAAAATACATCAATATTGCATAGTTCAGTTCCATTTGCTGTCATTCAATGTGTTTTCTCTTCATTGCTTTGTTTATTTTCCATTCAGCATGATGAAAGTATTAGAAGGCACATGGAACAGATTGAACAGAGAAAAGAGAAAGCAGCTGAACTCAGTAGTGGAAGACATGCTAATACTGACTATGCACCAAAGCTCACACCCTATGAACGAAAGAAGCAGTGCTCATTGTGCAATGTCATGGTGAGTTGGGCAGAGGGGGCACTGCTGGAATTGCAGGACAAACCCAAGGCATGAACTAGAAGTTCTGCTTCACTCACTTGCACATTTACTGTATCCCTGCTCTGCTTTTGTAAAAAGTGCTTCTTATTCTTCTGTCCATGAGTCAGGTGGGTTAGGGAAGATTTCAAAGAGCTGTAGAGTTGTGAGTAGAATGGTGACTCTGGGCAGTGCTCAGTTATTGGCTGTCTGCTGAGAGAAGCAAGAACTCGGGAGCATCAGATGGAAGAAGGTAGTTTAAAAATAGATTAAAGCAAAGAATGTGATCCTTTACATAGCAGGCAGCTGAGCTGGGAACACCTTATTGTAAGATGCTGTGGGTATTTGAATTTCCTGTGAGTTCAGGGGCTGATTGGTTAAGTGTAGTTGGACTGAAATTCACAGAGAAACCACATCAAGCTCAAGAAGTTCTTGAATTGAGTTTGGTTGGACGCTTGAAAGTGTTGGACAGGAAAAGGAGTGTTCTCTTTGTCTCCTCTCTCCCTTTGGTGTCTGATTTTTGGTCTCTGTTGGAAGCCAAGGACATTGCTTGGCAGTGTCCCAACCTCAGCTGGGGACTCTCTGCCTGTGCTGCCCTCCCTTGTCCCAGGAATGGTGGGGGAGAGAAGCCACACAGCCACTGGGCCAGAGCTGGGAGATCTCCTACTGATAACTCTGTCACTGCTTTGCAGAGACTGTGCATTATCAGAGCCTTACATGCCACTGAGCATTATTTCTCTGGAATTGCTGCATTAGGCAAGATTGCATGGGATCACCTCAGGCTGTGCTGGAACAGAAACTCAGGCTCAGCAGGCTGGAGTCTTGTGTACTCATTGGTCTTGCATTTCAGAATGAAACTCCAATATATAAAATTAGACTGAAGTGAAAATGAGAGCAGAGCCTAACATATTTTTTTATCTATTATTACACTGCTGGCTAGCAGATCATTCTGTAATTTACTGTTAAGTCTTGCATAAAAGATGTTAATGTAAATTAGTTTGAGGAGTAAAGTACTATGCTTGAATTTCTGAACATACCCCTGACAAATTGGCATGTTTTATATTATGTTTAAAATACTGTTATTTATATATTATTGAATTTGCAAAAGAAAAATAACTATTAAATTATTATCATTACAGATTTCATCAGAAGTGTATCTTTTCAGCCACATTAAAGGGAAAAAACACCAACAAGCTGTGAGAGAAAACAGTAGCATACAAGGACGAGAGCTTTCAGATGAAGAAGTGGTAAGTTTTCTGCTATTTTTTCTGTATTACTCCTGGTTTTAAATGCCATTCAGCTGAGTAGCCTATGAAAGTCTTGGAAAAGGAGTTGAACAAAACTGTTTCTGTTAGCATGGGGATCATAGCAGACTACCAATGAAAAGCAATGAAAGAAACAGTGCATCGACATACTGCAGACAATTGCCATTTGAAGTTGATTCTTTATAAAATGTGACTAATTGCTTTTCTGTTAATTGAAGGCATTTTCATGTCACTACATTTATCTTTTCATCCTAAAAATCTTATACATTACTGTTGTCACCATCCTGCTATTTTCTTTGTTTCTTCTTGTCACTGAAAATCTCTTAGTTCTTTTCTAGGTGAGCAGGTGTGCTGTCCTGTGCATCAAGGTCCATAATGCTGAAAACTGTAGTGCCAAATTACTTCCAAATATAAGATTTGAAACATTTTGGAAGTATTAATGTTGCTAAGAAGAATAATAATTTTTCAGTAGCTTCTTTAGAAGAATTGGCATATAGAGTGATTTTGAGGAAGCACTGAGGATTTTATACTTTAGCAAGAGGCTACTCCTCTGTAGAAAGGATGTCTGCATAGTTGTCTCATGTAATTTTTTTGTTGCTGCTGCCAGAATTAAACTACAGTATTAAGTCAGGGGCTTTTTAATGAGAATTTGGGTTCTGCCACATCCAAAAAATTTATGAATGCCCCTGTATTATATCTGTCAGGTTTCAGGAGGAAATAGTGTGCAAGCCAGTTCTTCAGCGCCAATTCAGATTGAACTTGTATTTGGAAATCTGTTTCTAGCCAGGCTCATTCAGATGGCACTGTCCAGTAGTTCTGATTTTTACACTTTGCTTCACAGTTCTTTTACTGTATTTATTTACTGAAATCTTCTCTTTGTTTTCAGCTTCTTACATCTGGTTGTAACATGTTTTCCTTTTTAAAAAGCTTTGGAGAGTTAGGTCTCTGAAGTACTGGAATCCGCAGAGGTGGTTATCACTGAAAAAGCAGAGAAAGATAACTGGAGAGGCACAGTAGTATGGAGGAATAAATATTTGTGGAGTTGCACCTTCCTGCCCCTTCCCAGCTGTAGTGAAAGTACCTAAACTGGTTTCTCAGTTTCTTTCTTCCTCTTGGGACAGTGGTTAGTGGGAGTTGTGTGGTTTTGGATTTGGATTTTAGGTGCCAGCCTTGCTGGTGTATGTATGTGAGACATTTCCATACTGCACCTGTTTGCCTGGAGATACCAGCAGTGAGATTTCCCAGAATCTGTCCTGTTGTGGGCACTCCCAGGTATGGATTGACCTTTTCTTGGATCTCTCTGACCTTTGCTGGTACCTGTGTGGACACTGGAGCCTGAAGTGTGGTTCTTGCTGGGCAGCTGGCTCAGAAGAGTCTGGAGGAGCACTGGACTGGATTTCCTTGTGACTGGGCATTCCACACTCTCCCCATCTCATTTGATAGCTGAGCAATTCCAGTTTCTGGAGAACAGTCAGGTACTGACAGCTGCCCTTGCACCCAGCTGGGGAAACAGAAGTTCCACTAGAGGGCACAAAGATCCTGATTTTTTGCCTAAATCCAGGGTTTCTCAGCAAAACATTTTGATGAGAACTTAAGACATGAAGGTTAAATGTATGCATTTCTTGAATAATGCTTAGTGCAAGAGAGAAAGGAGAGAACAATTGTAACTGAATGAACAGCTTGAGAGTTACTATAGCAGATTGCAATATCCTTAATCAGGATGGTGCATAGTATTTGGCATACTGGCAATGTATGGATACCTCCATTCTTAGGTATTTTATATATTATTCATGGCTATATTTCACTTAGTCCAAGTACAAAATTCTGAGCTATATTATTGTAACCTGAAATTTTCCAGGTCTGAGGCCTTCTCTGCTTTTTATTACCTTTTTTTTTGTTCAAAGAGCAGTAGTAAGATGCTCATTATAGATCTGGGCAGTGTGGAGGAGGAAAGCAGTTTTACTAACCAGAGCAATCTACTTTGTGTATCCGTTATTCAGCAAGCATAGTTAATGCCAACCTCACAACTAAAGCATTCAGTAACTTCTCAAGCTTTGAAATACTTGAGAAAAAAATTCCCAAGTTTTATACAGAAGTGAACCCATATTCCAGGGAAGCTTTGTAATAGTCAGAGTTACTTGTTGTTCACCCATTTCAATTTTTCAGTCAGTGAAGGTAACTCTAGTGAGAACACACTTGTGCTACTTAAAGTTATTACTTGTCATCTGTGATGTCTTTAGATTATATATGTCTTGTCTGTGACCCTTCTTCTTTGACATAAAAGATTTTATTTATGTCACCTTTGACCTAATAAAATTTCACCTTTAACCTTATGCACTTGACACCTCAGATAACTTACTCTGATCTTTGACTCATTTTGTGTTCAGCCTCTTCAGTATATTAGGTAGCTGCCTGAAAAGAAAGCTTTTATAAAATTCTAATCTGATAATAGAATTTCTTTTACTATTACTTGGGAAATCATAAGGTTTGAAATACTTTAATTTTGTCCATATTGGTACCTCAGATTTAGGTGTCTCCTCAAGGCTTTGGAAACTGATTGAAGCAAATGATTGTATAATTTTTCTTCACACAGTGAGGATTTTTCTTGGTTAATTTGACTGTAAGCAAAAAGTTAAAGACTTCTTAATGGTCATGGACACTGATTCCTCTGGGCAGTTGGGTGGTAGGAGTTGATCTTATTTCTTGAGAAATAAAAAGAAGCTGCTGTATTCTAGGGGTTTTCTCTTTGCTGTAACGTCTATAAATTCTGTAATTTTAGAGACATTTTCAGAGGTAAAAGCAGACTTCATGTTGGAGCAACGTCCCACTGGTTTGGCATTAAGTGCTTATTGTGCTTAATTCCAGCACGTCTGGTGCAGGAGCTGACAACTGGGATTACACTGTCAGGAAGGTGAATTCATTTGTGGATGTGAAACGTGCACAGAAAGTAGTTTTGCTGTGAATGAACATACAAAAATGAAAAAGCATGGAGTTCATTCTCAGATTGTGTGGCAGCTTCATTGCACATCAGCCTTTTGGGTTTTCTTCATTTGGGGCTTTTTTAGTCTGCAGCTGAAACAGTTGTAGCTTTTTCTTAGAGCAAGCAGCTCTTGGTTTTCTAACAGTGTTATCCTGTAAAAGCAAATTAAGTTCTGTTCACATTGGCTACTTCCTTTGTAACTTTGCTTTTGTCTGGCCTCTTGTAGATACATTAATTCACCTAGGTGGTAAAACTGGCAGCAGGCTGAAAATCATCTTCAGTATATTTCTGAAGCTTTCAGAGCTCCCACTGGCCCACATCCTTTCAGCATTATCTCCTGTACAGTAAGAGCCTGCTGCCTACATTATCTCTCTGATAAGTGCCTGGCTGCTTCCATCAAACTCTCAGCTTCTCCTGCTTCTGCAGTGCCATTTTCTGTGCTATTGATTTCCCGTCCCCTCTCTCAACATCCACCTTGCTTTTAGTTCAGCAAAGGATGTAAACAGTGTAAGCAATTTGCTTTCATTGACTTCACTGGAATCAATTAGTATGTTGGTAGTCCTGACTAATTGCTTTGCTGAATGAAAGCCTGTGTGGCACAAAAGCCTCACTGAAAAGGTGCCTGCAAAAGCCACAGGACAACACCTGGTGATTTCATTATGCTGAGGAGTCTCTGCAAGGACCTTGTAGACGTTTTCTCCTACTTGTAGCTCCTACAGATTTTAGGAGCTACAGGCACTTTTTAGGCACTTTTATGCCCCTCTGCTTTCCCTTTTGCCTTTGCCTTTCTTGTCTCTCCTGGTTTGCTTGGAGAAACACACCCAAGAGCTCCCTTTGAACCATTGTCCCAGCTCTCTCTGTATCTCCTGGCCTTTAAATGCCATGGTTTAAAGGGACTTTCAGAATATAAATCATGTCATTCCATGTGGTCTATGAATGTTTCTAATAAGTGAAAAGCTCTTCTAAAAACCAGATGCAGTAGATAACTTGGCAGGGTTTGGTTAATTTATATAAGGTGCATGCTACAATTTTATGTATTCCAAAGAAGGATTGAGGAATATTAATGAACTGTTGTTTGCATATGTGAAAAATGTGCTTTTTCTTATCAGGAGAGAAAACTGATTCTTTTGTCATTATATAAAGGCAACAAAGGACTTCTAAGAGGTGCATTTAGATCAAATGAAAACATAATCCCATGATGGAGCAGTGAGGTGATTGTTGTCTGGAGACTGACAGCGTTAAAATGTGGGGATTTATATAAAGACCTGATTGCTTGAGCCCACACACGTTCCTTTAAAAAAAGCTGCTGGCCAGTGACTGAAGCTGCCTGTGGAGTGTGGCTGGGGCTGCATGGGAGCTGTCCTGGCCCAGCTGTGCCCAGCTCTGGTTTACAGAGTGCCTCCTGTGCTGGCAGTGCCCCAGGTAAAGCCGTGAGCCCTGGCTGGGGGTGCTGGGAGCCCAGGGCAGAGCTGTGCTGTGCCAGCCAGGTGAGCTTTGCAGCCAGCACCACCCACAGCCAGAGCTCCTGCTCACAGCACTTGGAAGTTCTGAAAGATTTTTAGATTTTAGGAGCAAGGAGCTGTTTTCCTAGAGGTGTGTGCTGCTTCCATTATTTCTTGCAGAGGAAACTACTGAGGGAAGAAGATGTGACAATAGCTTAATGTCTGACCCTTGCAGGTCCTCATCTGTATTTACAAGGATTTTTCTTGTCCAGACACATGGTGGTGCCAGGATTTTGCTAATTTTTTTTTTGAATACACTATGTTTTCATTCCAATTAAATTATATATCACTATTGTTTTGTTGCTTTAGCCGTTGCAGTATTGAAAAAATGCTTTTGTTTTCAAGTTCTTGTATTTAAATGAAGAGTAGTGTTTTATGAACTCCTTTGGTAGCCTGCCTAAAAGATATGATTAATCAAAATGGAAAGTAACAATACTAAGCAGGGTCACATTTTTAGTTTCATCTAATAGAGGAGTTGAAAAGGTTTATACCTGTGAGTATGTGGCTTTTAAAAACCATTATACACAATTAATAATTTTCTTTTTTATTCTGGAACATTCAGATGTATGTTATATGTCTACCTGTGTTCACAGAATCAGACTGGTTTGGGTGGAAGGGATCTTAGAGCTCCTCCAGTGCCATGTGTGCCATGCCTGTCCATGGCAGGGACACCTTCCACTGTCCCAGGCTGCTCCAAGCCCCATCCAGCCTGGCCTGGGGCACTTGCAGGGATCCAGGGGCAGGCACAGGGTGCTCAGTGCCCAGTGTGTCCAGCCTTGCTCTTGCCCTGCTGTTCGCCTCCATCTCTCCTGGCATTTGGCCGCTCCATGATGACCATTCCAGCTCAGGGAGGTGGCCCCGGCCCAGCTCTGGTGGTGCTGCAGCCATTTCTGGACTGTATGGTGCTGCATGTCTTTTGGTCATATGTAGAACAATGTCCCTGTTTGCTGTATCCACAGACTTCATAGTAGATTCAGGTTTTTTTTGGCATGTTATTATAGCTCTCCAACAGTAGCCCATTTTTCTTCTCTGTTGCTCAGGGGAAACAATCTGTAAATCACTTGCAAACAAGAACTTCCCATCCCAGTAAAGCCTCAGGTTCTGGTTGAGTTGGCTTTACTCAATTTTTTTTTTTCCTGAGGAAGGAAGGATGTCTTTTAGAGCAGAGTTGTGTTGCTAGAGGAGTGGAATTATGCCAGGCATCTGTGGTTCGTTTTTGTTTATGGATATTTCATACCTCGTGGTACCTGTGGTCCTTTCAGTCCAGGAGCTCTGGCCATGTCATTCTGCTGTGAGTAATTCTGTCCTGGAAGACATTGTCATGAAAATCAATGATTATAAAGTCTAATCCATGTTGCAGCTTGCAGAAGGTCTCTCAGTACCCCATACATCAATTCTAGTTTTTTGTACTTTGCAGAGCAATAGCTTCTTACCTTTAATTTATTATAAAGTATTGTTTTCCTTGGCAAAAAGGTCTGTGATTAATCGTGTATTGGCTGTGCCTTTAATTGGGATAGATCACTGCCAGCAGCTGCACCCTTCCTGTTTTTGGCTTGGGCATCTCCAATATCCACAACCAGTAAAAGAAACTGCTGCTGGCAGTCCAGCTGGACTCTGATCTCCCCCTTCCCCTCAGCTTGGTCTGTCCTTGCAGCCAGATGATAAAGTCAGAGCCTCCCAGCCTTCCTCCCTCGTCTGCAGGGATGCTTTCCATGGCCAGGATGCAGAATTCTCATCACACAGAACAGACACCTTTACTTTGCCTTCTGTTCCTGCATTTTGGAGTTCCAAGTGAGAATGGTATTAACAATCTGAAGAAATACTTAAAGCTCCTATTAAGAATATTATTTGTTATTTATCTTAGTGGCAGACTGTGTCATTGAATCCATGGACAAGCTGGCTGAAAGTGCAGTCACTATCAACAGTAAAAACAGTTTCTCATTTGGGCATGCTGAAAAGAAGGATTAGTCCCTCATGGAAAAAAAAAAAAAAAAACGCTAAATCCCAGATGTCAAGGAAAACCTAGTTGTACAATGAAAGGTCACTCTTCAGTTTTGAATGAATAATAAAAGTTTTTTAGTGCTCTCAACTCATCTTCTAAAGTACAGTCTAGCATAGAAATGGGAATAATTAAAATCTTGATTTTGAGAAAATAACATTTGAAAATTCATTGCATTATAAGCGGTTTATTATACGTGTAGCAGCTCTAGTAACATTTATTAATTCATATTAATAAGGAATACCTTCCTTGTTATGATTCTTCATATTTTGGAGTGGATCATCACTTGTGGTCCTATAATAGTATTTGATCTCTTTATGATGAAGAATTACTGATCATTTGTGTTTCAGGCTGTCATTGTTTAAAATTGAAGTGTGCTTTTCATATAGCTCATAGTCTGCTTCAGCATCTGTTTTCCATATTAAATATTGTCCTAGATTATGAGGAAAAAATAAAATAGTGAGGAATTCTGTTGAAACATGTTGTAAAATCATGAACAAATATTCCTGTGGTAGTGTGATTTAGAAGTGAACCCTAAAAACCCTTCAAAAGTTGGCAAATATATCCCTTAAGTGATTATATACACAAATAAGAAACCATTATTCCTGACATTGGTAATAAATAGTGAAAACACTTTTCAATGATTTTCTGCAGTTGCAGGATATTGTTTATTTTGAAACAGGTAGAGATGTAAATCCAAAAGATATATGTAGGCTTCAGAATAGTTACCCATTGATTTGCTAGAATATATTCCTTATGTACATTACCTTCATGGAAAATACTCAGTTTGATATATGTATTTTCTATATTAAAATGGTAAATGAATGACAGCTATTGTTATGTGATATAAGCTACTACAAGTATTTCTTTATAGTCTTCCTCATGTTTATATTTTAATGCTGATATGAGAGGGCAAGTAATAACAAGTATTTGGAGGTTCTGAAGACTCAGTTTAGATAAATAGCTGGAGACAGATGTTTTTCAAGTTGCCTTGCTCTGCAGAACTGGGTTAGAACACTTACAAGAATGCCTTTTCTTTCAGAACTTGGGGATTCAAGGTTGGAAAGAATACAAAAATAACAGAATAACCAGCCTTACAGTATTTTGGCACTTCTGCTTCAGTTCTGGCCAGAATCCAGAAATATGGAAGGGAATGAAAATGAAAAAATAACAGAGGGAGAAAAAACCTACAAACTCTGAGATTCAGCAAGGTCATTTTGGCTTGGTTTTTTTGGGTGAAAGTCCAATAGGCAGGAAGGTTTTGCAGATGTGTGGCTTGGTGAGTTTGTGAATGATGGAGCACAGGCCAGGAGCTCTGGGTGGCCGTGGCACTGCCAGCCTTGTCCTGCCCCTCTGGCCAAGGATCCCCCTGCTGCAGAGCTGCCTCCTGAGCTTGGAGCAGGTGCCAGCAGCTCCCTGGTCCCCTGGGTACCCTGCTGCCCCTGCCTTCTCCTGCTCCAGGGATCCCAGAGCCTCCTGTCCCTGCCCGTGCTAGGGAGAACTCAGTGCTTAGGGAGGCCAGGGATAAATAACACAGAGCATCTGCACTGGGGCTGCCCTGCACCAGCACTGCCAAAATACTGTGAGGCTGCTTATTCTGTTATTTTTGTATTCTTTCTTGGTTTTGCTGCAATATTGTCCTGCCTGTGCAGGCATGCCCCAGGCAGAATTCATAAAAAGGCAACACTTACTTAAAAAGAAAGGAACAGGAAATAAGTATTTGTGTTATGGTTACCTCTAATTTTAGAAGGAGGGAATTTTGTTAGGAAGAATTCTCTTTGGCACACTTCACAATTTAATAAAGTTCCTATTAATATTTTCTGAGTAGTGAAATGAATAATAACTTATATGTAATACAGAGAGCCAAGTGTCACAGTGAAAAAAATGGGGTAGGAACATAATTTTGCAGTTGTGTTCTGGTTTGATAAATACATATCCAAAGTTTCACCTGCCAAGGACAGATCCATGGGTGCTCTTGCTGTAATTAGGACACTAAGTGGGAAGAGCTGCTGAAGAATATTGGTCTTGTGAATGGCTGTTGTATGAAGAGGATGTCAGTTGGGAAATTTCTTGTGCAGCTGTATTTTATACAGATTACTGAGGTTCAGAATCCAGTTTAAGGTATGGTTTTCCTCATCCAAGCAGCAGTGGACCCTGCTCAGCTATATAGCATTTCAGCATTCTGTAGCATTTGCTGCACTGCCCATGGAAAACTTTGCAATTATGTTTGTTCTGGAGTCTGAAAAAAATTACTTTTATTTCAGGGGATATTGATTATAATGCTGTTATCCTTGTAGTATAAGCATGTCATTTAAGAAACAGAGAAAACATTGGTTATAAGAAGTGCTTAGTCAACTAAAATTATCAACTTCAAGATATCAGCCTAACAGGGTAGATTGTCTGGTTCAGGCAGTTGAGGGGGACTAGGCAATAACCAGCAAGAATGTGACTGCAGGGGTGACCTTAGTAGCTTTAGCTTTAATGCTTTTGGCAACTCAATTTCTCCTGTAGTTTGTGGATGAGGCCCATCTGTTGCATTTGGAAAGCTTCAGGATTTTCAATGACTTGACCAAAAGTGAGAACAGTTGAAAATGGAGGGAGAAGGAAGGAATAGCAAAGATATTTTTTGTAAATAATCTAATTTCCGTCTGCTTTGTGGTGACTGCAGTTTTACATGGGCAATAATATTTATCTTTATCACCTTGTTTGTAAATGAAGTATTGAAACTTCTACAGGAATTTATGTCAGTTGTTCTAAAAATTACTTCAGTGTTCTGTAAAAATTTAAATAAGAACATGTGTCTGTACAAAATGCCATTAAATATCCCATGGTGGATGTTTACTACCTTACTTTCACTTCATGGCTTTTTCAGCTGGAGACTGAGGGTCTCCCCCTGAGACAGGTACAGGACACCTTGGGATTTTTACCAGTGGTTCTTAGCTTTGGGAATGCATGGCAATAACACAGCAGAGAAGGAGCAGGAGTATTTCTACTCTAATGGGTCACTGAGCCATCATCACATGAGCTGAGAGGAACATCCACAGGTGACCGTGAGGAAATCCATGTCAGCATTCAGTTCTTGTTTTGTTTCTTTATCTTGCAGCTGTGCATCCCAGCACAGAGCAGTGCCTGCTGTTCGTAGCATAGATTCTGTCACCTTCACAGGAGCTGAGCCCTTGCTTTGTGATGTTGCTGATCTCAGCTGTGCAGCTCAGAGGATGAGTATCAAGTACGAAAAATGATGGCAGAAGTCTGATACAGAATGACCATCGTTGCTGGCTCTGGTTTAATCCTGAGATCAAAAGTGTTCTGTTAGGACAGAACTAGCAAAATTAGTATATTGTACAGAGCTTCAGAGAAATTGCACAGCTAAAATTGATATAGCTGAAACTAAAACTGCACTGAAAAGTTTTGGTAGGCTGAATACAGATCATAATGACAGCAGCTTCCCTTAAAAAAGAGCCTCTACTTATAATGTTTTGCATTTATAATGGCCTAAATTCTCCAAAGATCTGGTGGTTTCCCAGTATCTGAGGATTTGGGGCCAGAATGTGCCCAGCCTAGTGCAGGACCAGACCAGTGATGACCCTTCACGTTGCCATAAGAAGAAACCCAGAATGCTTTTAGGGACAGGATAAATTAATTTAATCTCAGAAATTCTGACTGCACTTAGCATTTCTTATATGAAAATAATAATTACAAAGAAGTGAAAGGCTTTCAGGAAGAAGTGTACAGATTACCCCTTTATCCTGCATAACATTTATTAGAAATACACCCACCCCAAACGGATGAGTTTCATTCTTATTTAAATGAAAGAATGGCAAAAGTTTGCTTTGAAAACACTGCACTGGCCTTACTCCCTTTTATGCTCTGATAGTTGTTATTTTTGTGGTGTGTGCACAACTATGGCTGTGCAGGTAAAATTACTCATGAGTTTATTTAAAGGATTGGACTTCCTGTACTTCAGTGTGACTCAGTGGATTCTAAAACCTCAATTTTTTCAGGTAACTGGTGGGAGCTCAATAAAACACATTGATAAATATTTTTCCCCTGCTCTGGAGGGTGATGTAGCAGCAGTTCTCCTCAGGTGCCAGTTGTCACCCAATCCCAAGTTATTTGTTATTCTTGTTTCACACCTGAATGGTGTCGATCTACCCACGGTGATAATCCCAGGCTTTGATCTGTACCTTCAGAGGGAGATTGTTTTTGTGACACAAGGTATTATTACTCTGGTCTGACTTTAATGAGCTGTGTGGATGAAGTCTGATATTAATCCACGCTGCCCCGTGTGAAAGCTGAGAACGCTGAGAACCATGGTGCACAGAGGTGCTTGAGTTCCTGTGAACAAATGTGTGCAACCATCATGGCTGCACTCCTGGCCCCAGAGCCTGGGGCATGAATGTGCTTGTTGAACCCTGCAGTTCTCTTCAAGTCAGCAGCTAATCACAGATAAGATGATGAAAAAAGAGATGAGTGTCTGTGCAGGGGGTGCAAAGCTTTGTCTCCTTGCTTTGTGCCCAGCACAAGTGTGACCCCACGGTCACAACTGCCCTGGTGTGGCTGCACAGCAGCCTGGCTGCCCTGGTGTGGTGTGGTGGCCAACTCAGAGTGCAGTGGGAACTTTATTCCACTGTGCTGTCACGTTGGGGCAGTGACAGTTTGAAGGTGTGATGAAGCAGAATGCCAGTTTCACTGTTGAAGGAAGATGTAGAAGCACAGTAGCAGCCCTGGTTAGGTCTGTGTGTTACCTGTGCTGCAGCTCACTGCAGAGACCTGAGGTGGGCTCCTGGAGGTGCTGGTCTGTACCCTTTGGAAAGCAGGGATGTTCATCCCAAATCCCATGGGAATCATTCATAAATCCCTTGCTCAGTAGATGTCACAGGTGCCCTGAAGGCTGGTGCGGCATGCAGCAGTGGCATGGTCTGTTCTGAGGAAGCCCTTCCTTTTCTTAATGTTGTCAAACTCCAACCCACCTGTTTCCTGTGCTGTTTGAACCTAAGGACTGGATTTCTGGTTTTAAAAAGAAAATTAGTGCAAAGAGTATTTTTAAGTGGGTGTTGGGGGATACATCTCTTTGATGAGACAGAATTGAGCTGCAGGTTCATAACCAGGAGAGGGCTGGTTCATTCTGCACTGCAGCAGCTTGGTGGAGAACTCACTCATTGCAGTGATGCTCCAAGGGCACAGCCTCTGGAGGTACCCCTGAGAAGGTTTTCTTTTAAGCCCTTCTTGCTAAAACTAAATGGAGACTATGAAGGGTGGGGAAAATGCCTACAAAAGCTCTTAAAATTACCTTACAGGCCACTGTAGCAATCTGTGGCAATGTGTATGGTTTGAACAACGTGGGCAGTTCCTTGAGGGAGACTCTTCAGGTGTGCTGGGTCTTATCCAAGGTAGGCAGAGGAGCAAAGAGAACGTCAACATTACCTTTAGAATTTGCTTAGAGAATAATGTTGGATTTCTTATGTCCAATATTCATTCAGTAGAATTAGACTTACTAATTCAGTATTCATTTTGCATTCCTATGATTTAAAATGGATATTTCATTTACTGTTTCCACCAGATATATATGCCTAGGTTATACCATGCAGCACTGCTTTCCAAAAACTAAATGCTCTTTTTCCAGGAAATTTCACTGAGATTTATTTTGTTTTCAGCAGGCACAATATTTTCCTGATCAATGAAAGAACATATAGGTTGTTTTTTGGAAAGTACTATCTATAAATTTTTGTAGCACATCCCCATTTACTTTAAATTTTAAGGGTACTTACCAAAAGGGAAAGAATAGCCACATCTGGTTGTGGCCATAATAATATTCAAGGATAAATGTTCCTAATAAGCCATGGTGACCTGTACTTCATGATAAGTTTGGTATTTTGTAAGAAAACTGATACAAACCTCAGTATATTAAAAATTGTGTAAATTATTCTAGTAACTGGCATTGATCTGGTTGTTTAACATTTCTTCTGTGGGGAACTGAAATTTTACCAATATTTTGTCTAAATTCAAATTTTTTAATGTGAGAGGAAAAGTAATAGTCCTATTAATAGATGGTGATGCTGTAAGTAGTGAAGAGTAAAATATATTTCCATATATTTTAATGAAGGTTAAGACACATTTATATTTTGATGAAGAATTAATATAAAAACCAAATCTAGCTTATATCATGTAATGAGTTATGTTGGTGGGGCAGGTTTTCTGTAGCTGTAAAAGGCAGCTTGGAGGAGAGAGAGGATGTCAGCTTGGAGTCCATACTTGTTGGGTAACAGTTTCTTGAAAAGAAGGTACACTATTCATTGTTCTTCTTTTAATATTTTTTCTTCCTTTTTAGAAAATGCACAGCTTGTGCTCTCCAGTGTAAAATAATCTCTTTCCCTAGTTTTTTTTTAAATGGGCTTCATTTTCATAACCTTCAGTTAAATATTCACCACTGTTCTTTTTCCTGGGAAGATAATCTGTGATCTCCATCACATACTATACAATTAAATATTATTCTACTATTTTCTGCAGGAACACCTGTCATTAAAAAAGTACATTGTGGACATTGTGATTGAGAGTTCTGTTCCTGTGGAACCATTAAAAGATGGAGAGGAGAAACAGAAAATTAAAAAGAAAGCCAAAAAGCTAAAGGCACGGATGAACTCCAGGTAGTACCAATTTCTTTTTATTTTTATTTTTTTCTAAGTTTTGTTCTAAACTTTACCTTCTGTCCTCTAGTGTGAGTGCAGTGGAAAGCTGAAAAAAATGTAAAATTATTTGCTTTGGGAGTGTCTTGAAAATAACACTGATGAGCCTAATTTATGGCCACTTTCTCTGATTGAGAAAGAAAACTGAATATCGATCTGGAGCCCTTGGTTTCACCTGTTAAGAGCTTTTCTCATAATTGGATGCCAGTGCCCTGCCAAAACTGTAGCCTCTTCTAGCATACAATAGCATGTTTAAATTTGTGTAAACCATGCCTATTTTTCTTTCTAGCTATTGATTTTTAAATGAAGTATCAAAGAAAATCAATAGTAATCAACAAATAGAAGTCAGCCTGCTGTAGTGTCAAATCCCATGACTAAATTTAATCATTTTTTTTGCCTGTCACAACAAGAAGAAAGTTAAAAATATCTTCAAGTGGGAAGTGAGTTGTCAGACGTGCAATTTGTTCTTAGTCTAAAAAGTGACATCTGCAAATCACAGGACATCATTATATCATGAACTGGCAGTGTCACTCCTTATGGCTGAATGGTCCCAGCTCGGGTTAGTGCTCAGCTGAATATTGTAGCATATTTTTGCATTTCTCTCTAAAAATACTTCTCACCTAGTAAGAGTCATTGTTACACATTTTCTCTGCCTGTTTAAGCAAGAAGAGTTTCAAATAAGAGAAAAAAGCATGCAGAGATTTTTAAAACTACAGTAAAGTGAGATGTTTCATTAACTCCTAGCAGACACATCAGCCTTCAAAACCACAACACTCTTAAACTGCTGTATTGTTCTGTCTGCTCTCCTCTTTCGATGAGCAGATCCATCAGCTGAATATCACTATTGGAACTGGATAATGTTCTTCAGGTTTCTGGATGCTCAGGATGCAGAGTTATTCATATGACCTGTTGATTTAATGCAGTATCTGGGTCCAGTTTTAATTATTTCTCCAGGGTGACTTCTGTTGAATTTAGGCAAAGATTTGTCAGACCCTGGAATGCAAGTTGACATAATAATTTATGGTTGGCACAAATAGGAGAAAAACTTTTTCAGAACATTTTGAGTTTGTATGTGTCAGACTGCTGTGTGAGTCAGCATATTTGTCATCAAAAATTGTGATTAAAACAGTAATAAGTAATAAAGAGCCATCATTTTACAATGGTGGTGTGCTATTGAAAAATACAGTGAAAGTTTCAAAGTCTAAGTTATATTGAGGAACCATGAAGTTCATGTTCATTAAGCTTGGTTTTACTTTTAAAGGGTGGCTAGAGTTTTCAATGGCTTTGCTGTCCTTGAAGATAACCCAGAGTTAAATAGAAGATTTTCTGATGTTAACACAAAAGATTTACTAATAAAAATGTCCAGTAGCAACATAAAGCAGAGGTAGTTTGTTGTTGCTAATTTAGAGTTTCACAGATGTTAGCAGATTATCCACACACCATGTTTTAGTACATATTTGCAGCTCTTCTCCAGGAAAATAAATAGTTACAACGAATGCCCCTATGCCTCAGCACTTCAAATGTCACATTCATTTCAGTTTCTAGGAAGCTGTGATATTTTAAACTGGGAAAAAATAATAACTGCAACCAAATAGGTCCCTGTTACACTCTTGAGTTTCCAGATCTTAAATCGCTCCTGCAGTATCAAAGCAATGAAGGGCAGAGGTGAATGAGGGGACAAATGGTGATCAGTGGGATATTAGATGTGTTGAGAAGTTGCACTAGTCTTATTAATTATATTTATAACCCCAAGCCATTTAACTGGTGCTATCAATAACAACTGATATATAGATTAGTAAATTAGCTCAGGTTATCATGTATGTGCTGCTAGCAGGAGGATCTTTGGATGGAGACACAGGAGAAGCAGGGCTGGTGAAAGCTGAATGGAACCATCAGAGCTGTGCTTAGCAGGAGCTTGCTCCAGGCTTTGCAGGGGACTTAAAGCATTCCAGCCGTGTGCATTCAGTAACAGGGGTTTGGGGTGATAATTCAGCTTTGACTGACTTGTCTGTACAGAAGCTGAAATGTGTTGTTTCTGGTGAAGAAGGCAAAAGGTTAATAAAGGAATTTCACCTTCATGTTTAATACTAAATTCAGCTGTGATTAATGGCTTTATTAATGACCCACAAATCAGAGCTGGTGGTGATGTAACAATATTTGTGTGGAGCTTAAGTTGGAATGGCGAAACAAACGAAAGGAAAATCTGAGTAGCTTTGGGAAACTTGAGCCATTAGGGTGAACAGAAAATATGAAGAAAGGTTTAATATATGTATCTGAGAGGAATGCATCTGCATCACTGCAGTGCCTGGGTTGGTTTTGCTTTACATGTGTGCTGTTAGAAATGGGGTGCAGGATTGTTGCTGTGGGCCTTGCCTTGCTCCAGGAGCGACTCACGGATTTCACCTGTTGGCGCAGGCTGGCTGGACTGAAAACAGGCAGTGGAAAAAGGTCTTGTCTCCCTCTTCCTGCTTTTTGGCACATGGCCAGTGTAAACAATACTTTTAAGGGACTAAAGAGGTCGTGTTTCTCTTTCCAACAGTAAAGGAGTCCTTGGTGGAGGTGTTTCTGTGCTGCTCACCTAACATTCATTATGTTACACTACAGTCAGTAGTTACATAAAAAATGCTTCTGTGCCTGCAAATACAGCCAATTATTTGCATGTTAATTGTCCTCTCTCTGATGTACTAATCTGGTCTGCACTACATGTCTGTCATTTATATTTTATATAATAATATTATTTATATATTTTTTCATAATATTATATAGCATTATTTCACTAATCATTTTATAATATGCAGTAGATTACTACAGTTGTATATATCACTTGTGAAATTTTCTACCATTTGAAAAGTCAAATATACCTTTTGTGTACTGGTGTTATTTTAAAGTACTGGTGTTAATCATAAATTGTTAATGGCCAGTAGTCAAGCACCAGTGGATTATGGATTATGAGAGGACAGCATTGACAGAAATGCTGTCCTTTACTATGAAGCAGAAAAACCCAAAGGTTTCAACTTGCTTGCTGCTCTTACATCCTGGACACTTTAGACAATAGTCAATAATAATGAATATTTTCTCCTCCAGGGCAAAGGAATATGAGAGCTTGATGGAAGCAAAAAATGCTGTGTCTGATTCACCATTTAAAGCCAAGTAAGCATTTATCTCTATATATTTTAGACATAACCTTTTTCCCCCTGTCTGTCACAGAAGTGCCCCTGAAATTTCTGGTGGAGCAGGTGTGGAATTTGGGGCATGTTTCCATCCTGAATTACAGATCAGTCCCTGATACAAAAGGTCAGACTTCAATAAATGCAATAAAGACAATAAATGTGTCTTTTTTTCTGGAGATACTGTATATCTTAACCTGTATATCATACCTCTGTATCATCCTGCAATAGTAAAGAGAACATACACTTATCTTTTTCTTACCTGAAAAAAGAGGGTTCCAGTCTTGTACTTTAAGACTGATGGGTGAAAATTCAGCTGCAATTCTGGAACTGGAAATCTTAAGTTTGACCTCCATTTAGTCAAAAACAAAGGTACTTGTGGTGGAAACACAGATGTTTTAATGCACAGATGTCTTAGGTTGACATTGGGCTTTTTAAAGAATGGACCTTTTTATTGTCAAGGATAAGGCAGAGATGAAAACAGCTGTATGGTAGATGAAAACAAGATCTGTGATCACTGACGAATTCCTTCTGCTTAGTTTGAAAGTGAAAATTGCTCAGCTTTTGTTTTCTGATTCCATTGAAACAGTTGGGAAAAGATGCAAAATATTTGGATTTCCAAGATGATTTTGATGAGTTCTGTTACCTAAGATTTTAAAAGAAACTATACAGCTGTAGTTTAAGTGCAAAACAGTTAAGAAACTGAAAAGAAGTGGAGTTTGATCAGTCCTTGGCAGGACAGGGAAGATACAAGTAGAGTTCTGCAGTTTTGTGATGGTCAACATATTCTCAAATGACTTGGAAAATGAGGGCCAGCAGTGAGGGGACAGTGCAGTGTTCATGCAGAGATTCAGGACAGTGAAGACAAAAGAATTGGTGCTGAATGCTAATTTTGAAGAGAGTGAGTGAGCAGGCAGTAAAATGGCAGGTGAAATCTAGTGTATATTGAGTGCTACCCAATGGAGGGGGAAGACAGAACTCAATTATATCTTCACATAAAAGTGTGGGCCTTGAATTAGCAGATGGGATAGGTAGTTCCTGGAAAATACCAGCTCAGTACTCAGCAGCTCATTAAAATCCTTCAGTAAAATTACTTAGAAACAAGCAAAACCAGAACAAATGTCATCAGGTACAAATACATATTTTGAATAGGATGTGAAGTTCTTTGTCTCTGAACAGATAAGCTACAATTGCTAAAGGTTTCAGAGATAGCAGAAAGGGAAATATGTAATGATTTCAGGTATGTCTTCTGTATCAGGAAATGAGTAAACTAGTACTCCTGGAGGAAAATGTGATAATAGGGAGAATACTACTAATGGTAATACTACTCCTGGAGGAAAATGTGATAATAGGGAGAAGTTCTTCTGGGGTTATGTTCTAGAGATCTACAGTGTCACAAATGGCATGGCAAAGATGGGTGGTGATTGCTTGCTGTCTCCTTGGTGTCAGGACGAGGGAGCACAGGGGAAAGCTGGAGCCAGGTTCTAGAGAAACCAGACCCAGTGTTCTCAATGCAGCATGCAGGGGGATGTGGGGAGCTCCCACAGGTGCTCACTGACAGCTTCCCTGCGTTCCTGCAGCTCTAGGAAAGCACAGCCAGCCCGAGAGACTCCTAAGCCAGAAGTGGGGAAACAAACAGATTAGTAAAGAGGATTATGCAGCCTGGGCTGTTCTTAGTGTTCCTAAGACATCCACTGCCAGTGGGCAGATGGGGTGTGTGCCTTACTGGGAGCTGGGCTCTGGGAGTCTGGAGCATCAGTCAAGGGGCTCTGGGGTCTCAAGAGCTGGAGTCAAAAACCCTCATCCTGAAGTTGCAACAGCTTTCAGATTGGGGATATTTGTCTTCAGACTGAGGTAATAACCTGTACCAGATCCTGCCTGTTTTGTGGTTGTTTCCATCACTCATAAACTGCTGAGGAAGGTGGCATTTTGTACAAGTTGCTGGTGCTTAAGCAGTTCAGATCCTTGCAGTCAGACCTCCTTGATGTACATGCAACTAGCCTGTATGCAAGTGTATTTTACATAGGCTTTTCAAAAGCTTGAAAACTGCTGCTGAATCCTAGATGTGTTTTGAAATAATAAAAATCCATCACTGAGGTTTGACACAAGAAAATGACCCATCTCCAGCAGATGGCACACCTGCATAAACACATGGGAAAGAGTTGGCTTTGTTTCTTGGCCATCAGCACTTCGGTTTGCAAGATGAATTTCATGGTATATTGAGACTTCCAGATTTGTGGCTTTTGTGTTTTGATTTTCTTTGCTGCTAGAAAATAAAAAATTAGGTTCTAGTCATTAGAAAGTAGAAGTGTCTGCATTTGACTCTGAAGAGATTAATAAACTCTTGTGTCTCTGTGTTAAATGCTGAGATTATCAGTGATGAACTTGGTCAGTTCTGTCTCAATTGTAGCACTAGAGAAACTCAGATTTTAACTTTTTTTTAAATGTGTTAAAATCTTTTGACCGATCCTGAATTTACAGTTTTCATTTCTCTTTATGTAATTAATTGCTTATTTGCTTTCAGGCAGACTCTTCTGTTCCATTTGCTTTTTTAGTTTCTTCCTTTATTGCCTCTGGTAGGGCCGTGCCCTTTCAGGTGTGAGCTGGTGATAGCCACTGTGTAGCTCATTTCCATCACAGTCTGGGGGAGTCTCTTTGTGGTCTTCATGTAAAAACCTAGAGATCTATCAGCTGTCTTCACCTAAATTTTTAAAATATCGTTTCAGGAACCACAGTTATTGTTATTTCCAAAATTACACAACTTTTTACCTGCTATGAGGGCTTAAATATTTGTGAGCTTCTTTGAAATCAAGCAGGTTAAAAATGGGAGCTCAAGTCTGGACTGGCTTTTTAAGTAGAGGAGTGTCTGTGAGTCAGCCAGAAGCCCATTTATTTTTGTTAAAATGTGTTTACTTTGCACATCACATATTAGAAAATGGAAGGAGAATAGGGAAGTATCTGTAAGAAAAAGGATGAGAGGGCAAGAAATTGTATGAGGCAAGAGTTTTAGCCTAGACTGTATCTATTAACATGGGACAACGTAGTCTTAATATAGAGAAAAATAAAAGGAAAACACAGAACTAAGTAGGGGATCCTACTTCAGCAAGGCCAGCAGGAAGAGGAGCCAGCACAAAGAAACGAAGAGCAGTAGGTCTGAAGGAAGCATTGTTACCTTGAGAAGCTGTGTGGGCAGTCAGAGGACACCGTGTGCCAGGGATGCTGTGCCTGTACCTGGCTGGATGCAAACTGCTGCCAGCTGGGAGTCTGCACAGCTCTCAGGAGATCTGCACAGTTACTCAGAAAAGTCCTACCACAGAATGAAGGGGGTAGAAATAACACCTTTGAATGCTAAATGCATAAAAACAAATGGGAAGAATTTTTGTCTTTCCCAAGGGAAGGTACTCAGATTGGAGTGGAAGTGTACCAATGAACAGAAAATATCTTTTGACTTAGTGGGCTGTGGACCTTCAGAATGGAGAAGCTCCTTATTTTAAAATCTGTTTAAAGTGGGACACAATTGGTAGGTTTATTTATTTGCTTAACAGAAGCAATGTGGTTTAGAATTAAATTCTTTTATGCTCCCTTTCTTATGCCGCATTTCTTTATCCACTCCTCTCTCTACCCCCAAACTGAGAGTGTCTTCACAACCAGAACCACTTATGGAATGCAGGTTCTTATCTGATTTTAGTTCTTAGTCATGTTGTCAGTTGTTACAGAAGAAAGACAGAAACCAGAGTTAGTCTTTGGCAGGTAAAAAGCCTTTTTAGATCACCTTTAAGATTAGGCCACTTTAATATTATGAGACCACTGATTTGCTGATAGACTGTTTCAGTGGTTCTTAGTTGAAGGTTTGCAGATTTGTAAAACCTTGTGCACTAAGGAAGCACTGATCCAAGTCCTTTCTAAGCTCTACTCTGGTACTACACTAACAGCAATAAGCTGACAGGCTTTATCCTGCTGTGACAGACAGTGGGTGTCCCTTGCTCAGTGGTACAGCACTGATTCATGGCTGGGACTGTCAATGACTCCAAGGAGTTCTTCCACAGAAATGACTCTAAAGGATGGCTGGGACAGTTGGGTTTTTAGTATCTGTTAAAAAATGGTGTGCATTAGGGAGAGGGGTGGGATAATTCCAAATATTGCCTTGTTGGGTCAGTATTTTGGCCTCTGAACTGTTCCACGTGCCAAGAGGGACATTCAAGGAAAGGACTGTGGACACTGTCACCTGGAGAAGCCAGGTGTTGCTCAAGTACATTTGCTGGTTGGTCCCTGGTGGCACTTGGGTAATTTTGTAAGGTGCTGGTGGACTCTTTGTGGGTCTGTAGTATTAATTCATACTCTGGGAACTGATCTGAGCAATTATTTAGTGTCCAGTGTACTGGGATAATGTGGCAAAAGTGTGTCAGGTGTCCAATGGAGCATTCTCAGGTGTCCATCAGAGCACATTTTGAAAAGGAAAGGAAAACATTTTCACAAAGTTAGAGGGTTATTTATGTCTATTTAATGTTTTCTAATGCAGAGGCAGGGCCATGTATTTCAGTGTTAAATATCCAAGTAGCAAAGTATAATTGTCATCCTTCAATACAACAGGGAAACTAAAGTAATGGAAGATTGCCTTGTGCCTGAAGAGAATTAGCAGGTTTCAGGGGGAGAAGTTTTGTTCTAATGTTTTAACTAGTCTCTCCTCACATAACAAAGAATTGTTTCAATGTATTCTTTTTATTTACCTTTTGTTTTTGACTGTAAAGGGATACTACAGATAGTATGGATATTGGAACCACTGTTACCCTGGAAGCAGACTGCAGCTCAAAAAGAAGAGGTAGAAAAAGAACTATTTCCTGTGAGAGTCTGCTGCAGACGAGACGGGAATGTAGTGTGAAGTTTGCTCCTTCAGAAGCCCAAAGCTAAATGCCTTTAGCTGATACAATACCTTCTTTCCTTCATGATAATACATCAGTGTGGTCACAGGATAAACTTACCTTGGAGGTTTTCCTGGTGTAGAAGGCTTAGAGTCCAGTTAGGCCAGTTATAAGATATTATACCAAAATACTGATTACTGAGGAAAAAACCAGATAATCTCTGAAACTGGAAGTACTTGTACAAAGTTTAATTTCCAAAATGTTGTGGAAACTGTAGAAGAGCTAGAGTGTAAATAAAATAAAATTCAGGTAAACTTAAAAACAAGATAAATAACGGGTATGATTGGGCAGGCTGTGGATTTCCTCTTCAGAAAACAGCTAAAATATTCTCATGGGAATGCAAATAAATGGATTCAGAAACACACCCATCCTTCCCTGGGCATCGGTGCCCAGCCCAGGCACACCCATCCTTCCCTGGGTATCGGTGCCCTGCCCAGGCACTCCCATCCTTCCCTGGGCATCGGTGCCCAGCCCAGGCACACCCATCCTTCCCTGGGCATCAGTGCCCAGCCCAGGCACACCCATCCTTCCCTGGGCATCGGTGCCCAGCCCAGGCACACCCATCCATCCCTGGGCATCAGTGCCCTGCCCAGGCACACCCATCCTTCCCTGGGCATCGGTGCCCAGCCCAGGCACTCCCATCCATCCCTGGGCACCGGTGCCCATCCTTCCCCACCGGTGCCCAGCCCAGGCACTCCCATCCATCCCTGGGCACCGGTGCCCAGCCCAGGCACACCCATCCTTCCCTGGGCACCGTGCCCAGCCCAGGCACTCCCATCCATCCCTGGGCACAGTGTGCCCAGCCCAAGCACACCCATCCTTCCCTGGGCACGTGCCCACCCATCCATCCCTGGGCATCGGTGCCCTGCCCAGGCACACCCATCCATCCCTGGGCATCAGTGCCCAGCCCAGGCACACCCATCCTTCCCTGGGCATCGGTGCCCAGCCCAGGCACACCCATCCTTCCCTTGGCATCAGTGCCCAGCCCAGACATTGGGTTAAACCCACAAGTGCTGGGTACATTGATGCTGCTATTTCAAGGCTTTTTGGCTTTTTTCTGGAGATGAAATGTGGCCTAGAAATACTGACGGATCTTTTTCCTTTGGCCTATAAAATACATTAAACCTGCTGAAAGTATTTAGCCCATGGTAGAAACCTTTGATATGAATAGCCCTTGTTTTCCCATTTGCAGTGGAAAAAGATCAGATACTGTGTTTGTATTTGCTTAACATACAATTTATTAGTTTACATTATGGTGGTGTTCCAAGACAAATCAGGGCCTTACATCCTTCTGATACTTCTTCTGCATTCTGAATTATCCATTTGTGAGGAGTACTAAAACCTTAATAAGTGAGATGTAAATAATTTAAGGGGAAAAAACATTAACTTTCTCTATTATCCTGCACAGCAAAGTTTCAATTATTTATCATTCTATGTATGGCTTAGTAAGCATTGGAGGAGTAAAAATTGGGGGACAGAAAGAAGACTAATTAATTGTCTTGAGATGTTTGGATTTGGATTCAATGGTATTTTTCCAGAATCACTGGATCAGGTGTGGATGCCATGTCCCAGTAATCCCCAGTGCATACCGAGAGTGTGCCAGGAGTCCAGTGTGTACAAAGAGCTCTCTCTTTCCAAATCCATTCATAGCAATGGCAAATTCTGCATCCAAGCACAAGTCCTCTAACATAGATTTCTAGTCCTTTGAAGCAGTCCAAAAATTATTCTTATTTCCCTGACACAGCCAAGAAGTCAGTATGAAGGATATTTAAATAATTTCTCCAAGGCTCACTGGTGGCAGGAGGCAGGTTTTATTTCCCCTCTCCTTCTCATGTGATCACACAGCACCTTTGACTGGTTGTGGTAGAAAACTCCCTCTGCAGTAGGATATGAGGATGTAAGAGGTAATTCTTTAATGTGGCAGAATTGGAAATTCATTCTTCCAGTTTCTTACTCTGTGATGCTGGAACACCCATCCTTCACAACAACACTTAGAAAGTTTGAATTTTGCTGAAGGTATCCAGAAAGAACTTTCAGAAGAAATGGAAAGCTGGAAGCTTTTCCTGGGGAGTTAGTATTGTACAGGTTGTTTGTAAAGTGAGGACAGAAACTGAACCTGTGGAGCATCTTAACAGACTGAAGAGAAAGACTCTTGTGGTAGCTGTGTCAGCTGAAGGCTGTGTTATATGATTATGTTCTCTTGGAGTCCCTGTGAGCAGTGTTTTGATAAACCTTACACATTTTGTATGCTGATGCCTGATGGAGATTAGGGAAGTGCCTTTCTTCAGCCTCTGTGGTTAATCCTGCTGGAATTCCATTCCTGTGATGTTAAATGAAGCAAATGGAAACCTGTCTTGCTGCCTTTTGTCAGATGAAGTTACAATATAGGGTGGTGGGCTTTATATAGGCTTTAATAGTGGAATTTGGGTAGATATACCAAAGAAATAAAGTATTTTTTGCTTAATGTGCTAGGATATTGCCAAGGCAATGGCCATTCTAAATCCCACTGTGACAATACTCTGCTTGTGGACTGCAGCAGTTCCACTTCTCATTGGTGCTGTGGTCTTTTGATTTACTGTCCAAGTCCTGCAGTTATTTGGGCTTTGGCTTTTAGTTTTGTTTCCCATTTTAGCTTGTGGCTTATGGAGATAGACAGAGGTTTTCTCCAACCTCATTTTCCACAGAGGAAATAGCAGTGCAAAAAAAATCTCATCAGGATGTAATCTTTTATTTTTCTTGTCATACAAAAATCCTGGTTGTATATTAGTGGGCTCAGCTGACCAGATGATAAGAAGTCCAAGACTCAAAATTCTGCAAATCATTTTTATTTGTACTTCAAGAACATATATGTATCTTCAGCATGTCTTGAAAGCTATTAATGAAGCTCCTAATTTTTTCAAAGAGAAGACACAGAGTACCTGTTGTCTCTTGATTAAGTGGAAACTCCCTGTTATTCTATAAATTAATACTCTGATTTTGAGGAAATTTTTTTTAGTGTAGTGTGACTATTGTTCTCCAGCCATTCCATCTCCTGTCTCACTTCTGGGAGACTGGTTAATGTAATCTTTTTCTTGTCCAATACTCTGTGGTCACTTTGTGAATGCCTTCTGGCCCTTTAACCCTGACATTTTATGATGAGCACTCTTACCCTTCCCCTCTTTTTCCTTCCTCTAGACTCGTGTGTGTAGGCTTGCAGTCCCAGCAGCGTCTGCCCCTCCTCCTGCTCAGTCACCAGCTCTGTCCCACTCAGTGCAGGTGCCCAGTAGATGAAAGCAAAGCCCAGCAAGCCCTGAGCCTTGTCACTGAGAGCAGCAGGAGGGGACACTGAGGCAGTGCCACCAAACGCATGGCAGGGACAGAGTGACACCTCCTCCTGACTGCTGTCACTCTGCAGCTAAGGCACTCTGGCAGCCTTGTCTCCTCTGCCTTGCTGCTCCCACTGCACCCTCACGCTCTGGGCACAGAAGGATAAACTCTGGCTGTTTTCACTGCTGTACTTTGTATTTTGTGCCCTGGCTCTGGCTGTTTCCCCTCAGTGCTGAGCAGCAGAGCACAGGTGAATAGCCCAGGTGCAGATGTGTGCAACTGAAATGGAACCCAACCCATGTGTGTCTACATCACTCCCACCTCTGCATTTTGGCTTCGTTACTGACCCTTGTTAATAAAATGCCCTTTCTGAGGTAGGCTGCAAAGCCATTGCTTTTCTCTTATTCAAATAACCCTGAAGAGCCATTTCTTTTATGATGCCTATAAGAAATCAGCCAAGTGCTCCTGCTGTTCCATATCCCTTACTCATCTTAAATAGGGTGAAACCATTTGAAAATGAGGATGGCAAGAACTACCATGATAAGCTGTGGAAGGGGAATAGGGAAACAGCAGAAACAAATGTAGCTCATAAAGCACCTTTATGGCTGTACTGTTCACTCTACCGCTGTGCTGTTTCCTTGAAAAAGTAGATGGTGAAATGTCACTCCAAGCTGACAGTATTTCCTTGGATGTTTAGCATCCTGTACAGAATAGATGATAACAATATTTTAACATAGATTTTCATGATTCCTTCATTGGTACCAGAGGTTCATTACAAAGATGTAGGTTAATAAGGCAGTTTTTGCTTTAACTGCTTTTTGTTTTCTATTTTCTGTTGAAGGTTACAGAGATTAGCAAAAGACCTTCTGAAGCACCTCCAAATGCAGGATGGCTGTTCCTTGGGGAACCACAAAGTTCCTGGTCTGGACAGGACTTTAGGAGAGATCTCTCGGATTCTGGAGAAAGAGGTATTGTGACTTATGAGTGACCTAGAAATTGTTTTGCCCTCAAGTCTCATCAGGCTGCATTTGGGAATGTTTAATGAGAGATGATGAAGAATAAATGACCTCTATGTAACAAGCAGTGTCTGGTATAACACTTTTCACTTTTTTCCCCTGTATTTTCATGAGGATTGTTTTTAACCTGGGTCATTTCAGTCATCTAGCTTGTAGTGCTTACCCACAAACAGCTTTTACAATAAGGGGCCAAACCAATTAGCAGAAAACAGAGGAAAGAATTGGATCCAGGTTTGCTGGAACACCAATCTGTTGGTTTTGCCACAGTTCAACAAGGTCAGTAGGTCATCACTGGAGGAGGAGGAAGGTATGATGTGCATGTATGTGGGATATTCCTACATTTTTGACTTTTTTAAAGTTACATGATTGCAGACTATGTTTTGCTTTATGGTAAATGTTGGAATTTTTTTGTTGTTTTTAATTCATAGCACCGCATTTGCATCTTTTTTCCTATTTCCTCATTGTCAGTCTGCTGCCACAGTACTTTCTGACTTGTAATGTGGTTTTTTGCTCCATTAGGACGACAGTATTTGGGTTTTCAGCTGGAACATTATGTTCTGTTCTCTCTGCAACCACTAGAAAATACTTCTCTTTCTTATCTGTAATCAAGACATAATGAAAATTAGTTCTGGAAGAAACCAAATTAATGAAATCTGAGGAGGAGATTGCATCACTGTGGTTCAGACTTGATGTTTGTGAAAATGAGAGCTCTGCTTGATGCTTTTCACAGCTTGGTCAGTGTGGAGAAGACAATTGTTAATGGCACATGGCTTTTAAATGCTGGAGGCTGCCTGGGATGCACGGGCTCCTCACTGTGTTCTGGGGGTGCCTTGGAGCTGCTCATCAAGCTTAAGAGTGTGTTTGAAAGACTTGTGCCATTTTCACATTTTACAGGTCTTCCATTAATTATTGAAAAACTCATTTTTTATTGATTTCAAAATACAGAAATCATGTTGTTGCATGACTGTGATGAAAAGATGAATCTGCGTGAAAGTTATCTAAATAATCCTTGGAAGTTCTTTGGAATGTGGAGTTGTATCCAGCCTTTTTACTGGTAGTCATCTGCTGAGAGTTTTTAAAATGAGATGTGAATTGCAGCTAAGTGTTACTCATTAATTGTTTACATGGTTTTGCTGGTTGTTGAGTCTGCAGTGGGGAATTAAAAACTGAATTGGATAGTATTAATAGATGTGGGTTATTTTGTTGTTGATTTGGGGTTTTTCCCCCAAAACATTTACCTCCCTCTGGAGAAGTATTTTTCTATCTGAGTCTCCTGATCAATAAGGTCAGGAGGGATTGATTTCAGTAACTGTTGCAGTGTTCACAGCACAGATCATACATGGCCATTTGCAGGAAGGGATGGGAATTCTCTTGTTAACCTGGGAGTCAGAAATCCACAGCCACATCTTACATGTCAGTGGGCACTGAAAGAGCCCTGATGGTGTCAGTCGTGGACTGAGAGGAGGAGACTGACACTGTTAATTGAATTTCCCTGGAGAGCATAAAAATATAACCTAATGTGGGGGGAGGAAGGGGGAGTGGGAACCACACAAGCTGTCAGTGTGTGTGAGCTGATAACATTGATTTACCCTTGCTAATGGCCTGGCTTGAATAAAGAATTGCCCTGAGGGAGGACAGGGTTCACTACAATAGATCCTTGCCACTTACTAGAAATTCTTCTTACTCACAAGAATTCCTGCAAAACTATTACAAAATATAATTGATCCAAAACCCCTCTTTTCATTCATGCTGTGAAACATTGGGTTTTTCTTTTGTTAATAGTTTGCCCTGCCAGAAAAATTTATGCATTCAGGCTCACCAGGAAAAAAAGGATTGGTTTAACAGATCATGAAATGAATTGCTGAGCTGGTGTTTGTAACAGTAAATAAGAAAAATATATACCGTTAAATTTCTCAACAGAAGGAAGGGCTATTCAGCTCATTAGAAATTTCATGACTGTGCTAAAACAGCCTGAAAGGGTGGGGTGTAATATTTATGCAAACTTGAATCACAAAAAGAGCCACACACAAAAGATTTGCAGCCCTGTCTCAATGGGATTTGCCTCCAGGTACAATCAGATCACACTAACAATTTCTGTTTGGACTTAGCCTTCATCTGATGTGTTCCACTGCACTGAATAGGGCTTTCTCTCACTTCTGAACCTCTTTCATGGTGTGTGAGAACATTCTATGCTGCTGCATGCCTGCGTGCTTATTGCGGTCACACTTGCTCTTGTTTCTGCCTTCCTGCTGTGCTGGACACATCACATTCTGCACCTGGGGCCAAGTGATCCCACTAACACAGCAAGAAGTGCTTGTTTAGTGCAATTTGAAAGGTTTATATATCCTCTAGATACTCAGATTTGAGAAATCTCTCTCAGGCAAAGACGCATCTTAACCACTGTGTATTTTGGAGTCCTGGCTGTTTATTGCAGCACTTTACCTGCTCCTCATTCACTGCTGCTGGATCCCTGTGCAACACAGCATATTTGAGTGCTAACAGATGAAAGAGATGTGCTTTGCTTTGCTTCAAGTGGTTGTTAGATCTCCAAACACTTCCTGATGTGCCCGCATTGGCTTAGTTGGATGAAGCTCTACAAAAAGCAGGAGCTTTGTGTCCAGTGCTGGAAAAGGATTTGTGAAGGATAAGCAAATTGAAGTGCAGGTTTTGAGGATCTGACTTGGAGTGTGGCCATTAGCTTCATGAAACATGTGGCTCACGTGCCTTTAAATGAAATATGCATAAGGGTACTCTAAAGTAATAAACCACCATATGCTTCCAGTTTTCAATAGGCTTGTGCCCCTCCAGCCACGTGTTGGTAGGAGGCAAAGAGCACAAATCCTGATGTTGTGTATGTTGTTCCCCACGTGTGTCCAACCAGTGGTGCTGCTGCTTTGGGTGTGCTCTGGATTATTGGAAGGCAGTCCTTGGGTTTGTATATCTCACCCTTTCTGGCAGAAATCCTGGAAGGAAGCTGTATTCACTTTCACCTCTGCTTTGTTTAAAAGGACATTAGGAAAACAAACACACACAGAGCCACAACAGCAGAATGCATGCAAATATTTCCAGAAAGCCCTGGCCTGAGGTTGGCAGATGTCATATGGGACTCTTCAAGCTCTTAGTAAGATCTGATAAACCCTCAGTTTAAGATCTCCTATGAATGGGCCTTTGATGCTAAAAGAAAAACTCTTCCAGAAGGCAGAGCTGGTGTTTGAAGTGGCAGGGCTAGAGCACTTGTCCTGCCATGATTCTTTTGATTTTATACATGTTCATTCCTTGAAGGACTAATTTTACCCATCCATCACTGAGGGTAGCTGTGTGTTTCAGATGCACAAGGAATCCTACAGTGAGTGCTGGAGCCTGCCTTCAGCAGTCCCACAGAAATGGCTTGTGATGGGAACTCCTAGGAACCAGGGTACTGAGAGCAGTGTAACCTGTTAGTGGGACTGCAGCTACACTTTTAACTTGCTTATGCTTATATCATTTATTTTCCTATTATGTAAAGAGGTGATATTCCCTGATTTAAAACTTTCCTGATTGAAAAGATCAACTGATTAAAAAATGTCTGCTGCATGCACATGAGGCCCTGACCTGACTGAAGTACATACATTTCTAAAGGTTGTGACCCTGACCTGGGGCAGAGGTTGCTGCCTCTCAGATCATCATCCTTACACTTGCCAACAGAACATCCCTTCCCTAAAGTTCTTCCTAATATTTGTTCATAGAGAGTTGGGTGTGTCTTCAGGTTTTAAAAGTCCTGCTTTTAAATGTTAGAAGTGTCCTGTGTGGTTTTGGATAGGTCTGTGCTGGGCAGGGTTGGCAGACACTTATTCTGTTGCCGTTGAAGGGATGGTGACAGCAGCTGAGGGCAGTGGCCTTTTCACCTGGCTCAGCTGCAGCTGAAACACTGCAGTTAAATCACTCCAGCTACATTTGTACAACACTTACATGTGACATTTAGACAAGCCCTTAATGTGTCTGTTCTCCATCTGACTGGGAATATGGCGCACAGATTCAGTAGGATTCTGAGGGAACCTCATGATTTTTGGAATTCAAAGGCTACAGTTAATCTGCTTAACTGGACTTGCTTTTATATGGTGCTTATAGCTGTTTACTGGTTTGAAAAATATCACCACCACAAGAGGAGTGATAAGGTTCCTTTAAGTGAGTGGTTTGACTGCAGCTCTCCCAGCTCTGCTTTGCGAGAGGGCTGCAGAGCAGGGTGCAGGTTTGATCCATGGCCCAGCACAAACAGGACAGCTGAGGCTCTCCCATATACTCACAAGGCACAAAGCCCTACAAAGAAGATTTCACTGCTTCTGCTCATCAAACTTACTGTGATTTTGGATGGGTTTGAGGATAGCTGTGTCCCTGATCTCCTTCAGGCTCTCTACGTGCTGTAAAAATCTCAGCAAATAATAGTGAGTGCAAAATAAATTGTTAAAGTGTGGAATTAACATGGAACCACAAAATAAAACAGGAGGCTTTTAATAAATTGGGCCACAGTGCTTATAGTTACTTACCAGCTCTCTTCATGCAAATCTAGAAGCGGCTGCCTCTGAATAGGCTAAGTTTAAGTATGATTATTTACATTACTAATTCAGAATAATATTCTTACTGGAAACAGATTTCAGGGAGAAAATATACTTCCTTAGAGAAGAGTATCATTGTGTAACTGAAAAATGTGTGAATATGAGCTAGTAATTGACTGCAGTGGTTTAATCCATTTTCTAAAAAAAGGGTCTCAATGCTCATGATCTCTAAGACATGCTCTCTCAGTGACCATTAATGGTTTGTTTTGTGTCAGGCAATGTTTTTGGGTTTGGGATTTTTAGAGAGATTTTTCAGCCTCCTGTTTGAGCAGTGGTGATGTCAGTTATTTACATTTCAGTAAAATGTTTGTCGTAGCTTTCAAATACATGGGGGCTGTAGACAGACAGTGTTTATCCCATTGTAAAGACTGTCAGAAATGGCTGGCTCTAACAACACACTCAGGCCCTGTATTTATGTTTTATTCTCTAAACTCTTGGGCCCCTTGGGGATGGTGACCATAGCCAGGGTGAAGAGGGACAATCCCCCCAATAATACAAACTCTTTATCATCAGAAGCAGAAACAATAAAATTAAAAACTGTTGAAGAACTAATGTATGGAACAAAAGCAGTGGTAAATGGAACATGGGATAAGGGTCTTCAAATATCTCTACAGAGATTTAAAATTGCCCTGTGTATGTATATGTGTGAGTATGTGTATATAAACATATATATGACATATATATACACAGACAAAATAGATTTGAGAAGCAAATACTCTGTTATAAAGACTCAGTATTGTTGCTTAAAGTATATTGAAGAATACAGTGAGAATTGTGATTCCCAAACTCTTGCACAATGAATTTTGGTGCTGCAGATATTTGCACCCAAGGAACTGTGTGTTCCTAGTGGAGCAGAATGGTATGGCCTTCAAAGAGAGAATTGCCATCCTACCTGTCACCATCTGACATAAGTCAAAAAAAAAGCATTATGTATAAAAAAGAGTGAAAATTGCAGTCATAGTGAATTTACCTTAATCATGAAGCAGTGGCTTGACCCACAGTGTATTTTGGGATCTTGCCTATCTCCATGCACGTGCAAGAGGCACAGTTCCTGTGTGTAATTTAACTTACATTATTCTCTAGAGCCTCCCAGCAGATCCATTTCTTAGCTGACTGAGGGTTTCAGAAGTTGACCTTCGGGCATTATTGTAGCCATGAGCAGCGTGCCTGGCAGGTTTGTGAGCAGGGCTGTTCCTGGCAGGTTTGTGAGCAGGGCTGTTCCTGGCAGGTCTGTGGGCAGGGCTGTTCCTGGCAGGGTGGCTCTGGGCCAGCCCGTTTCTGTCCCCATGTCCTCGGCATCTGCCGCTCTCCACTAGGGGACACCACCGGCAGAAGCCTTGGAATCCTTACAAGTCATAAATCTATTTAGAAGTAGAATTTCTCTCTGACACCAGGTTCAGACACCACAGTGTTTGGAAATCACACAGCTCTTTCTCCTGCTAAGCTGCTTACAGCAGCTGTCTCCTGGTGTGGGTGCCCAGGGGAATTACCTGGATAATCACTGCATATCCTGCCAAAACCTAAACCTGCACTCACGCCGAGAGCTCATTCTGCAGGAAAAGGGGAAGCACAGCTATGCACAGCTCTCATTGCAGAAGGAAACAGTTGTGTGCCCACAGTCCAAGGGCACCCTGGGGAGCCAGGGCTGTTGGTGCTGTGAGCTCCTGTGTGGAGCCAGGGTCGGTGAGCACATCGGGCTGTCCATCTGTCTGTCTGTCCGGCTGCAGCAGCCCTGCAGCTGGGCTGCAGCACTGCCAGAGCAAGGGCTGAGCTGTGCCACAGCTGGGGGCACAGCCAGAGCTGGGCTGGGGTCAGCTGCAGAGTCCCAAGGCTGCTCCTCTCCACCTCCCCCTGGGAGCCCTGCTGCTCTCAGGGCAGCCTCTGCCTTTCTCTCCCATGGCTTTTTGGCCACATGGAGATTTTCTTGCACAGTGCACTGGTTCACACCAAAAAGCCTTCTTTTCTATCAGGCAGGGGGCATTTCCTAGCCAAAGTTTTAAAAAACAAAATAAACACCCACATGCCACCTTAACTGTGCTTTCATCCTTACAGGTTTTGTTCTCTGGGAAAGTAATTAATACTCTTATTTGTTACAATGAGCAGCTAAAACTTTAAGGTTCATTTTAGCTAAACGTATGATGTATTTCTATGCAAATAATGGATTCATATTTTAATCCATCCATTAATTTTTCAACTCAGGATACTCCTGCAGTAGCCAGTTCCAGAGCTACAGTCATGTCACATGAAGGGAAGTAATTAATCAAACGTAAAGTTGAATTATAACTGTTTAAAAACAATTTAAAGTTCAAAATCCAAACATTAGGAAGGGTATTGAATTACAAAACATGAAAATAAGTTTTAAAACATAATTTTTTTTAAAAAACAAAAAACAGGTTTAAACTAAAAAGTTTTACCAACTAAAACTAGAATTTGGACCCTTGGAAGTTTGCATATTGCCACTGAAAATCTAATAATTTTGCAAATACAGAAAGTAACATAGGAAATTCTGTATTTATGCTTCCTTTGTTGCAAGTGTTAAGTACAGAACCTCAGTCAGAGCATGAACTCCAGAAAAGATAAAGCAGATAGAATTGTTGGAAAAGATGAGATGTAAGTAACCCTCCTGAAAATGAATTCACTTCTTTAAAGCCTGTAACAGTGAGAATTTGAGAATTTTAATGTCTAGATGATGACTGAGTGCCAGTGATGCACAGTGCCACTCAAACCCAGCTTGAAGAAGGTTCAGCAGTGTTCAAAACTATCAGCATTGTCCTGCAAGGACCCGTTTATCTGCAGATGGTCCAAGCTGCTGTTGGAGTAGAAAAATCCTCTTCTGCATCAGCTGCAGCAGCAGATCTGATAGTGCCAGCACAGAGGCAGCGGGCAAACACAGCAGGAGCTCTGTGGACAGCATTTCCCACCCCAACAGCCTTTTCCTGTCACTGCCTGGAAGAAGTCAACGGGTCAGGTGTGTGTCATGTGCTGCAGGTTGGGCAAGGCAGCTTTATCTCATCAATAATTCCTTTGCCCAGGGTTTCTGTAATCTGTGGATTAACCTTTTACCCAAGATGAACATATAAATAGGAACTTGTTACTAGGGGTCAGTCACAGAATATTTTTTAACTTGTTTGCTGGAAATGGTATTATAAGGCAAGTTGAGTTCACAGATAAGCTCTGCAGTGTTGTTATTCCAAGATTATTGGGAGGTTAATTTCTGTGCCCAGTGGGTGTAGTTGAGAACTGCTGTAGGATGTAATTAAATGCTGTCAGCTTCCAGTGTTGTGCTAATTGTGGCTTTTTGCTGTCAGATCAGGCTTCCACGTCAGTTTAGAGCTAATACATCATATCAGAATGGATATAATGGATATTTATACATTCCAGGGTATGCAAAGTTCCTCCACTACAAGACAAGAGATATGTTTTAGTGTTGTAAAAGCCCAGGCACTGATTCTTCAGTGAGAGAACTTCCTGCCCAGGCACATTTCTGTCAATAGCAGAGGCCAGTTTAGAAATCATAATAAAGTAATGATTAGCATGGTTTCTAAAGAAAAGTTTTTTGTTTCATTTAGTCTGATGGTATATATACACATATATTTTTTTTGAAGTGTTTTTAAGTTCAACAGTGATTTGAGACCATCACTTCTGACCTGAGAACATATCACCCAGAGGCCTTCATGGTCTGTTCTGATGTTGCAGCACCTCACAAACCCACCCTGGTCCTGTGCCCCACAGTCCTTTGTGGCTGTCCTGGAGGTGGGCTCATGGTCTGAGAGGTTGGTCACGAGAGAGCCCCAAGGCAATCAGGGGAAAGCTCTGTTCAGGGTTTAAGTGCTCTTGACTTCATGACAGGTCTTTAAACAGCCACTGCTCCCTCTCCATATGTCCTCTCCCACGTAATTTTAGTATCTTCCCTTTGGCTGGGTTGCACTGGCTTGCACAGTCTGGGCTCAGCAGAAATAAACTGCTTTCTAGTGGCTGCCAGCTCTCAGCAGTGACCTGTCAGATTCAGTGTTCAGAGAGACCTGACTTGCCTGCTCACTGGACAATTCATTGTCCAATAAATGTTGAGAGAGGACAGGACAAGATTATGTAATTTTGCTTTCTATTTACCTATTTGGGAACTTTTATTTTTGTGATTAATCAGAAAAAGTCAAATTAGCCTCAGCTAATGGAACCATCTGTGGAGATCCAGGAGCTCTCTTATTATTGTTCCTCTTATTAAAGCCCTGTTGTTGCTTTCCTCCTCTAATTGATGCACTTACTAGAGGCCCTGTTATTTATAAATAGACCAGACATTTATTTTTAATAAGCACAAGTGCTGCAATGCTCAGTGCTGTCTCTCAGGGTATCCAGGAGGATAATTCTTACTTTCCCAAGCAATGTTGTGTGTTTCCTGTAATGCTGCTTGGCATGGCTGAAAGCAGATGAATAGAGAGCGTGGAATTCCCTGGTTTACCTTTACCTGTCTTTCCTTTATGGCATTCACAGTTAGGATTTTGAGGCTCCTGTCCTTGTCAACAGAAGTACAACAGGGTGCCTCTCTGGGGCTTCACTGCCAAACTGAAAAACCACAGCAGAACTTGGAAGGAGATTGTGTAAATAAGGCTCATCCTGTTCAATTAGATCATTCAGTGAGTCAGTAAGGAGTCCTATTGAATTTGGTTTGACCTGACAATGTGGGCAGATGTTAGCAAGCAGAAAAAATGAGTTAAGTATATGATGGCATAGACAGAAATTAGGTTTATGCACACAGGATGCTTAGTGTTTTCAGGACAGGCTTAAGAAGCAATTTTTTAGTATTGGTATTGTCCCTAGGCCTGAACAAATATTGGGTTGCTTGTCAATGGTAGACTTTCAGAGAGGATAGTCCAAAATGCCTCTTCTTCTATTTTTGATACAATTAAAAAGTAAGGTGAGCCTCATTTTTTATATTGCATTTGAGTGCTGTATCAAGTGCTTGCTTTTTCACCCTTTTGGTTCTTAGATATTTGTCTTGCTGTGTGCTAAATGCAGGCTGTCAAGCTGCAGCTGGCACAGCTGAGCTGTGGAGGTGACAAGCCAGTGTCACCCAGATGGCTCTGGAGCCAGAGGCCACCTCTGCATGGGTGTGAGGGGCCAGGGATCCTCTGCTCCTGCCTGAGGACACACAGACACAGCAGCTGCCTTTCCCAAAGGCTCCAAAATCACATTTCAGGCTCAGAATGTGCACCTTGCTGAGCAGGACAAGGTGGGATGGGGTGTTTGTCAGGGCCTTTAACCCATAAGCAGTGCAGGAGGAAGGAATGGCTACAAATACAAGAGGGATGGATACTCCTTGATGGGAATAATGCCTCCCTCCAATTCAAACAACACTTAGCCAGTTGTGGCTCATGTTTTACTCCTAAACTAGTTGTTCATTGATATTCAGTGGCTGAGATTTTATTGTGGGTGAATTCACTTATGTTTGAAAACCCGTTTGAGGTTTACACCTGCAGTGGGGGATTATTGTAACACTGATTTCACTACAGAGAAGTGTTACAGGGAGCAAAATTGCTTATTTTAATAGAAAATACTCCTTTGGTGTACTCTTCAGGGATTTTCACTGTATAAAGTCTGGAGAACTACTCAAAGAGTGTAGGTTTTCTACAGTCAGAAATGTGTCTGTGGGTGTGTATGTGCATGTAGATATACTTGTGAATTTATTTAAAGGGAGAGGAAAGGTGGGAAAAAAAGGAGAAGCCAGCACAATATTCAGTTGTCTGGTTTGTTTTTCTAAGAAAGCTTTGAACTGCATTTTTTAGCCTCTGGCATTTTAGATAGAATCTTCAGACACTAGATAAAAGGAAAGAAAAGAACTCTTAAGATGGATTTTACTATATTTCACTAATTAGTTATTATTTCTTCCATGAATGAACAGTTTAAAATAGAGTTGCACAAGTGTGTTCTTTCAGAAATAGAAGTCAGCATGTTTCAAAGTATTTGGTTCCATTCAGAAATTATTTCTTCTGAAATAATTTAGTTCCTGAAGTCTGTTCAAACGGGCTCTCCAGATCAGCTTCTGATTTGGACATTCTGCAGGACCAGCAAAAAACCCTCTTTGGGTTAATGAAAGAAAAATAATTTTTCTAAATTTCCTTTTTAGTCTTCATGAAAATATTTATTTTGGAGGTTTGCCTTTGAGGGAGGGTCTGCACCAGAGTATTTCAGTTAGTTCAAAATATTTCAACTAGTCAAAATGGGCTAAAGTCACATAGAGCAGAGATAGCAAAGCTGGCATTAAATCATTTCAGCTGTTGAAGCTCAGCATTATTTCTGATTCTGCTCTACTTATTAACTAATAATAATACTTTAACAGGAGAAATGTATGGAAGGGAGTACTTTGGTCCAGGACATTGGATTTCACCCAATAACTCTTGCACCAAATTAATAAATTATGATTTAACTGGGATCATATTTTTCTAGAAGATAATCAGATTTGATTTAAAAACTTTAAATGATTGAGAGTCGACTATATATGCTAAGTATATTATGCTCATCATTAATTACTCCTGGCATTAAAAACCCCCATTTTATTCTCACCTGAATTTATTCAGTTTCAGCTTCCAAATATTGGTTGTTCCTGTGTATTATTAGACATCTTCCCATTCAGGTCCTTCCACAATGTTATCGCTGCATTTTTTTACTTTCCCCAGCATAAACTAAGTGGCACTTCTGTTGTGCTTCTGGTGAGACAGATTTCCTGACCTGTGCTGCTCTCCAAGTGCTGTGTTTTGCCAGTGCCAGCGGTGCAGGGCAGACTTTGCTCTCCCTTCTCTCCTGGAATATTGAACACACAACCCAAAAGCTGTTGCAAAGCAGTGCTGGCTTTATTTCCCTCTGTGTTACTTAGCGTTACCCACTGACTTGTATAAATTGAGCAGCATTTTCCCCCAGTTTGGTTTCATTCCTGAAGCACACAGTTCACATGGTGCGACTGCTTTAATGAGTGCAACAAAAGCCAGCCAAGTACCAGCACAGGCCAGTTGGCCTTTTCATGTGTTTCTTTGTTGGCCACGTTGGATAGGATGGGGCATATGTGTAAATCACTCTTTTTTTGAGCTGTGTTTATTTTTCTGTACCAAATGTCAGATAATGAGATGAAAACTTTATATTGAACTTTCTATTTAGTCTGCTCATTTTCGAATTTGCCAAACATACTTGTGTCCTCGGGTAAGTGGTGCTTCCGAGGGTGCCACAGATGCCAAACCCTGATAAAATCTACCCTATCTTGTTAATGAACACACAAACAGTTGTTCCCCATCTGCTGCCTCTGTCTGAAAGGTTAGGAAGCCCTTCCTTCTTGATCACAAAGGACATAATTATTGTCTGTAGAGGAGTCAAGTACAAAGACAGTCCATCCAGTCTGACCGCTACTACACTGCAGGCCACCAAAGATTAACAGCTGCTTCTCCTTTGATTAGGTTAGGTAATAACAGTTACTTTAGTTAATAATTGGATGGATTCCCAGGCCATGTAATTCAGGTTTAGGCTGTCATTTTTTGCTGGCATGTAGCTGAGCTGTATTATTGGAACAGAGCCTGTAATCCTATTAGTCAGTTGTCACTCAAGCCATAGGAGAGAAGGCAAATTCAGATTCATTAAGGTGTTGTAACAGGTAGGTAAATAAGTCAGCCATGCTTGCCCACTGTGCAGGGAGCTGTCTTGATTGTTTTTCCTTTTTTAAGGATTAATTTTACATTTTTAAGTATGTTTAATTCATAATTAATCCACAGAATGGTTACATGGTTTGTCTAATTTATCACGGTTTCTGTTTACTGTGCCACATGCATTAGTGTACACATACTTCCCACTAAGTTACTTGTTTCATGCAGTGTTCTGCCTAAATTAGTGGCTGTGGGCTTCAAATGACAAGTTTATAATGGTCCAGAGATTAAATACATGCTTCCTGTCACATCAGCTGGGTTGGCTTTCCTCCTGTGCAAACATGACCACTGCAGTTCCCAACGATGGACTTGGGAGGGATAAGGAAAACAGGCTCTTTTCATGGCTTGGGTTTGAGTGCTGTGTCTGCTGCTCTCAGGAGCTGCATCTCTGGTTTTGTTTTCCTAATGTTTAAGACACATCTAGGTAGCCTCCCCAGGGTTTTTGTGCCTCCTCAGCTCTGTTAAAAAATGCAGAGATGAGAGTAATAATCATTTTTGCTTACTTGTTCATTTGTCTCTGCTCTCCTGTGTCACCAGGTAACTTCAGAGCACAGAAATCCTATTGTGTTTAAAAATCACATTGTTTATAAATGTTATTTGAATAGTTGCGAATTTCTGAAAATACATGTAGCAAATCAAGTTTTTACACACTTTAAAAACAATATAAACAATTAGCATGTTTCTGTATTTTCTCTTGTTCAAGGAACATGAATCACACAGTATCAATTGCAGAATAACCTTCCCAATCTAAATGTGCAGCTAGTCAAAGAACAGTGAAATGATGAAACAGGTTTCATAACCAGGAGAGCTAAATCATTTGGGAGGCCAAGTTAGAAGTTTGGAGGCTCCTTTCAAGCAGCAAAAACATGCAATGCTGGTTTATGCTCTTTTCAAATGGGGATTTAAAATTTATTCCCTGTAGGATCTATCAATTTTTATGCTCACATGATGCCTAATCTGCTCAAAGCTTTGGGTGCCACCAGAATAAAAGTTGTAATTACCTGAAAGGGTCTTTCATTCTGATACAGGTTCAGGCAGGATCAATTTCAATAAGAAAAGTATGTGAGCACGGACTCTGAGTGACTGAGATGCCTCAGTTCACTTCTTTGGAATCCCTGTTGCAATATGTATCAGCTAATGCAAAGCTTTAGCACTTCAGGACATCATCTTTTCAAGGATATTAGTTCATTTTTCAGAGAAAGACAAATTGGATAAGATGTCTTGCTCATGTATTTCTATGATCCAAGAAAGATTTCTTTAGATGAGTATAAAAATACTTAAAATTTGAAAATTGCCTTAAGTAGAAATTAATTCAGACATATTTTAAAAGAATTTGGTGTGATTTGGCTCCTTCAGAGATGGAATGACAACATGTTTCAGCCCTGGGGAGATCCCATTGTAGCAGCTCACAGTGAGGTCTTGGCACGGGTGGCTCAGGGACAATTTCTTTTTCCAGGGTTTCCCCAGTCCCAGGCGTTCACCCTGCAAACGTCAGCAGTGCAATATTGCAAGGGATTCTTGTGCTCCTTTGTGGGCAGGGCACATTTTGCTTTCAGCTCCCATGGCCAAGCTCCAGGAGCTGTGCCTGATCCTGGCATTCCTGAGAGCTGGACACTCGCATGGGGACCAGGGTCATTCACACTGCCAGGTACCAGCAGCACTTCAGCATCGACATTGCCTTCCAGGACATGGGGTGGGAGCCCTGGAAGTTCTCTATCTTGTAAGAATCACTGGAGAGAAATTAATTAAATGTGCTAAAAGCCATGTATCCCTATGTGGCAGTTTTAGAGACCTCTGCGAGCACAGGTAACAAATACAGCACTCATGGATCTTCCCCAGCTTTGCTGCTACTGGTATCTTCCTTTTACTGAAGCTTCTCCCTCTCTTTCATGCACATCATTAGGAATTTATTTCCATTCATAAGCATCAAAATGCTAATGAATTTTTATGAGTAATTAGAAAGAGGAGGGACAGGACATGTTGCTTAATCATATAAAATCAGAAGAAATTACAGACTCCCTTCTGCTTGGTAGAAAACTGCAGTAGTAACAGAAGTTTTTAAAAGGCAAATTTGTATTTTGACAAGTAGAGATAGGACATGTAGCTTAATCATATAAAATCAGAAGAAATTACAGACTCCCTTATGCTTGGTAGAAAACTGCAGTAGTAACAGAAGTTTTTAAAAGGCAAATTTGTATTTTGACAAGTAGATTTTTATTTTAATAAAGTATTAGACAAAAGTGAACCAGGCGCTCTGAAAAAAGTCTGCCTATAAAACAAGTGATGCTCCAGATTGAAATGGAGGAGAACACATAGGAAATGAAACAGCTTTAAAAGATTTATATATTTTTTGAATAGAGATATGAAAACCTCCCCTCAGAATAGGGAGACATTTTTGCTTCTTTCAGGGTGGCTCTAGTGACTGATCTGCGATAGGGGGAAGTTCCTTTCTGGACACTTCATTACTGGGTACTTTGAGAAAAAAGAGGAGTTCTGGGGAAAAAATGACAGGTAAGAAAAATTCACATGAAAAAATAGAAAAGGTGGAGTTTAGCATTACATGGAGTTGAGAAACAAGCCAAGTAGGAAAAGGAAGCAGGGTACGAGCTCAAGAATGGAGCAGTTGCTGAGGGGACAAACAAAATGAATGCAATAAATTGGATATAACTCAGAGTAATGGGATGAAATAGAGAAAGGGCATATTTGGTTTGAATGACAGGAAAGACTTCTTGCCTCAAGAGCTAATAGGTTGTGGCATAATATCCCATGAGAAATAGGGAAAGTGAGAAGTGGCAAGTGCTGGGCGCATTTGGAGCTGGAGGAGCAGTGACAGATAAATGAGCAGTGTCAGAGCCCTCGCTGCTGTGCTGCTGAGCCCCCTGTGAGCTCTGAGCTCCCTGTGTGCTCCTGCTCTGCCCTGCCAGGCTCTGCCCATGCCAGGGAAAGGCACTCTGCAAACAGCAGCACCTCTGACACCTGGGGGTGTCAGCTGAAGGGAGCAGGGACGGGTTGGAAAGGCCCTGGGCTCTGTCTGGGGCTGTGCAGCCCTGGGGGAGGTCTGGGAGCTGTGGCTGTGAGCCAAGGTGCTCAGATGAAGTCAATAAGGATAATTTATGGCAGGACTGGTCCTTTGCTGTTTGGGTCTTTTCTTTATGGCTCTACCAGGAGTTGGTGGAAAGTGTTATTGGGAGCCAAGGGAGCTTAAGGAGGCAGGGGCTTGGGATTTTTTTAGATGGGAGGAAGAGGAAACAGAGGAAGAATATATGAGTGAAACTCAAAAATAACTCTGCAGTTAAGGCACACTTATTGGGTTCACTGGGCTAAAATTAACTGCTAGAAATTTTACTTATCAGCTAGCCAGTAGGAAATCACTGGTTGATTTTCTTAACTGCTTGGTGAGTTGGCACACAGATTTCCACTCATTTGAGGCCAGTTATTCCTTGGAAGATAAATCTTTTGGTTGTCTAAAAATCTAAATGCAGTTCATATTAATTGTGGAAAACGCTTCCCTTTTGAATATCTGACTTCTGTGAATAGCTTTTCTGTAGCTTGTAAATTAAATACAATGTAGCTGTTTGCTTGACAGAAACTTAATGGAGAGAAAGTTACATGATTTAAATAAAAAGTAAGATACGTACTTCTGTGTGCAGTGTCTGATCTTACAGGGAAGAATGTTGCCCATCTAAATCATATTACAGCTGCTTAATTATTTTTGTAGTTGTTCAAATGAATATTTTATTGTCAGAGTTATTAGGAGTTTTTTCTGTTATGCAGTCTGTTACAGCAGAACACATTTTTTATAGATTAGTAATAATTATGTTTATAGAGGATTTCCCATTTTTTTTCCTATGTGAAGTGCTTGCAACGCTGGGGGAAAAAGAAGAAATTATTTCTTATTAACTAGTATATCATCATCATCACTGACAAAATCAAAATTATCAAATACAAAGTGCCAAAAAACTATACAAAATTAGCAGCTTAGAAGTAGAGAATAAGAAGATTTTACTTGCTTTATTGTAAACAGAGGACACTAAACCAATTTTGTAGGAAAGGACAAGAATGTAAGTTCTAAAACCACTGGATCTGCTGCAGTAAAACCCCAGTCATTTGCAAACTGTGACAATAATGATAGGATGGTAATTAAGTGTAAAATTCTGGTATGTGCAAGTTCCAAGTGGATACCTCAGAAAAGGGATCTGCCTAAGCTATTTTGTGCATATTCATAAACCAAGCTTGGAGGTCATCTTCTGTTGGAAAAGTTTGTAAAAAGGAGGAATTACCCATCTGGAGATTGTCTGTATTTTTAAAATCATACAAAGCAACATAGCTCCAAAGGTAATAGCAACAGATAATGGTGAACTTTAATAAAGTCCCTCTAATTCTGTGTCCTTACAGAAAATAAGGTATTCAAGTGCATTACCTGTGTAGTGCTGGGTATGTATGTATGATAATTGAAAATATAACACCTGAGAGGTTCAACTCCTGCTCTTTCCTTGTACATGGGCAGTGAAATGCTCTTTTTCAAAGGTGTCCAACATGATAAATGAATGTATTAAGGACTTTCTACTTGGACAGAATCCACAAGTGTCAGATGTACCCTTTATGTAAACATTTCTTTAATTTCTGTTGTTTCTCTTCTGTGTTTGTGTTTCTCCAGAACACAGCAGATAAAATTGCATTCCGGGCTGCAGGAGGACTGACTGCTCTGGAAAATGTTCTTCAGATGGTGACTTCTCCCACCCACCTGAATGCAGCTGCCAGGGTTCCCTTTAAGTGAGTTTGATGGGTCCTTCACCTGCACTTAGAATCACTGGAATATTCATTTCATATCTGCTGCTTCACTGCTTCTTCTTCTCCTAGTCCTGAGTGGGACTTTAGAGCAAAAAACTGTGCTGTTCTCTATGTCATGGAAGGGGAAAGACATTTCCACTCAGCCTCTGGTTTCCTACCTTGGTGGTTGTAGTTGGAGCTATGATATATTTGAGCAGCAGCTAATTGTGTAAAAGGAGAAAAGACAAAACTGTGTTTTAACAGACAAGGAGATCCGTATCTTTTCAAGTTAGTCTGCAGAGATCTCTAGTGGGAAGCAGGGGAATTTTTTTAAGGGTTGTAATTCACAGGAATCTGTCTGCTTTTAAAATTAAATAGTTGTAAGATACTGCTAGCTGAAAGGGCGCCTACAAACAGGTAAATCAAAATTCTTGTGGATTAGAGGAATTCCTCTTTACAGAACAGAAGAATGGAAGGGTTTAAATGCCTAATCCCTAAAAAAGAAGGTGGTGACTGTGCAGAATTCCTGCAAAGCCTGGTACCTCAAAAGCATGCTCTTTTCCCTAATCTCTCACTGTAGGTTTTATACAGTCAAGAGCACATAGGTGCTTTCAGAGCACAGCTGGTCATGGTTTTAGTGCAAACCCAGGATATCCTGGTGTGTACCATTGTCAAAATTTGTAGATATTTTGTAATATTGGTGTAATTGTAATTTAGGCACTGCTGTAATTTAGTGTGAGAGTTTGTATGAAAACTGGCTGATGATGCATTATGGGACATACATTAGTGTGAAGTGCTAGGAAAGAGCACTCAGGAAAAGACATTTTTAGATTTCTTGACTTTGCACTTCTAAGAGAATAAATAAAATCCCTGCCTTTGCAGTCCTGCCAAATGCACTTGTTGCAGGTCCAGCCAGCTCCTCCTGGTGAGCAATCCTGAGCTGGGACTATGGGGAACAGCTCACGGACAGCCCTGGGGCTTCTTCATCTGCAGAGACTCTAATTTTGAGTGATCTCATCAATGTGGGATAAACTTCACTAGGGACAGGATTGCACTGTATGCCCACATAAAGCCTAATTTAAATTGAGCTTTAAATTCTTAGAATGTGCACAACCCATACATCTTTGATTTTTGTTCTTGCCTTTTACGAATAGTCTTGTTTTGGTAACCTTTGTTGGGAACATTTGAGAACATTGTGTTCACATTACTGAAAACATTGTGTTTAAAGTTTGTGAGGCATTTTGAGGATGCACTAGGTCTGGAAGGAGTTTGTGTGCTGATAAATAAAGCCCCATGTCAGCCACATCTGTGTAACAGAAATCACATCCCAACAGTCAATCAGAGGTTCTCCTTTCTCTGACAGTCACTGTCTATCTCACAGCCCTTTCAGACCAGTGATCACTCAGATTCCTGGGCCTGTTCATGACTGAATTATAAAAAGAGTTTTTGCATCTTTGAAAAATTCTCTAAACATTGTTTTGTTAAGACAGATTTTCCACTAGCTGTATTTCTGAAGGAAGTACAGGGGCAGAAAACAGATTAATATAAACTGTTCTGACAGCATTGTGTGTTAAAAACATCTTCTGAAGAGCTTTGCTCCACTCCTGAAATACAGCATTTCATTCAACTTCACAGCAAATTGCAGTTTCCAGTTTGTAGGCACCTGAAAGTATGGAAGTTGGGAAGTTATCCATCAGCTTGCACGTAATTTGACACAGGATCCTGCTCTCTAAAGCAAACTGCTCTTGCAGGCTTGGTCTGTGACAGTCTGGCTTAGGGAGTCTGGAGTCAGCTGGAAGTGGCCCAAGGATCTTGGTCTTGCTGCATGGGATGCAGAGGCTCCTCTCTTGGTATTTCTGTGACCTTTTTGGTGGGGAAGAATGTTCTGTGCAATCTGCACCTCAACTGTTGAGAGCAGCAATAGTTCCAGAGGGTGAGACTTGCTATGAGCAGTTTGAACCAGGCACAAACCATATTCACAGGTCTCACTGAAAGGATTTAAGAAATTTTTCACATAAAGAGTGTTTGAGGGAGGTTCAAAACCAAGGGCAATCACATAATATGTTTAATTCTTTAAAAGAGGAAGAAAATTCAGATCACATTTCTCATTTAATGTTGAAACAAGTTTGAAGTTATTTTCTTTCTTTTGTGCAAATGTTATTTACATCCTGATTTCTTGAACTTTGAATCTAGTGAAGGAGCAGTTTTCTCTGGCAATTTTCTCTGTTTAAAGACAAAGCAAAGCCCTGTGGAGAGAAGTTGAATGAAGACCTTTCATGAATTGCCCTCCAGTCTTCCCCAGCCAAATATGCTTTGCTAAAGGACACTGCTGTACTTCAGATTGTTTGTGGGCTCTTGCAATGTTTAACCATTTGTACTCATCTTAAATTGGGAATTTGTCTGTTGCTTTGTGATGAGGATAAGCTATTTACAAGTAGGTGAGGAGATTACATGGGCTATTATCTACATCTCTCTTTCCCCAAAATCCTGGCTGTATGGTGCAGCTCAGAACTTTAATCCCGTGTCTACAAGATAAAGCTTTATTATCAGAAGGTTTAACAATATGCCTGTTGTTTTGTACCACTGTCCAGCTCAGTAGTCAGAGCAGCAGGGTGGGAAATGCTGTGAGGAGGACATGACATTTATGAGACAGATGATACATTTGGTGTTGGGGCAATTTTCCTCCCCTTCAAATAAATCACTGGAAAAGGGGAAGAGAAAACAGTGGCTTATAGTAAGTTTTATTTTTGGTGTTAACATAAAGATTAATGTCCAGCCATATTATTTCTCAAAGCAGCATTTTGTAGTGTTCCAGGATTTGTCCACTTCTCCACAAAACAAGACGCAGTCAGCAGAATTTGTAAAGATTTTGGAGCCCTATGATATTCTTCTTGTACAGAAAAGCAAATGGGAGCTGCACAGCAAAACTATTCAGATGAGGAGCAGGAGATGAGTCTCCTCCCCTGGGTTGCCTTGCAGTGTGCAGCTCATTTACCATGACATGTTGGTAACAAACCTGCTAACAAATGAGGCTTGTAGGGTTTGTTTAATTAACATTTGGGAAATGCTTTGACTTCCTTGAGTGATGAGTATTTTAAAAGAGAAATTGGCAGTAATTGTGTAAGGAACAATGTTGGACCTTTACAAGTTAAGATGGGATTGAAGTCAAGTTTAATATATCTTCTATTTTCATACACTCTCTTGCATCATATATTTAAAGCAAATATTATCAGGGTAAAAAAGTTCAAACTGTAAGTACATACATAAAAAGAAGAAATTAGTGTCCCCATAGTATTTTGGATAGCATTGATACAAATGACATTTTTCAGTAAGAACTATTTTGAGCTAAGAGCTGGTTTTATGTCTTGTTCTCTGTAATTTTTACTTGTGTTTAGGAACATACATACACTTTTTAAGCTGTAGTGTTGCTGTTCATGCAGTTTTATTGTTGTTTCAGTCCATATTCTTACCTTGATGGTTCCTTACCCATCCCACTACAGCCATACTGTGCACCATTTTGCAGTCATATTTCACTTCCCAATTCATTGCATCTCAGCAGGTAATTTCCAATACTGGTCCCCTTCCCCATCAGACTGCTGCATAATATTCAAACTGGTTAAAAATGAGCAGTTTTCTACTGAATTAACACATCCTAAATTTGATAGTGTTTAGTGTTGTATTATTGCACTGTCAAACTGAGCTTTTAGGGTTATTCATTGATAATCAAAGTATGTTCATTTGTAACATCAGAAGTTGTAAGAATAGGGAAGAGCTTTGCACTTGAAGCAGGTAAATTGTTGTATGTTGATGATGCCCTGGTTTTTGTAAACCGTAAGTTGAGTTCTTGCCTCTGTATCCTGGTGCACTGTCATGGATTAGTTTTCCATGGTTGCATATTGTTAATGCCTCAGTATTTTTAATAAAAGTTACAAGTTTGTCAACTTGTTTATATCAGGCAAATTGAGGAAATGAAGATGAGCTAACATTAAAAAATAATCACGTGCAGACATACAAAATGTTGAGATCTAGCTTTATTAAAATGAATCCTCCTCTCCTCCTCCTTCATATTCGTGTAAAATAAATGTAACATGCAGATGCGTATTTTTGTCTAGTTTAAAGACAGATTTTTTTTTTAGCTCCAAGCTTGTGTACCATAAGGAGGTTTTTATAATTGGATTTACTCTGGAGGAAAGCTTTGCATCCGAGGGCAGCCTGGCCGTGGGCTGGAGTGAACGTGCAGGGGCCAGAGCTGAAAGCTGATTTGTGGCTGTGATACAAAGTTTAGAGCAACAGCCGGAATCAATAACCACCTGCTCTGCAGAGCCTCCTGCTCCAGCCCTTCAGCCGCCTCTGGCATCTCTGGAGATAACACCTTTGCCACTCAGAGCAGTTCTTTTCCTCCAAAAGGGAAGAAGAGGGTGGGAAGTGCGTTGGGTTTTCCGTGCCAGCCAGTTGAAGGTGTGGGTGAATAAAGTTGTGCCTCTGCCGTTCGCGGCCCCTCGCTTGTCTCGGCAGCCTTGTGCAGAAATGGTGACAGTTGACAGCTGTTGTTCTCTTAATAAGATTAAAGTAAAGAAATTAGTTGTGCTGTCTCTAATCTGCCATTTAACACTGCCAACCACCTGGGGACACTTCTGTGTGACACTCGTGGTGCTGGATTGCAGTCAGGCCGTGGAGCCGCGGCAGAGCTGAGCACGCCGTGATCAGAATGTGCTCAGACGAGCTGCTGGTAGCAAGCCTATGGTATCAGTTAAGGGAACCCTCTTTATTGCTGTGAAAAATTCATTTGACATCCATTTGCTTCCAGCACCTTTTCAAAGGCATTATCAGAGTCTCTGGAAGCAGCAGTGCTCTTTGTGACGTGAGGGTCACTTGGGAAATACGAAAGCGTGATGCATTCGTACAGTGGAACTTGGTCTTTAGATGAAGGGAGAAGTTTCTGTGTTTTCAAGTGTAAAATAAATTATCCTCTTAGGAATTAGGAATCCCATATATCAAAAGGCATTTAATGCAGTGAATTAACTAAATCACCTCAGAACTCTGAAATGCTGTCAGAATTAACCTACAAGTTCGTATTTGACACTTTGGATGAATTATAATGTTTTTATTTAAATAGAATTGATCTTTATTTTAGAATAGCAGATAAAATGACAGAAGCTGATTTAAAGCATCTTCTCAACAGAAAATAGATTCTACCAATATAGTTTCTTCTCTCTTTCCCTCTAAACATACCTACACAAGGGAATATTCTTCATGAAAGATAGAAGGAGGTGCCAAATGAAAATATTTTTCAGCATTACTGAGAGAAGGGGAACTAAATCCCCTTATATGTCAGGAGAGGAAGAGAAAATAGTGTTGCAGACAGATTTGTAAAAATGCATGTGAAGCATCCTGCTTCAATTATCTCTAGGTGTTATCCTTGTAGGGTAAAAATTAGGTGAAATAGATGAAAATTAACCTGCCTTTGGTCAATGAGTAGTTATTTAATATTGTTTTCACGTCTTGTAAGCTGCAGATTGAAATTGATTTAATTAGGCAGTAGAGTAAAATTAATTACCAGTACAGTTAAATTAATATGACTAGTGATATGGTGATACTTAGAAAAGGAGGAAAAGTATAAATGGTTATTCACTTATTTTCTAAATTCTCCAGCTGAAGAGAATACAATCCATCCATACAAATGAAAGAATTTTACTCCACTTTTTCTGGCCTCTGAGCATTTCCAGCTTTCCTTTGCTTGAGAAATACAATGTATGTGAGAGGCTGCCAGTTCAGCTCTGGGGAGCCAGGCTGAGTGACCAGATGCCACAGCAATGAGCCCAGCATCGGCAAAGCCACAGTCCTTATTGTGTAAATAATTTTGTTGTTTCAAAAAGTATTTTAGGAGAAAGATAAAGCCTAACACTCAGGTCCAGAAGTATTGTGAATTAGTCTGCAGCTTGTTCTGTTAAATACCACCAGCTTTGATGGTTTCAGTGCAGTAACTTGGTGTTTGTTGCAGCCCCACTTTTGTATGACCTTTCAGCAGTGCTCATAATTTATTTTCTTCTTTGAAGCTTATTTGAACTTAGTCACATTTTTTCATATGTTGAGAAAAACTCAACAAAGTGAAAGTTCTTTTTATTTTGGTTTACTTTAGAGAAACAGTTTGAATGTCTAGCCATCTGTATTTATATTGGATGTATTCATGATGCATTTGTGTTGTGTGTGTGTTTGTGAAGTAACAGTGATGGCTTTTGTGATATGAAAAGCTCAGGAAACAAACTTTTTGTTTATTCTGAAATAGGGTTCTCTTTGGTAAGATTAATCTTCTCTGTGAGAATATTCTCTAGGACTGGTCCCAGCTTCCCTGCAGGGCCTGTTTTGAGGAGAACACTTTAATTGGAGCAGATTGAAATCACTGCCCGTGGTGCAGAGAGCAGTTGTGCATGTGATTCTGTTTTATGTTGTTTGCCTTGCAAAGCTGTGCCCTCTCCCCCAGCCACAGGTGGGGCTCCCCAGTGCTGCTGCAGCTGCACATCAGCACTGCAGGCTCTGAGGAGAGGGGAAATGGAGCTGCACAGCAGCACTGCAGGCTCTGTGAGGAGAGGAAAATGGAGCTGCACAGCAGCACTGCAGGCTCTGAGGAGAGGAAAATGGAGCTGCACAGCAGCACTGCAGGCTCTGAGGAGAGGAAAATGGAGCTGCACAGCAGCACTGCAGGCTCTGAGGAGAGGAAAATGGAGCTGCACAGCAGCACTGCAGGCTCTGAGGAGAGGAAAATGGAGCTGCACAGCAGCACTGCAGGCTCTGGTGGGACAATGGAGCTGCACATCAGCACTGCAGGCTCTGAGGAGAGGAAAATGGAGCTGCACAGCAGCACTGCAGGCTCTGAGGAGAGGAAAATGGAGCTGCACATCAGCACTGCAGGCTCTGAGGAGGGAAAATGGAGCTGCACATCAGCACTGCAGGCTCTGAGGAGAGGAAAATGGAGCTGCACAGCAGCACTGCAGGCTCTGAGGAGAGGAAAATGGAGCTGCACAGCAGCACTGCAGGCTCTGGAGGGAGGGGAAATGGAGCTGCACATCAGCACTGCAGGCTCTGAGGAGAGGAAAATGGAGCTGCACATCAGCACTGCAGGCTCTGAGGGGACAATGGAGCTGCACATCAGCACTGCAGGCTCTGTGAGGAGAGGGGAAATGGAGCTGCACATCAGCACTGCAGGCTCTGGTGGGACAATGGAGCTGCACATCAGCACTGCAGGCTGTGAGGAGAGGGGACAATGGAGCTGCACATCAGCACTGCAGGCTCTGAGGAGAGGGAAAATGGAGCTGCACATCAGCACTGCAGGCTCTGAGGAGAGGGGAAATGGAGCTGCACATCAGCACTGCAGGCTCTGAGGAGAGGGGAAATGGAGCTGCACAGCAGCACTGCAGGCTCTGAGGGGACAGTGGAGCTGCACATCAGCACTGCAGGCTGTGAGGAGAGAGAAAATGGAGCTGCACAGCAGCACTGCAGGCTCTGGTGGGACACTGGAACTGCACATCAGCACTGGAGGCTCTGTGAGGAGAGGAAAATGGAGCTGCACATCAGCACTGCAGGCTCTGGTGGGACAGTGGAGCTGCACATCAGCACTGCAGGCTCTGAGGGGACAGTGGAGCTGCACATCAGCACTGCAGGCTCTGGTGGGACAGTGGAGCTGCACATCAGCACTGCAGGCTCTGATGAGTGGGGACAATGTGGCCCCCGAGCACCTGGGCCAGCACCTGCTGGGTTTGCCAGCTCCCTGGGCATCCCTGTTGTGCTGAGCACAGGCCCTGCTGAGCTGGGAGCTGCTGTCAGATGCTTCACACAGGGCTTGAGGTCCTGCCAGGAAAGAGTTCAGTGTGTTCTATAGCTGTAAGCCACACACAGAGAAATGTTACCTATCCAGGTGTGAAATTGGCTGATATTCTGTGTCAGTTTTGGTCAGAGTTTTGATTACAGGAGATTCCAGTACCTATAGAGTGTGTGGCTTCTGATAAGTATGGCTTTACTGTTTTAAAGTTATTGAATTGATTTCATTTAAGGTATTATTTAAAGAAAATAAATGTGAATTCCTGCAAACTTATTTTTTGATGCTGCCATTTATTTGGTTTTAATTTACTGAAGTAAGTAAAATTCTAATTTTTCTTCCCTTCTGACTTTTTAGGTCACTGTGCAGTACAGTCAATGTTTACAGCCTCACCTGCAGCAACTGCATAGAAAACTGCACCTATGTTCTCTTTAGTAATAAGATCACTTTTCTGATGGACCTGTTGATACACCAGTTTACGGTAGGTAAATAACTTCTTTAATTTGTAAATTTTTGCATGCTTCACAAACATATTAAAGTATTTAGAGTATAAGAACACCAGGAGGTAAATAAGAATAAAGGCTTGAAAGATTAAAAATTCATTTGTTGTTTGTGTTTGGTGGCTGTGTCTACTGTACTCTGTAGAAATTGATGTATTTGCCTCTACTAATGACTTCTGCAACAGCACGTGTACCAGGAGCCCTGTGAGTGGATATTCTATCTTTTTCTGAGATTGTTTTCTTTAATTCACCCTATAGGAATATTTAGAGTGTAGACCACAATGAGTTGTGACTGTGTGACTTTGATTCTTACTCGTTTCAGTGTCACAAATCTAAGTCAGGTCAGTACATTGCCAGAGTCTGATTTGCTGAAGTGCTTAAATAGGACTCTTTAGCAATGAAAGTTTTAATTTTCCAATGTTTCATTTAATTTGAAATGTCATTAAATATTTTATTTGAAAACTCATTTTTAATTCATAGTGACCTGCTCATCATAAGATATTTAGTCCTGGTTTTTTACTTATAAATTGTGTGTATGTATTTTCATGAGCCAAGCAGTTTGTTAATTGAAAAGTTATGTACATACTTTGAATAATTTAAGTGACGCTGTTAGAATCAACAAGCCATAGGGCTGTTGATGAACACTTTGAAAGGATGGTCCGAGTTCTGTGACACAAAGCAAGCCCGAGTGCGAGCTGTGCGCTCTGCTGTGGGGTGTCAGGTGTCACTGCAAGGGGCGGGGCACCTGGGGAATAGTTGGGAATAACCCCCCCGGCCAGATTTCCGGGGCCCAGACAGCACTCTGGAGATGAAAAAAAAAAAAAAATAAATTAAAAAGAACAAGATTTGAAGTTATAAAATTAGGAGAGATGAGTCAGAATCAAGAGTTAAAGTTGACAATCAAGAATAAGGCTTGGGGTCCTATGACAATTTACCTCCCCTGCCTCAGCCTGTAGAGGAAGCTGTAAGACCAACTGCTCCTCCTAAAGCCACCTATTCTTCTCCTTCAAGGAGAACACAGAGTAAAGCAAGGAAAATACCAACAGTGAGAGTAATAAAAATGAGAGCAGAGAACACCACCCACTTTTACTGAGGGGGGTACCAACCACGTCAAGAATTGTTAGATTTGTTCATGCTCCCCTTTAACACAGGGGATGTAGAGAAAGAATTTTAAAAGTTGAATGATGGGCAAGAGAAAAGATTACAAAAAGAAAGAGAGCTTGAGAAGTTAGATGAGAAAGGATTAAGAGAAAAAAGGAGAGTGCAAAAATAGTTAAAAGAAGCACAAAAAGTTTATGTGAGGAAAAATAAAGAAACCAAGTTAATTAATTAAGGAAGTTAATTTGACACGGTACCAGTTAAAGTTATTTACAATAAGTACATGAACATAGAACAAAGAAATGTAACTGTACCAGACCCAAGAGCAGCTGGGGTTAACCCAGCTTGAAAGAAAAACTGCCTTTACATTTGTGTTGTCCTATTGTAAATAAAGGTGAGTAAAACAATTTTATTGAAAGGGTGCTCTGCTGGGCAGGCTGGGGAATCACCCCTGGCTGGGGAATCCTCCTGGCCCTCCCTTGTGCCAGGGCTCTGTGCTGCCAGAGCCTGCCTGCCCTTGCAGGGAGTGCTGCACATTTCTCAGGCACAGCTGGCCACCTAGAGCTCAGAGATACTGCAGAGGGAAAATTTACTGCACTTAGAGCTCTTTTCAGTCTGTTGCCAAATATTACCCTTGAATTGCAGCAAAACTGTAATTAAAGCTTAATGTTTCCCATGATCCACAGTGGACTTTTCTTTCCTATACAGAAAGTCTCTTATGTTCTCTTCATGCAGAATTGGCCCTTAAACTGGGATATCTTCATAGTTCCATGAAGTGCATATTTGAGTACAAAACCCGAAAACAGTGCTGCTTTTCTAACCCTGATTTTTCTGTCTTGAAAATATAATAAATCAGATCAAGTTTGAATTTTTTTTTTTTTTTTTACAAAAAAGAAATGTACAAACTGAGAGCAGCTCTGAATACCAAAATATTAAAATATACCCCCAGAGACTTTTAACTGCCTCCACTTTTCCTGGTTGGATGAGCCATGTGATGCAGTCTTTGCCTATGTCATGTGTATTTCCAATTACTGTTGGAAAATAAAACCCAAAGCAATACCAGCAGTAATAAATGAGAATGTATATTTGCAAGGTTTTAACAAATTATTAAACAAGTACACCAATATTTGCTGAACACAGAAACAGTACTGTTTTGAGAAGCATTTCAATATAATCTTGAATACATCCAGTATGAACCTTATTTCCAGCCAGTTTCATGTGGATTTAGTTTTGGTCTGGGTTTTTTGTGTGTGTGTGTCATCCAGCCTGTCCAGGTTAATAGTTTGAAGTATCCTGTTCAGACCTTGCTTTGCCTCCTGCCTTAAGGCACTGGTATGAAACCTTCTGTAGCCTGACTTACCCTGTTACCTTCCTCAGCCTCCTTAGCTCTGGTAATGCCTAAATCAGTGTCTGTTGAGGACAGCAGGGCTGTTTCCTGATTTCCATGATTAATGGATCAAACCTTCCCACCTACATTCCTACAGCTCTTGTGCTGGAGTTGGAGCTTTGTTCATTCACTGCTGTCTCTGCTCTTCTTTGTCTACTGTAGCCAGAAAAGAGTTGTGCAATAATTGTAGCTTTTCTGGTTGTGTGTTTTGGAAGGTTTCCTACCAACAAAACCAATAATTAATGGAGCTATAGGCACGTAAGGATCGTTTCATACTTTGGGGGTTTTATTTCCAGTCAAGTGACAGCTGTCATGTACTTTCCAAAAGATACCTGAGAAGCCATACACCTAAACCATACCTGTCTGTGGGATACCATGGCACATCCCTGTGATTATTTTTAAGGCAATCTTTAAGGGAATAGTATCTGAAAATTCTAAGACGTCATTAGTGAATGTGCAATGAATGTTAGGTGAGGTAGCCATCAAACAAATGTAGGGATCAAAACCCAGTTGCTGGTTACTCTTTTCTTCTCCAAAATACAGTGCTTAAATTTGGACCATATTTTAGGTTAGTGGCCTATGAAATTTTGCTGGGTTTAAGATAATCTGGCTATCTAGTCACAGGAAAGTATTTTTTCTCCTCCACTTCTTGCCTGGAATGTGCTGTCATTTAGTTGGGTTCTCCAGAATGACAGTATACATCCTATTGCAGTTTCTTCACTCTTGTGGCCAGTTTTTTTTTTAGTCTTCTGTGCTGCATTAAATAAGGCAGCTCCATGTTAGCACTGATGATGACAAGAGCTGTGAAATCCAAGGTCCATCTGTGCTGCTGGGCTTTTCCAGTCCATTTTGAAATGTCATCTGTTTCCACAGGGTTCAGCTGTGTGGCACTGACAGTTCTCTCAGTCCCTAATAACAACCTGACCGGGGTGACTTTATGATGCTCCTGTCCCCATTGGTGTGCCCAGAAAAGAGTTTTGCACCTTTAAGACTGGTTCTGAGAGCCAAGGTGGGAGAGAAGAAGTGCACAGTTTGTTTTCAGACGCTGCACTCACTCCTCCACATTCCTGCTCCTGGACTGCATTGTCTGCGGACAGACACACTGCAAGACAGAGCTCTCCTTTGCTTTTAGTTAGTTTTAGCTAGCTGAGGCAAAGAAATTCCCTGGACTGTGGGGTTTTTTTTTTCTTCTTTCCCTTTTCTTTGGAGCTGTTCAGACCTGCTCTGGACTGAACCCCAGCAGAGCACCCACAGCTCCCACCTGTGGCCACTGGGCCGGGCCTGGCCCGTGACATTTCCAGCACCAGAGGGACTGATCAGAGACTTGAGTGAGCAGAGGACAGCCCCCAGAGGGACTTGCTGAGTGTGTGTTGTCTCTGCAGAGCAGCAAGAAGTTTTATTGTTTAATATTGCTCTTCTTTTGTGCTGGTGAATGCTTTGCCTGTTAAATAAACAGGTTTTTTCCACTTTTCTCCAAGGAAATCTCTTCCTGAACCAGATGGGGGAGGGCGCCTCTTGAATTTGCTTTCCAGAGGACACCCCTTTAGAGGTTTTCTCCCACATTTTCCCTAAACCAGGACACAAGCCCATGTGGAGAGTAGTAAATCCTGAAAACAGGGCTGGAGTAGAAGAGGTAATGACATGCTGAAATGTTTAGGGGTGGGGAATTTAGAATTGAAACCTTCACCTGCACCATCTCAAGGCCATGCCCTTCCTGAGCCATTCCCATTTCTTTGGCTCACTAGTTACTCCACAGAGAGTCTGACATCCTACTGAGACTTCTGAGGTGTACTTTTCAGTGTTTTAGAGGCAAGCCCAGTGACTACACACGCAAAAAGCACAAAATCACTCTTGGTAATGGGAGAATTATGTGAAATAATTGACCAAATGAAGAGAAATCTTGTGCTTCTAAAGGTCTGAAGTCTTTCCATTTAGGTTTAGCAAGTCTACATTTGAAATTCTTCATGGCTGTGGAGGACTATGCTTTTTATGAAATAAAAATATGAATGAGTTGTCAGTGCTGGACCTCTGCATTGCTAACTGGAAGTTGTTTGGTGTTTTTGTTGGTTTTGTTAGCACAGAAGGAGAATGTGCTCTGATCTGCAGAGGTATTTTGGTGATATGAGTCAGAACAGAGGAGCATTTTCAGCTATATTAAATGTGTGCCTAAGTGCTTTACTGGATTGGGGCCATATTCTGCAGCATCTTACAGGATTAAGCCCAGGATGCTGGGCAGAGCTGAAGAGCTTATGGCAGCTCTGCACAGGCATGGGAATCCCTGCCCAGGGTGAATTCTCCAAGGAATAGTTTATGACTTGTGTGGAGTCTGTACCAGAGCTGAGAGTCAGGTCACCAGAGTGTTCCAATTCAAGAACCAACTTAAAGAAAGTAGGACTCCTAATTAGGCCCAGCAAAGTCAGCCATCAGAGAAGCTAAAATAGCATTGAGATGTTGGATGTGTCCGAAATTTGGACAGTAGTTACAATTTCCTGATCTTCCGTTGTGATTTTAAAATGTTTTATACTAATTACTCAACAAATCAATTTAAGTGTGTAGTCACACCTGTAGATTTGTGTCACAGAAACTGTTAAACCTCAGGAATGTGGAGTGTTGTTACATTTACCCATTCAAAGCTCGTGTTCAGCACAGTTTCTCTGAATATCATTGACTCCTTGTGTAATTGACACAAAGAAACCAGAGCTTGAAAGCTTTCATAATTACACTATTAAATCTTAAGATTTCTTACCCCCTTGCTTGATATAATAATCAACAAGCAAGCACCCCAATTAATTTTGCTTCTGCAAGCACACCAATTAATTTTGAACATAAATCTCAACACACTTTCACACTATCCCATTAATTATTTCTTCAGTGAAAGAGCCGATCTGTTGTCACTCACTTGAGTTAGTGTAAAAGGAGAATCTTCAAAGAATTCAGTTCAAATTTACCTATTTTCTGTCAAGCAGTATTTCCTTCTATCTGTTGTTTGACATAACACTGTGTAAAAAACCACACTTGTTCTCACTTTATATTAATTAATGCACACACATTTTCCAAAAAAATTGACCATGAAATAAGCTCTGCAGTAAATTACTCTAGTAAGTGCCAGATCTATTTCTTTTACAAATTAGGAAGAGCAGTTTTATTTCGAAGCATGAACTTTCATAGCTAAGGATTATATACTTAGAAAATATATTTCTCCTATGTACATTGAACTGGAACACAAAAACAGACATCATCCACTCATAGAACTGTTCATTACAGCAAACCAAAGGTTCTGCTGCAAAATACTATAAAATCTTTTTTAAAATAGCACATATAATTTTTTATCTAAGGTGAAAAAAGCAGCAAGTAGCATTTATTAGCAGTTCTTAAAACTTGATGTTCCGAGCACAAAGCCACATTTAAGTTGATTTCCACATGGCAAAGCTCAGTGCCTCTGTTTCAGTGAGCAATTAGTGTCATTAGGCATGAATTATTTTAATTATTACCAACAAATGGTACTGGACCCACGTAGCATTGCTTTTCCTACTGAACTTGAATAAGCAGCTAAAGACTTCTCACTTGCTCTCTTGGCTCAGCACCAGAAACAGACCATTACAATGAGTTTTAAGTACCAGCACAAGGCTCAGAGCTAATGAATAATAAAGAAATGTGCATGTTGTTCTTTGTCACCAAGTGTCACCAAATCCCTCCTGATACCTGTACGAGGAGGAATGCTTTTCTCTGGCCACGCTTGCATATACTGAGTGTAAATGATTTGAAGCTGGAAGGAAAATGGCACTGCAGCCAGTATTGATCCCTGGTGCGTGTGTCCGCCCTCAGGCTGTGGCAGAGCAGAGGGATGTGGGTTTGGCCCAGCAGCACCAGCCATGGGGATGTTCCAGGAGCCCCGAGCTTTGAGTGCTGCCAGTGTCTGCCTCGAGCACTGTAGGACTTCACGCACACTCCACTTACTGTTTGATGGTAACAGGGCAGGATTTCAGCTGGATTCGTTACCTTGGACTGCAGAAATGGAAAAATGAAATTAATTTTTTAAAAATTATGCTCTCCGTGAGTAATGATCTCCTTCCAGATCTGTATCCTGCATATAGATTTGTCTTCAGAATTACATGTTGTACAGCTCAACTTCACCTTTTTAGGAGTGGGATGTAGTTAAATGATTTAGAAAAAAGAGAATCCTCTGAGGTCTGCTCAGAGAGAACTGGGTGTTGTGCTTCTGACATGATTGACAGGTGGGTGACCTCTGATGGACAAGTGCCATGGTCGCTGGTGATGTTTTATGCATAAGAACACAATCATGCTAATGGCATACTCTGCTGCTGTCAGGCTTCCTTGCTTCTCAGACCTGGCATTCTTTTGACTTGATTTATTCTGGTCCACCTTGGATTGTGTGCTTTACCTTACCTTGTACCTGAAATGGTTTCATGTCCGTCAGCACTGCTAGAATGTTACCTTATCATTACTTTCAGTGTAGGCCTATGTGAATTTGTAAATGTTTCTCTACAGACTTTGGTTAGTTTTACTGAATTCTGGTCGTTTGTGTTTTATTCTCTTCACTTAGGTTAGTGTTCCGGATGACCATAATGCTACTGCAGGCAGAAGTGTAAATAAGCAGGTATTTGAAGGTTTAACAACAGGACTTCTGAGGGTAACTGCTGTGATTTTCAGATGTCTCATCTCCAGCTTCCCAGATGGAAACAACCACTCTACTGCACTGAAGATATTACAGGAAGTCAAAAGTAAATCCTCACAAGTGGAAGCCTTCAGCAGCAGAGTCCAAGACCTAATCAGGTTTAAAAAAATATGGTGAAACTTTTTAAAGTATTCCTTATAAGAGAGAAAGCAAATTGCATTGATTTAAGAGAGGAACAAACTGCTTTAACCTTGATGCAGTGAGAGTAGTTTGTGTGGGTAGTCAAGAAGACTACTGAAATACTATATTCTCAATCAAAAATGTTCTTCAAAAAACTGCAGACAAAGAAATACAGAAACCCAAGACTTTTTTTTATTTCTGGACTTGTTTTTAATGTTCTTTCCATTAATTTTCTCTCCTGATTATGTAGGAGCTAGTTTCCATATATTTTTCTCTCAGTTCTCTATGCCAACTGTGTGTGCCCATTTCCTGTGGTCTCTCATGTCATACATACATTCCTATAAGCAGGTAAAAAAAAATCCATTTCCTACTATAAAAATCACCCAGTCATTCCTAGAATCTGATCTTATCATGTAGCTGCATTTTAATAGCTGAACCTAAATAAATTAGTACATACACAATTAATACATATTTTAAATATATGAAACGAATATATATCCAGCAGTATAGTAGACTTGTTAAAAGTTTACAGTTTCACTGGTAAAATATATAAATAGTTATCAATAAATTATCATATAAATAGTCACCAGTGTGTCTTCAGCCCTCTGAAGAAATGCAGTTCTTCTTTATATGCTACTGAAAACATGTCACAGTGAGCCCTCAGACGTTTCAAAGTCTGGTATGATGCTGATGGAGGCAAAGAGGACATCTGGAGGAGAAAAGCAAAACAAGTAGTTGTCATAGATACCAGTGACCTCTAAAACTTCTGTGTTCTCATGTAACTCTCCTTCTCCCCAAACAGGTTTTGATAGAGTGTGAAATTTCAGGATGTTGTATTCTGCAATTTATGAATGGGAGGGTGGGAGGTCTGTGCTGAGCAGACATCTGACACTGGCTGGGCCCAGCACAGGCAGACCCTCAAGATAAGGAGAGACATGAGAATCTGAGCAGGTCCCTCACCTGAGGCACTTTAGGGGATCTGGTTATAAATGGGGAATGAAAGGCATGATGACAAGGTAATGGTGCAATTAGGAAAAAAGAGAGAGGGCATTTTAAACCAGTCAAAACCAGACAAATTCTGTCATTAATGAGAATCTTTCACCTCCAGGTCATTGTATCATGTGTCATGGGGAGTTGATTAAGTGAGAGTTTTAGGAAGATGGGCAAAGAAAGAGGAGCACTAATTTTATTTTTTTTTTTCTATTTGGGACTATTCGGCCTGATGCATAAACACCAATTACCTATGTGCTGTCTGGGTATCAAAAGGGTAGCCAGGTTATTTCATCTGTGCTCCTGTGGGTAAAAAGAGATGGAGGCAATAGATTAGAGAGCTTTGACATTCCACTTGTGTGTGTGCTCAGTTCCTCAAGGAAGGGAGAGCTCCATGCATCTTCCTGATGTCTCCGGGTGCCAGGGAGGAATAGTCCCAGCAGACTGAAAGCTCTCATCCATTTCCTCTCTGCCAGAAGAGCAGCTGCTCTGTGCCCAGGTGTGGGTGGGAAGGAGGGGGACAGTGGACACAGTTTGCAGGTGTCACACTGTAGAGATGCTGCTAGGGAAGAGAATGCTGATGAGAAAGGTTGTGCCTTTTTGTGAGCCACCATCTATCAGCATTAGCTCTGTTTTATTTATTTCTTCCTCTTCCCTCCCATTTCTCAGAGCTGTTTTCAATACTCAGCATTTCTCTGTGACTGTGATGTATCTAACACCCAGCTCTGTTCCTGGAATTATTCCACTAATGCAGGAGAACTTGTTTATCACCTGTGTGATCAGGTGGATTGCTTAGATCAAAATTGGCAAGAAACTTAATGCTAGTAACCTTTCATGTTGCTAAATAGAACAGACACATTTACCTGCACAATGAGTGTGCACTTAATAATCTTTGTGCATCTTTATGTGTTTTCAACTGCTGTACTTCAGCAGCTTTAAAGATCTTCCATGCTGCAGTTCAACTTCTTGCTTTATATCCAGTGTATTTTTATTCTTAATTCCTTCACTTCTTCCAAAAGCTTTGTGTCACTAGGGTGGACATTGGCAGAGAAATCCATCTTTGAGCAGCAGCAGTGTCTGAAAACTATAAGGTTTTCTTCCCTAGTGTCAAAATCCCCTGTTCTTTCAAAATCAGACTGTAGGACATGTTGTGAGGGAAGAGTTATTTTTAATAAACAGTTGTACTTCTGTGAGAAGCATTATCTAATCAATAGTCTTTATTGACTAGAATCAATATTATTTAATAATGTTCCCTGTTGAGTCAAGTTAGGGTGGTCTAGTCAAGTCTGGCAAACTTAAAGCCAGTGGTGTTCCCTTCTCCAGGAGCTCTGTCCTTAGAGCCGTCTCTGCCAAGTGCACTTGAGGAGCAGCTGCTGGGACAGTGATCTCAGGAGGGCTGGTGTAGGCAGGTAGGAACAGGGGATCATTTGTTGGTGTCTGAAGGCAATGACTTCCCCATGTCTTTTCAGCACAGGATAAAACTGCAGTTCTTCTGGTTTTGACAAGTTTTCTCCTGCTTCGTAGGAGTGGAGGAAAATAGAAAGAAAATTAGAGGGGAAAGAAAGGAAGATGATTACAGTGGACCTTATGTCCACAAAGAGAGTTGATCTCACCTAAGTCAGCAGAATATGGTGGTTGAGAAGGGCTAAAGTCTGAGAAGCTAGATGTTAGTGGTAGAAAAGGAAAGTAGGTAAAGTGAGGTGGTATCAGCAAAGTGACATGGAAAAATACATCTGTGCATGGTTTAAGTGGAGTTGATAATGATCAAGGTGTGAGGAAACCTGCTGTGGACAGAGAGATCTTGGTACAAGGGTAAAGAACAGGTTTTTTGGATATACATTTCCAAGCTATTAGAAATTCAAAGAAGGAAGTTCAGCAGTTGCAATCTGAGGATCAGCAATGATGATCTGGTTAACCCTAATAAAAAAGAAGGGAGTTTTCAGTTTTTAATAAAAGTCACTACAGGGTTTTTTCTATATTGAATTTGATTGGGTCCTGAGGAGATTTTTTGATCCTGACCCTTCTATACTGATGTAGAAGGTTGTTAATATCCTATTAGTCCCTGAGCTGTTGCATATATGTATTTATAAGAGGGGAACAAAGCCCAACAATTGGCCAGTGGTGGCTATGATGTATGAACTGCTATAAGACATTATCTGGGTAACATCATTGTCTTCTTGAATTAGTGTGTTCTACAGAGTTTACCTCTTCATGCTAAAAAGAAATTGTGTTGTTGCAGAGCTATCAAGATATTATAAATCATCTAACTATGGCAAAATTCCACTGTCCTCCTAGCAGTATGCTAAAATAAACATTTACACTCATCTTTCTTGTACAGTATAATACAAATTATCCTACAACTCTCAGATCTCGTAACAAAAGCTACTGATAGTCACAAAGAGCCAGATCTGAAGTTATTGTAATTGAAATTGTTTTATTGAACCCTTTCAGAAGAAGTATTTAAGTGATCACAACCTTCTTTTTGAGTGGTTTGATAGCAGAGAAGCAAAAATTACTTCTTTTGCAAAGGTACCAAAACTGGTGTGGAACTATTTTTTGTAATACACTTTTTCCTGTGTTTGTAGTTACGTGGTGAACATAGGACTGGTGGACAAGCTGTGCTGCTGTTTCCTGTCTGTGCAAGGCCCTGTGGATGAGAACCCCAATGTAGCAAGTTTCCTGCAGAGTGCCACAGCAGTGCTGCATGGGATGTGCCAGCTGTGCTGGGCTCTCAGTGGAAGGTGGGTGCCCTGATCCATGGGATGTGCCAGCTGTGCCTGGCTCTCAGTGGAAGGTGGGTACAGTGCTCCATGGGATATGCCAGCTGTGCCTGGCTCTCAGTGGAAGGTGGGTACAGTGCTCCATGGGATATGCCAGCTGTGCCTGGCTCTCAGTGGAAGGTGGGTGCAGTGCTGCAGGGATGTGCCAGCTGTGCCTGGCTCTCAGTGGAAGGTGGGTGCCCTGCTAATGGGATGTGCCAGCTGTGCTGGGCTCTCAGTGGAAGGTGGGTGCCCTGCTCCATGGGATGTGCCAGCTGTGCTGGGCTCTCAGTGGAAGGTGGGTGCCCTGCCCATGGGATGTGCCAGCTGTGCCTGGCTCAGTGGAAGGTGGGTGCACACTAATGGAATGTTCCAGCTGTGCCTGGCTCAGTGGAAGGTGGGTGCCCTGCTCCATGGGATGTGCCAGCTGTGCCTGGCTCAGTGGAAGGGGGGTGCTCTGTCTCTGGCAGCTCAGAACAGGGTGCTCAGGCAGGGGCCTCCTGCTGAGGCTGCCAGTCAGAGCTGTGAGACACACAGGGACAGAAACAGTGCTGGAGATTGCCTCTGTTCAGCCTCTTACCAGCAATCTGTAATCTAGCACTGAGCCTGCTTCTTATAAGCCACCTATCAGAATTGCAAACTTTGCTTCGTTTACTCATCATTCCCCACAGGTTTGAATGTCCAGTCTCAAAGACTTCAAGAGGTACTTTATTATGGGCTAAAATCAACTGTTAATTGATTTGTCTCTATGATTTGTCTCTAGAGCAGCCTAATTCAGCTCTTGCTCTTTAAAATACCACTGTCAGTAAGGGAACTCTATTTTCCATAAAGAAAGCTATTACTAGATTTGTCAGGGAATTTTCTAATGCAAAATGCTTGTTGTTGTAACCTAACCAAGGCTGTGGGAAGTGTGCATGAGGGTTTGTGCCTGCCAGCAAATCTGGACTTCTGTGGTCTGCAGTGTAGGACAGCTTGACACTCATGTGGGAGTCAAAATTTCAGAGCTTTGGGCTGCACTTCCTAGAGCCTACCACACCATTACTGTTACACATTTCAGGAAAAATCAAGGCTGGCAGAACTTCACAATGCATTCCTGAAGGGTAAAATGATGCTAGGGTTGAAAAAGTAGAGCTAATAAAACATAGGATAAGAAACAAAGCTTTAGGTAAGAGCTGGTGCTGGTAGCCAGGGACACAAACACATGGAAAAAGAACTGCAAGAAATATGAGCCCAAAGAGACCATCCCAACTTACTGAAATTTCCCTTTCTGAAAGCTGCCAACTTGGCATTTTAAATTCCAGCAGAGCACTGCCAGAAGTCAAATACTCACTAAATAAAATAATAAAAATATCACCCTTCTGTTAGTGGAATAATAGTTCTAGCTTAGAGTGAGTAATACAATATTTTCAATTTCTGTAGCAGGCACACACTTCACCAAAGTATTAGAGATCTTTGCACCCCAAAATAGTACAGTACTGCACACATACATCCATCAAGAGCATCTGTTCTTTGTAGCACCAGGATAATTTTGGGGGGTTGAGTGTTTTTCTTCACAGTTACACCAAGTATCTGATCCTACCACATCCATAACCAGCAGTGCTCTGGATTTTATCCAAAGGTGCTGGTTGTTCCTGATTCCAGGTTAGGTTGTTCATTTGAGCATGAGAAGAAATGAGAGGAATGAACCTGGAGATTTCAAAACTGTTGTCTTTCACTTCAAGATCAAAAGCCTTGATGTAACTGATTAGAAGGGCAATTTAAATCACGTGTCTTTCATCACCTGAGCCCCCTGTCATTTAAGCAGTGTATGCAGAGTGTAATGTCTTGTTACAGCAGTCCTCAGTGCTGGAGGTGATTTAAGTGGAAAAAGGTACTGCCAAACACAGATTAAGGTGGCAGGAACAGAGCTCAAATGTATTGAATTCTTAAATATGCCACACTACAGCAATACATGATGTGTGATACCTGTTTGCAGCACAAAAGGCAGCCTCTCTGTGAGAAGGACAGATGCCCCTTTCCTTCCTGGTGAATGGGGTGGTGGCACTGCAGCCTTTGCAGTGAGCTTTTCTCACTCAGCTCAGCTGATACAGCCTTGAGCACCAAAGCAGCCTGCCTGTCACAGCCTCTGTGCATCCCAGCCAAGGGCTGAGCTTGTTACTGACATTTGAGGAGCCCAGCAAGTATTTCAAGTGCAGTATTTCAAGTGCTCTGACACTGCAGCATGAAAAGAAGTTTTGCCAAAATAATGTCAGGCTTTTGCCATTGTTGCAAGAGCAATTTTGAAATGTTCTTTTCATATATCCTCCTATATAAGATGGTTCCAGGTTGGAAATTTCTTTATGCTCCTCATTGGCAACAGGGAGATGGGGATACAAAATTAATCTGTTTTTTTGTTTTTCAGTAGAGCTTTTCAGGCTGTTACCTGTCACATGGGAAGTTGTCATTCCATGTGAAATCCATGAGAGCCCTGTGGTGGTGCAGTCTGGCTGTGTGCAGATCTCAGCACTCAGCAGTGAGTGGCACAGTGGGAAGCTGACACAGGGCAGTAAATACTGGGTGGGGTACCAGGACCACCCCAGGGCTCAGACCAGCCCAGCACAACTGGGAAATCCTTTGTGAGCTGTGGGATCCTTCTGCTGTGCATTCAGATCCCACCAGGTTGTTGGGAAATGTAGTGCAGCTGTAATTGCCATATCCCCAAAGGGCCAGAAGTTCTTGTTCATAACTCAGGTTTGAAACAAATAAAAGATCCAGTCCTGTGGGTACAAATATGTTGGGCCATTTCTGGAGCTCTGAGGCAGGAAGAGCTGTCAGTCTGACTTTCCTGCTTTTGAAGCACATCTCATGAAACTCCAAATTCAGCAGAGTATCTCTAAACCAAGCTCTGGATTGACACCCAGTGTGTATTTGGACAGTTCCTTCATGGAAAGAATTCTGTAGGCAGTGAAGAGATCTCAGCCAGGTCCCTCTCTGCACGTGCCTCTACATCAGGCAAGGTGTCACAACAATAGTCATTATTAGAGAATAGCCTCCAATTATTTGAGATAGATATATAGATATAGATGTATAGAAATAAATATATAGAGATAGATAGATAGATAGATATAAATCAACATTATGTTTTAAATGAGATCTGTGGTTGATATAATGTAGATGGTAAAATTTTAAGACATGAATTAAGAGAATTCTTTTATTACTGTGGTAGACTTGTAGGGAAAAAAAAAGTCCAAAATCATGGAGTTAGATACAGTAAAGAAAAGTCTTACTAATGTAGAAACATAAATTGGAGGATTTTCAATTTTAAAATCATAAAATGTTATTGAAATAAGGGAATATATTCTGAACATATGTTATAAACATACCCTAGCCAAGAGAGGGATTTTCTTTCCATTAATGATCAAGGTCTTTAAAAAGATTTAACTTTGATATTAATCTTATTTTTTCAAATTATCATTTTGATACTTTCGCCATTGTTGCAAGAGCAATTTTGAAATGTTCTTTTCATATATCCTCCTATATAAGATGGTTCCAGGTTGGAAATTTCTTTATGCTCCTCATTGGTAACAGGGAGATGGGGATACAAAATTTGTTTTTTTGTTTTTCAGTAGAGCTTTTCAGGCTGTTACCTGTCACATGGGAAGTTGTCATTCCATGTGAAATCCATGAGAGCCCTGTGGTGGTGCAGTCTGGCTGTGTGCAGATCTCAGCACTCAGCAGTGAGTGGCACAGTGGGAAGCTGACACAGGGCAGTAAATACTGGGTGGGGTACCAGGACCACCCCAGGGCTCAGACCAGCCCAGCACAACTGGGAAATCCTTTGTGAGCTGTGGGATCCTTCTGCTGTGCATTCAGATCCCACCAGGTTGTTGGGAACTGTAGTGCAGCTGTAATTGCCATATCCCCAGAGGGCCAGAAGTTCTTGTTCAAAACTCAGGTTTGTAACAAATAAAAGATCCAGTCCTGTGGGTACAAATATGTTGGGCCATTTCTGGAGCTCTGAGGTAGGAAGAGCTGTCAGTCTGACTTTCCTGCTTTTGAAGCACATCTCATGAAACTCCAAATTCAGCAGAGTATTTCTAAACCAAGCTCTGGATTGACACCCAGTGTGTATTTGGACAGTTCCTTCATGGAAAGAATTCTGTAGGCAGTGAAGAGATCTCAGCCAGGTCCCTCTCTGCACGTGCCTCTACATCAGGCAGGGTGTCACAACAATAGTCATTATTAGAGAATAGCCTCCAATTATTTGAGACAGATATATAGATATAGATGTATAGAAATAAATATATAGAGATAGATAGATAGATAGATAGATAGATAGATAGATAGATAGATAGATAGATAGATATAAATCAACATTATGTTTTAAATGAGGTCTGTGGTTGATATAATGTAGATGGTAAAATTTTAAGACATGGATTAAGAGAATTCTTTTATTACTGTGGTAGACTTGTAGGGAAAAAAAAAGTCCAAAATCATGGAGTTAGATACAGTAAAGAGAAGTCTTACTAATGTAGAAACATAAATTGGAGGATTTTCAATTTTAAAATCATAAAATCTTATTGAAATAAGGGAATATATTCTGAACATATGTTATAAACATACCCTATTATAAGAGAGGGATTTTCTTTCCATTAATGATCAAGGTCTTTAAAAAAGATTTAACTTTGATATTAATCTTATTTTTCAAATTATCATTTTGATACTGGCTAATAAATGCTTGATTGATTCTTTTAATTGAAATTTTGCTGTGGATGGAGTAGCACACTTTCCAAACACGGTGGAATACATATAAAAGAACAATTGTTGAAAACCTTAATAGCTTGTTATCCTCTTTCAAGCTGTTTTGATACTTTTTGTCCTCTTCTCTTACACAGAGAGAATCATTGAGGGTGACTTGAGACCTCCAACTGGAAGTCCCATTTTTCTGATGCTGTTTTGCATTTATAGCTAACAGTGGAGGTGAGAGCTCCTTCCTCCCTGATGAGTTTTTTTAAAAAAATGGTGTATGAGAGCTGAAAACAGGGCATTGTCCTTATTTTTTGTAGGGAGAAATGAGAAAATGCAGCAGGTCTAAATATTGAGCTCTCTCTGCAGAGCAGGTGAACCTGGCATTTGATGCTTAGGCTTGAAAACTGTGACCCTGGTAATGGTTAACTGGCTTTTGCTCACCATTAGGAGTAACAGTAGCCAGAACTGAAAACAGAGACATTTTTATTAACCTGAAATAAAGCAAAATATTAAATACACTTTGTATGGAATAACAATGTTGTGTGGCCATATAGACCTCTTGGAATCTGTGTGGAATTGCAGATGTCCAGTAGCCATGTTCAAGATGACAGCCCTGATTTCCAAGTGTATCGTTGTAAGTATGAGAGATTCAAGGCCTCTTTTGGGCCCTCAGGTCCTGACTACACATCTGGAATGTGCTTGGCTTGTACCCACAGGACAGAAAACAATGAGCAGGCCTAGAATGCAAGGAGCATTAATGAAGGCATGGCCCTGCAGCCTCAGCTCAGCCTTCCCTAAGGGCAGGGGAACACTGAGTGAGGATCTCCATGGCAGCATAGCAAAGGTTCTGCTTGTGTTCCTGTTTTCTCCTGTACTGCCCAGTGTTCATCCAGCCTAGATCCCTTTTCCCTAATTCTCTGGACCTGAGGTTGCTGTCCCAGAAGGTGTTGCTCTGTGGAGGGCTGGAGTTAATGCCTTGTGTCGCTTTTGCCCCTGAGTGTGAGTGAATAAAGTCCCAGTGGCCCGGAGTTACTGCAGGGAGCAGGGGAAGGCGGGGCAGCACTGCAGGGTGAGGGTCACTCACTGGGGGAGCATGTTCTCCCCAGGAGCAGCAAGCAGAGAGCAATAACACAGATCTAAGGAGGATACTGCATTGTGCATAAGGGAATATTGCAAATAACAGTCCCTCAAATTATGTAGGTCCTTGGGAGCACCAGCTGTTCAAAAAGAATGCTGTTTTCTCTGTTTAAGAATTGCCTTCAAGCTTTCTTATTACCCCAGGAAAATACAGTGCCAGAGCAGTGCAGTAATGAAATAGCTGCTGTTCTGTGCCAGAGCAGTGGCAGGGTGTATAAATGTGTGTCAGCAGCTAATGAAGCTGTGGTTACCGGCTGCAGAGGCAGAAAGCTGCAGATGCAGGTCTGACCCAGGGAAACCCTCCCTGTCCTGCCCCAGATGCACACAGAAGTGGCCTGGGCTCGCTTTTATTGCAGTCATTAAGATGATGTCTGCTTTGGCTGCTGCATGGGGAATCAGATGCAAGTCTGTCTGAACCTTGGTTTTGCTTCTCACCACTTCCAAGGGACAGCAGCTCCAGCAAGTGCTGTTAAACTAACTCTAACTTGTGTCTGAAGTTACTGGAAGGCTTCAGTTCATCACCTCACTGCAGCACTGCAGTCCCTGCTTGACAGTAGGAATTGCAGCAAGGTCTGACAGGTGCTAAATACTTCCTTGTTCTTCTTTTATTATTATTTGGCCTCTTTATTTTGACATCTCTTTCTAAATAAAATAATTTAGAAGCAAAAAGTACTGATGATAGTTTTTAAATCCTAATAATAAAAAACCCCAACAGATTATATTCTAAGCCTCTTGGAAACTCATGTTTTCATTTCACTCAGTGTTTTTAATCAGGAGTATATATTTCAAATATACAAACATTATAATGTATACCCTTAGAGGGGCTTGTCTGCTTGTTAGCTCAGCCAGTTTTTAAAACAATATATTTTCAGATATAAACAGTTTGCTCATATTGAAGCTTGGAGAAATTGTAGTTTTATACTTGTTCTGCAGAGTATGCTGTTTCTTATCAAGCTGTATTAAATTCCTGTTTTTAATAAATAGTGGTGTATTTTAAGCAATGAAGTAACACTGCTTAGTATCTTTCTTTCTTTCTTGTGATGGATATATCCACATTTTTAATTCTTAAACTCTTTTTGTAAGTCATAGATCACATACCAATTCCTGAAAGCCCTTGATGGCCAAGCTGAAAATCACAGTGGCAGCCCATAATGAAAATTCTGTGCATTTCATTAAACCTTTTTTTTTTTTTTTAAGATCGTGCAGGTTGTTTGACCATAATATAAATATTTGTCTGTTCTTCTGTATTTATATTTAAGACATAATTATTGTGACCTGTAAAGTTTGAAAGCTTGTTTGTTTTCCCAGCTCTGTCAACCAGTGTTAAAAATCCAGTGGGTCTTGCTTCCCTTCAGGGATTAATTGAAGAGGTTTTGTCCATAGTGACTATTTTACAGACTCAGAGACAAAATTACTTTAAATAGGAGAATTAAGAGGAATTGCAGCTCTAGGAATCTGATCTCTTAACTTCAGTTATGTAAAGTCTGATTTTCTGGTGTGGCATTGTCATCTTACGTTATGAAGGTTTTTGGTTTTTTTTTTTCTCCAGTCTGTCCCAACAGAACTGAATTTTCATTGGGCTCATGTTTTGAGGTGAACTAAAAATCTGCTAAATGTATGAAACCCACTGTTGTGCAGACTTGACAAAAATCACTCAGAGCAGTAGAGGCAGAGGTTCATGCTTTATTTCACATCATTTCATCTAGGTTTTTTCTATTCTAAAGCCCACAGCAAGTACAAGTAACTTCTTTTACCTTTTTATTGTAAACATTTAGGATTAAAGGGGTGGAACCAACAGTTCAATTCAACAGGAGCCAGTGTTCTGTTCACATACACATTAGCTGTAGTACAGGCAACATCCAAAATAATTTTTTCTGGCAGTTCCTTCAATCCATCAAATCTAGCAGACAGATTTTTAATTTCTCTTTAACAGTTTTTTTTCTCTATGAACTTCAAAATTTTTCATCTTTCCTGTGAAAAAACTAATGCTTGCATTTAGTTATTTTACAATTGACTTTTTAATGTATATTTTGATTCATTCTCTGCCCCAGAGCAGCACAAAATGGCAAAAGGATTTCATCCAGCAATGTAAGCTTTCTCATATGGAATTGTTTAAAAATAATGATGGAGTGAGAGTTGAAAGCAAGCTAACTTTAACCTTTGGTAAAATTGGTCAATCTTCTGATTGCACAGAGTCAGAAAAAAATTCTGTGAGGTATCATATGCAGTAATTAATTTGGGGTTATCATTTGACTGTGAGTGTACTTTTCTGTTTTGTACAGCTGAAAAAGCTAAGAGTGAAGTTAGGAAATAGTGGTTGGCAGGAGGAGCCGTGCTCTCATGTGATCCTGTGGCAATAAACATTCTAGTTAGTCGAGTGTAACTAAGTGATGGTTAGCACATTTTGGCTACTGCATCCTGCAGAAGAAATCCTGGGATTCCAGGGAGCCCAGACAGAGCAGAGCTGTGCTCAGGGTGGTCCCAGAGCTGCAGCTCTCCTTCATCAGGCACAGGACCCTCATCAGGTCTGTGCCTTCCTCCCTGATGTGCCAGCGCACCTGGAACTTTGCAGCAGGGATCTCCCAAGGCACAGCTGGCACAGACAGGTGATGGCTCAGGAGTTGTCTCTGCTGACTCCATTCACACACACTCACTTCGAGACCACAGAGCTTCAAAATGAAGATTTGGGGCATGGATTCCAGGCATAAGGAAAGCAAAGCCCTGCCATAAATTGTTGTGCAGTGTAGCCCCACCCAAACACACTTAGAACTCCAGGGTTTTTTCCACTTTTTATTCTTTGTGGAGTAAATCTTAGGGTGTTAAGGAGAGGAGATACAACTATGTTGCTTTTGTTCTTACTGTGTTTTACTAAAGATCTGATTCTTGTGTCACAGGCTTGTGGACTACTCATGCAGTGTGGGGTGGTTTTTGTGCAGCACAGGTGTCCCTGGGACATTGGTCCTGGGGTAGCAGCAGAGGGTGCAGCACTGAACAGCTTTTTCAGCAGCGCTGAATATTCACAAACACTAAATAGAAATAACTCAGTAATTGTACCCATTAGTGGTAATTTCAGATGAGAGCGCTCCTTGCATCATCTGGTAAGGTAAAGATGTGAGGGGACAGTGGTGGAAACAGATGAGTGCCAGTAGAGCAAGTTGTGTACAGCCCAAATACTGTCCTGTCATACTCAGCTGAGCCCAGGGCTGCTCTGGGACCTGGGGAAAGCAGGTTCCTCATCCTGCTGTGCCTCTTTCCCTCCCTGTGGTCCGAGGAAGGGATGGAGTGCTGCCGACAGACAGAAATTCTCATGGACAGACACTGGTTTGGGTAAGATGGTGCTTTCTTGCCTGCTTTACTTGCTTCACTAGGAACAGTGAAAATGACAGAACAAGATGATGGTTGCCAAAACGTGGTCGTTGCTGAGCTCATGGTTTAGTTTCTCTGTTGAAGAAGTCTGTCTGCAATTGTAAAAAGCAGGATTACTCAGCCTGCCTAGAATCTGTGTTGGAAATGTCACTGGAGCCAGTGTTTGCAGCAGAGGAGTGCAGGGTGCTCCTGGTACAGATACAGAGAGATTATTGAGAGCTGCTCTAGTCAAGGTAAAGCTCCTTTCTGATTCTCCTCAACAGGAATATTCTGAGCCCTCTGAGTGTCTGGTCTTTGCTTTCTTAAACTGAGGTTTCCAGACTTACAGATTATTTTAGAAAATGGTTCTGATTTTCACTTCCATTTCCTTTGCTTTGAGTAGTTATAAAAGGGGAAAATACCCTCATTTAAGTTGTCCTTTTATAATGTTTTCTCATACAGTCTGTCATATTTTCCATTAATTAAAGCAAGGAATCATATATACACTCAATCTTTGTAGTCTCTTTTGATATTGACACTTTCTTCTTTTTTTTTCCTTTATTTTAAAGATGGAAATATAGTAGATGAGGTAAAAACCAGTCCTTGATGTAGCATATTTTCATTGTTACTGTTTGCTGTGTTTTATTATTTTAGTGTTTCCTTTGATTACCAATATTGACCAAATATGTTTCCAAAATGAAATTCAGGTAATTTATGTTATGGGTTTGAATTAGAATTCAGAGAATATAAAACTTGCTGAATTATTTTGGGGCTTCACTTTGTGCTTGCCTACCCTGCACACATTATTTAGCCTCCAGGGTAGTGATGCTCTTAGTCTTCCTTAGTAGTTGTCCTGTATCATCTTCTGGATTATTAATAATGTGAAAAAACATGAGTAGTAAAAATCATGAAGGATTATGTGAAGTGTTTTTGGAAGTCTGGATGTGAGGATGGAAAGGGCAGTCCTGAGTTATTTGCCTGTCTGTGCTGATATCCAAGATAACCAAAAACCTTCTCCATTATTTTGTGTGCACACCCAAAAGGTGGCAAAGGGACCCAGTTCCCGTGTGCACAGGCTGTGCTGGTTTGTGCTTGCCTGTGCTTTGCTGCCCTGCTGCACTCTCCCCTAACAGCATCTGCCTGAAGTAAGGAGCAGTGTGTTTTCCTACTGCTCCACACTTCATTCTTAAATTCCTGCAGGCCCATTTGATTAAGATCATCTGTTCCCAGTAACTTATTTCGCTACTTAGGTAGGCAGCTTGTTCCAGTGCCTGCAGCCCATCACTGTGGCAGGAGAGGCTCCAGGGAGTTCTCCCAGTGCTGCTGGCTGCAACTGCAAGCAGCAAAGGTGAGAGCAGGCTGCTGACCCGAGGCAGGGCTTGCATGGAGCCCCTCTGTGCTCCCAGTGTCCCCAGGCTCGGCGCTGGCAGGATGTGAAGCAGGATCCCGGATGATACAGCTGCACTGCAATTACAGAGAGCGTGAGACGGTGCCCTGATCATTCCAGTATTTTCTGGAAGGGCTGTGCTTTGCCTGGCTCCCAGCTCAGTGTGTCACCTGGCTGTTCCCTGGCAGGTGCTGCAGCGTGTTTGACAGCGGGCGGCAGGAGCCCACGGGGCTGAGCGCGGCTCTGCAGGCCACGGACCTGGTGGGGGTGCTGCACATGCTCTACTGCGTCCTGTTCCACGGCACCAGCTCCGACCCCAGCACTGCCAGCCCCAAGGACAGCTACGCTGCCAGCACCGTGCAGGTGGCCATCCAGAGCTTACGGTTCTTCAACAGTTTTGCCGTTCTTGACCTGCCTGCCTTCCAGGTAACGGATGTTTTAAAACTTTTCTTAGTGGGATGATGTTAATTATTGATTATATCTTTGGACTAAGTTTTGTCTTTAATGTCTTAGCTGTTGAAGGAGTTTTTAAATGTTAGATTTCGTGGATGAAATTTCTATTATTATGTCTGCCATATAGCTGTGGCTGATGACTTTAACCAAAAAGTGAAAATTTAGAATACTTTAAATGCTGAATCAAATCTGTTATGTTTTCCAACTTATTTTTCACTTGTTTCTAGCATAGTGCTTTTTATATTTATTAAGCCCCAAAAGTGTAAAAAGAAAAATCTTAGTCCAAAGGACAAAATAAGAGTTTATTTTACGTGAAAGGATTTGCTTGTATTATAACCACATATTGTATTTTCCAGTGCTTTTGGGGGCCACTGGATTTAAGATTGTGCAGCTGAAACTGATAACTGCTTGATATAATTTCTTTAGCTTTACTTTAGCAAGTAAAATTTTGTTGACCAAAAATTGGAAAATATGTTTTCATCATTTTTATTAAACTAAAAAAAAGTTGCATTTTGAGTCCTGAGAAGGACTATTTACCTTTGTCTGTGAACAGAGTTCAAGTGTAAATTAATGACCATACAAATAGTGGTATATTTCTCAGGTAAGTTAGTAAAGTTGTATTGTTAATATAAAACCTGTCAGAAGGCATTGCTTTGAAAACACGTTTAGCAGCATCAATCTTACACAATTCAACAGAGCAGGTTTCTTTTTCATTTAATCTGTACTTTGTAGTGTGCTGTACCACACTCTCCATCTGCAGTGCATTAAACTCAGCAAGAGCTTTTCACAAATGAAGAATTTAGTGTGGCTCCTTTGGTTGGTGTTTCTTGCCATGGACTTTCAGAACGTTTGGTATCATCTGTAACAACAGCAGCAAGACCCGTGTGTGCAGCAGAGTTCATCTGCAGCTGCAGCACCAGTCCAGTCAGGGTTTCTTTGCCAGGACAGAAGCAGGATACTGACTGGAGTTTGATTGCACACACTACTGACTCCATTTCTTTCTGTCAGTCAAGGCAGTTCCCTCCTGACCGTGGTTCAGCACTCTGGGTCTGTGACAGACTGGCTGTTTGTGTGTTGCTGTAGGTGTCACAGGTGTGTACCAGAGTCAGCCTTGACTGGAACAGGTACACTTGGCAGGGGAGCTGTAGCAGATCCCACTGGCTGCAGGGCTGCTCCCTGCTATCCCAAGAAACCACTGTTCATTTTTAAAACACCAGCTCCTCCTTACCCTGTCTGTATTTATCCCTCTACCCACGCTGTTACATCCCAGCATTTGTAATAAACAGTCGGCATTAACCTCCAAACCCCATGGTCTGGGTTAGCCTGTTCCACCCAAAATGGTGCAAGTCAGTAACTGTTGCCTGAAGGGTGGCCAGAACCCCAACAGTGGGAGCTGCTTCTCTCAGTTCAGGGGCACAGGGCCCTGCTCAGGAGGTGTCCTGGACTGTGGGGATGCTGTTGTGTGTGATGGACGGGCACCCTGGGCTAGCTCAGCAGCTCTCCCTTCCCGTGCATCAATGGGATTTGTTTCTGCACTGTTAAAAATAACATCCACCTGAGGCAGTTTGCTGGATGCTGACCCTGTGGGCCATGGCAGGCTGGCAGACAGCAGAGGGAAGAGCCTCCTGTGTGATCCTTATCTCTAAGGAATAGTTCTATCACAAATTGGTAGGACTGTGGAATAGGGGGTTCTGATTAGCAAAAGAGGTCTGGTATTCTCAAGTTTGTATTAGCACAGATGGCTCATGGGTATATATTTCATTTAATTTGACAGTATAAACAATTGAAAGATGGTAGTGAGAAACAACACAGGGTCCTGAGCTGATATTAATTCTGGCTAAAAAGGAAGCATAGTTTCCTTGAAAATTAGTTTAACTTTTATACACAAACTCAGGTGCCCTTTGACCTGTTGTTATCAGAGGAGGTCAAACCCAGAGCACTGGGTCACAGCATGCACAGACAGCACTAATTAAATAAGGATGGACCTGAGAACATGGCATTCACATGACATAAAGCAGTAAATGGTGGCTGTATTGGGCATTAAATTTTGAAAATACACTGACTTAGCAGAATGCTTGAAGTTCAAGATCGAAAGCATCCACAGCTGAGGCTGCTTCCATTGTCAAGGATCCTGCTTTTGCTGGGTGTATTTGGAATTCAGCAGGACTAAACCACAGCCTAGGATTTATGTATATGTATTTACTACAGGCTACAAGGCAGAAAATGAAGAAAAATCTGAAATGAAAGAGATTTTCTCAGGCCTGCATTGCTGTTTCATTAGAGTTAGGAGACTGTCATGCTTATTCCTTGTGCTTTAGTTTTCCCCTTTGACCCTGTGTCGCTCTGTCTGCTTGACATGTTTATTAAATAGAGGCTGTAGGCTGCACAGATAAAATCTAATTCTGAATCTCCACGTTACAGCTATTTGCCTACTTTTAAAAAACATCCCAAGAAGCTTTGCAGCTGACTGTTCTCTCCTTTTGGATGTTTCTAACTTTTTGTAATGTTTGAAAAGTCATTATTTGTTATTAATCATTGTATTCCATTCAGAGCATGAGTTATTAATGAGAAATGCATTTTGCTCTGTTGAAGAAATGAAGATGGTTTGGCTTCTTTTGCTTATTTCTAAGAGATATTACTAAATATTCCTGGATCATGAAATATATGTCAAATGAAATGGTCAACCTAATGCTACACTAAATGTCAAATACGCAGAATCCAGTTTTTCCTGTGTCCCTTGAAAATTTGAATTTATTCTTGCTTCTGGCTTTTAATATTATATTCCAGTTGTGAACAGTAAGCAGCTGAAAAAAGCGATCTGACTGTGGCCTTTCACAAGGAAGAGCATAGTCTGTACTTTGCAAAAACACCCCAGAAGGGTGCAGTTGATGTGTATGCCATTCCCACAAGTTCTAGAACGTGCTGCTGGAGTGTGATTTCTGTTTCTTGGTCTATTTTTCAGTCGATTGTGGGAGCTGAGGGGCTGTCCCTGGCCTTCAGGCACATTATCAGCTCCCTGCTGTGGTACTGCTCTCAGCATACCTGTGAAGGATTGCTGCACGAAGTCATCATTTGTGTGGGCTACTTCACTGTAAACAACCCAGATAACCAGGTAAGGCAAATGGAAAAGGGGCTCAGAAGTTATCAAGGGCACATTTAGTCATGGATCTCTCATTTAGTCAGGAAATTCATCCCCTCAGCATTGCTTTTGAAGCACTTGGGATTCTGTGAGCACAAACGGGTGTGTTTGCAAAAGAGAAACTGAAGTTGTGTGTTAAGACAAAGACATTGATTTTGTGTGTCCATAAGCAAACTCCATTTGTAGTTCCTGTGCTGCCATTGCATTGATTTGAACTGGCCTTGCACCCTGCCAAGGCACACTTAGCCACTGATATTTTTAATTCTAAGTTAGCTTCACATCAGCTTAATCAGATGGTTGTGGTACCCAAGTTAAACTTTTTATAGCCAACTAAGCTACTCTTCCATGAAGACTTGTCCTTGGATGCCAATGTAGCTGTCTCCCTCCTTCCAGTGCTCAGGTCTAAGCCATTCTTCTCCATGAATCTTTTCAGTCATAAACTAAATGCCCTATTCAAGAAACAGTGGAAATTCCCCTTTAGCTTCCTTAATTGTTGTCCACTTTTGCCACTGGACTCTGTGACCTCTCTTACTGCCTTATACAGCAACACAGACAGAAAACTCAAAAAATATTTCAAATTTATTGGTCTTAAAAATCTCCTAGTTTCCTCAGCTTATCTATAACATCTTAGGGTGTATTGGACAGGATAGGGCTTGGCACTGGCTCTTGGAACATGAGAAGTTGACTCTGAGTGTGTAGGTACTGCATTACAGTGCCCACATGTTGGGTACGATTCAGCTGAATGCTGCATTTTGGGAAGGTACTCACTGTGTTCTCTCTCTCTGCTTGTTCCCTGTTCTGCTCAGCTTTTGGGATAGGGGTTCAGGCTGAGGAGCTCAGTGCCCTCAGTTCAGCTGATGAGCAGCAGGAAGTGTTAAAACTTGTCAGGAAAGGTTTTACAGAAAAGCTGCTCTATAACATCCTTACAGTTATTGAGTGTAATTGGAACACTGTAATATCTTGAAGCTGACAATGCTGTCACAAGTATTATATAATTATACAGTGATGCTTCTGTGGGATTGGCCACAGCTGGAGGGAGGCTGCTGCAGCCTCCCTACTCTGTGTGACCAAAATCCCACTCAGGATCTGGAGCTGCCTGTTGGCAGCACTTCAGAGTGGTCATTTTTAACCCTATGTGGTGCTGCTGCCATTTTGAGTCCCTCTGCTGCCCCAGGGTCGAGCTGGCCCAAGCGGTGCCAGCAAACCCTGTCGTCATCTTCTCTCTGCAGCTCAAGGATTTCTGTTCTGGCACAAAGTCCCAACAGATGGGATTCATTGCATGCAGGACTTGGCACTGCAGGAGCAGGGTTCCTTGCAGCAGAGGGGCTCCTGCAGCACAGGGCTCCTGCAGCACAGGGGGCTCCTGCAGCTGCAGCACAGGGGGGCTCCAGCAGCAGCACAGGGTTCCTGCAGCACAGGGAGCTCCTGCAGCACAGGGGGCTCCTGCAGCACAGGGGCTCCTGCAGCACAGGGGGCTCCTGCAGCACAGGGGTTCCTGCAGCACAGGGGGCTCCTGCAGCACAGGGGCTCCTGCAGCACAGGGGTTCCTGCAGCACAGGGAGCTCCTGCAGCACAGGGGCTCCTGCAGCAGAGGGTCCCTGCAGCACAGAGAGGGGTTCCTGCAGCACAGGGGTTCCTGCAGCACAGGGGTTCCTGCAGCACAGGGGTTCCTGCAGCACAGGGGGCTCCTGCAGCACAGGGGGTTCCTGCAGCACAGGGTTCCTGCAGCACAGGGGTTCCTGCAGCACAGGGGGTTCCTGCAGCACAGGGGGCTCCTGCAGCACAGGGTTCCTGCAGCACAGGGGTTCCTGCAGCACAGGGTTCCTGCAGCACAGGGCTCCTGCAGCACAGGGGTTCCTGCAGCACAGGGTTCCTGCAGCACAGGGTTCCTGCAGCACAGGGGTTCCTGCAGCACAGGGTTCCTGCAGCACAGGGGTTCTCCTGCAGCACAGGGTTCCCAGCACAGGGTTCCTGCACAGGGTTCCTGCAGCACAGCAGCACAGGGCCAGCCAGGGGTTCCTGCAGCAGGGCTCCCAGCAGTGTGCCACCCCCGTGCCAGTGCCCCAGCAGTGGCAGCAGGAAGCTCCAGCCGGGGGCAGCGGGCACTGGGCCCTGGGGGGCGCCTTGGGCTGGGGCTGGGCTTTCCAGCTGGATCCTGGAGCCTTCAGGTTGTCCTCCTGGGGCTGAAGGTGGCCTCTGCAGCTCTCAGTGTCAGGTTTAGGGTTTCAGGCAGACAGCCCTGCTGTGTCAGTCCTTCTCGTACACTAAAAGCTCTCTTTTAGGGTGCTGTGCTTTGGAGGCACCAATGTCACATGTCATGACATGCTTAACTTTTTACATAATTTCTAATATTCCTTGTTAATAAGATTTTTTTCTGAGGCACTTGGGTTTGGCTTTTTTATTTAAAAAAGCATTTTGAAAAACTGAGGCTTTCCTCACTCAGGTACTTGAAAAATACTGGGAAGGATTTTTAGTGAAAGGAAGTAATTTTTCTCTTACTACCAGGCAAAGCAGTATGACTTGCTTATGGTCATTATTTTAAGGTGCTCTTTGTGTTGTGACTTCTACTAGACAGGCTGCTTTTCATGAAGAGGGAAGTGCTTTCTATTCATTCAGTTATGGTTTAATTTTTTATTATGTTAAGAGCTTCCAATTTTTTCTTCCGTTGTTGATCATCTGGGGAGTCCTACTAAAAATAAAAAATTGGTCTCACAGTGAAAGTTTTCAAATAGTAGGCTTGAAGTCCTGGCAAGTACAGTGTAATAAAAATAGATACACTAGACTCGAGCTATGAAAACAAATTTCTATAAAGCCAGAAAGCTCTATTTAGTATTTGAATCAACTTTAACTGAGTCCGTAAGTGATGTATTTCAAGGCAGATTCAGGTTCTTCTTGCAGTCAAATGTACATTTGTTTGGAAATGTTTGTAGTTTAAAGTCCTTTCCTCTCTACATTTGTATTTCTTACTACAAACAGAGGTATGTTTTCATTCCTTTCAGTACTCAAAACAGAAAAGGACAAACAGTTGTTTGGAGTTTTCAGCATCCCTTTTTGTGGTTCCTTTGTGTATCCACATCAACAGGTAAATATCCAAAGCAGTATACTGGAAAAAGGAAAAAAAGGCAACTTAAAAAAAAGGAAGTGAAGCAGTTCCCCAGTTTGGAGAATAGATAGATTTCTAAAACAGAAATTTTACAGCCTGTCAACCTCAGCATTGACCTTCTGTAGTAGTACTGTGATTTAAGTAAGTGAACTAATACCACTATGCAGTCAAAATCATAAGAGGGCAATTTCCTAAACATTTCGCATTCACAGAACAAAATCTTCCAAGAGCATCATATGCCAGTCATTTAATATAATACAGGTTTGGCTTCATTTGTTACGCTGTCTGTAGAAGTCTTTAGAGTTAGCTGAGTAGCAAATGAAGAAGGAAGGAGGAGAGTGCTTTTCTCTTGTGCAGTTTGGAGCCTGAGATTTCCCCCCAGCTCCTGCTGGGTCCCACCCAGAGGCTCTGCCTGGGCTCCCACTTGGTGTTTGCACCACGCCTGGCTTTGGGCAGCCCCGAGTGATTCTGTCAGGAGCACTGAGGACAATGGATTCCTGAGGAACACATTCCTGAGTGTTTTGATAGTGCTTGCTCTGTTTATTTTAAAAAGGCTGTGATTTTGCTGACTCTGCCCACATATAATATATTAGTAATATTCCCTTCCTTCATTCCTATTTTGTTTTAACATTCATAAAGCTTTTCCAGGGCAGCTGCTGTCACTGAAGAAATAAATCAGTTATGGAAGTGCAAACTGCAGAAGGCAAGGAGTGTTTCTTTAATATTTGAAGCTCTGCAAAGCCAGTGGTGAGCCTGAGCTGCCCTGTCTGTTCTGTATCCACACGTGAGCTCTGTTTACTGCAGAGCCAGACAGCCCCTGCTCACAGCTTCGCTGGGCATCTGCTCCTCGGGAGGGACCAGCAGGGAAAAGGGATTCTCTTGTTCTGGCCACCATTTAATCTGCTGCTATACAAAAACAGGTCCCATGATACCAAGGATGAACATTAAAGCTAAACTGTGTAATAAAAATAATGTCCAATCTTTCAATAGCCAACCCTGCGATATCAGACTGTAGAATTACAGTTTCTAATTAAAATATTCTTGTTAATTTAAATTATCCTTCTATTTCATTACACTTTTATTCCCTTTTATTGTTTGATTTAATTAATATAATGAATATAATTATCATGTGCTGTCAACTCACCTTATTTGCATATTATATTGAATAATTGAATGTGGTCCTGTAATTAAATTAACAGGAATGACAGATGATTTGCTTTCTTTCACATTGCTGCATTGGGAATAGAAATCTTTCCATATTCATTGCAGTTAGGGAATATTTTTCATCTGGAAAGTCCTCACAAATCAGATCCTCAGACTCAGGATCTTGCTGATAGGCTCCAAAAGAAGTTGCATTGCTATGCCTTTATTTAAATAAAAATAGCTTTTGTTCTGCCAGTCTTTGGTACACACTGTATTTAGAGTGCTCTAGAAGAATCCTACAGACTGTAAGGGTTTGTAAGATATGAATTGGGTGCTTCTAGAAGATACTGTTGCTAGACTGCAAAATAAAATCTCTGCTGGAAGAGTCAGGAAAAACTGTGTGCAGCTTCTCAGAACTTCATTATAAAAACAGGCTTGTAGATAGAAGTAAAAAGTTCTCTCCAAAGTTTTTCAAAAATTTACATGCACACTATGTGTCCTTGAAGAAGGGATTTCATTCCCAAAACTCTTCCAGCTGCATAAGTCTCACTTACTTCTCTGTCCCCAGACATTTGTGTCCATAACAAGGACTGTTACTATAAACTCATAAATAATTGAAGTGTTAATATCTAATGATCCTTATGCTGAAAACAGAAGCACGTGGAATTAGATTTAATGGTATCAGTCTCCTACTAGAAATTACTCCTTGCTATACAGGTGTGGAAAATTTGTTGCAAAACACGTTTCAGGCATGCCAGCTAACTTCAGGTAAAGGAGTAAGGAGCAGTGAGATTACAGGATATTTTGGGAGGGAATTTCTCCCATGTTAAATATGTAAAATATCACACAGCATTATCACAGGTAAAAATATCATGTGTAAAGAAATAGAAATATTGTATGGTAGCCATAGTTCTGAAAGGACCTTGAAATTTAGGACTCACTTGTGACACCCTAAGCGTGGTAGTTAGTCCCCAATAAAGGTTTCATCCCAAGATTATTTTCCATTTTTTGCTAAATAATTGACTTATAGTCATATAGTCATATTTTCTTCTAAGCATTTCTTCTGTGTGGTAAGTCCTTCTTTTGTCATAAAGTAGCAGGAGCCTTTGTCCCACGGTGTGTATCACAAATATCTGTCTGTGTATGACACATCCTAGCTGTGGTTACAGGTACAGGGCTGCAAGGGACACTTACAAAGGCATTTAAGATTAAAAGTGACCTTCTGGAGAGAAATTATTTTGTGCTTTTGACAGAATTTGTACCTATTGAGTTTTAGGATGGAGCCAGTTTTCTCTAGTGTTAGCGGGAAGGAGGAGAAATACTTCTAAAATGGAAAAATTGTGAAAATCAGAAGTCAACAGGAAAAGTTGCAAGTTATAAAAAATATGTGGAGTTTCCATATGGGTTGTTTACTAGAGGCCATCATTAAACTTTCATAGTTTATGTTGCTTTTGGGGCTGTGGAGGAACTGGAACAATTTTGATCTGGTGGGTGGACTTTATGAAAATACAGCACAAAGAGCAAAGAGGCAGGAATTGGTAGTTACCATGCAGTTAACATCCCTATCTGTAAGTAAATAAGATCTGAATTTATTTAATTCTGATTTTGTTAGTTTCTTCTCAAACAGGGATTTTTAGGAGTATTGATTTCATGTTGAGGTTACAGGGTTTTTCGTTAAAACTTCTTTTAAAAGCCCCACACCCTGATGTTTTAAAGCTTTATAGGTTTGAACAAGAAATACCTGGTAAATTTTGTGGAATAGCTGATTTTGGCAAGTGAGTGATTCATGTGAAGTTGTAGTCTTGACTCACATTTAGAAGCACTTGAGCTTGTGAACAGAAATCCCCTGAGGATTAAAGTGCCCGAGTTAGAGCTGAGTACATTAAGGCAGCTCTGTAATGTATGCCTTGGCTCTCGCAGCCTTACATCCTCAGCCACATGAATTCACTTAAGTGAACCAATGTCTTCAGGAGAGATGGCATTCCTGTCTGGGCAGTCAGGCAAAAGGGGGGATGCCTTTTAAGTAATTTGTCAGACACCTTTGTTGTTGTTTGAGCTTCCTGATGAACTTTTTCTTTGAAAGAATGATCTACGACAAAGCAAATCAAGTATGTCAGAAGCATTTGGGACTGCACATTTCATGTGTCACATCCTAATTGTATGTCTAACATTCCAAAATACATCCTGGATTTTTGGGGGTTTTTGAGAAGGAGGTGGGGAAGGTAATTTAATATGAGCAAAGATTTAGCATGAAGTAAAGTGTATTTAGTTTCAGTTCATGATGTCTGGCTCATTATTCCTGTTGGGAGGAGAAGAGAGAGTGTATAGGAATTAGTGTGAGAAATTAATGCATTTGGATTTATCTTACTGTCTTCCTCTCAAACTGTAAACACGGAAGGATAAACTTATCTCTCAATGTCATAAAAGCCAGTAATTTCAACAGCCTTCAATACAGTCCCTAACTGAGGCTTAGAGAAGAGAGGGAGCTGCTGCTGCCTCTGGAGCCGCGTTCTAATCTTACTCCTGCGTCAGGATAAAAGGAGTTTGGTGGTCTCAGCTTAATCCCCGGTGGAACTTGGTCCACATCGAGAAAACACCGCAGAGTTTGGCATAATCCTGCTCCATCCGCAGTTTGTTCCCGCTCGGAGCCGGGCTCGGACGGAGGCAGAGCTTGCGCAACTCCCGCTGCCGCTCCCACCCAGCGCGGCGCTCGCCCTTCGCTCGGGAACCGCTTTTCACACGGACACTTTAAACATCTGAGTCTAAAGCCTGCAAATCTTTAATCAGCCTTGCGAGCTATTGTCTGTCTCGCCTGATGTGTGAGGGAACTCCCTGTGCCTCTCTCATAAAGTCTCGGCTGTCGCGGCCCCGCAGAGCCGCCGTGGCTGTGCCCGGCCCCATGGCGAGGCAGCGGCTGCTCTGTGTCCCGGAGCTGACAGCTCTTCCTCGGATGCTGCTCCGAGGCTGGCAGCCTGCGAGAGCCCCGGAGGAGTCTCCCCAGCCCCTTGGGTCGTGTTCAGCTCCAGTCACACTTGTTTGAAGCGATACTGAAACATAAAGAACAAAACGCATTAATGGAGTACTATGGAAAATGCTGCTCGTCTTCCTCTCCCCTTAGTAAAGGGTAAATTGGAGCTCGTTTTTCGTGGCAGAAAAGCACATTTTCTTGCTCTCTCTTTGAAGCTTTGTCTCAGACAGCTCTGTAATATGTCCAGTGGCTCAGTGTTTCACAAGCTTTTTAGTTGATGATTGGGTGCTTTGACAAACCCTTTACATTTCTTGTGGAAACCATAAGACAAAACGTGCTAGGAATAATAATTCCAAGACTATATAGCTTACTTGTGACTAGAGATCCAAAGTGTGACAGGAAATAGTTGCTTTTGAAGAGAAAAAATGCTCTGAGACACACAAGAAGATTTTATGTGTTTTAGACTGTGATGTTGGAATTATTCACACCTTCTGGGGATTTTGACCCAAACTAGCTGTTTCCAAGGGTGCTGGCAGAAACTTCAGCCAAGAGATTGCCTGAACTTCTGTTGACTGGTCCTGTTTCTTCTCTACCCTTTAAATAATCTTCATTCAGATCAGTTGGATTTCATTCAGAGTAAATGACTGCAGAGCCGTGCCCAAAGCAGCAGCCTGAGTTTAAAGGGGTTCATCATGCAAGCTGGGGATGTTGTCTGAGTGTGAAGATGATTCTTCAAAAACAGTGCAGGGCTACAAAGGCTAATTCCGATCACTTCAGGGCTCAGAATAACCCCCAAGGATTTGAGATGTGTCATGATGGGTTTTTTATTTTATCTGACAGAAGATAGGTGTTTCTCATACATTGGATCTATAATAATACTTTCTGGTTAAAAATTATTAGGCCAACACTTAAACATATGAATCTTCTGTTACATTATTGTGGAAACAATGAAGCTTAGAATTTTCTAGAAAGCAGTGATACCCTTTGGTTTAACAGGGTCCTTAAGTATATCATTAACATGAAGTGTGAGAACAACCTCACATTTAAATATTTATTTTCATGTTAATAAATGCTAAAATGCTATCGCTCCAGAAGTTAGGCTTTTCATTAATACCTTCTCCTGGTCAGATATTAGATTATTATTTTCTCCTGCAGCTTGGACAAGTATTAAATTCACAAGTAACCTCAATGCATATTAGAGTTGCTTCCATTTTCCTTTCATCACATTGTAATGAAGTTTATTTTTTACAGTATTTATTTGATGTTATTTATTTGTTGTTGAATTTAATTTTATATATACTTCATTTGTTGTCTTATAACTAAGGGGACTTGTTAGTTGTCATTTTGGGCTGCATTTTTTCAAAAGCTTTGTATAATGACCTTTTGCTAGATTTTCCACTAGCATCACTTTTGATAAACATTTTTACCTTTTCAGTGCTTCATTTTCCTGGTGGTTGGCCCTTGTCCTATCTTAAATGTTCATATGTCTTAGGATGGTTACACAAAAACTGATGCAACAATTTTTTCTGTGATGTATACACAGAGCACCCTTGAATCTGCTTAAACCATAGAGCTCTGAAAGGACAATGCTTAGAATGTGCTTTATAGGAAGGCTGATGTTATTCCTGAACCACTCTTATCTTCTCTCTGAAGGTTTACACGTGTCACTAAGAAAATAAACACTGGAATTTTTCAAATAGACAAAATTCTTATTTTTAAATTTCAGTGTAGCATTCTGGAACTTTCTTTTTGCATGGAAATGGTGCTCTGATTCCTGAGAAATGCCAGGAGGAATTTAGAACATTCTTTGCTCAGAGCTTTGCCAATAGTGGAGTTTGCAAAATGGAAAGAAAAGAGCTTGACCTTAAAACAGAAGAAGAGCCTAAGTGGTGACATATTCTGCTGATTAAATACTAGCAGTATGAGATCTGTTTATATAGAAGCAAAGAAATAATGCAGATCTAACTTTGAAGGGAAACTCTGGACTACTAATATAAAGACTTATTTCTTTTACAAAGTTGTAAATAACCTGACATCAAACACAGGGATTTAACTGTTTGATGGAATACTGTTACAGGAATTAGATGCACAGTTCCTGTTCAATGAAGTTATTATTTGTTAGTACAAATTAGAATTGGCATTTGTATAAATGAAACATACGTGGATAAGAAACATCAGTGGTTCCCATAGCGAGTACCATTTTAAGATGCTAATGTTTATCATGGCCATGTTGAAGTTTGGCAGCCCAGGTCATCTGAGATAGCAGAGAAGGCAGGGAGTGCCCCTCAGAGAACCATTCACTTTTTAAACTGAGCTGTTCTAACAAAATTGCATCTGAACGTGAACCACATTAGAGCTGAAGAGCACAGACAAGTAGAACGCACATTTTAATGCTTGGTTTCATAAAAATGAAAGGAAATTCTGTTGGGAAGGATGTTTTTCTAGCAAGTGAATTCAGCTCCTGCTAATAAGCGCTGTATTTGTTTCTGAGTACCTGTGGAACACCCCGTGTCACTGCCAGGTTTTTCTCCAAAGCCAAAGAAGGTTTTGCTTCAGGAAGTTCTGAACTTTCCAACTGCTTGTTCCTGTATCCACATTAGGAGAACTTTGTCTCAGTTTCCACTTGAGAAAAGAGCTACAACTCCTAATATTTAGTCAAAACTCACAAAACCCATCAGCCAGACTGTAGACTGCGAAGACCACGGCATTTTCCGGCAGAGTCAGTCCCACAAGAGCAGGGCACTTGGATGGCTTGTAAGGTTTTGTTCAAAACTCCACATTTGGGTTTGTGCCTACAGATTTCAGTTCTCTCCTTGGCAATCTTTTTCCTTTCTCTGCTGCCCATTTTCGCCTTCCTGTGTGGATGAAAGGAGCTGATGGGCTGCAGAAGGCAGGCATGGTTCCCATGGCCTGGCTGGGCATGGTGCTGGGAGGCACTGCCAGGTCTCAGATGGCAGCACAGCTGCTGGGTGTTGTCTCCTTTTGCCTTGGCCATGCCCCTGTGGCTGCCATGTGCCTCAGCAGTGCCACTGCTGCCAGCTGTGCCTTTGCTCCCAAAGTTTCTTCCCAAAGTGAATCAATTCAGTTCTTTATTTTGCCCTTCCACAGACAAAAAAGTTTGCTGCTGGCTTACTCTTCTACCTGACTACAAAATTAATTAGCTTCTTTAAAAGATCATTCTGGTGGGTTTATTGTATGTATTGACAGAAATAACTCACATCAATGATGTTTTTACAGAGCTGCAAATGTCCAAGTGAAGCAAGAAAACCTAAATCCACCGGTAGAACTAGACTAAATATTGCTCTAAAAATCAGCACTTCCAGTCTGCAGTAATCCTGGGCTAACCTTGTGTGGTACACAAGTGGTGAAAAAGTTCTTGGTCTGACACTGAACCCTTTATTTTGTTATTTGTAATAAAATATCTGACAATATTTAACATACACGCACAGAACCATTGGAAAGCAATCTGGGATCATAATCTTCTTTAAATCTCTGGAAGATTGCAAGCAGAGTTTTATATTCAGTTAGTTCCTTTTTTTTGAATGCAGTTACAACTTGGAAAAAGAAACTCAGATTGTCCCCAGAAATGCTACTCCATAATAAATCTTCACAGGGCAGTTTAATTGAACTGCTAGTTCTTGACAAATTACTAGCATGCATCTCCATTACATGTCTATTCAGAAGATGTGAATATATGAATGATATGAATCTATGAATTATCAATTCACTTCACTGGAACTAATGTTTGTTCAATATTTTATTTTACATACAGACATTCTTCAACTTTCTAAATGGCATTTTAGTTTTGTTGATGAAAGTCCTGTTTGTACACTCAGTTACCTGATTATGAAAATCCAGTTTCGAGGGCACGAGGATTCTTATTTTAGTTTTCTGTAAAATTAACTGTTGAATTGGTAAGATTTTACATCTGATTTGACATGTAACTGCTGAGACATTCTGTGTCATTGCTGTACCATTCCAAAGTTCTGGATCCTGGTAGGTATGAGGATTTTATTATCCTCCTTTGACAAAAATACATACATATGCATTTTAAAGTAATGGTAGTTTTCACTGATAAAAGGAATACAGAGAAAGATTAAGTGAAGAACAAATATATATTTGCAGTATATAAATAGAATTAGGAGGTGTTCAGCAAAACATCTTTCCTTTGCTAATTACTGGGCAAAGATTGTCCCTATGTGTGCTACTCATTGTCTCCCTGCAAGGAAGGAAAGGAGCTGCACTTTTATGATTCTCATTCCTGCAGCAGCATCAGAACATTAAATCTGGGGCCCTTGGAGCTGACTGAAAAATTAAATGAGCTGCAGCGTTTCCCTTTGCTACCCAGAAGAAAATCATGCCCAAGTTTTTTGGATTCCTATGGTCTGTTAGCTCCTTAGCAAAGGCATTCAGTCCTGGGAAGTTCTCCTTTGCAAGGGGCCAGGAAGCGGTGGCAGCAGTGCCAGGCTGCTGTCCTGGGGACATCCAGGGAAGGAGTGAGTATCCAGGATGGAATATCCTTCTGGAATATCCTTCCAGCAGGCACATCAGGTCTGGAGCCAGACCCTACCTGAGTGACAGGGGAAGCCTTATCTCCCAGAGAATGATGAGTTCCCCTCACTACTTTATTACTGTTTCATACCACATGGAGCTTTTAATTTTTTTGATTGATTGTCCTATTTTATTGCTCAAGTGCTGTGTGGCATATTGCTGGCTTTTGTCATTGGAGTCTGTTTTGAAAGACTGACTTTTATACTGCTTCAGGCTTTCACAGTGAGAAGTGCAGCAAATGGCCAAGCAATACACTTTACAGTGAATATTGGCCCGAGTAAACGTGAGGAAAACATGGATTCCATCTAGAGTCTTCAGAAATCATGAATCATGCTTTCCTAAGTGATAAACTTCAGAAATAGCAGTGCAGTGGATGGGGATGGTGATTGCACTTGTGAGGGCATTTCCCAGAGAGTCACACAGGAGCAGGGATTGCTGCTAGGGCAGGGGAGAGAGCCTGACCCGCTGGCTATTGGAGATTAAGCCAATTAGCAGGACCTGCAGAGGGCTATAAAGTGGTGGGAGTGACACAAGATAACTGCTAGGCAGCCCTGCAAGGTGTTGCTCAGTGGAAAGTTCCCACAGGTCACCACATCACTCATGGTGCTGGACAGTTGGCTCTGGGTGCAGCCTGCGTGGTGTGGGGTGCTGGACGTGCAGACAGACACCAACCAGGTAAGGCTGGAGCCCTGAAAGTGAGGATCTGGGTTGCTCCAGTCTCTCCTCAGCAGCCTTTTACACTGAGAGCAGTGTTGGCCAGTGTTTTCTGCTGTGCTAAACCTGAATTCTCACCACTCTGTAACAGGGGCTCCACCTCCAGGATGGACCAGGGCCTGGAGTTTGACTGGTGGCACAAAGGAAACCTCCCTTCATTCATGAAATAGCTTTTCAAACCTATTTGCTGTGTCCCCTACCTGTGTGTTGTTTGGGTCTTCATAGGATTGTTCCAGCATTTAGTACATGTTGGGCCATAAATAAGATAAACTAAGCTGGAATTTATTCTAGCTAAGCACAGGCAAAACCAATAAAGTTGTATGAATATCTGTAAGTTTTGAGAATAAGCAAGGGTTTAAAAGGAAATGCAGAAAACAGCAATGTGAGTTTCCTGCTCTGATTAAAAAAAAAATAATTGTAGTAGCTTGGACTAATTTGATAGGTCTCAGTTCAGAAAAAGAAAACCACAAGGAAATATTAATAGAACATAGGCACATAGCTGAAGTTAAGCAGGTGCTTAAATGCTTGGCTGTACAAAAATGCAGTGATTTAATTAGGATCTTGTTACATTTGACAGGCATATCTGATTTGCAGGCTAGAGAGAGAGCAACAAGAAAAGCTAATTCTAGGCAAATGCATCTGGATCCCAGTCTGTGGCAGGAGGAGAGGCAAGCTGCATTTCAGTAAGGAGCTTGTATCTCTTGTATGAGAGCAGTCTGTAAGATGAGCATTCCATATTCCAAGCCTGGGATTATTAAGCCAAGTGACTATTCAAAAAGAAAAAAAATCAAGCAAGAGAAGTGTTAGGTTTTCGTTTTCTTTGATGTTCATCTGCTAAGTCAAGTGCTGGCCTTCACTTTCTCCACCCATTGACAGTGAAGCAAGGAATATGTGTTCTGCTGCAGGTTTATTTGATTGGCTTTTTTTCCAGTAAGGGGTGACTCATGGTTTTTTTCTTCAGAGTACATAATATAGTGTATCAGGTTTAGTAGCTGCATTAGTACAATGAGCTGAAATCATTAAATTGATTCCACATGTGATAAATACCAGATTAAAACAGCCAGCAACCCCTCTATATCCCTTCCTATCTTTAATGTTGATAACATCATAGTAGTAAAGTTGTTGAAAATAAAAAGATAATGAAATAATAATTCCATGGAAGCTATTTGGATATCTGCACTGTGAGTGTGGCAGGACTTCACTAACTATCCATGGCATTTTTAGGACAGGTAAAGGAAGTGAACTGTGAAATGAAAAATAAAAAGTCCCAAAAAGTTATTTTCCTCTGCCTATCCATCAAGGGTATGGTGGCCATGAAAAATAAATCAAGAGTTCTCTTGTTCTATCCTGGATCAGAAATGCCAATTATAGTTATTTTAGTACCAATTGTGATTGACTTTAAATACTTTTCTGATTATAGAATTTACCACAGAAAAATAGAACAGTGTAATAGCCACTCTGGTTAATTTAAAATTTCAACAGCACTCGCAAACTTGGGGGTACCTCTTGCTTACAGGGTGGGAGCTGAGAGTTTAGAATCATCCAAATGCTTCAGTGATATTTTCCTCAAAACAATGTCTGAATGTGTGATTAATTGTCACTTTTTTGGCTGTCTTTTAAAAATTGCTCCTGTCTTTAAGGGCATTAAGACGTTGCTACCAGTATTTTGAAAGGTTTTTCAATGTCTTTTTTGACTGGTGAACTGAAAAAAAATGCAAACTATTATTTTGTTCATCTTGTTTTTAAACTGAACTGCATTATCAACTTAGTGTGTGCTCTGAAGGTATTGTTAAAAGTGCTTTGAAAACTTGTAAATCCCTGTAATTTATGTTCCTGTAGTCTCAACTGCTTCTTTCTGTCCTTCTGGTTTTAATTTGAATGCAGTCTTGTCTGGGTGTGTACCTGTAAAATTGTGTTTTTCCAAGTACAATTTACAGTCATGACCCTCAGTTTTACAGTGTTCCAGCCTTATAGGAGCTTCCTCCTATGCTGAAAAGCCAACTTTGGGTCAAACAGCTCTTTCATATTGTAATTGTCTAATCAAGGTTACTTGGAACAGATCCGATTAGGGCATTTTTTAGTTTATGGCAAAGATTTTATAAGAATATCAAGTGAAATGGAAAGGTTCCTTTGTAGCAGACCAGTGATAGCATTGCCTTATTTCTTCAGATGTATACAGTTGTAAACTTAGCCTTCTTCATGACAACAGTCCCATTTATCTAAACAATTCTCCTTTTAGAGCCAATGGCACTGATAGAAACCAAGATAAGGAGCACAGATGGGAGGATCTCTCTGAGTCTCTCCTTACAGAAACTCCTCGCTGGGCAGCTCACAATCCCCTTTTCTTTTTGGTGCCTGAGAATTCATGGCAGACATCTCCCCTGAAACACAGTCCTCTCGAATTGCCAGCCCCAGGAAGGATGGTCAGGCTTCGGGAGGGTTTTTAAAATCCTGGATTTTTCTTTCCCCCATGCTTAGTGCGTTCAAATGGCAGGGGTCGGCGTTTTGTCTTTCATGGCTCTACCTTAGAATAGTCCCTGAGCTGTAATTCTTTGTCTTCTGAATGAAGGTATTAAATGATCGATTTTACTGTAATCTATAAATTAATCCCTTGCTTATTTGCTGTCTTTTTGGGTGGTACAGAAAAAAGAACTTTCAGAGCTTTGTATTTTTTGTATTACTCCGCAATAAAAATAGTACTTGCACACTGAAACAGAAGTTATTTGAAGTAAATGTTATGGGCTTTATTTTTAGTACTTACTCCTCATCCATGCTCATTTTTTTAGCATGACTTCAGCACCCTTGGTGGTTAAGAGGAAGAGAAGAACAGATAGATCACGTGGTTGAATTTTGTTCTGTTTGTATTTTCAGATCATTGTACAGTCTGGCCGTCACCCCACGGTGCTGCAGAAGCTCTGCCAGTTGCCTTTCCAGTATTTCAGTGATCCTCGTTTAATCAAAGTGCTCTTCCCTTCACTCATAGCTGCGTGTTACAATAACCCTCAGAACAAGATCATCCTGGAGCAGGAGATGAGCTGTGTTTTACTGGCCACCTTCATCCAGGTACGGCTGTGCTCGCCTTTGCTCTCAGGGTGGGGATCTTCACTGCACTAGGACAAGCAAACAGCACTGAAGTGCTTCCAGACTCTCTGCAGCTCTTCTCAAACCACAGATGATGCCTGTACTTGAGGCATTTTATCACACTGAAAGGTTACTGAGCAGTTCAGGTTCTCACAGTTCGTGCAGAATCCGGTTTGCATTCAAGTTTCTGGATGTACTGGGAAGATGTGATGTAGATCTTAAAATATTTGGTTTTTTAAAAATTCTTGCCCATATAGCATATCTGAAATCAGCATATTAATGTGTTTACATATAAATGTACAGTTGTATACTGTGTACCATGGATTTACAGAGAGCTGGGTAAGTGTATGCATTTTATGCAGAAAATACACAAAACATATGTTACCAGTCTAATCTTGCAATCTTTATTTTTGACAGTGAGCCACTGAAGTCATTACAAATACTGTTTTGAATAAAGATTTGCATTATTTTTCTTCCCTTTGTCTAAATTTATATATTGTTTTATCCATCCGATTTTTTCCCTGCCTCATAGTTTTCAAGCATTTTATTGACTGTTTCCAGTGAATAAATGCAGTTTTCATAAACACAGTACTGTTAAAAATAATACTCTTTTGGGAGTCTGTAACCCTGTATCAGTCACCTGGAAGTTACTGCTGTTGATAAAGAAATGTTAATCAAAGTCCTTTTTCTAATACTTTACAGCTAGTCCAATAATAGGCTACATACATTTCAAAGAGAAAGTACAAGAACTAAATATTTACTAAAAGTCTTTGCATAACATCAAACTTATGAGTGCAGCTACTTTTTATCCTTTTAATACTAAAATAATTGCACAGCAGTTTTTTAAAAAGAAGTTTGGAACTTTGTGTTAAAAACATTTGCCATATAGTAATGAACTTCTGGTTAAATACACAGCTATAATTCATCTTCTTTGGCTTTCTTATAGTGAAACTGAAAAATATAATTTATGCATTATTAGTAAGTGCAGCAAGTTTAGTTTGGGTATTTTCAGCTAAAAAACAGGAGAGTGGAGGAGAATGTTCCCTATATGAATAATTAAGGTTGTTTATGTTGATTTCTGTTCTGTAGGAGATGGAATGGCACTAAAATCCCCAGTAGCTACGGTAAAGCATAAGTGTATTTGTAAGGGTCAACATTACTAATACAATTTCTAGTTAGTTATATCCCAGATGGCAAGTTTGTGTACTATGCCTGCAGGCTTTTAAAAAAAGGTGTTCTATTAAAATATGGAAGAGCTGTGTGTGCTGTGAAGTGTCCTGTCACTGCTGGCTTCAGTGGTCCTTCAGTATTTTGCCCATTTTAAAGTGTAATCCCGATGTCGCGCACGCACGCACGGAGCGTGGTGCTGGATCCAAGGAATGCAGGGATCCCGCGCACGCAGAAGGGACTTGCTGCTCTACTTCTATTTCAACTCGCTGCTGTTTGTCAAGCAAATCTCTCATTTGCTTCGGTAGAAGGTTTGGGAAAGACTGCAAAATGTTGGCCTGTGACTAGAAAATGAGATTCTTCCTTTGCCAGGGAACGCCAAAAGAAGCCCTGTTTGCGTAAAAGTTTGGTGGTGTGTACGAATATAACACTTAAATACAGTGTGTTAAATGTGCAGCCAAAATCAAAGGAAGAGCATTTCTGCATTTTACAGCGCTCTCCCTACCAATAGATTTATTTCCATCAGCTGAAGTTTGCATCAGCCTGTTTATTTTTGTTACTTCTGTTTGGAGATGTGCAGGAATAAGTAGAAACATTCAGGAGTATCCATGATTTGCCGTGCTGTATCTTATCTTGGGTAATCCCTTCTTCAGTATTCTGCTGGGTGGAGACTCCAGCAAAGGACAGGATCTGTAGTGGGGAGCTGGCTGGTTCCAGGCCGGTGTCCGTGCTGGCTCCAAGGATGCTGCACCCCAACACCCCACAGCAGCGGGATCGCTCAGTGCTCAGGGCTGGGGGCACAGCTGGGGCACAGGGCACAGCTGGCTGCCAGGGCCAGCAGCACTGGGCAGCAATTCCACCTTCTCTCAGGAGATCAGCACCTCAGGTTCCCAGGTTGCTGGGAAGCGCAGCCATTGAAATTGGGATCAGTCATGAATTTTGTAAGAGTGTATTTGGAGTTGGGAGCCAAAGTCTGAAACACCATTTGTTGTACAGAAACATTGCTATGGTTAAATGGCTAAATAAAAATCACAATAATAACTATTTCCTAAGAAGACATTCACTAAAAATATATTTCTGGAAAACAGATATAAATAAATCTGTAAAAATCCACTGTAAATTACAGAATTTAAGTGCTGGCAGTACTGTATTATGATATGTAGAAAACAAGCCAGAGTTTGTTAATTTACCGATTACATGAAGTATTAGTATTTTTGAATGACTGTGAAGACTTGTAAATGTTGTTTTAATTCCTCAGATGTAAGATTCAAAAACCTGATGTCTTTTTTTGTTTGTTTTCCCCCACAGGATTTTGCACAGAGCTCAGGCCAAATGGAAAATCAGTTGTCTCAGCAGAGGGGTACGTTCCCTGCAGTGTAACAGAGTAACAGCTGGGTAGCAAAATGTGTAGATACTGTGATTTAAGTTCCTTGAATCGCCGTGGCTGAGAAGGAATACAGTAAATGCAGTTTGGGGTGGGCTCCCTGCCTTACATCCTGACCTGCACATCCCTGTGTTCCAGCCTGCTGCTCCTCTCTCGGGGATTCAGGCTGTTAATCTTTATTCAATGCTGTGTGGTGTCATGTCTTAAAATGTGATACTGTACCTGCACATATTTAATTAGCTGACACAAAGGCTGCCTTCAAAAGTTTTAGGTTGCAGAAGCTACGCAGCCATGCCAATACACTCAGGGAGCCAAAAATCTCTAAAATACTGTCCTGTAATTGTCCTTTAAAGTTTGTCAGTTTGCAGAAGAGTCAGGATTTTTTTTTCCCTCCTCGGTTATTATAAATATTATTTTAAATGCAGTCAACCTTTCTAGGCTAAACATTTGAAAGATTCTCAGCTGAGATGGCTGTTACTTGCTAAACAAATCTGAAATTCAAGTGTTGATGGGCATCTGGTCTTGAGAATTGTGCATAAAATGTGACTCTCGGACAGTAATTTCTCCCTCCCCATAAGTAGAAATCCACCACCATTTCCTCAGCATTTGCTAGGAGATGAGTGGTTCTAGGTCTAAAGCATCAAGTTTTTGTTTAAAAATAAATTATAAAATGAAAGTAACTTTATGGACATTGTTACTGTCAACATCAGACATCTCAGTCTGAAGCAGACTCGTGCAGTGTCTGCAGCACCAACTTTCCAGGATTGTGTTTCCATGAGATTCTTCTCAAGAAACATCTAAAATCCAAGTGGAAAACTTGCTTTTTATTTCACTATTCAAACTGTAGGAGCTTTTAAACAAAAATGTGGTAACATGTGAATGTGATTTCTAAACATTCCCCAGTTGCAAAAAAGTTAATAATAGTGTAGGCAGATTATTTTTATCTCTTATATCACTTAAATGTGAAGGATGGTATCCCCCCCAAAAAATGGGAATAGTAACACTGATGGGAATAAAACCTGAAAGCACAAACTTCACAGTTGGGTGCTGCATGGACGGTCAGACCCTCAAACCTGGCACAGTGAAGTCCTGTCCACGTCACTGCACACTCTCAGGAGTGAAAGCTGCATTTGTGCTTGTGCTCTGAGCTCTGGGGAGTCAGGAACACAACTCTTCTGCAGCCCTTTGTAGTAAAAAAAAAGAAACTGCTGAGCAGAAAATGCCACTGAGGCTGCCCAGAGTATAAGGAGGCTGAGTGGTGTGCCCGAGAACATGAAATGTGCAAAGATGTAAAATGTTCCTCTGCACAGGGCAGAGAGCCTGAGCAGCTCACAAATGGAAGCCTTTGCTCACCAGAGCCTCTGCTCCCGTTCTTAAAGCCAAGCGTAGATGCCGTGAGCTCCACAGAAGTGTCACCCCATGGTCTGAGGAGATTTGGATAGGGGGAGGGGAGTAAATCACTCAAATTGGCTGCACATTCATTATTCTTGTTTTACTGCCATCTTATCTTAAGAGGGAATAACTTGGTAATTTTATGTTCTGTCTTCAACAGAAAAATTTTTCAGTTCTCAAGATTATCTTGAGCTCTCCAACAGATTCCCCCGGCAGTCCTGGGAAGAAGCTCGACAGTTCTTCTTGAAAAAATAAGAGTTGTATTTAGCTTTTAAATCCCTAACATCGTCACACTGACCAGTTCCTGCTGACTACCTTCTTTAAAATGCTGTTCCCAAATGGTTTTGATACTCTAAATACTTATCCTATAGATATATAATTTGCACTATTTATATAAGTACTGTAGATACTTCCAAGTTCTGTTTTGTAATTTTGATAATTTGAGTTTATTTCGTTCTTGTATCCAATGTCATGATTTTGGTGTTTTCTGCCCTGTGGTGGGACTTGCACTGCAGAACTGCTGAAATAAGGTTGCAAAATAGAGAAAATATGTTCTATATATCTTGTAATAAAATAACTTATTCTGTCTTGTGTGATTCCTGTGTTAAAATCATCAGTATGTTTGAATTACCATAAGCAACACGGTTCAGAAAGAGAGAAAAAAGCACTCATAAGATGTTTTTCTCGGTAATCAAGAGTCAATCGGAATCAAATCAAAGTAATTCGTCAGATCTTTCCCCGGGGAAAGTTTGCTTATAATTTTTTGGGTGATTGAGGATACGTCACCTTAGACAGCTATTTTAGAGCTCATGCATTTTTAACGTCTCGCTTGGACTCGAGCGGGGCCCGCGGAGCCCTCACGGCTCCGTGCGCGCCGGGGGCTCCGCGCGCCGGCTCCGCCCGGGGCCGCTCCCGCGCGCGGCGGCGCTGAGGGGGCGCGCGGCGCCCCGGCCCTGCTCTGCGCTGCGCCCGGGCCGCCGCCGATCCCGGCCCGTGGGCACCGGGAGCACGGCCCGGGCAGGTCAGGACCGCGACCGGTGCCGGAGCGAGGACCAGCACCGTGATCGCCACCGGCAGTGAAACGGTCCCTTTTCGGCGGCCCCAGCGCTGCCTGTAACTGCCCGGCCCGGCCCGGCCCAGCGCGGCCCTGAGGCGAGCCACGCGCCTCGCTCCAGCCCGGCCCCGGGAGAACGCGCCGAGCTCCAGCCCGACCAGCACGAAGCCAGGTAACGGCGGGGGCCCTGCGGCGGGGCTTGGAGGGCGGCAGGATACCCATCCCCACCTGTCCCCAGCCGGGAGATTGCTCGTCCCGGCGGGGCAGAGCAGCCCCGGGCTGAGGCGGCCCCGCAGCCCGCGCCGCTCCGTGCGCCCCGACGGCAGCTCGCCCTGGGAGCCCCGTCCCTGCACACCCGCTCCGCAGTCTGTCGCGGTGGTGGAGCCGCCGCGGCGCCGCGCTGCCCATCCCCTGCAGACGGGAGGGCTCCGGTAGGGCCCGGCTCTCGCCCCGCTGCCCGGGGATGGGGTAAGGGAGCGGCTCCCCGTGGCTTGGCTTGCCCGGGCCTGCGGTCCCACGGGGACCTGGCCCTGAGCAGTCCCGCGCGGGTAAGGGGGAGGGCGCGGGAGCTGGAGCGGCCCTGCCGTGCTCCCAGGTGATGCCAGAGGCAGATAAGGAGTCGCCGCCTGGGTCTGGACGGGGGGATGGAGACGCGGGAAGGTACGGCTCGCCTCGCCGCCCCGGGGGAGCGCCGCCGCCCAGCCCCGCCACCCCCGGGAGGAGGCGAGGCGGCCCCGCACCGCGGCAGGTGCGGGCACGGCCGGGCGAGCCTGGGAGCTACTCCGAAAGGGAAACCTGCGCTCCGCCTCCCCGGCTATAAATAAGCGGCCCCGGTTCTGAAAGCCGATTAGCGCGGTGCGGGGAGGCCGTGCGGGAGAAGCCGGGGCTGTGCCCGTCCCGACCCCCTCTATTCCGTTCCCGATCCGTATGGCCGCGCCGCTCCGCGCCTGGGGTGCCCCTTCGCCGCCCTTCCGCGACTTTTTTTAGTTCGTTTTTGGTTTTTTCGTTTAAAACCATTTTTGTTTTTTTTTTTTTTTTTTTTATTAAGTCCAAAATATTTAATCCCACTATTCAACCGCTGTCTCTGACAATAAATAACAATAACTTACTTTTGATCGTTAAAGGCGCAAACAATCCGTCCTTCGTCCATTGATAACTTAACATTATTAGTACTGGTTTTCCCGTTAAAAAGTCTCGTTTCCGTGTCCCTTTTTTCCAGCGATCGTGGGGGGCCGGGCAGCTTGGCCCGAGTGAGGCATCGGTGTGAGATGAGGCTGGACGGCGCGGCTCCGCGGAGGAACGTCCAGGCCAGCTCCGCGGCTGCACGCCGGAGGAGTCTCTCCCCATTTTGTAGATTTTGTTTTTACTATTTATTTTTCCCTTTCAAAAGGGAAAGAAAAACCGTCCCCAGCTCAAACAACGGGCGAGAAAGCCTGTCACTGTGCCGGGCTTCGGTGGGGAAATCCGAGTTTCTTTGGGGGAAAGAAACACCGAAATCCGCAGGGCAGGAAAAAACCAAACCAAAACCACGAAAAAAACAGGGCAGGGGCTCTCTCTCCGGTCTGGTGAAGGCAGCGAGGATCCCGGTGCTTTTTTGGCCGACAGTAACATATTTTTGTTTGTTTTTAAATAAGAATAATTAAAAAACAAAGGCGTTTGTCCGGCGCTCTGGGAGCGGCCCGGGGCCGGGTGTCTCATGCAGGGAGCGCAGGCATGCGGAGGTCCCGCGGCGGGGCGGACCGGCCGCTTCACGTCTCGGCCGGGCTGGGCACCATGCTGTTGGGGGTGTCGGGGAGCTGGGAGGACAGCGAGGTCACGTCGCTGCCGGAGGAGGTGCCCAAGGAGCCGGACTCGGAGAATGAGACCTGGGGGAGCAGCGGCGGTGAGGGCCTGGCGCGATCGCCCCCTGCCCCGTCCCCCTCCCTCAGCACCCGGGCCCGGCGGGCCGGCATCTGCCCGTCCCCTGCGGCCCGGCGGACGGCCCGGCGCGGCTCACCAGCTGCTGGAAGGCGGCGGGCTGCTCCAGGTCGCTCTGCAGGGCGAACTCGCTAAGCGCCTTCCAGGGCGGCTGGTAGGTCTGGACCTCCACGGCGGTGCCCTGCACGGCGCTCTCGTGGCGGATGGGGCTGCCGGCCACGAGCGGAGTCCCGGTGAGGCCCTGCAGGCTCTGCGGGCACACGGGGATTCAGCGCGACTGCCGCCCGAGCCCCCCACCCACATCTCCCTCCCCGCCGGGGAGGGCGGGCGCTCACCGTCTTGTCGCTGTGCTGCTGCTGCTGGAGCTGCTTCATGAGAATGGACTTTTTCTTGTCCTTGCAGCGCTTGTTCTGGAACCAGACGCGGATGACGCGGGGACTGAGCCCCGTCATTTCCACGAGCTGCTCCTTCATCAGGGCGTCGGGGCGCGGGTTGGCGGCGTAGCAGGTCCGCAGCGTGTGCAACTGCTTCTCGTTCAGCACCGTCCGCACGCGGGTGGTCTTCTCCGCCGCCTTGTGCGCCGGCGGCCGCGGGGCGGGCGGCCGCCCGGGCACCGGCTCTGCGACGGGCGGGGAGGGCGCGCACCGTCAGCGCCGCCGCCCGCTCGCCCGCCGCAGCCCTCCCGACACCCTCCCCGCCCCGCCGCCCGCCCCGCCGGGGAGCCGGTACCTGCGAGGTGCGCGGCGGCGGCCGGCGGCAGCGCGGGGCTGCGCGGTCCGCGGGCGGCGGCGCCGTCGGGGGGCGGCCCGTGGTCGGCGCGGCAGAGCAGGTCGCGCTCCCGCAGGCAGAACTGGTCGCCGGGCAGGAGCTGGCGGCCGCAGGCGGCGCAGCGGAAGCACTCCAGGTGGTAGACGTGGTCGCGGGCGCGCATCACCAGGTCGCTGCTGCTGAACGCCGCCCGGCACTGGGCGCACTTGATGCCGAAGAGCCTGCGGGGACGCGACGCCGTCAGGGCCCTCGGCCGCGCCGTCGGGGCGGCTCCAGGCGGTGCCGCGGGGGCGGGCAGCGGCCCAGAGTCGGGCTTTCGTTGGGGGAAATTCGGGGAGTTTAAGGGGCTTTTGTGCTCTTTCGGGTCTAGGTTATTTTTTTTCCTAACGAGCGCCGGCGCATTCGGGGTCACCTGCTGTAATCCCGTTTGCAGTAGGCCTTGCCGTCGCGCAGGAAGCATGTGCAGGTCTCGTCCAGGGGCTGCCCGCACTCGGCGCACTTGAGGCAGGCGACGTGCCACTCCAGGTCCGGCGACACCCGCAGCAGGAAGGGGTCCTGGATGCGGCCCCCGCAGCCCGCGCACAGGGCCAGCCCCGGCCGCCCTGCCGGGAGCGAGCGGGGTACGGTCAGAGCCAGCAGTGTGCCAGAGCAGAGGTCAGCAATTAGGGAAAAGCACTTTTTCTTTTTTGCACTTCATCCTCTTTTCTTATTCTGATTTGTTTTGGGCTTTTTCCAAAATAGGAAGAAAGAGAAATAAAGACAGATACACGGACAGAGAGGATGGAAACATGAAAGGAGACAAATTAATACGGCCAGGAAAAAGAAAAAAAAAAAAAAAGAAAAAAAAGAAGCTTGAGCAAGGCAAATAAATACAGAAAGACAGAGACGTAAAAGTAGAATTTTGGAAAAGGAAAATAAAAGCAGAGATACAAAAACAATAAAACAACGGCTGAGGAAAACTTGAAAGAAATAAGGAAAGAAACAAAGAAGGAAGGAAAGAAAGAAGGAAAAAGAAATTAAAACAGAATGATGGAAGGTGATACAAAAGCATCGAAAACCCAGAGACGGTTTAAATGGGAACATGGACAAATGAAAACAGTAAGAGACATGGAATCAAAGAGACAGAAAGAGAAATAAAACTAAACAAGAACAGAAAGAAAATAATTTTTTAAAAAAAACGAAAAGCGAAATAAAAAAAAAAAAAGACAAACAAACACGAAAGAAATAAAGAAAGAAAAACGGTAATACGACCAAAGAAAGAAAGAAATAAAGGAAGAGCAGAGGGCAGCAGAGAAAGAAATGGAAACAGTGGAAAGAAATGAGCTCAGCGGCGCGGACAGCAGAAAGGACAGAGGGGCCGGGAAGCGCTGGGCACGAAGGGGAATAGCGGCACCGGAGTTGACACGGGCCGAGCCCGCAGCCGCCCGCGCCCGCCGTGGGGCCGCAGCCCTTCCCGGCGCTGTCAGCGCGCCCGCGGGCCGCCGGTCCACCCGACGGCAGCGGCGGCGCAGAGCTCGACCCGCAGGGTCCCGCGCACGCCCGCCCGCCCTGGCCCCGCGTTCCGCTGCCCTGCGCGCACTTACTCTTGGAGGGCTCCCCCATGGCGCCCGGGAGCGGCCGCGGGAGGAGGATGTCCACCATGCGGGCGGCCCCCTGCGCACCGGCAGCGATGCGGGATGCGGAGCCGCCGCTCCACCACTACCCGCGCGGCGCGGGGCGGGGGCCGCGCCCGCCCCCCCGGGCCCGCCCCGCCGGGCCGCGCCGTGATGTCAGCGCGCAGAGGCGCTGACCTCACCGCGCGGCCCCCGGAGGCGATTGGCGGCCGCGGGGAGAGCCCGCGGATTGGCGCTGCCGAACAATGGGCGCGCGGCGGGCGCGGAGCGGGGCGCACGCCCCGCGGGACCCGGCCCGGAGCCGCACGACGCCGGCACTGACGGGACGCGCGGCCCCGCGCCCGGCGGGAGAAGATCCTCTGCGACCCGCGCCCCGGGCTGCCGCGGGACCCTCTGCCCCGCCCGCCGCGCTGCGCCTCGGTCCTGCGCGCACGGGGAACGGCGGCATCGGCAGCCCGAGGAGAAGGAGATGCATTGTAGCTTTTTTCCTCCTCTCTTTTCCCTGTTATTCTTCTTGACTTTTAGTTCGTCTAATTTTTTCTCCTTTAATTTCCCTCTTCCTTCTCTTTCTCGTCTCTTTTGCATTTTATTTCGTTGTTCTTTCCCCCGCGTTTCGGCGTGCCGCTGGCAGGTGCCCGCGGGCGGGCTCGGCGGGACAGTTCCGGCGCTGCGCACAGGAGCATCTCCGCGGCAGAAGGGAAGGGGCTGCGCGGTGGACGCCGGCTCGACGCTGCGCACCCGCGGAGCAGTTCCCTGATGAGGCCCGTGTGCTGGAGAGCCGCCCCAACGGACCCGAACAGAACCGACATCGTCGGGGCGGCCGTCCCGGGCAACAGCCCTGAGTTGAAATTAGAGGAGAAAAATAGTATTTTACCGCATTTTCATGCACCTGGTTCCATGCTGTTCCCGCAGCCAAACTTCTCCTGATGCTTTTTTCTTCCTTCTGTTCTTTTTTCTTCCTTCTTTCCCCCCAGTCACCATGGGTTTCCCGTGCATTAGCAGAAAAATAAGCAAAGCACTTCCGTGGCCTTTGACTCAGTGTTAAATTCCCAAAGACTTTGCAGCACAGCGACACGAGTGCCTCATAAGATCCAGGAAAGCTTAAATATGCTGGAATTGAGATTGCTGCTGTCTTGGGGCTTTGGCCCTTTCCTTCACCTCCAAATCACCTTTTTAATTTTATACGTGGAATTTGACAGGCATTTGCCAACCTGTATTGCTTGGGGAGGACATGGTGACTTTAGGTGTTGGCTCAGGAAGGGCAGGCTGCGCTCATTTTCCTCAGAGGAGGGAGGCGGGATGGGTTTTCCAGCTGAAGCACTTGTCTCTTGCGCGAGTCACGCACCCTGCAGGTATGAAGCCCCAGAAGGTGCGGAGGGGGAGAGGACTCTTTGGATAAAGTGTTTCACTATTTGACCCGCTCTCCCAGCCTGGTCACAGCCCCTGCTATCCCTTTGAGGGCCCCAAATGTTGAAAGCAAGCTCTTAAATTTGTACGATAGCTGCGGGGGAAAGGAGGGTGGATGGCATTTGAAACACCCGCTTCAGCAGGCACGCATGTCACCAAGGGAGTTTGGTATCCCCGCCTGCCCCTGCGTGTGCGAAGGTGCAGAGGGGCGGTGCAGCAGTGACATCCTCAGGGCAGGGCGAGCCCGTGCCTGTGTACCCTGCTGGGGGTTGTGCTCTGACTGCTGCCTGCCGCTAGCGCGGCTCGCTCGCCAGTGGCAGAGCTGGGTGGGGGGTGAGAGGTATGAAGGCAATTGGAAAAGTTTGGTCAGTTCTTCAAACTGGGGTCACCCCGAGGGATAGGTGATGGGAACCTCTGCAGCACTGTGGGGCACCACCAGTCCGTGCCTGGGCACCTGCAGAAAAGAGGGTACAGGAGGGTGACTTCAGCCTGAGCCAGAATTCAGGGTGAGTCAGTATCTGCATGTGTTAACAATAAAATGCAAAAATGTCAGAATGATAGGAGAATGAGACATGTCTAAGAATACAGCAGCTTGGCGGGGATGCTCTGTGTTGCATCACCCTTTTCCCACTCGAGGGCAGGATCCTGTCTGCTCTCCCAAACCTCCCACCAGTTTAGGAATTTGTAAAGTTACAGCTGAGCCAACCAAACTTTTCCAAACCTATGCAAAGCTGTGCTGCAGTCACACCTGTATCTGAACAGAGCAATGTGCTCACACCAGGCAGGTGTGGCTGGACTGGACTCACTTCACAACAAGGCAGGTAGGAACAGGGTAGCAGTGCTGCACAGGCAGTTTAGTAGAAAAGCCAAAAAAATTACTTGCTAGGAAAGTGTTGAAAGCCCTGCATCTCCTCTATGCGATATACAAAAAGCTCTAAAATGACTACAGGTAATGCCATGAGGCATTGAACCAGCTTGATACCGCATGTTTTACACACAGGTTAATTGTTGGTTCATCTGAGGGAGGGTAAGGGAAAGCACATCATAAAATCATGGAACAGTTCAGTCCAGGAGGCACCTCTGGACCACCACGTTCAGGTAACTTGGAAGTGCTGGAAGCATTTTCTAGTCACAGCCAAGTACAATCTCTCCTGCCACACTGATCACTCCTCGCTCTCCTCCACCCAGTGCCCAGAGATCCCAGCCTCTTTTGCAGCAGCCCTGGTTGGGTTTGGTGTGAGAGCTGGCAGGGGCTGCTGGCCACGGGCTGAGGCTGCCTAAGGGTGCTCCCCGCTCTCTACAGAGCAGCTCTGGGGTTTGCTGCCAAATAGATGTACAGGTTCCCTCTAGAAGGGGGAAACGGCAACATTTTTTTTTGTTTGTTTGCAGCAGACTGCAAAGGCAGTAAACGCTGATTCTTTCAGAGCCAACCATGGATTAAGTCCATTATAAAATTAAAACAGATGGAACGCAATTTCACTTACATTACAAAAAAGGACAGGAACCATCTGCAATAAGATTTAGCATCGCAAAGCTATTGTTATCATGTTACCATTAAAACCTTTGATGAAGACTTTTCTTTCTTTCACAAACTTCTTCACATGAAACAAATGATTTATTTATCCATCTTCCTAAGATAGTCATATTTTATTAAAAAGATGATGTCTCTCAAAAAACCTCCCTTGGTCCTAGCAGAATACGGCAAAACAAAGAAATGTTGTAAAACTCCAAGACTGAGACACTGGGAGCTTCGATGGGGAAGATGTAGCAAAATGAGAATTCCCCATCCATTTTCCTTTAAAAACATTTCCTTGTGTTTGGGCACAATGTCTGATACTGAAAATAGATAATTAATGAGATAATGGGATACTGCATGTCACCTCCTGTCCAATGGGATTATCTGATGGCTAATTATGGACAGATTGTGATTAATGTGATTATGGATTGGATATTAATCTGATTCTGGATTGATCTAGTTATGTTTTAGTCTGCTCCAAATGGTTAATTGGATCTGAGATAATAGAAATGCAGCTTGCACCAGATTTTGCCACATCAGTTGATGAAGTATCTTTTGATCTGGGTGGGTTGCGAACAATAAATTATTTACAGCTGTTGAGAAAATGACTCTTCCTTAGAATGTAGTCATTCATTTTATTTTCGAGAGCCTTTGAAAACAAAATCAATATCCTTTCTAAAAGGAGATGTTGACAAAAGAAAGGCACGTACATAACTCACAAACAAATGTGACGAAATTAAACAGTGGTTAACCCGGTGGCCTAATGTCTGGTGATGCATTTGAATTGCTATGTGGAGCTTTGGGCTCAATTCTTCTGAGACCAGCAGGGGTTGGGAGCATTGCAGGGGAACAGGGCCCAGCGCTGGGGAAAGTGGTGTTGCACAACAGCTACTGCCAGCCCTGCTAGTGATTAAGAGTCAGCCATGGTAACATGGCAAAGGGAGCCCTTGCCATTTTTCCCCTCCGGATAAGAAAGATTCAGAAAAGACTTATTGGCCCATATCCTCTGGTCTCCTTCATACCAGACCATGCAATTGGACACAGAATTATTCTTTTTTCCCTGAAAATGAGCCTGTTAATTTATGGTTGACCTCAGTCATCTCTTCCAAAGATGTATCTGGTCTTGGTGTCACCTGCCAGCGCAGGAGAGGCTGCCTTGCTCTCACATCCTGCCTGTTAACTACTTTCACTGGAATGGACACCTAAGTGCATAGTTTAGGTTCAACCCCCAGGCAGTGGATCTCGTTATGCTGTTATCTGCAGGATTTAAGGCAATGGGAAAATTGCAGACTTTATAGACTTCATCTTAGACTTTGTGACAGGGAAAGCAGGAGGTACATTAGCCTTTGTCACCAGGTGCTAGAAGTGGCAGGTAACTCACCAGAAGGTTCTCCTCCATAATGGGCTCTGCAATAAAAACATCAATAAAAATACCAAAAATCAAGCAGGTTCCAAAACACTGAAAACAAGGCCTACTGCAGCTCTGTGCTTACACAAATGTGCTATTGACTGAGCTTAAACCAACTTTCCTTGGAGGCAGGGAAAGAGTTTTTCTCCTGGAGTGACTGTTTGTTCCTGCTGCTGCAGGAATGGCTTGGGCTGGTGTGAGTGGGAATACAGTGTCATCTGGATTCCTTACCAGCAGTGTAATGGGTAAAAAACCACAGCTACCCCTTTAAAAATATTGCTGGTACAACCTGTCAGAGAATTTTGCAAATATCTGCCATTAACAACAAGGGTGAGCTGCATGCAGAAGAAGGTTGGTGGGTCATAAAACCCCAACCAGGGTCTGCACTGGGAGGGCAGCAGAGCTCTTCTCACCAGCATTGTTTCTCTTGTCCTCCACAAACCACCATCACTCCTGGGCAGGACAAATTGCCCTCCAAGGTAACCCGAGCCTTTGCTTTCAGAAGGGTTTGAGGGTCCCATCTTGCCTGTGAGTTTGGTAGAAAGGGTTTCTTGAACTTCTCGGGTGATCTTGTTCTTTAGGAATATACAGACTGATGTTACTCCCAGGCTCCCTTCTTACTTGACTGGTACATGGAAATTTTTGGAAGGGAGAGTAGTTCATAAAAAAGAGAAAATACCTGTCTGTGGTTTTGTAGGCTCATTATTAGAAGGTTGTCCCTGCTATGGGGTAGCTTTGGGGGAGCTCTTTCCTCTGTCCTGCACTTTGTAAACAGGGCTTGTGGCGTTGTACCCTTCAAAGGCTTCCATAAGGCCTCATGAAAGAGCAGCTGCTGCTCTGAGCCATGCAGGTGAGTGGCTGTAAGGTGGTCTGAGCAGAGCACTGAGCACACCTGTGGTGGTCTATTAGAAAGGACCCCCAATGTCAGACATGTGGAGATGAGCCTTTGTGCCAGGGCTGATGAGGGACAGAGGGCAGGGCTCTGGGGACACACGTGTGCAGCTTGTGAGGGGGCGAGGGGTCATTGGTGACATCCCTGAACCACTCAGACCCTGTGAGCTCACAGCACTTGGGCACAAAATATTTCAGCAGCAGAAACCTCTCCTGCTGCTGCTTCCAAAGTGGATTTTAGTCCTGTCCGGTGCTGGGTTGCGGGTCCTGTCCATTGGTTTGGGGGCCCTGCTGAGCTGTCAGCAGGTTGCAGTTGCTTTAACGTTATTGGATTTTGACAGATTAGGAGGCGAATCCTTTCGTGTGCTGGGGAAGCTTCCCAAATGAAGCTCTTTTAATTTATCTGAGTCAGCTATCCCCAGGGTGATTGCAAGAGGAGTAAGCTAAGGATGACCTGTGACAGAGGGGACCATCATAGCAGTAATAAAAAAAAATTCCTGCTCTTCACTAAATCCCTTAGTCATGAGGCTGTATTAGCTGGATTCCATATGTTTTAATTAGGAATTATGTATTTTAAGAAAACCAAAATCCGATTCTAGGGAAGACATTGTTACATATTTGTAATGGTCCTTGTTCCATTTGGCTTCTGTAGAGATATCTCAATACAGGTACATCTCCTTGTTTGCAACCATATTTTTAAAAGTTTGAATAATCGATGTTATTATTTTTCTTTTCTCCAATCCCAATAGTGTGAAAAAATGTAATTCTCTTTCCAATGCAGAAATTAGGTCAGCAGATCCTAATGAAATAATCCTGGATAACAATGCACCATACAAGGATCTGGTTCCACTAATTAATGACTAATTTTTCTTTCAAAATACAAAGTAGTAACTTCTGCCTGCAGTGGACAGTGATTTTACTTCAGCGGCATCTGTTTGTTGCATGTTTTCCATTTCTATTATTGTCATGGGAAGGTCAAATAGAAAAAAGCTTTTTGCCATGGTTCAGCTTGTATGGATCATGCTGATATAATCCCTACCTGATTACAGTTATAAGCTCCTAAAACACTGGCCATAAGTGATAAAGACTTCCTTTGTGCTTCAGGCTGTAATCCGCATCAAGCCAGTTTCAATAAGGATTTGTGCATCTGAAGTGTTGCTGAGGATTTGAATCAAAATTATAAACAGAAAATGTAATAAAAAGCCTGTCATGTCCCTAAATTTGTGATGCTACCCCTTAAAATCTGACCTGAAGAGCAGCAATAGCACTCTGCTCATGAAAATACGTGTGTGCTATGAAGCCAGACACACAGCGAATGGATCAATTTATTATTGGCTATGATGCATTTAGTTAATTTTGATAGTAACTCACTTTTGTTTTAGTGTGAGGCAGTAAAGCCCCAGCTTGAACAAGATCACTTTGTTTATTCTTGGTTTATTTTGGTTTGGGGTTTTTAGCTGTATGTTTGTTGTAAAGATTTCATCTGCATGAGATGTGCGGGTTGGAAGCTTAGTTTTGGAGCCTGAAATAGGATTATGAAATTACATGCCGTGCTTTTAATGAGTAAAACACCCCAATTAAAAAGACATAATGGGCAAATTAAGGATGCCTAGGATGTTCTTATTTTGCCTTTGCTGTTGCATTTGTTTGATTACCTAGGGTGCAGGTAGGGATTTCTATACTAGATAAAACTCCACATCTCTGAAGAGTTACACTGCACCTTAACCCTCATTCAAACTGGTAATAAAGAGCCACAGCAAATATTAATCCTCTTTTTAAACCCCTCTCAGGGTACTGTGGCTTCTGCAAAACCATTTCCCCCCTCATCCTCATATAAAGAATTTGGTTTTTTCACTTGGTCATTTGCACAGACCAGACTATGCACAGGCAGCTCCAAACACTCATTTTGTTTTCTTCCTTTTTTGGGGACTGAAGGGTGGAGCCAGACCAGGCAGAAGTCAGAGCAGCCCTGGAGCTACTTTAATCCATATAATCAGGCACAGGCCCTGAAGGAGTTTTGCCACCTCCTTTAGCTCTTCCCTTCACAGACCTCCTTTGGGGCTTGAGGAGTTAAGGTTCTGCTTTGGGGCCAGGGAGCTGTAATATGCAGGACAGCTGCTTTTCTTCTATTCTAGAGACATTTGAGACGAAGTAAATTGTCCATTTAGATGCTTGAGTTGCTGGACCTGGTTAGCATTTGCTCTAAAGCAGCACTTTTTGGCATGTGATGTGAAAATCACATGGCAGAATAAATTTAAAAGGTGATCCTGTGCCAAGACTGTGGCAAAGTCGAAGAGCCTTTTTGATCAGTCTGCCTTTTGCCTTCTTATGCAGCGACCCAGCAATGCAGAACGAATCACGGACGTGCTGAAGATCACCGCTGATTCTTGGAGGAACAATCCAATGGCCATAATTGCTGGGGGCTGGGGGGATGTTTGGGGTTTTTTACACTCTAAACCACTTCAGGATGGGAAGGAAGAAACTGCACTAGTGGCTCACTATCTTGTGATTTCTGGGATGGGAATTCCATCCTGGAGCATCACAAATCCATTGCTTGGGGTTCCTGGGCTGGCAGGACCAGTTGCTCCAGTGTGGCAGCTCCTGCCAGCTTCTCCAGGACATCAGGTTTTCAGAGAGCCATAGCACACAGCACAGTGAATTTGGCCTGAAACATTTTGCTTCATTGATTTTTAAATCCCTGTCCTCACCACCCAGAAAAAAGTATAGACGTATGGAAAAACAGCAAGTCTCAGTCTGGTCCCTGGAGCACCCTGCTGCCATGTAAGGGGCAGGCACAAGATGTCTTGCTCTGGTTCTGGGAAATCAGAATAATAATAAAATAGATCTATAAATTATTCAGAGCTCATGAGCTATTGCCTAATGTTGCTTGGGGCCAAGCACAGGGGTGTGGGTGAGGCAGCCAGAAATCTGTCGTGGTGAGAGGATGCCATCCAGGGCTCGTGGTACCTGACTGGTCTTTGAAGTTTAGGTGTGGTTTGGGCAGCTGGTGGAGGGCGACATTTGGGAAGCACGGTGACATCTGGCCTTTCGAGCGTGCCACGCACTCCGTCCCTACGTTATCCCTCCTGCCTTTGCTGCGCCCGCGGTGCGGGGAGCGCGGCCGGGGGAATCTGGCAGCGCACGGGCGGCCACAGGCGGGGGCCGGAGTCTCCCCGGCTGCTGTTGGCTCCACAGCCGTAAATTAAGACTTCTCCTTTCTCTTCGCAAGGCACATTTCATTGGCTTAGGATAGGATCTGGCAAGGAGCGCCGGCATTTGAAGGCATAACTCTGCTCTCTGATGTTTTCTTCTCTTTCAAGGCTGTAACCCTTTGCGGAAGCAGCGCAGGGGAACCGCGCAAGGGCGGCCGGAGGAGGCCAGCGCTGGTACCAGGTCAGTTGGGACTGGAAGGGCTCCGCTCCCCTCGAGGAGCTCCGCGGGAGCGGGACGGGCCCCCTACGGCAGCGGCAACTTCGTTCTTGGTCTCCGGTACGGCCCGGGCGGATACAGCCAGCCGGGCCGCGGGACAGGGCCGGCTGTACCGGGGAGCGGCGCAGGGGCCGGCCGGCTGTGCGGGGGGACAGCGGGCGGTGCTGGGGGACCCAGCCACTAGTGCAAGGGAACGCAGTCGGCAGTGCGAGTGTCAGCGGGAGGCTCGGAGAGACAGCCGGGCGGTGCCGGGCGGTGCTGGCCGTGCGCGGGGCTCAGTGCGCTCCGCTCCGCGCTCTCCGCTCCGTTCCGCCCGCGCCGCCGCTGCCGCGCATTGGCCCGGCGCTCGGTCCAATGGGGCGGCGGGGCGGGGCCGGCCCAGCTCTCGCGAGAGCGGCGCGGTGCGGGCCGGCGGAACCATGTTGCGGGCGGTGGCGGCGCAGCGGCTGCGGCGGGCGGTGAGTGCGGGGCGAGCCCCAGGCCGCGCACCACCGAGCGGGGCCTTCCCACCGCACCGGCCGGGCGGGCCCTGCCCTGAGGAGCGAAGGGGGCGCGGGGCGGGGCGCGGGCCGAGCTCCTCCCGCCCGGCGGCGGTGGTCGAGGGGGTCTCTGAGAGGCGAGCGCCCCGCGCCGCCGGGCTCAGACTTCTCGGCTGGACTCCCCTCCCACTCCGTCTGTTTAAAATAAAGTTTCCGAGTGGACACAGGGTGTTCCACAAGGCCTTCCAGCGGTCCCGGCAGGCAGGAGTTGCGGACTGCTGTCCCGTGTGGAAAGCTAATGTAGGTGTCAGGGAAAACCTGAACTTCTGGCAGTGCTCGTTCGCATCCACCCTGAGCAGGACAAGCTGAGCAACAGGTGGACAAGACTTCTAAAGTTTGTTACTGTAAACGCTTAAGAATACTAGAAGAATATTAGTGGCTCAATGAGAGGATTTCTGCGGTATTGCAGTTAATCCACCGTTTTTCAGTCACACCTGTGAAGAAATGTGATTGCCTTAATTATCACAACTTGTGGATGAAGCTAATGCAAAGCACCTGTTGCTTCTCCGGTTTGACCTTCATATTGCTCAGCTGGGAGGAGTGCTGGGCTGTTGAAGGCCATTTGCTGCTTGGTGTGTGTCATTGTGGCTGTGTTACCAAGGTCTAGGTGAACTCAAGGTTAATTGGGGTAGTTGATTGATGAGATATCCCCGAATATCTGTTCAGTCTCTTACTGTGCACTAGGAGATACCCCCTCCACTAGAACACTGTATAAATAGCCCTTGTAAATAACTTTAAGTCTTGCAAGTCTCTTTTTGAGCTCTTCAAGGTTTTTACACGTACTACAGTTCAGTACAGCTCTAAAATAGTAGTTATGCATATATTAAATGGTTTCAGGTGATAAAAATCTATTTAAAAATGAGCAAAGGTAGAGAGGTCAGACATGACTGAATTAATCAGAAAATTCTTACTGTTGTAATCATGGGCATGTCTCAGTTGTTGTTAGGCTGCAGGCTTTGTAGAGCAAAGGTCTCAATGATCTCTGACTCATATGGTACTGCTGTGTAAATAGTACTTTACTCACATGCTCACGGCACAGTTCAGTTCTATGGCCTGGACGTGTGAGTTCAGAGGCTTGGTTTTCAGCCACACACATCTAAACCAAGAACTTTAGCAAATAAAGCCCGTAAAACGTTGTGTGCTTCTTCAGTGTATGTGTAACAATGTAGTCTGTGACAGAAGTGAAACTAACTCACAGTTTTTGTTTACTATTCTAAAGTGAAAAATTTAGCCCTGCTGACACAGCTCAAGAGTGAGTGGAGTTTAGAGAAAAAGATGAAAGAAATCTGTGAAGTATGAGCAGCAAGGAAAGTTGAATTTTTGTGCAACTTAAAGATGGGAGTACTGAGGAGGAATGAGACTGCAAGTGCACAAAAACTTGGTGCAGAGGTGGGAATAAGCCATTTAGACACTTCCCTGTGTTGAAATACAGTGCTGTATTTCAAAATAGCTTTGTTGATTTTTATTATTGGTTTGCAAGGGGTGTATTTGGAAAAGTTTATTGTGTATTTCATCTTTCTCTTGCTGCTTCAATCCCTTTGTAATATTAAATCTTTATTATGATTGTCAAATCCTTTTTGCAAAGGGGTTTTATTTTTTTATCATTGTTCTTTGCTGCAGTTATAGCTACTTTTTAATTCCGATGCCTTTAGTGTTTCCTGGAGTTATAGAGCTGTCTTTTAGACCTCTTTCATAGCCAGGTCTTTAGAGAGGTTCTAGAAGTATGTGCTTGAGTTTCCTTCTCTCTCTGAGTTTACCAGATTTATTTAGTTAAAGTTTTACAGCTACAAGATTGTGTCTTAATAGAATTAGGCATGGCTTTGTGATTTAGGAATGTGGCCTTTGTCTTTAGTAATACCCCAGTTCCTAGTTTCTGGAGTTCTTTCTTGGGAAGTCTGCCCTCTGTTAATGGTTCTCCATGAGATCCACAATTCCTAATAAGCAGTTTCAAAATTTTAGTTCTGGCCAGTTTGCTTTTACAGCTAAGAAAATCAGCTCTAGAGATATCTTTTAGGTCCAGTTGTTTGGTGCTCTGTCTTGTGAATGTCTGTTTTGGTTTTGTTCCTGTAACTTCCAGTGGCTCTTCTAAAGAGAGACAACCTTCACTTTCCCACGTGAAGTTTCTAGCACCCTGTTTCTTATTGATGCGTGTTGTAGTTAACATATTCCATAAGTCCAATAGCATATTAGATAAGTCCCATGTTGTTATAGCTATTATATTTCATAAGTCCTGTACCTCTCATTGTTGTCTTGTGGGCAGCAGATCTTCACAGCACAGGATCAAGATCTTCCTTAGTCAGAGCTCCTTCAAGGTTCTGCCTAAGTAGCCCACTCCCCTTTTATCCTAGTTACCTTGACAAGCCACAGCTGCAGCCCAATGAAGAACATCACAGCTGCAGCCCATCAAGGATAACTAGGACTAGTCAGGGTAAAGATATTCAAGTACAGGTATAATATATATATATTTAAAGCCTTGTCCATTTATAACACATATATTCACGTCCTCCTACAGATGCATATTTGGAGCATGGGGCCATGTAGAATTCACCTGCTGCATCTCTGGCATTTCTTGGAACAACTTTTTGGCTGACTCATCTTGTGTTGCTGTGCCTGCCACATGTTTTAGTTGGAGCTGCTTTCCCAGTCCCGGTGTTAATGAGTGTCCTTGGAGCAGGCTGCCAGCAGAGGCCACGGCTGCTGCTCACCCATCTCACCAAGCAGCAAGCACAGATTTACCACACTTCCCTCTGGGCTTTCCAGCTCCTGATGCTGCTGGTTTTTAGCATACAAGCAGCAAATCTGTATGTAAGAGGTGCTGGGCACGTGTGCTGTTCAGGTGGCCTGTGTGTGTGCTGGCAGACCAAGAGATGCTCAGTTTGCAGTGGCTTTGTGTGGAGAGCAGATCACCTGTGCCCATTCAGTGGGTGCCTGGCTGTGTGTGCTGCTGGATGTGCCCACATTGCTGATGTTACACTGTGACAGTAGCAGTGACCAATATCTGGTATTTTGTCTGCAGTCTGGAAATCCAGATATTGTACTTAGAGTTTTTTGTGCTCTGGTTGGGAAATGTTGATGGGTTCCTCAGTGAGGAGCAACATGGTGCTTTGGGGAAACTTGAGATAATCAGTGCAGTGAATCTGTGGCTATTTTGCAAGTGGATTAATTGATCACTACTGCACATCTGAGTTAATCTTAGCAACTTTTAAACATCTGGAAGTCAGAGGCCAAGTTGGCTCTGCAGTAAATACTGGGGAGGGAAGGGGAAGTTGGAAATTCTGGGTGGTTTTCATCCACAAATGTTAGTTTTGGTATAAACTGAGTCACTGTCCAGAGTTTCCACCAGAGAGGAGATGCAGATGTTTCTGCTGCAGAGGAAACATAAGGTGTGTAGCTGTGATTTGTGTGATTTGTACCTAAACCTGAGGAAAAGAAACTTCCCAGTTCTACCTCCTTGCTGCTGGGATGTCATTACCTGCTGTCATGCTGCAGAAGCTACTCAGGTGCCCAAGTTGGTGGGATGTTTATCTGGAGGTGATTTCTGTAGGTAGCCTCATTTTCCAGAGCTTGGTTTTCACCAGAAACCTTCCGTGCACAAGCACTGAGTGCTGTTCCTTCTTAAGGCGTTGTTTTCAACAGTTTGATTGATCTGTGTGTCTTTCTTGTGCTTTCTTTCCTTGCTGCCAGCTGGTTAGGTTTATTGTCTACCTTCTATTTTATTTAGGCTTCCTAAGTAGGCATCCTGCCCAAGAGCAGCAGTGATGGCAGTGAAATGATGGGCTGTTCTCCCACATGTGCAGCTGGACAGTAACTTCATCAAAATAACCACTTCTCCTATCATTGACTCATGGCTGCTTCTTAGTTTTCAGGACCGTATGACTGGATGAATTGCCCTCTGGTTTTACTGCAGATCCTTTATTGTAACAAACAAAAGTCAGTTTGGTTTGGTTTTGTTTATAGAGAAAATTATATAATGTTTCCTAGTATATAAAATTCAGACTCACATAGAAATCTTGTTTGTCATCTAGATTTTTACCCATAATATATAATGTGACTTTAAATTTATTTTTAATCTGGTCTTGTCTTTATGTTCAGAAATGTCACCCATGAAGTTACCTTCTGGTGTGCATATTGTGTATATTCCTACAAATATAAAATGTGGGATTATTGGTTTAGAAATAATACCTGATTAATGCTGTAATAGCCTGCTTAAGCAACTTCTATTGCTCATATTATTTTTGGTTAAAAACCAATTATTTCTCAATTTATTCTAGAATGGTTTGACAGAATGATGGTGCTGATGCAGTGCTTATTAGGGAACAAAATGATAATATAGGCAGAAATAAGTGTGTGTTTAAAATGCATGTGTCTCCATTTGGAAATTTGAAAACTTGAGGATTTTCCAGGAGTATGGTCCATTTTACCCCATGACACAACTGTAAATCATTGGAGAGTGGGCTTTTTGCCACAAAGGCATGGATTTTTTCTTCAAATGGTAACTAAAATTTCATAACTTTTATTGCAGATGATGTGTGAAACACAATCAAAAATACAGCATCTGATCTATAGCAGCAGTAAATATTTTGTTACTGGCAATTGGTTTCAAAGGAGCTTAGAATATTTAATGACAGCAAGCATAAGCATTATGCTTAATCGTAAGCATAAGAGATTAAATGCAGAGCACTTCTACAAGAATCCTTATTGTTTTAATCAAAAGGACAAATTATGATTCAGATTCTGCAAAAACTTATCTTTGTATTTTTTTATTTGTGCATGGTGTTTAGCTTCAGGGAAGTCCTTGGGATTTGCTTTTTGTGTTTGAAATTCAGTATGTTGGTAGGCTTTGCGGAGTTGAAGTCCAGATGCAAATTTTAGCCTCTCATATTTTCTGAAGCTTTTTATATTTGAAGTTGTAGGCAAGTGCGTGTTTGGCATGAGGGGAGATGGGGTTGGAATATAATTTTAAAAAGTAATGCTTGGCTGTGTGGCTTCAGCGTTGTGTTAGTCTTTGTTCCTTGGTTATATTAATGAATTTACTTGGTTTTGCATGTGTTCCATCCTACACTGATCATCGCTCAAGTCTTCAGTTGGGCTTTGTGTAGGGCAAACAAACACTTGAGGGACAATTTTCCTGTTCCTATGCAAAATGTTTTCCCTACTCTAGTATTAGTCTTGGAGGAATAATGCTTTTCACACCTGAATATTAGAGGGGAAGGTCCTAGAATTTAGAATATTTTGGTTTGGTTTTATGACAGGTTTTTGCCTTTTTTTGTTTCTTTCATTTTTGCTTTAGAAGCTCAAGTTTGTGAATGGATGGTGAATTGGCCAAAGTTGTTATTTAAGGACCATTAAATTGTGGTGGTAGACTAAGTGCTCAAATGTTTTGAAGGAAAAGAGGGAAAAGTGAACCTGATGCCTGTAAAGATTTCTCCTAGTGTGTTTTCAGGCTGTCCGCTGCTGCTGCTTAATTTTCATTCAGCCACTGCATAAAATTTTTCCTCTAAATATAAAAGTGGGTTCTGTAGCTAGATTTTGTTTAAAATTTATAATAAAACACTGCCAGAGAACCACCCTAGAAAACCAAGTAAATATTTATTTACAACTGTTTACTTCTTCGTCTAATACTCACTCTTTAAGGTGCTTGGTTAAGTTGATCAACTGAGCTTGAATGTAATGTGTTAAAATGTTTTTTCTTAATTTTGTTCAGTATTTTCCTGTGGAGTTTCAGTTTAAGCACAGCATGTTACAGACCAGCTGAAGTCAAGCGGGTTAATATTTTCCTTTTTTGTATCACCCTATGGATTCTCTTTAATAATAAAAATTATCTAGAATGAGCCTAGCAGTGTTTTACGACCTGTACAAGTGATAAATTTCTGTGAAGCCTTGGATGCCCAGGGGAGCAGGTTTTTATTTCAATGCCAAGTTTCCCACTGGTTTTTATTTCAATGCAAGTTTCTCCCTCGCTTTGCAGGCGTCGGTGCTGCGGAGGTCGAAGAGCACCTTGGTGGTGGCAGAGCACAACAATGAGTCCCTGTCAGGCATCACCCTCAACACCATCACTGCAGCAAAGAGCCTGGGAGGGGAGGTCTCCTGCCTGGTGGCTGGTACCAGCTGTGACAAGGTAGGAAAGGCTATTTTCTTACCAATGAAATAAAGAATGCAGTGAAACAACGCTTGGCAGCGTCTCGAGCAGCCTGAAAAATAATCTGTAGTCAGGAGAAACGTGCCAGGAGTTGCTAATCTGCCAGGAAAATCCTGCACTTGGAACTGCTTCTCTTCTAAAGAGAAAATACGGATATAGATTTCATTTCACAGGGGACGATATCAATAATGGTTGTTACATGCTTGAGCAAGCAAATTTTTATGGGACTAAAGGACAATTAACTTTTAAAACAAGATATATCTCTGTAAAGTTTAAATGACAAATATTGCAGTGCTAAGAATTTGGAAAGAAGCTTTTGCTTGTTTAAATGGAAACCAGCAGAAGTGAAACAACAGTGATAAATTGGGCTTTTGAGCAAGTTGCTGTTACTAACCAATCACTAGTTGTGCAGAAAGTGTTTGCAGCCTGAAATTCTGAAATTAGTGCTTCTTGACTTCATCACACAGCTCATGAATGTAAAAAGTTCCTTGTGCATTAGCTGTGCACTTTTAGTGTAATTTTGGTGTGCCAATTCTAGAGACAATATAGTTAGTACATTAGAGGCACTTTTATTCCAGCATGACTTGGTCTTGTGTGAGCAGCAGAAGCACAAAAAACTATGCCTAATATTTACATACTGTTTATGCAGCATTATTTTGAAAGCAACATGTAGTATCTCATGAAGAAGGCATACTTAGAGCAGCTTATTCGCACATAAGTGGAGAAACCTCAGTAGCTATTCAGGTGTTTGAGGTGGAGATGAAGCAAATATTTATCTAAATCAAGAAAATTAAAAAGAAAAAAAGACAATTGCCTGACATGCGTGTCTTTAATTTTTCTTATTCTATGCACTTACACAGGAGAAAAATGATCGTGAATGTTTTGTTTGTTTGTTTTAATGCTAAATAGATAGAGTCTGTGTGTTATGGTAGGAAAAAGTATTTTTTAAAAAATGAGGGTTTAGAGATTGTTATTTAAGAGCCAGTGACTCAAACAGATATTCTGCAGCAGCTACTAGGGATTTTTTCTTTATTTCCTTTTGTTAATTTTTGAGGGTAAACTGATACTCATCAAACTCAGTAAAACTACTCTGTTTCTGGACGATGCATGTGGTCTCCAGACCTTGCTGTCAGTCCTCTTCTCTCTGATCTGTAGTAACCCTTTTATCATTAAACTTCACTTGTGCCAATTCAAACGAAAAAAATGCATAAATATAAATTGAAAATACACATTGCTTCAGTGGGTAAAAAGTCAGATGCAAACAAAGGGTTGCTCCTAGAATTTGGACAAAAATCCTAACAGCATTGTACATTTGTATTTGTTTGTATGGTAGATACTGACTGAACTTAAAGTAGGATTTGTTTCTTGGTGATTGTATTGGAATACTGAGCAATAATCCTCCAGTGTGGCTGTTGTTGGCCGCTGTAAGAAATGCTGGGATCGCTGTGGAGCCCTGCATGCAGGAGGCAAGGTTGAGGCAAGTTTTCCTGAGGCTGATTTGCTCCGTTGTTCTCCGATTCACAAATTCATTTTCGTTATCCCATAAGGAGCTGTGCTGTGGATCAGAAGACCTGCATTTTATTCTGTTCAGGTCTGTTCTGATTTTGAAATTCATGTACTTTTGGTTCTGGTTTTATGAATTTATAGGCTGTGAGCAGTGGAGACTCCTTTGTTATATGTTTGTGGTGCATGTTAAAACACAAACTAATAATAATTCACTTGTAATCACAGGTAGCATCAGAACTCAGCAAAGTGCAGGGTGTTGCAAAAGTTCTCGTGGCTCAGCATGATGTGTACAAGGGATTTCTAGCAGGTGAGAGTTGTTCTTACCTATTCACAAAAGAAATTTATTGATATATTTGTGTTTGTGATTGAAAGTAAGATGGTTGTAAATTCTGAGCAATGTATTTTTATTCTCAGAGGAGCTGACTCCCTTGATTGTGGAAACTCATAAAAAATTCAATTACACCCACATTTGTGCCGGAGCATCTGCCTTTGGGAAGGTGAGTAGATCAAAGAGCATCAAAAAGTTTTTGTAGAAAAGAGACAGACACTGCTGTATGTAACAGTGTGAATCAAAGGCCTGAGAGAGATCAGCCATGGACAGTTCTGCATTTGCAAACTATTTTACAATTGTTTGCTTAAGAAGCCATTAGTTACTTTTCATGATTCATGTTTGACTTCTTTTATGAGCTGATGTGAAAAAAATAGTGTAGAAGAAATAATCTGTGGTAACCAGCCAATCCTATGGACACAAGGCAAAATGTACAATAAGGCAAACCAGATTAAGTGATCTGAAAGCATGAAAATTGTAAGGAAAAGCACACCGAATTGGGATGAAAAATCTGTTATTTGCATGTTGAAATGAGAGTGGGCAAACCTATTGGAAGCAAACTTTTTTTTGTAGAGGGATTTGCATCTCTGATATAAGTCATGTGTATTAAAATGTCTGTAAACATATATAAATAACGCAGAGCTAAGTTCCAGCCAGATGGTTTGTAATGAAAATACAATTTTTATTTTTCAAAAACTTTTTTTTTTAAATTGTGTTTATAAGTACATGGAGAGGCTCAGTAGGAAGAATCTGGGCAGCATTGTGGTGCAGTAAATTAGAGGAAAAGGATCCTTCAGAAATCTTGCCGCTGTAGGACGAGTAGACATCGGCCTTCCATCTGCCTGCTTTCACTTCCAATCAATAGCAATCCATATGCTTGTGTTTTTGCTAGGAGAAATTAAGCCTTAGGTTTTAAATTTTTTTTTTTTTTTTTTTTTTTTTTTTTTTTTAACTGCAGTGTCATAGGAGTTAATGGCTTTTGCTTTAGAGCTTACACTGCCATTTTTGAGTGCTTCATGTGGGTGAAGATTTCAGACCTGGGCCTTTTTTCTTGTGCCAGATTAGGAGGCAGACAAAAAGCAAATAATCATCTTATCATTGATTTCTTCATAATTTCTGCTGCTCTTTTTATCCTTCTTCCCACTCCTAAAGGTGCTAAATAATTTTCTAGAATAAGTTTTGGAGCAAGAGAATATATACTTTAATATTAAATTTAATTTTTTTTTTGCTCTGGAGGGAAGAGTGCAGGGTTTTTTTCCTATAATTCCAGGCATCTAACTTCCAAAAGCACCATTTTTTTCCCTTGAAGTGCCAAGAGCTCAACAATCTATAACTGTCAATTTTCTGAGTAAGTGGCATCTATATTCAGTTTTAGAATATTTGAAGCAAATAAGTCTCCTAATTTAAGATATTGAATTACGGGTTTACTTACAGTAAGTCTCATAAAATGTCTAATGTTATTACAGTAATGGGGTTTTATCTGACTGCTAAGGCTACATGAGTAGCCCTTCAAAAATCTTAGTTCTATATGTCTCAGAGACAGCATTATATGAAATCAGGCCAGCAGTGTTCTTTTACTGACCGTGTACATTTTAGTTAGCTTACTTTGCTAACTTTTCATCTCTTAATTTCTAGAATCTTATTCCCAGAGTGGCTGGCAAGCTTGATGTTGCCCCTGTTTCTGACATTATTGAAATTAAGTCCCCAGATACTTTTGTGAGAACTATCTATGCAGGTGGGTAATCACAAAAGCTGTGTGATATTTATCCAATGAAGAATCCAGTAGTGCTAATTTTTCTACATGATCCTAATGTTAAAACATTGGAATATGATAGGAATTTTCCCTTTACAATCTCAATTGCTGTGATTCATAAAAAATGAAGCCTGGGGATGGACATGTGGCTCCCTGTGAGAAAGCAAGTAATTCTAAGGGCTGTGGTGGAAGCATGTCGGACCCATGTCTGTCACCTTAAGGAACAGAATTTGTCCCATCTTTTCCATGTTCTGTGTTTGCTAATGCCCTTCTGATCAGGTTCTGGAAAACATAAGACATCAGGTTAATTGTCCAGCTTTATTTAATAGGGCTAGCATTAGCTCTGATTTAAGATACCACAGGGTTATTTTTTCTAATTACGAAGACATTGAATGAATTATTTCTAATATTTAATTACCTTAATTTGTAATTATTTTTTCAGTTTTGTTTCTCTAATGCTTGGCTGACACTGTGTTTTATTTTAGATATTAGCTCATTAGCTTGTGTTTCTTAATTTTACTGTAAAGTTGTACCACATGTACCAGCAGGGTATTACATTTTGAGTTATGGTCCTGGAATGTGGTTTAGTGCTGCACTTTAAGTTACTTTCCAGTAATTCACAGTTTCAAGATGACTTCGTTTGTGAATAGTTGAATGTTTATGAATGTTGCAGCAATTTTTCTTTTAGCATTCCCTGCAGCCTCCAGTGTGAAGTATTGTATTATATTATAGAGAGAAACACAGTCCCACAGATACTTGGGGGAGGCCTCATTGTCTTCAGTTCTGATGAATTCATGCAACAGGATAAAAGATCTACTTTGAATTATAGACAATCTTTATGTGTAAGAATGGCATTTTCAAAGTTGTTTTTTTCACCCCTTCTGAAATTTAAAATCTCATTCATAAGAGATGATTTGAATGCTTTGTATCCTTTAAAAATAGAGGATTTTTATTCATACTTTAGAAATGTGGGGCTAAAACATCAATGAAACTATTTTTAATCTCTGTTTATTAAGTGCTGAGTTTTAGTCATCTAAAACTGCATTTTTGGCAAGTACCTTGGTGGATGTTGCATATTCTAGTACAACTGCTAATGTGATTTTGATATTAATTTTGGTGGTTTTTTTTAAAGCACGATATGTCTGATAATCTTTAAATTTTTAATGTCACTTTTTTTAGGAAATATTATTTGCACTGTGCAGTGTGATGAAGCAGTCAAAGTGTTTACTGTACGGGGAACTTCATTTGAGGCTGCACCAGCGAGTGGTGGCAGTGCCAGTGTAGAAAAGTGTGAGTATTTGTTCTGGGGTGCTGTTGTTTTGTTTAATGGAGTTAGTTTTGCTCACTGCTTGGTGATGTTTTGTAGAAGGATTTGTCAAAGCAAAGTGATTGTTATCATGTAGGCTTTGTATTTTTAATCACAGGTGCTTGCACTTTTTAGTGATGTCTGATAAGAGAAGATAGAGATTATGTGCACAGTTACTTCCTTTTTTTTGACCAGAAATAGAGATAATCTGTGCTGAAATCCATGCTTGTTCGACTTGTTGCCTAAACGTCTGCCACTGCAGTCTTGAAACTTTGAGGAAGGACAAGTTACAGCTGTTTGAATAACCAGATTGGTTTTCAAAACAAGACTGAGCAAAAATAGAAGTTTTGGTTTAATCATATTGCAATTGAGATAGGTCATTACATCATCAAGCTAAATTAGTGGCAGTTTAAATTGCTTTGAGAATACAGAGTTTTAGATCAGTTTTAACTATATCAGTTCAATTTACAATTTAATGAAGCCAGTGTAGCTCGGATAATTGAGAAATCTAGTCAAGAATGACAAAGTAGTTGAGGTTGGAAAGGATCTCTAGAGATTATCTAGTCCAGCCCCATGGAGCAGGTTGCCCAGGTCTGTGTCCAGTCAGGCTTTGAGAATGTCCACAGGTGGAGACTTCACAACTACTCTGGGTAACCTGTTCCATTTTGGTGACCACTGCTGTTTTTCACTGTGGGCCTTTTTGTTTTGTGGCTTAGTCCCTGCCTGTGAGCCATCCTGTATTTCCTAACGTCTGTGGGTGGCAGGAGTCAAACGTTCCTGAATGAGTGCGTTGCACTGCTGGTGCATTGCCTGATTGACTTGTCTGCCTGTGATAGTGAGGCTCACACTTGTTGTGCTGGGTTGGTATCAGTGTGTGACACCTGGAGAGCAGAATTCCTCGGGGTGCAGTTTGTACTGTGGTTCCCTGAACACAGCTGGTGAATGAGGCTCATTCCTCAGTGCCAGCAGCAACTGCAAAAGCTCACAGCAGAATTGGTTCTAGAATGAACTCTGAATTGGGCTTGAGCTCAAGTTTCAGCTTGCAAACCCATGCTTTCTCCTTTTCCTTGGGGTTTGCTGCTGTGCTGGATGCAGTGACGCCCCCGCCGCCCGTGGGGATCTCGGAGTGGATTGAGCAGAAGCTGACAAAGAGCGACCGGCCAGAGCTCACCAGTGCCAAGGTGGTTGTGTCAGGGGGTGAGTGATCACAGAGAAACTGACTGATGCTGCACTGCACTAATGGGACCTCTCGATAAATCATATCTGTAATGGGATACATTAGAAAAAACAAAGAAATGATGATGTAATTCTCAAATATTCCATGGGAGCTACTGGGGAAGCACCTGACATGTATATTGTGTAAAGAGGTAATGCATGAGTTTAGGATATGCTGGGAGGCTTTGTAAGAACATTTTCATATTTGATGATCTCTTTAAAATTTTAGCAATATGAATTGTTTTTTAGATGGAAATTTATCATGTTTTTTCACGTATCAAAATTACTGCTGGTCATTTCAGTCAGTCTGAACATTACTATGTAATGACCTTAATGATTTTAAAATGTGTATTGATTGTATTCTGCTTCTTAGGTATGAAGTGATGGACTGTGATTTTTACTGTATGCCTACAGCTAAAATGATTTTTTACTAATCCCACTACAATGTTTTGTTCCTGAAGCCAGCAGAGGGAGCACAAATTAGTTTAAAAAATTCTGTTTCCCTGGTTTTGGAGAATGACCTTGGTGGTGCTGTGTGCAGGAAGTAAACAAGCCAGACTGGTGTTGGTTTATACATATGAAATATTAATGGCAAAGAAAAAAGCTAAATCTCCAAATATTAAATACTGGTTAGTAATGTATCCAGAAATACCCTGTGCAGCCATATCTTTGAGTCTTTGCAAATGCTAATACTCATACAGAAAGTTTACATAGGCAAAAAAAAAAATTAAACCACCGTTTTCTTCTTTCTTGATCTTATTTTGTTCTTAACTTTTAAGGGAGGGGCTTGAAGAGTGGTGAAAATTTTAAGTTGTTGTATGAACTGGCGGATCAGTTGCATGCTGCAGGTAAACTTGTTTTCCTCCTTTTTTTTTTTAAACCCTGTTTATTAGATTTAAACAGGTCACATTAAAACCAGAATTCATCTTAAGTCTTTTATTTTCATGTCTCTATCAGATGGTTAAAATGCTCTTAGTTTAGTAATAAAGTTTTGTCAATAATACTTAAATGCCTGTGTGTGAAGCAAAATACTAACCTATAATATTTCCTGTGCTTCTCAAATCTCCAGAGCAGAAGCTTGCAAACAAAAAGTGAAGTAGTCGTTGCTCATTTTGAAGAGCTGATACTCTCTGCATACATCCTTTTCTAGTGCTTCTATACAGAGTCCCACTCACATTGTTGTAGTTTGAGTGGCTCTGCCCTTTTGCTGTGCTTTTGTATTAACAGGAGAAAATCAACTATATACAATGTCTCAGTGAAGATTTTTCTATAAAGGCTGGGAAAGAAGGAGAAACTGTTTGCTCTAATGTTTTAATTCCATTAATTTTAGCATTCACATGATGGGCTTGTTTTTAAAGTGGTGTTTTTGCTAACTAAATGTCCATATGGCATTTTTGAGTTTACTATGATATTTTTCTTTACCATGCCTGATTTTTGAGATTCACAGCAATACAAGATAGCACATATGTTACATTCAGACTTGAAGGAACATTTTGGGAAGGCATTTATGGGAAAATCTTCTTTTGACAAAGCCACGAGAAAAAAAATCATGGAAATATGCCAGATTGAAATCCTTGGTTTAAAGATATGGCCCTTTGGTGCTGGGAGTAGGGATTTCCTGTTGCTTATGAAGTGCATTAGCACTTAGTATTTGGAAGTTTTTAGCTAGTGGTATAGAGAGGGATTACCATAAGAGCTTTTAAGAGGGAAGTTTTTAAATATGTGCCCTTAGAGTGTGGGATTCTTCAGTAAAATACATGGGCTTTTATGGTGATATAAATTTGGCTTGCAAGTATTTTAAAAGAAAACATTGAAAATATTTTCTTTCAACCAGTTGGAGCTTCCCGTGCAGCTGTTGATGCTGGCTTTGTTCCTAATGACTTGCAGGTCGGACAGACGGGCAAAATAGTAGCACCAGTAAGTATGGAAATATCTTTCATCCTAGGGCTGGGATGGTTGCTAGCATGCATTTTCCTTCAGAGCAAGCACTTAGAGATGAGCTGAGTCTTAATTCCAGGCCTGACAGGAGCATCAGTATGCCCAGTGTGATGCTGTCGCTTGACGATGTGTTTACAAAATGACAGAAGCAAGCTGGGATGGAAACCTTTGCTTTGGGTGAATGGGATGTGTTCTAACACAGCTTTGTCAGGGGTTTGCATGCTGCATTCTTTCATAGCTGCCTGAACCTTCCTTAGCTTCCTAGCAGCTGGCATTGATATGCTAAGAGATGTCATTACTGACGTAAACTCAAAATTACATCAATCCGTGGCTTGATCTCTTGCAATTGTGTGTTCTAGGTTTTTTCAGGTGATGATTATTAAAAAACTTTTAGTAACTGTCACTGAATTATTGCAGTACAGTCAAAGCAAAATTTTTGTAAGAAATGAAAGTGCAAGAAATTTGAGAGGAATAATCTGCAGATTGGCTGCTGTAGAGTGGAATACCAAGGATGTACTCTGAATGGCTCAGTATTGGGCAATAACATGCTGCACATATTTTTCTGCTACTTCTGCATCCCTATATCACAGGGAACTGATTTTTGTGTCTGTGTGGGCCTTTCTGTCCTGCAGAAGTCTGAGACTTTCTTCATTGTTCTTTATGACCCGAGGACATGCAAGGAAAGCTGCAGCCAAATGAGGCACATTTGTTTGTTTGTAAATAGGAAGGTACAAATGTAGCACATTTGAGTGTTTGTGAATAGGAAAGCACAAATGTAGCACATTTGAGTGTTGGTGAATAGGAAGGTACAAATGTAGCACATTTGAGTGTTGGTGAATAGGAAGGCACAAATGTAGCTCACCTCGTGGGGCAGAGCCCGCATGAGGTGTGATGGTCTGTCAGGGGTACCCTGAGCTCCTTAACTGGAGTAAAGGCTTTGCCTCTCGGTAAGCAGCTCTTTGTGTATGGTACAGAAGGCACCCAGGAGCAGCTTTTTACTTGTTAGTGGCTTAATGAGACCAGAATGGAAGAGTGAGCTGAAACTCAGTAGGAGAACTCATCATATTTCAGTTGCTGCATTTACCAAATCACAACAATTTAAATAATACTAAAAAGCTGTGCATGTTCAAAGCCTTGATAGGATCCTGAAATGTTTTGCCTTTGCCATTGCTGCAAATTTAAGCAATTCAAACCATGACCATTATTTTTCTAGTAGTAAATCCAGCAGGATAGAGTAATACTTCGATGTCAAAGACAGGAAATTGTGATTCTGTTGTCATCTCTGTCTGCTGGATTTTTTGATTTTCATGGAACAAGATGTTCCATGCTTCTGCTTTCTTCTGTCTTGAGTTGTGGATAGGGATGTTTGCTACTTTTTTGAAGTCCTCATCAGAGGCCATCTGATGATGACCCTGTGGGCTGAGTTGAGCTATTTCCAGACATGCTAGTGTTTAAACCTGTAAATCTGTGTGATAACCAACTGCTACAAAACACTCCTTCTGAGAAGTAGACCTATTGAGAAGACTAAGGTCATTCCAAAATCTTGATAGCAGTGATATTAACCTCTGCTGTGTAAGGAAATTGGGAAGTTCTGTGGATTATAAATGCAACCCCAACTCTCTGTGCTTAGCAGGGTATAAGTTAAGTGCCGTTTCAATTTGTATTTTGAAAGGGCATGAGATGGGAATAACTATCCTTAGTTGTTCTCTACCTAAATATCCATTAATGAGGTGGAGAATATTAATTTGAAGACAGCTCAGCTCTGGTTTGTGTATTAAGGCTCAACAATGAACATTCTTTCCAGAGTCAAGGGCATATAAACAATTATGTTGAAACAAAAAAGGCTGGTTTTTGATGATGATACAATGCTGTATTTTGCCCCATATGGCCCATAGCAACATGTGAGAGTAGTAAGAACATAAAGCCACGTCATAGGATCACATCAGTGTTGTCACTGTCCTCTTCTAGAGGATTGTTAAATAGCCTTTAGTCAGGAGTAATGAATGAATGTTCAACTCTGGTGTCATAAGTGATCTGAGCTGGCACACTTGTGTGGTGCTCTATTTGTCTGCAGGCTGATGCATTTTTCTCTCATCTCACTTCTTAACAAGTGTTTGTTAAATAGTGAGTTGTGCTGAGTACTGGAAATTACATGCCTCTTCTTTCAAGTTTCAGATATTTAGTGTGGATCTTAAAATACATGCAAGGATAGCATTCAGTGCCTTAGAAATATAGAAAATATGGAATGTTAATTGTAATGGAACTGCAAGTTGAATTGATATTAAACCCACAGAGTTGCTGACTAGAGGTTTTAATTTTTCTGTGTGTTGGGTAGGCATCTTAAATATGAAGCAGCTGAAAGCTTCAAATTCTTAATTTAACATTCCTAATTCTACTTCACAATCTTTTTGGTACTTCAGCTAGAAGTGGAAAATAGAGTTGACTTGAAGAACTGAGCTCTTTTGGTCAGGTCAAGATGACACTGGCTATTTTAGCAGTTCTCAGAAGATGCTTTCTCCCTGTGTGAGCCGTGCTTGCTGTCAGTTCAGGGAGAGCTTGTGATGTTCTGTGTGGCCAATTGCAAAGCAGCTTTGGACACTGGGCAGGTAGAGCAGCTGAGAGCTGAGTTTTGTGTTCAGTTCTGAGTTGGCATGGTGTGTGCCCTCTGGGTGTGTGGGTTTTAAGCAGGGAAAGAGTCTCAGATCCAAGAAGCTCTGGAGTCTGAGGCACGCTTGTTCTCCTGTGCAGCTTCTGCTGGGAAAGTATCTCAGAGTGTGCTCTTGCACTCTATTAATAGCCTGCCCAGTCTCAGTGGAGGAGTGGAATGCATTGTTTTCCAGGACTCTGGAACTGGGTCAGTTGGAGACTGCAGAGGGACAAGGGTTAGTTCCAAGCTCAGCAAGAGGGGAGGTGCTTCTGCTGCTCTTTCTGTGTTTGTGCTCATCCCTGGGTGAGAACATAACTGTCTGAGAGGGCTGCTTGTTCCTTCAGCTGTGCATTGGGGAAGGAAGGGTAGTCTTGGTCATTGCTCCTTCATAATTCTGTGACTGGCTTCAGTTTTTGAGGGTACAGCCCAGACAGTGCCTCACAGAACCCAGGAACTCACAGGCACAGCAGCTTTGCAAATGGCTGAGGTGTTAATTCACAAACACGGCCACTCCAGGAGCAACTGGAGTTCATTTCACTCAAGTGATGGGAGAACGCAGTTAATTAAAGAGCACAGATTTCACCTTGTGGCTGTTTGAGCCCTGCTTCTACACAGCACATCTGCTCTTCCAAAGTAGCCTTGGACTGTTCAACTTCAAGGTTTTGTTCATGTTGGTGTTTATGCATATTGCTGGGTTTGACTGGATCTTTGGCAATTTTTCTTCTGTACAATTTTAGTCCAATTGTTCAAATATTCAGTGTATTATTTTTGTTTCTGTTAGTACCTTTTTTTAACCTCTTGCTTTCAGGTGATTGCAGCTCCTATTTGAACATTCTGTCTTATGAAAGAGAAGGCTGATTTGTATTATTTGATGAGATGGAAGGAAATTTTTAGACATAAGTGGATATATTAAAATATAAAATGTTTTCTTCCTAATTAAAAAAAGCAATTTAGTATATTCAGTGTCTTTAATCAGTGACAGCCATTTTAGCATATTTTTTACAATTAGAATCCAGTTTTTTCCCACCATTTCTTATATGCAGATGTTCTGCAGAAAAATGAAATTTGATTCTCAGGTTAAGCACAGTATGTATTTTTTGTTTAAGGAAAAAGCACTTGTAAGATTGTTAAAATTAGCTGGTTTTGGATAAAAATATCCTTCCTATTAGTGTTTACTACTAAATATTAGTTAAGTATATCCAGTTAGAAAATACTAAATACCTTACAGAAATCAAGCCTACCACCATTACCTCAGAGTAACTGCTATTTTTAGATAACAAATTTCAAATAGTCAGGGGTGTTACTTTCCACAGTAAAAATCTTCCCAGTTCTTTCTCTCATGTTCGTCAAGAAAGAAACAAGAACAAAACAGGTGTAGAGAAGAAAGAAAGAAAGTAAAAGTGTTTTTTTTCAGTTATTTAGAACTTGGAAATGGAACATGAATGCTTCATTTATTAGTTCAGTATTAGCTTTCCTTGCCCAAGGCATAATTAGCAAGATTTCTAACATGCAAAGCAGTGTGTAATCTTTCTCAGGAACTAGTGCCCCTGCAGCTGTCCCTGAACGCCCAAACTCTTCCATGCTTTCCTAGGCTTTCCCTTGCAGCCTATTCTAATCAATTATATTCTTCCCTCAGGTTTTGAAGGAAGGTGGGCTTGTACTGGGATTATCTCACAGCCAGCTTCTTGTCCCCAGAGAACAGCCAGAACCTCAGTGACACTGAGAGGTGCTTTTCTTGGCAAGCGTGTGTATATTTTGTTATCATCTGCCCTTGTGAAGGATCAGCTGCTGCCTGAAAGGTGTCCTTCTAATTTAATCTCTGCAGAGTTTAAATCTTCACTCTTCTAAAATTGGTGCTCTTTCAGGGTCTAACTCTAGAACTGCCTTAGTTTCTGCTGTAGGATTTCCTAGCTGGCAGAACTTTTTTTTTTTTATTTTAAGGTCTTCAGTTGCTGCTGTCTTGTTACTTTCAACATTGGGTACAAAACACTAATAGATGGCAAGAAACTGAGGTGGAAAACTCAGGAAGGCACAAGTTAGGAACTATGTGATGTAGCAATAATTGCCACTGGATGAAATGATTGTGCTGGAATGTGCAGCATGATGCACAGAAGGCAGGTGCATGCACTGAGACAGCTCCTGTGGGCAAGGTAGAGGGGAGCTCAGTGTGGGTCTGATGTGATGGCCAGGGGGAACTGCTTGGCTTCACTGATCAGCTTCATGCCAGAGGAGCTCTCTGGCTGTAAGAGACTGAAGGAACTTCACAAGGGAGGCAGTTTACAACTGTCAGGAATTGACAGTAATAATGAGGGGAAGAGAGGCATGTGAGAGCTGCAGCTTCAGTTGAGACACTGAGGAGTGAGATGTTGGTTCACTGGAAAGACACCAAAGCTATGTAAGAATGCTGGAATTCTTGTTGCTCCCCCTCTTCTAGAAAGAGGATGGGATCCTTTCTGAGCCTCTCTGTGCCCCCAGTATTTTCCTGAGCATCCCTTTCACTGCAGTGAGTGGCTTTTCAGCACTTAGGAGTCATCTTGCTTTGGGAGGAGCAGGTAGGGAGAGGCACAGTGTCACATCATTTACATCATTCCTGTATTTTCTATTTCTTTGTAATAAGTGAATGCTAACTGTCCTTGAGTGTTACTTCCTTCCCAGCATTTTCTTAGGGATCCTTTGCTTGTTCAGATGAGCTTATCTGCTGTTTCCCTTCACTCTCTTGTGAGGAAGCATAAGGAAAGTGAAACAAGGCATATTTTATTCTAGTATTTTTCTTCTTTTTTGTTCTCTGGCCCTTACCTAAAATTACTAACAACAGAACAAATTAATTAGTTCCCTTGGCATAATGAGAATTGTCACTCCTCTTGTCTGGATTGTACTTTCTTAAAAAAATGTTCTACTCTTTGCTATCAATGATAAGATCTTAATTACTTCCTCATTTGTTACACATACAAGGGAATATTGAAATAGCAAAGTTTCTCTCTTCAAGAGCATGGTACATAATTTCTGCTCTCTTCAGCTTTGTAGGAATGTGTTATTTGTCCATCAGGTTTGTGGGTGTTATTAACAGACCAGCAGGTGCACTTTGCATGGTATAAATGGTTGGGGCTGTTAGGTAGGTGGCAGATGGGAATAGCATTGGGAAAACCAACTGAGCTTGGGAAATTGTTTTTGGAATATCTCCTCTGATAATTCTGTTGTTGAAAAGTAGCTTTATGGTGGCAAACTTTAGAGAGCTGTTTGTATGCAGCTGGGACTGAATTTACAGACTGTCTTTCTCTGACTTGCTAAAAAGCTAAGGATTGACAACCCCTTTCATCCTGCATTATCCAGTGTAGCTTTTAACTCCAAGAAAACTATGTTCACAAATTGATGCTCTGCTCCTTTGGGGTTGGTGCAGAAACATTAAATTGTACTAAAATATTCATATGTGAGTGCATTTAGCTGAAAGCAATTGATGTGCTTTTCCCTGGAGAGAGATGGAAAAAAATGCTGTATGGCCCTGCACTCCAGCAGACACCCTAGCCATGCTTAAGAGTAATTACACAGCTTGGCTGATCAAAGGTTCTTAAAGTGAAAAAGAAACTGCACTTGGGCTCTGGTTTAGTGATGTGTGCTTCCTGCATGGAGTGGCTTCAGCTGCACCAAAGCTGCCCATGCTGGAGAAGCGTGTGAGGTACAGTGTAACAGGCATGAACTACTGTCAAGCCAGAAAATATTTTATTGGCCTAATAGCTTGTAATTGAAAGGAATCTCTTGTACAAGGCAATTTTGATCACAAAGATTTCTTTCTAATTTCATTGTCCTTTCACTCTTGCAAAGAAAATAAAATATCTGAGCTGCTTTTAAAAATAGTGTGTATGCCAGAGGGGTTTATTAAAGTGGCCTGTTTAAAAGCATGCCATTGGTAGGATGATAAATTGGTGTGTGTTGGAGGTTTTCAGCATAATTCAAAAATTGTAATAAAAATCAATAGCAGTTGACAACATGCTTGCAAAGGAGCTACCTCAGCTTATGGGCACCTGTGGCTGCCCTGTGGGCTGTCACAGCACCATTCAAGGGCTCTGGAGTTGGAATAAAAACTGTTCTTGTAGTTCTCTTAAGCAAATGTCCTTTAACTGCCCCAAGGCAGCCTAAGGCACATTTAAACATTCTCATAAGTATAAATGAAGTAATATCATATGCCACAAATTATTCTATAAATCATTGCAAGAGTCTGTATGCACAGGAAAATAACTGCATTGGTATTTTGGTAATTGCAGTCATTCACATACAGCACTCCTGTGTATTTGTCCAACCAGCATGTAACTGGCTGTATGGATTCCGGGGCCAGGTGTGCAGATTGGTGCATGTGAAGCCTGCCAGTGAATAAATTGGGTATGTCTGAAGCAGAAATAGAGTTTAAGGAATGGCCAAGGAGAATTTTTTTTCATTTTAATGATTAGCATGTTATGACTCTAAGACATACTACAGTAATTTCTGTTGGAAAAATATAAGTCTGGATTCATACTTTAACTAGCAACTGAGAAAGTGGATTTTTGATTTGGAATCTTGACTTTGAATAGGATCCATTTGGGAGTTGGAGTTGTGGGGGTTTTTTAGGGTGGTTGTGATGCAAGTCTGTGCTTGGAGGTCTCTGTGAGGGTCCTGCCTGGCACCAGCATTGTGCAGGACAGATGGAAGCCCCTTGGCCTCTGGGCCAGTTTGCTGGCAGAGACCCCCTGGGCTGCTGCTGTGGCCTTGGGAGAAGCCTTGTGGGTGCTTCCCATCTCCTGATGTACTGAGCCCTCCCAGCAGCACATCTGGAGTGTTGGTACCTCCTCATGGTGCCTCCCTGTGCTCTGATTTGCAGAGTCTTGCCTGTTTGGTGCATTCAGTGTCCTGTGCAGTGTGTTTCCTGTTCCATCCTGCTCTCCTTGCCATCAGCTCTCTTTTCTGGTGTCCTTTCCCTGTGTTGATGTCTGCCAGCGACTTCATAAAAATATTTGTGGCATGGCTGTGATGTTTGTACAGTATTTCCTGTGTGAGATGAAGTTACTGAGAGCCAAGACAATTTTCTAAGCTGATGTCATGTCCATATACCACCAAAACGTTTACTTCCTTGACTTCAGTTGCTTTTGGCACTTCATGTGTTCAGAGTGCTGTGATCCCTTTGCTCTGGAATATGTGTGTGCTGTTTTGCTGCCTGTTCTCCCGTGGCACGGTGCTGGCAGCAGCCCTTCAGTGGAAATCTGCCTGTGCCCAGCTCCAGTGAGTTGAGAAATGCTGCTCCATGGCCTGGACTTTGCTCTAAGTGCCTGTAACTGGGGGCTGTGCATCAGCTGCCTGGCAGCAGGAATTAGAGCAACTTCCAGGGTTCCAAAAAGCTGGAACTTGACATTGGTGTAAAGCCATATCTGGCTCCTGAGAGGTGTGACCCAGCCTTGGGTTCATCTGCTCTGTGCCTTGCTGGGTGTCCTGCCCAGAGGAGCTCCTTGCAGAGCCTGCTGTGTGTGCTGCTGAAACTGCATTACAGTTAAGTGGCTTTTAGCATGGCAGAGCCCTGGGGCACCCTCTGCAAGGGACTCTGCCCTGGGGTACCCAGCTCCTTTCTGCTTCCCTTCCTCACCTGCTGCACAGGTCCTGGCGCTACAGTCCTGACCTGGGACTGGGAACACTGACACAGCAATGACAGGGCTCAGCAAAAGGCCTGACAAAAGTTACTGATTTCAGGGAAGGCATCAAAACAAGGTTGTTACTCTGAAAAGAAATAAAGATTAGAATTTCTCAATGCTTTATGTCATCTCTGCATGACCAGTTGAATTCTCCTCAGGACAGCAGTGAACAGTCCTGAAGCTTTATCATTTAGACATTGTGGGTCCTTTGGGTCCCTCCTACTGAACTGCAGAATAGATTAAAACGAAGATTTAAGCAGTCCTGTCCCTTTGACAGCGTGGAAGTGTTGCTAAGAACCTGCTGTCCTGTGTGCTCTCTCTGTGAAAACACTGCTGAGGTGATCTCCTGTCAGGGTTAGAGCTGACTGGCAGCACCACTGTCTGAACCAGGGAGCCCAGAGCACATAACCTGCAAGGCATGGCCTAGATGCATAATAAGTGCTTTTAGACAAGCCTGGTGATTTACAAATGTCCTTTTAATGAAACATCCTTGTCTTTCCTTGTAGATATTTTAATAGAATATATTCATAGGCATCTGGCTCCTGGTTAGCTGGATTCTTTCCAAAGATTGAACTTCACAATGTTAAGCAGACTGATAAGAGTATCTGGTAGTCTGGATGACTGGCACTTAATGAATTGCTCTAAAAAAAAAATCAAATTACAGTAATGTGTCTTTAAAAAGAGCTTGTATTAAAGACAGCATGATGTTAGAATAATTTCTCCTGTAACATCTGTTCTTTTATTTGGTATAATTAAAATATTGCATTCTTACCATGAGTTCTGATGTGGACATATTAGGTTACATTGCAGCTGTGGTTAAAATGGATTGACCTCCAATAGTAATCCACTTGGTAAAAGCCTGCTGAGGCCAAGGAGTTTCTGAGTGTGTTCACCAGCTGTGTGGTTTTGTGGAAGGACATGGGCTAGATTCCATGATTCAAAGGAAGCCTTTTTGATAGGAAATACTTTAGTTCTGCTTTATTTCCCCTCCCCTTCAGTTTTTACACTAGAGAGTTTTTTAATAAAGATACAGAACTTCATAAATTTCATTTATCTATTCCTACTTAAAAAACCATAGTGAGCACAGTCTGTGGTTGGAGGGACAAGAGAAAGCATTTTTTTCTGTAATTGCTGTAATGACTCTGAGCCCTCTGTGGGTCTGTGTTTGAACACCTTGGTTTGCCACTCCTGTGCAGCCCTGTGCATGTCCCACAGCTGGGCTTGGCTCTGCCATGCTAAAAGCCACTTCACTGTAATGCAGTTTCAGCTGCACAGTGCTAAGATTGGTTTTGATCCTCTTACCCTCCCTGTGGCCCCCCAATATTATTTATTGAGTTAAATTAGATTTATATTTTCTTAGATATGGAATATCCTTGGTATTTTTAAAAGAGAAATTATGTTAGTATTTGGGGCTGTGTGTTTTCTAAGGACATGTGAAGTATCACCTTTCGACTGCTTTTGGTAGATGAGCCCCTAACTAAATTTATGTGTTAATTTTCTGCTATTGAATGAGTTGGTGAAAAGTACTTGCCTTAGTTTTCTTCTGTAATATTAGTTAGGGGTTCAGCTCTGACTGGAAGAACTGTCAGGGCCCTGAAATACCCTTGGTTTTGGGTGGATGATAGAATGGATGACTTTCAGCCCAAGGAGAAGTAATAGTTTTCAGCTGTGAATAAAAGAGCTGACACAGATTTATTTACCTATAAATTGCAATCTCTCTTGACTGTAAGACTCTTTGGAGATGTGAAACTGGATCCCCAAAGTGCAGAGCTGTTGGTGTAGCTGGTGTGCCTTCTGTACCCATCCTGTGTGGGAGTGGGCAGTGGGTGGGGAAGGGAGGCTTTGGGAGGGCTGGGTGAGGAACACAAACCGCAGGTGTGCAGGCACCAGCCCTCTGGGGCTCCTCAAAGGTTTATCCTGCTCTAAAGGGAGCCTTTCAAAGGCCTAACACCTCAGTTTCAGCTTTGAGCCTTCTGTCTGAGGTGAAGGCTCTGAGGGGCTTGGAAGAGCCCTGCTTTGCTCTTCAGGCAGCTGCATTATCCATCTGTAGGTTCTCTTCCCTAATATTTGCACTGGGAATCTCCAGGGTGGTGGAGAACATGGATTGCCCTGGCCTTTAGCTGAGCATGTTGGATGTTTTTGATGCAGACTTTGTTTATTTTTTCCCCTAATCTGTCTTTGCTCCTTTGGGATTCTCCTTTTGCAGTCACATTGCATCCCCAGGTGGGGAAGGGAGCCAACCATCAGCTGCCTTTAGTACTGGAAACTACTGTAATGTAAAAACTGCTGCATGTAATTGATTTGGGTGAAGGTTTGTGAGAGCTTAGTGAGACTGTGATATGGAGACCAAAAATGTCTGTCTCTTGTTTTTTCCCAGGAACTTTACATTGCTGTGGGAATATCTGGAGCAATCCAACACTTGGCTGGAATGAAAGACAGCAAGGTATGTGAAGGTGGATGTACTAGAAGAGATTTTTGAGGAAGGAAGTGAGCTGACTCCCTTGCTTTTGCATCAGTGCTTTAGATGGTTTTTGTATTTCCTGCTGCTTTAAAACACTCTTTGACAAAAAAAGATACTGTGGCAAAACATCTCATGCAGTAGCAGAACCTTTGCACTACAACCCACAGTGATCAGTGGAAGCTGCTAATTTACTTTGTTTAAAAAACCCCACCCAAAGCACATATGCCTGAATTCTATACAATTGTTCCATTTGCCTTAATTCCAGACTATGACATATTAATTCATGCATAACAATGCACAATTTGAATTATGAACTTACTATTCCATAAAGTAAAAGATGTCTCTGACATTCTTGCATTTAGCCATTCAAATGGAAACCTGCAATAAAATGGAAGTAAAACTTTAAAAGGTTTAACTCATTAGCTGCCAAAGCAAATAATCCAAAATTGGAATTGCCCGTTTGGCCCACAGTGCAGTGTTTGAAAAGAGGAGCAGAGTTACCTGATTGATACTATCGAATGGCAGACATCAAAAACTGGAGGTCCTGCCCCCAACAGTAATTTTTTAAAAAGGCTATGTGGTTTTTTTTCTATTTTCAGAGAATGAACTTAACCAAGCCACAGTTTTGAATAGTTTATAAAGCTGAGGAAGAGGGTTTCAAAACTTTTCAGGTAGTTTTTTGTATTTAACCAGCAACAGACCAGTGAGTTTGTGACTGGTCATTGCCCTCAAAACCAGCCTGTGTGGAAGGATAATCTCTGCTTTCTTACAATTTTTTTCCTCATGTATTATATAAATATTTTTTTGAGCAAATGATAAGCTTTCTAAAAGCAGGGACCTGAGTGGTGTTAGCATTAGTTGATGCAGAGGAGAAAAAACCAAAATTCAAGCTGTTAAGGGTGTGTGATGGGCAGAGGTGAAGGTGTCTCTTGAGAAGTGGGAACTGTGGCAGTGCATTCCCAAGGGCTCTGGTGAACAGCACTGCCACAGTTCTGCCACATTGCTGCCTGCAGTGCAGCACAGGGGAGTCCAGGCACAGCCACGGCCACCTGGGCTCCTCTGGCCCTGCTGGGCCACAGGTGGCTTCGTTTGGAGCTTTGTTTGCAGCAGCTCGGGCTCCAGCTGTGCCCCAGGCTGAGTGAGGACATGGGCAGGTGGGCTGAGCAGCAGCCATTGCCTGAGAACGGCCTATTGGAAGCTGCATAGACTTGATGTGACCCTCTTTGTGTTCATCTGCTACCTTAGCTCAGTTCAGACTGCCAGCAGCACTGGGAACCTCCGACTTGAAAATCTAGAATTTCCTTTGGTACAAAAACACTGAGCAGTGATATTAACCTGTACTGTCACAGCAAAACCTCTGCTTTTATGGCTTTTCCAAAGGTGTGTTTGATATTTTGAGGTATTCTGCTATAACAAACAAGGACAGATGAAATTAGTTGATATGAGATGCTTATTTAACCCTTCAACTTCTCCCATATCTGAGTTTTTTAGTGTAAGCTGATGTGTCTGTTGTAAAATTCAGATTTAGTTACTGGTATTTGGAATGTGTTCTGTCTTCCTTTCAGCTAAGACATTTAGGTGGGGTAGTTATGGAGAAGATCCAGTTTTCCCAAACAAAGAATTCTGCAGCCATGGGAGCTCTCTGGAGTGTCCCCTGTCCTCCCTCAGCACATCTGGCATTGTGAACTTGCACACTTCAGGATATCTTTTCCAAAGCAGTCAGATGCTTTCTACCAAGTGAAATGTATAATTTATTTGTTCTTTTACAGCAAGGTAGAAAATGCAGCTTTTGAGGAGACCTGAAGAATTGTTGTTGCTTTCTTTCCTTATTTCTAATGCCCTCATGAGAGTTCCCCTATCTTTTCTTACTCAGAGATTTAACTCACAGAGTTCTGTTGTGAGCAGGGTGGTGCTTTTGCTGCTCACCTGAGTTAGCAATGAGGTAGGGACCCAAATCTTGCTGAAGTTATTTCAGCTAAAGGAGACAGAGGAAGGACTAAGCTGCCAAACCAAAGCTTCAGACAGTTTTGCAAGCAATTTGTTAATTATTTTTGTGCTAAGGACAGAGCTGGCAGCCCCTGTGGTGCTGGCCTTGGCTGGCTTCAGCATCAGCCCCTGTGGATGGTTCTGCAAGGAATGGCAGGGCCTCAGAAGGGTCAGAGAAAGGCTTCACTGGGCCAGTCCCCTCAGGGATCACAGCCTGGATTTGCTCCCTGCACTGCAGCTTGTCTGGGGAGCCTTGCATTTGCAAAGAGGGGTAACTGAAGTAAAACTGTGAAAGAGGAGAGCTCTGGGGAGAACATTTCAAGGGCAGCATTGCTGCAGCACTTGCATGTCCTTGGCCAGAGGGCAGGGCAGTGCTCTGGGTACTGCTTGCATTTGTGGTGGGGTCCTCTACAGGGACTCTCAGGGGACAAATGGCCAAGAAATAACATTGCTGGGGGCAGGATTTGTAAATGTTCTTCTTTGAATTACTGCCACTAGGCCCCTGCTTCCCGAGCCATTAATTTTGTTGGATTTTCAGTGGAGGGAGTAGAACAGAGCAGGGAGTTGTGGTTCCCTGGGTGTGGCAGTCAGTGCCTCAGCTGCCTGTGGGGTCACAGCTGTCCCCAGCCATTGTCCCTCTGGCACTGCCCCACTCTGTGCTCCAGGCCCCTGCTTGGTGCAAGGCTCCTTCTGGCAGCTGCTGGCTTTGCTCCAGGGTTCTTTTCCCTTCCTCTGCAGAGTGTCCCCTGCCTGTTGCAGATTTTGATGGGGACACCCAGCCATGCTGATCTTGCTGGGAGCTGTCACAGGCAGTTCAGGATGATTCAGTGTAGGGCAGGGTTTAAACCAAGATGTTTTCTGGATCATTGTGTTGGGATTTGTTGTGCTGTTTTCTACTGTGTGACAAACTAAATGCTGTCCCATTTTAAGTACAGAGGCCTTTGGGCAGGGCTTCATTGTGCTTGTTGTAAGTGCTGCCTCCAGGTTAGTTCTGCAGTGGTGCAGCCTAGAATGTGCAGATAATCCTTTGTAGTAATTTTTTTTAGGTTTTTCTACAGGGAAGGACAGCAGAGATGTGTATGATGAGCAGGGAAGGAAGGGTTTGTGGCTTTTTTTTCAGGGGGATTGTGGTGTATGTGGAGGGAAGGAGGTGCTTGTTTTTGAGATGGAAAAATATTAAATGCCCAAATAAATCTTCTGCTTCTGGGGGCTTGGAGAGAATACAGCCCATTTCCTGGCTAAGACCTGGCCCTGTAATCCAGCCCCAGAGGATGATCAATATCTAGATTCATATGGTGCTTTAACTTTGCTTGCAGACCATTGTTGCTATTAACAAGGATCCAGAAGCTCCAATTTTCCAAGTGGCAGACTATGGACTGGTAGCAGACTTATTTCAGGTGAGGCTAAACTTGATGTAAGGGTCACTTTGGGAGAGCTGACAGGGGCTTACATAATATAATCCAATGAGTGTTAACCATGTCTGTGTGAGGGTGTTTGTTGTTTAAACATTTGCTTTCTGGTATCATGATTTGCATGCTTAAAATCAAATCTCTGCCAGTAGGTTGTGTTGGGGGGGTGTCACAGCCAGCCTGCCTCAGTTCCCTCAGTTCTGGTTTCCTGAGGTTGAACCACTTTGGAAATAACCACACATAGGTGCTTGCGTGTATTTTTAAGCTTCATAAAGTTTGGAAGTAGAGAGTGGGCAGGCGGTGTGATTATTTCTGCCTGGGCTTGCTGCCTCACAGGCTGATGCCCAGGAGGAGCTTGCAACTCCCTCTGGAGCTCCGAGCCAGCCCTGTCCCAGTGCCTGTGTGTGGCCACACGTGTGAGTGGCGGGAGTGGCTCTGTGGAGGCATGGGCAGAAACTCTGCCAGCACTTAATGCCATTCCTGAAATGATGCCCGCTGGCTCTGTGGTGAGCACGGGCCTCTTTGTGAGCCTGAGACAAAGTCACATTCTGAAGAAACACCATGTAGACAATTTCCTTAATAAATTTTGTACGAATGCATTATTTCCACCTAATGGAAATGTAGCTCTCTTAAATAATTAAGAGGCTTTATTCAGCAGGAGAGAAGGGGGGAGTGCTGTGAGCCTGGAGTGCTGTGCCGGGTGGGAGGGTGGGCAGTGTAAGTGCAGGGCTGGGAACTGCACAGGGTCAGTTTGTGGGGGTCAGAGGGGAACGTGCACTACCCTGGCACTGGTGTTTGCAGGCGGTGCCAGAGATGACGAAGCTCCTGAAGAAGAAGTGAGTGCTGGTGACGGGACCTGGCACTGTGGAGTAAGGGCAAATAAAGGATTTTACTGGAAAGAGGTGGGGTCGGTCACTGCGGTGTTGGGATGGTTGTTTTTTGTGTTGGGGTTTTTTGGTGGTCAGTTGCATGGCACATGAAGTGGTGGGGTGGAAGAAAGCAAGACAGGGAAAGCAGGTAAGAGAAGAAGGAAGAGCAATACAAGGCAGGAGGCTGCAGGTGTTTGTCAGTGTTTATTCCCATCTCCACACCCCTCCCAGTCACGCTCAGCCCCTGGGCAGGGTCAGGCTGGGCCCAAGCTGTCCAGCAGCTCTGTCCTGCCCCTGGCACCATGGGGCTCATGCTGGCCCTGGACTGGTGGAAGTTCCATGGTGTTCCCGGCACAGTCCGTTTGTCCCTCCAGGCCCTGTGGGTCCATACTGCCCTAAGACTGCTGGAAGGTCCATTGTTCCCAGACGGCCACTGTAGGTCCCAGCTGGCCCAGAGCTGGTGGCAGGGCAGGTAGGTCATGTGCCACAGGCACAGGGGCACACAGGCGATGCTGGCCTCGCCCCAGGCCAGCGGCCATTGCAGCAGATGCCACGGGTGTCTTCAGCACTGCCACCTCAGCTGTGGCAGCCTCATGGCCAGCGTGGTGAGCATGTCCCCACAGGAGTCCCCATGCCTCAGGCAGGCCCTATGCCTCGGGAACCCTGCCCAGCCGTGGCTCTGGGGGCCCCAGCGCCCCGTACTTCTCCTCGATCGTTGGGGCACCCTGGGGGCAGTCGAGGAGCGGCTTGAGCTGGAAGACATCAAGGCTCTCCTGGTTCCTGCGGTTGTAGACGCTGAGCCGGTGGCCCAGGTCGGGGCTGGCCCCCACCGAGCCGGCCGGGCTGGGCAGCTTCAGGTTGACGGGATCCAGCCCCTTCTGCGCCAGGCACGCCTCCTCCGACAGGGACGAGAGCAGCTCCTGCACCGCGCGCTGCCGGGCGGGCGCCATGGCGGCCCGCGGCTCCTCGCAGGCCGCGCTGCAGTCCGGGGACGAGCCCAGGGTCGGGCTGCTCTCGCTGCAGCCCCGCGTGCCCGAGCTGGCCGTGGAGCGAGAGGCGCTGCCCGACGTGAGGCTGGCCGAGGTGCCCGTGCTGCCCAGGCGCAGCGGCACCTCCACCGTGAACAGCTCCGAGGAGATGTTGGGCCGGTGCACGTCGATGGCGGCCGTGGTCACCACGCAGATGGCAGCCTCGGGGACTCCGCTGTCTGCAGGGACAGAGCACAGAGGGGCTGAGAGTGATGGGCACAGAGCCATCCGAGACACGCGCACAGCACACAGACCCCTCTGAGCCATGCACGTGTATGTATCGTGTATTATATACAGATATTCAGCAAGGCAGCACTTTTCTCTATCCCCAGCTCTCTGTTTGTTTAGAGAGATACACTGTATGCCTAGATCTGTGTGTGTAAATACAACCTGGAGCTTTAGTCAGATAGCGAGTATGTACATGTGCATAAGAAACTGCATCTACAGTCCATGTTGCTGCCTGTGTACATGGACAGGCACTAGGTACCCATGGGCCGTAGTCCCTCCCTTAAATACCTGGAATTAGCTACTGCTGCAACTGCATGCACCCCCCCCCCCCCCAAACTGTACTCGTTTTTCTGTATGTGGGTGCCCACAGGGATATACAGATACACACACATTTATACCTACACAATAACAGCCCCCCTCTCTTGAACCACTCTTTACATGATGCACACATGCCTTTTACCTACACTGGGGGCTCTACAGGCAGGGACACACAGCCTTACCTAACGCCACATACCTGCTTATACATACATGAACACACACATTTATTATATACAATACACAGGTGCAGAGATGCAGGCTCTCATCCCCTCCCCACCCCATTTTATATACGCATGGCCTTTATATACAGAGATGAGGAATTATGTCTGTATGAGCCCCATATGGAATCCATTGTACACAGACCTTCTGTTATACACACACAAGATACAGTGCCCCCTTGAAAGGCAGACAGCTGTCTACCACTAAATAAAATATATACAACCCCTCTGCCTTTCTACAGAAATGTGTACATACTTCTCTGTAGGTATATTTATTGGCTAGATCTATATTTAAGAGATGATACCTGTAGATGACCCTATCTCTGTATTTACATAGCTCACAGAATAGCTCATAGGTCACAGAATCACCAGGCTGGGAGAGACCTTCAAGATCATCGAGTCCACTGAGCCCAAACACCTCAACTGAACCCTGGCACCCCGTGCCACATCCAGGGATGGTGACTCCACCACCTCCCTGGGCAGACCATGCCAGACCTTCACAGACATATTTATTGATATACTTTTTTATTTATATACACATCTTCAGACTTTGTGGAGATCCATATATGATACAGTGCATATACATATATAGACTAATAATACATGCCTTCCCTTTAAATACATAGAATTATCTATAAATAGAAAACACCTGTGCTTTCACTCACACATATACTTACCTTTAAATATAAATATATAGATTTCGCATTGTGCGTGTATAGCTGGGGAACATAGTTATAGAGACATACAGAATACATTTTACCCATACATGAACACCCCCTCCCCTTTTAGTCTTTTGGTATGTACATCTATGTAAATACATATACACAAATGTACCTTTTTACAGCTTTCCAAGTGTGTTATGGGGATTTAGATACATATCAATATATACCACATACCTGTCTCTACACATGTGCAGACACACACATATATAACACATATATATATTTTTTATATATATATATATACACACAAGCCCCATATGTAGTACATTAGACCTATACATACATATGTACATTTTCTACATACATAGCTGTGTGTCTGTGTGTGTACCTCTAGGCACAGATATATAAAACCATATATACGTACTAGCTATAGGACAGTTGTTCTCCTCCTTTGAAAATGTAGTTATTCTTTAAATAGAATGTATACAATTACACACATGTATACTTACCTTTGTGTATGACTATTTATGTCTTATGGTGTGTATATATGAATCTGGAATGTATATACAGGAATATATATCTAACATGTATCGAATAATATAAGATATACATATAACACATGTATAACTCTGTAGCTCTACATGACACCTCCAACCTTTATACATGTTTTAAATTATATACAAACACCCTTTTATAGACAGCAAAATTTATTATAGGGGGGGTATACATAGAGATATACATCTATGTGTAATACAATATGCATCTACAGAGATGTGCCTGCCCCAGTTTAAATCCATATAACCTATACCTGCATTGACTTCTCCATGCAGGTATGGGGAGTGTGTGTGTATTTTATATATATATTATATATATATAATATACAGTATAACAAATTGCATATACAGGCACACACACTGTAGTGCATGGTCCCCCCATAACAATACATCATTCCTGTGCCTATGCAGCCATTATAGATGCACTGTGTAGTCTCCTCTTTAACCCCACACAGTTGTCACTGGCAGCTGCACAGCCTGACTTGTGTAGCAATGCACAGGCTTGTCGCCGTGTGCACATACAGGGACAATGTACGGATCAGGATATGCACTGCAGCTACACCTGCACAGCCAGACACACACATGTTACATGTACTAGGTGTTACCCACAGCCAGTGCGATGTGTGTACAGACACACACACACCTTGTTAGAGAGTGACACAGGAGTTTGGAGGTACAGAGGGAAATCCACAAACGTGAACAGTGCTGTACACCTGTACATACATGCACATACATGTTCTGTAGGAAACACTGCTGCACACATGCAGTCTGTCTCCCCCTCTCCCTTTTTTATACACATAATCCTTAGATGTCTCCATACAGATATGGGCAATCTGTGCATACATAAGCTCCGTACAGAATAATTAACACACACACATACATGTATGTATATACATACACACTAATACATAACCCACCCCCTAAATACATATAATTATTTATTACTAAATAACAAAGATCCCACCTCTCTATGTGTGTATATTTATTTGTAAGATGCATGTATTTATACACAAATATATATTAAAAATACATTGTAACTTTGAGAGCTTAGATATATCTTTATTGCTATTTGTATAATGGGGGTTAATATCAAGGGACCTGTGTATATATACACACACATCTGTAAATAAATAGGATATGCCTGTATATACCTGCTCACTATATATATAGGCACACACACAGAGTCTCTTGCACACAATTCTGTAGACATACAGGCAATGTGTACATGGATGAAGAGTCCCCTGTAAAATACAGCATACAGACATATGGACTTTGATACATGGAACACACAATACTCCCTCTGCTCTCCTTACATAGAACACAAATCCCCACATGTCAGTATATGTACATACACACACCTATAAATTTGTGTGTACATACATACACAGCAACTGCAGCTATAAGGATATACATGTACAGTACATTATACCTAACACCAATTATACATATTATGCATGTAAAATTATATTACCTCCCCCTTTTAGTGTCTCTCAATGTGTATTAGGGGGATATACATCTATAAACAGTACCACAGACCTGTGCATATATCTCTCTGTATACACACACACAAAAAATAAAATACATGGGTATATAGAGGGTGTCCCCCCCAAATTTAGATATTAATTTATCCACAGAGATGGGGGAATATAGGTGTGTATCTGCCCCATACACAGGATACAATGTATATATCTGTAATGCTTACCTACACACAGACTCACATATATGTGTATCTTTGTAGATACCTGGGCAATGTATAAATACAGGGATACAAATATGAAATACATCATTGCTATATGTGAACACACACACACATTATGTATCTATGTATATGCAGTCCCTCAAACCTTTCCCTTTTTACATACCCTACACCTATGTATCGATTCATACATCTTTTTATATAGTCCTGTAGAGCTTGGGGATGTGTGTAGAGGGATAGACACGAATAAAACCAATACTTCATACCTCTATATGCATGTGTGTACATTTTTAAAATAGCTCTTTATATAATTCACGTGTCTACGGATTCATAGGCTCTCTCTCACACATACATAGTACAGACTTTATATACCCATATACATAGCTTTGTATATAGACATCCATATTTTTGGAGGGAATGTCTCTATGCATACATTTCTCTATGTTTCCCCTACATAATACATCTACATATGTACACATATTCTATATATAATACATTTGTCTCTATATATACACTCATGTCCTTTCTAATGTATAAACCATATACATATTTAAACAGGCTCTCACATGCCTACCCACATATATCTCTCCCTGTATCTATATATGTATCGTTACTTATATTTATACATATACAAAATACTAAAGTAGTACACAGATCTTTACCTGTCTTTGTCTGCATATATATGCATAAATAGCTTCTATACATTTACAGATATAGCATAAACCTATATATAAAATTCCATGTGCCTATATAATTATAGAAAAACAAGTATATATTTTTAATATGTAAGATATACACATAATAAACAGCATGCATAAAATAGATTAAAAAGATATGTATATGCAGACAGTCTTATACACACTTGTAAAATATATATAATTATGTTTTAAAATAAAATATGTAGACACTCTTTCCCCTTTGTGTCTATGTGGGGAATTTATATATATGGGGATATATTATATATTCATGATACACACAGAGAGATAGATCCATATTTATGTCATACATATGATACATATTAAAAATATACATATATAGCCATTCACACCCCCTTGATTTATATGACCTAAGATATATAAAATAGAATATACAGTTTCTCTACACATCTATAAATATGTGTCTATCCCCATACATATGGGATAGACATACATATATGCCTTACTGCAAGTATCTTTATATGGACTGGGTACAGACTACATGTATGTATATACAGACTACACAGTCATATCCAACACACAGCTCTCCATCTATGCATGTGGCTGTAAATACACCATACATTACAGCTCTATATGCACACACATATAAATGTAATGCATATAAAACATAAATCTATAGACACAAACATGTACAAATGCCTTTACAGATCTTTAACTACACAGGACCATACTGCAGCCATATATGCACATGTCCTGATCTATGAACATACACAGAAACTGTCCTCAGCAAGCACATCTCTCTGCCCAAAGACACAGTGTAGATATTCAATGCAATATCCTTGTGCTCAGAGAGTCACCAAATGGTTTGGGTCAGGAGGGACCTTCCAGCCCACCCAGTGCCACCCCTGCCATGGCAGGGACACCTTCACCATCCCAGGGTGGCCCTGGGTACTGCCACGGGGCTGTGCCAGGGCCTCGTCCCCTCAGCGCTGCCATCCTGGCCCAGGGCAGCTCCAGGGCCCCCTCGGAGTCGCTGCAGCAGTGTCACGTCCTGCTGACGCTGATCCTGCCGGGGCCAGAGCTGGGCCAGTTCTGCAGGTGGGGCTGAGCTGATGCTGATCCTGCCGGGGCCAGCTCTGCAGGTGGGGCAGAGTGGGGCAGGCAGCTCCAGGTCCTTTCCGCAGGGCTGCTCCCGATCCCTGGCTGGGGCTCGCGCTGGGGAGTGCCCAGGGACAGGGCCAGCCGCTTCCCCTTGGCCCTGCTGAGTGCCGGGAGGATTGAGGAGCCCCCTCTCCAGCCTGCCCGGATCCCACTGAATGCCAGCTGGGCTTACAACCAGACACTCACTCCCTTCTGGTTAGTATTTATGTAGCCTCAGCTCCACCATATGAATCTACTTCCGTTTATATACAGGATTAAAGATATGCAATACATTATACAGAGAGATGTTTTCATTCCTGTAATATATACACATGTATTTCTATAATATATACAATATATTCTGACCATCTCTCACACTCCCTTGTACATTTAATATATGCATTCTAATATAATATCTCAGTATGCACAGAGACACAGTCTTTCCCATGTCTTTATATTTAGATAAAGCTTTACCTATATGTAGACACAAAATCAAAAATACCTTTATATGTGTATAAATATGCTTACATAGTACCCATATGGGAGGATGTGTGTATGTTTGGAGAGACATATATGATACATTATATACATACATGTACAAACATGTGTATGTTTACTTACATCTTTATCCATGTATATGTATCTGGGTTTGTGTGTGTATATAGATATGTGTATCTATATATATGGATATATAGAATACAGTATAGATTTATATACCTACGCATACATTATATATACACTAAGCATATCCTTTTATAGAAAAATATATTTGTATATACCTATATTTCACTATGTATGCATACTATATATAAAGTATGTAATACATTCTACTTATGTATATATACACACACCCCTTGTGTATATTCTATATACGTGCATATGCAGGCACACACACAAAGTTTTCTTTCCTATAACGCTGTATATATATAAGGGGATGTGTATGTGGAGATACACAGTTATAACACATCATATTTAAGCACACACATGTTTTTAATACATATATAAAATGTTATATTCATAAAGGGGGGTGTGCACACCCCCACCTGTCAGAGCCTGCCTTGCTCAGCTCCCCCTGCCCTGCTGTGCTGGCAGCCAGAGCATGGCCAGCTCCAGCTGGGCTGGGCAGGGCAGGGGCTGTGCAGAGCCCCCAGCACAGGCAGAGCCCCCCGTGCTGCCCAGCAGGGCTGTGCAGAGTCCCCAGCACGGGCAGAAACCCCCTGCCAGCAGGACTCCTGCCAGGAACATCCATTTGAAGGCTGCCCTCGGGTCAGGCCCAGCCGCTGAGGTTTCCCACCATTCAGTTTAACCTTTCTGAAAGGTTCCCAGCATGGTGCTGGGCTAAGCTGTCTCCCCACTTCTTTTCTCTGCATTTATTTTGTCCCTACTGTTCATTCTCAGATCCATTTGAAGTGCTCTGTGAGCTGGACAGCCCAGCTACAGGGAATTAACCCCTCCCAGATCTCTGAACTATCCTGAGTTACATATACAAGTTTGCAAGAGCAAACTCGAGGCCTTTCAGAGAATGACTGTTGGCACACACTTCCATGGACCAAACCAGAAGACTCTGTGGTGGGTTTCATTTCCAGGACAGATCTACAGCACTGCCCAGTCTCACCTGGTTCACAGCACACGAGGCAATGCAAACATTCCACTCACGTTTGTGTTTGTAAGCAACACTCACCACTGCTGGGCTCGTTGTAGTATCGACTGATGTAATTATTCATGTCATCCTCTGAAAGAACAGAAAAGCAGCCCTTAGAAGAGCATTTATTTCATTACATGGCTGAATCCCACCCCATGGAAAGCATTCCTCTCCCTGCATGCCCAGAGCCACCTGCTCTGGATTTTTAGGCCACAAGGCCTGTGTGCATCACACCCTTTCCCAGCTGTGGCTGCAGCCAGCACAGGGACTGGATTATCCTTTGCCACAGTCCTCTGCAGCACCAGCCTGGGAATGAGGCACTTTGGGCTCCAAAGGAAAGGTGCTCTGTGATCTTCCCAGAGGCTGACACAGGGCTGGCCATTTCCCTCGCTCTGTGCGACAAACACAACCCTGGCCTTTCCCTGGTCAGCAGGGACCTCCCGGCCCAGCCAGGGCACACAGATAAACCTGGATTTATCCTGACAGGCTGAACCAAGGGCACCAGCACAGACAGCACCACTGCTGCTGCACACTGACATCCCCAAGTCACCTCCTTCCCCACAGGAGAAAGACAGGCACCATGTATGATTTTAATGTGTAATTCCCCACCTTCTAAGATAATGTCACTTCTTTTCCATTTTGAATGAATGAAGAGTTATTTTGGTGTATATAACACATGCATATAAGTATACAGCACAATATTAACATTACACTATCTGTTGGCTTAAAACCTACTATAAATAGTTTTACTAATCAAGGGTCTAATATTAAACCTGTAGCACATGCATGAGAGCTACACCTGAACTTCAACAGCAAGTTAAAAATGAAGATGTGACCACAGAATGGAAAGCAGCAGCTCTATTGCATGCACAGATTTCAGATGCTACAGATGATGGGGATTTACTGTTATCTTATGGAAAAGCAGAACATTTTACCATTGTGGAAAAAAACATAAAGTTCTCTTGTTCTGAGCGAAGGCAAACAGTGCTGCTAAGAAACAGTATCGGCAAGCCCAGAGAACTCAGGCTTCCAGGCAACCTGACCTACCCAATTTGTGGTGTATCTGTGCTCTAAAAGCACTCTCTCCTTTTAAGTGCTCTTTTTGATACCATGTTTCAGAAAGCCGTGCTCATCCCTTTGAGCCAGATTTCCTTCGGCCCCCTGGGTCTCTGTGGCTACAGTCCTGCCTCATCACAGCACATTGCGGTTTGCAGGTGAAAGAAACAGATGTTTTCTGGGGAACACTCTCCTCACACAACAAGACCCAAACCACCAAGCACTCTGTACCTGAAATAGCTGCACTCATAAGAAGGCAATCTAACCTGACACTGAAAGGAAATGTCGTTGTTTTCCTGGTTTCATTGGATCTTAAAAGCTTTTTCGGCCCTTGTTGATCTTTAAATGCCTGCAGTCAGAGGTGTGCTTTGTGCTAATGTCTGAGTTTAAAAAAGAGGCCTCAGAGTAGCTCAGGGCAATGCCACTGAATTAGGAGTACATTGCAAGGCTTTTCAGCTATCTGCTACTAAAATACACTTCATTTCAGTCGTGCATAATTGATACTCTCAGTGCCACCAAATCTGCCAGCTACAGACACAGGTTCTGGTTCAGAGAATGCCTCTGGAGCTGCACTTCTGGCAGGGCACTTTCGGCATCTTGGAGTCCAATTCTAAGCAGAGAAATGAAAACAGCACAGCACTTTGGCTGGATGAGGGTCACCCCCATGGCACCTGACAAAAGCCACCAACAGGGGCCTTGGGTGCTCCCAATACAGTCTCTCCAAAAGCCAAGATGCTTTGCATCACAGAGAGGAAACGCTTGGAGAAGTCACTCACCTGCTTTTTGTGTCTCAAAGACAATGCTCAAACCAAGGCTTCCTTGGGACTGCACACTCCGATTGCCCTGGCCCCTGTGTGCCAGCTGACAGAATGAACCAGGGCACTGCTCCCAAACACAGCAGCTGGGTCCAAGCCGAGCTAGCAGAGAACCAGGCTGCTCTGTATGGCAGCAGTGGGCACTGCCAAACACCTGGAGAGGAGCTCCAGAAATGCCCTGCCCCTGCTCCCTGTGAGCTGGCCTGGCTCTGTGTGCGACCACTGGCACACAACACTGGGGGAGCTCCCAGCTCCTACTTTAATGTTATTTTGTGATGGCTTTATTAATGTTATTGCTCCCCACTGCTGATCTATTTAGCTATAAATTAAAAATATATGTATAAATACATCCATGTGTGCATATGTATGTAAATATAAAGTACATATATTCAACCTTAAGTAGTTTCTTACAAATAAAAACCAATAAACAGTAATGGAATAACAGCAGCAGAATAAATATTTCAACAACAGATTAAGTTTCTGAATCATTACATTAAAGCAAACTGACAATTAACAAACTCATCTGAATCATATGGGAGTCTCAGCTGCTTTGGGCATTGAAGGTTATGAACAATTCCAGTTACCTCCCATTATATTCTACATTGCTGAAAAAAGGAGTTCAGAATAGTGCAACAAATACCCAACTGAAAGCACCCATCTGTGCATACAAAACGTACCCACAAAGCCACAGTTGTGCACAGCACCACAGAACACTGCTGAAGGGATTGTGGGGGTTCCCAGATGAAGTCCCTGCTCGGAGTGGGGCTCCCATGGGATCAGGATCAGCTGGTGGCACACAGGGAGTTTGTAGGAGCAAGCAGTGAAGACCAGCTTTTACACAAGGGGCTGAGCACTTGTATTATTTACACTCTACACAGTGTTTTCTGCTGTCAATCTAGTCCAGTTTCAGCTGCAGAAAGGAAGTTGTCTTAAGAAGTAGTTATTTCTTCACAATTTCCATGGGTTTTTTTTAAATCCTTATTTTAAAAAACATTATTTTACTTCTATCACCATGGTATTTTCAGGATCCACATTTAATTTTTCTCCTTTCCTAGAAATAAATCCATCTCCTCCAATACACAGAAATGTTACCTGTATTTCCTTTTCCAGAAGACAGACCTTGCATCTTTAGCTATAAAGATACCCAAATGGTATTTACAGCAAACTAAAAAACTGGCAGTAAGCAGAAAGGAAAAGCATTCCCATCCTAATTCCCATGAAAATGGCAATCTTAGGAAATGTCAGTAGACGGTGACTGGGATTCTCTTGCTACATGTACCAGCAGGAATCACAGAACTTTCTGTTGGAAAAGCCCTTTGAGTCTACCAGCAACACTGCCACTAAGCCATGTCCCTCTGTGCCACATCCACCCTTAACAAATGGCCCCAGGGAAATGTGGATGACAGGAAATTCAGTGATGAAGTTCCAAAAGGTGTGAGCTGAGAAGGAAGAGTGTGGCAGCTCTTCCCCATGTGAAAACCTGTGGTGAACAAGGATTTCTCTACAATCCTCCCTGCAGAGGGGGAGCATGGAGGCAGTGAGAGCCTGGGGAGGGATTCAGCTGAGAGTTCTGCAGAGCAGGGGAAGGAAGGAAGGAAGGAAGGAGCGGAGGGAAGGAGGGAAGGAGGGAAGGAGGGAAGGAGGGAAGGAGGGAAGGAGGGAAGGAGGGAAGGAGGGAAGGAGGGAAGGAGGGAAGGAGCGGAGGGAAGGAGGGAAGGAGGGAAGGAGGGAAGGAGGAAGGAGGGAAGGAGGGAAGGAGGGAAGGAGGGAAGGAGGGAAGGAGGGAAGGAGGGAAGGAGGGAAGGAGGGAAGGAGGGAAGGAGGGAAGGAGGGAAGGAGGGAAGGAGGGAAGGAGGGAAGGAGGGAAGGAGGGAAGGAGGGAAGGAGGGAAGGAGGGAAGGAGCAGAGCTGGGGAAGGAAGGAAGGAGGGAAGGAGCAGAGCTGGGGAAGGAAGGAAGGAAGGAGCAGAGCTGGAGCTCTCTGCAGCCCACAGCAGAGTTTGCCAAGCAGTGTGGGCTGACAGCTCCAAGAGGGGAGGCAGCAGAGACCACAAAGGGACAGTGGGGCTGACTCCAACACCATCAGAGCTCCCACCCCCAGGAGGGAATGTCTGACTGGAAAGCTGCTCAGACTCTGCCCCATCTCACATAAACCCGGCCTGCACTGTAACCAGCCCCCCTGCAAGGCTGCTCACTGCAGTGCAGTCCCAGCTCTGCCTGCTGCCCAAATCCCAGTTATTGAAAAAACGTGTGGCTCTCAGTCAGGATCTGTCTGACAAGCACTGGATTTTGTCTGATGAAGGTTTCCAAGTTATCTGCTTGTTCTTTTCCTGCAGGACTCCAAGCACACACTGCAATGGTTCAGGGAGTAATAAACTACTTAGAGTACAGTGCCATATAATCTCATCTGACCCAAGAGACAACATTGCAATCTCTCTCGGCCCCATAAAAACCTCATAAATTTAGTGAAATGTATAAATGACATTCCACCCAAGGCAGAGCTCTTTCAGTTCTATAATGCCTCAACAGTGATCTTTAATTGTTTCATCAATGCCTTCATGAGTGATCTGCAACTCCCCTACATACAAGAAAAGGCTTTAAAAGGGGGGTTTTATTTTGAAATATTTCATGATTAGAGTATTTTATTTTGTATTTTTATTGCCATTGGTTGTACTGCCTTCTGTCTCTCCAAGCTGAATTTTCTGAACTGGAAGGTTCTTTTTTCTGCTGTGCAGCCTCCCACTGAGGAAGTAAGTCCTCAGAGTGATGTCTCACCCCAACTTCCTCCCAGAAAAGAGTCTTTACTAGGAGGTTTCTAAAGAAACAGATCTTTCATCTGTTTCAACAGGAACCAAGAGCAGCCAGCTGGCACTTTCCAGGAGACTTCCCCTGCCTTTGGTTTGAAGACAGATTGCTACATTACTGCAAGCTGCAGTAGTCACACCACTGTTCAATTCACACACACATCCAGTCCCTGCAGAGGCTGGATGGATGCCTGGGCACATGGATATTCCATCTTGAGAGCAACTGTGAAAGTCAGCTTGCAGAGACAACAGAGCAACAGCTTCACACTGGTTCTAAGTAAGAAATCATTCTGTGGTCAAAGTCATTGTGCAGAAGGAAACCTGGGATATGCAACAGGCTCCACTATCAGCAGATGCTGCTGGGACACAAACTCAGAATGCTGACAACAGATGAGGACTTTGGGCTTCACTTGAGCAGATGATGCAGCAAGAGCACTGTGAGCTGGCTGGAGCAGGGCTGGGATGGCACAGCTCTGTGTCAGGGGGGCACAGCTCTGTGTCAGGGGGGCACAGCACGGCCTGGGGGACTCTCAGTGCTCTTCCCAACCTTGTTCCCTGAGTATGGATCAGCAGAGCCACATCTGAGCTGGCTCAGTACAGTCAGCCTGAAGCAAACTCAGAGAACCTGGTTTGTCTCTGTGAAACAGCAACATTGGCCGAGTCTAAAATACAAAGCTGAGGAAGAATATGGCTGCCACCAAAACAATCATCAAGATAAGAAAAAAATAAGCAAAAAGATTCAAGAACAAACTGTTATAAACTGGCAACAAATAAATGTAATCTGAGAATTAGGAAAAGACTTGTGACACTTGAGAACAGGCGTCTGGCAGGGCAGCAGAGGGCAGAGCAATCACTGCTGTCAGGGGAGCACCATCTGCTCATGAAAGGGATCCTTCTGAAAGGCTGCATGCTTGGACAGTGGAAAGCATTCCAGTTCTGTGTTCCCCTACCTGTCAGCAATGTCTTCACACCTCTTCACATTAATGATGAGAGACAACTTCACCCTCACAGCCGTGACTGTAGGCTCACCCCTTCTGGGAGTGAGCAGTTTCTACCCCACCCATTTGGTGACTATGAAATACAAGAGCCTAACTCCACTAACTGCACACACATTTCTCTAAGTGTTGCTTAAGGTTTAATTCCTTTGATTCCTGCCTGGCTGGTCAGTGCACAGAGAACCACAAAGCCTCCAAGAGGCACCTAGAGAGAAGCTGAAGTGGGGTGCACTTCCAGGAGTAGACTTCAAAGTAGATACATTTCAGCATTTGAAAATAACCATAAACTATTTTTTATCTATTGTTTTGCACTAACAGGGTTCTTTTAGAGCACTAACAGATGATCACCAAAGGAACTGGCTCAGAGTTTAAAAGCATCCAACCAGCATAGACTGCCTGGCAAGGAACAACTGACAAAACCCTTCCCAGTGCCCTGCTTTGCCTTCTCAGACAGCTTATGAATAATGTTAAGGGAAGCCCTCTGAAACTCCACAAATTTTCATGGTCTCCTCCCAATATCCTACTTTCTTCACTTACAAAACAGTGGGTACCTACAGGGAGGGCAAGCTTTACTTTTCTTTAAAGCATAATCATAAATTGCAGCAGTCCCCCAATGCAAAAGACTTACTGCTAACCCCATAAAAATGAAAATTGGACTCAGAACAGTTAAAAAAAGGTTTTTGGCGATGCAAAGTTCCGGTTCTTGCTCAAAGGAATAGAAGGGTGGTATATTAATCTTACAATATGGCAGTACTGTAGAATTTCAAAAACCAAAATGATATATGCAGGAAAATGTGGAATTTCCACTAGGGACTCTAATTCATATGTTATGGGAGAGATTAAAGAGTAATAAATTTTGGAAGGAAGTATTAATGGCTAGAGGGGGCACTGTGAACCTGGCATTCCCTGAAGCCTGGAACTTTGTATACCAAACACTAAAAATGATTTGAGCAGAACAAGAAAACATTAGCTGTTATTCTCACCATGACCAGTTACATACTGCATGGGGTAAGAACTCCTTTATAATTTAGAGATTAATAGATAGGATGATATCTGCCATTATGTGAAATGGCAACCATCTCTGGGAAGAAAGGAGCACTCAGGGTATTTCCGTGCTCTCAGAGAAAGGCTGACCACAATGCTCCTGAACATCATTAGCGATGCTGCTGTGCACTCACAGGCAGCAGCTTTCAGCCCAAGCTCTTCACAAACAGAGCTGAAGTGCTCTGAGAGTGCAGCAAATGTCAGAGCTCTGCCCTGGGTTTGCAGCTCCTCCAGCCCTGCCCTTCTCTGGGGTCTGTTTGTTTCCTGCTGTTGATACTGGTACCCTTTGACCTGCAGGCTGAAAACTCTTTCAAGCCTTCACATTTGTCTGGTCTGGAGATAAAATTCTTGACAAGAGAATTAAAACCTCAATTCAAAGTAAATTAAAGGTGAAAAAGATTCCTGCTTCTTTACCATATTAATTAGGAAATACCATATATCCATAGATTTTCCACAGTGTTTATTCCCACTGTGTCAGGAGGTCTCTTGGTGAGCTGCACTGCAGAGACAGAAGTGGGAAGTAGCAGCCAGCTCGTGGTTCCCAGAATTAGCACAGGCCTGGCCTTCAGGAGGAGGCATGAAATGTAAGCTGGGGAGTTAAGGGACTCCTTCAGAGCCCACTGTCCATCTGACCAGAGCTCTTGCTTCTCCCAGTCTTGTACCTGCATTAAGGCACTTTAAATACAAAGAGCAGGAGATCTGCTGCAGGAAAATCTGGGTGAAAACATGGATTTGAAAACTCCCAAATCAGCCAGCACACACAGCGCTCTCCTGGTGCAGGTCACCGTGTATCCTTACACAAATGTGCAGAGGTGCTGCATGTACCATGTGATACTGGGGTTACCTGACTCACTTTACTGAATGCTGTAGTAAATGGTTGCACAAAATCCTGTGTAAATACCAGAGACAAGCTACGGCTGCCCCTGAGGAGCCTTAACTTACGCACTGTCCCATAAAACTTCCAGGTTGGGAAATGAGTAAAAAGTCTCAATGCTTTCTTATTCCATCAGCCCTTCATGGTGAAGAATTCTGCACTGAATGTTTCCATTGTTCAATATAGATGGGGGAAATAAGATTAGCCTGAGATGGAATATCCCATTTTCTCATGCAGTATGTTCTCTAGCCAACTCAAGCTTGCTGGTTTGGCAGAATGCAGAGCTCTCTGAAGACAGTGATTTTTTCGAAGGCTGACAAAGTTTCATTTGGCAAAAACACCAGCATTCCATTCCATCCCCCAGCCTCAGGTGTTGTATGTAGGGGTAATGTTCTGCCAGAGCATAAAAGAACAGCACATCAGAGCGTGTTCTGCCAAACAGCTGAATGGTGGCTTTGAACTGCTGCCTCCCTCTCCACACTGAGGTGACCTGGTCCCTCATTTCTCCTCTCCCTAGCAGTGCAAGGGGCCATGGCAGGCATGTTCCAGAGCTCACAAGTGCCAAGTGGCACTCAGGATGATTAGCTGCAGCCCTCACTCTGGAATCTTTAAGGATGAAAAACACAGCTTAGAGAAAAGGGTTGCAAAGCAATCCCTAAACGTGGTCTGACACACAGGGTAACTTGCAAAATATAGCCCTTGACCCAAAGGTTAAAACATGGGAAGCCCTGCAGGCAGCACAGCCAGTGTGACTGCAGGAGAGCACAGGAATTGTCCTGTCTGCCTGTGCTCTGCAGAGCCACATCTCTGATATTTCACATGCCCCAGCAGGTGGGGAGATGGGAGATCCCACCCAGAGGACATGGAGGCCCCTTCAGCCATGCCCTGCTGCCCCCTGGCACAGCACAGGCAGCTCTGGCTGACACCTGCACTGCTCAGGAGGGCGCAGAATGAGCGGATACTGCCAGCATGACAAAGGGAGGATGGAGAAAGCTGCTGCAGCCACTGCCAGCCCATCACTGGGAATAAAAGCTGGTGCCAGAGAGCTGGAGAAGAAAGCCCCAGTTGAGGTGGGGAGGGAGAACAATGAGGCAGGGCTGGCCCAGGATCCTTACTGCCTTCTCCAGCTGTGAGCTGAGATTCCCAAGTTACACAGAAACAATCCCTGAGCCAGCACTGCAAAATAATCCCAGAAATGCCATGTGAAATCCTCTGCCTGGACTGCCTGTGCCCTGGGCTGCACACACTGAACACCACTGCTGCTCTGGGGTGTCTCGGGCACTCTGACTTGGGCCCCAAGGGATGACAGACTACCACACACTGCTGCAGAACACAGGGAATTTCTCCTGTCCAGCTCCTGCCTCATTCCACAGAAATTACTTGTTCAAATACGGTCACCCTAATTTAGGTTCTGAAAACATGCACTCAAGGCACCTACAAAGACTCTGTAAGCAGTATATACACAGGGCACAAGAAACATTACCTCTGGTACTTTTAGATGATCTCCAGGAATTCAAAATTTATTCTGCAAATTCAGTACAAATGTTTAAATATAACATAACTGCACCTGACCCAATAAGTGAAACAATCCATGTTTTCCGATTTGTTCAGTCTTTTTTATCAGTGAAAAGCACAAATCTCTCTAATCATGTAACCTAAGTGCAGAAATCAATCCTGAAGATTGGGAGTCTACTTTGTTGCAAGTGTGGGCAGCATTTCACAGGAAGCCATCAATAATGAGTAATTCTGTTAACCTGGATGTTGGAGGGAGTACCTTGAACAGCAGAATTGTAACCCAACCTCCACAGCACTAAAATTTCAGCAAACCTCCTTACACAGGAGTGCACAACACTCTACAGTTCCAAACGTAACCCGCAAGGAACACATGCATAAATTATAATCTATCCACTGGGGAAACCTCTGAAATACTACAAAAAAGAGGGAAATGCATTTTAGGGGTCAGTCTGCTCAACTGTCTGCTTTTAAAAACAATTTCATATCAGGAATAATTAATGGCTTTACTGTAGTTACTGCTTAGATATTATAAAGTGGAAAAAACCAAAACAATTTTCTACATGCTTTCACTACTCTGTAGAAAAAGGAAAGGATTATAATTTGAAAATGTCTAACAGCTTTTAAAGTATCTGTGCCTTGAATTCTAAAGAGTTTGACCAACATAAAGATACTGTGCAAACTCTGTATTCCAACAGATCCACAGTAATTAAACTAAGATACTCAAGGAATACTAACACAGCACTAAGGCAGAAAGTGTTGTCTCCTCTGGAATATTACATTAAAGCAGGAGACATTGTGCACTCCACTGAAAGGGCTGGTGAATCACAGAAAGGAGCTTTGTCTTTTCCAGAAAAAAATCAGGTCCAGCACTTACATAATAAAATGTGATGCAAGCAGATGTAAGTGTTGTTATCCCTGAAGCACAGAGCTGCCCAGCAGAGTGCTCCTCACCACGGCCACGTGGCACTCAGACATGCAAGCAGGATGCCCACACTGCCCTTCCCTCCTTGCCTGGCACCAGTGCTGCCCTGCCCAACAGTGGCAGCTTTAGGGAACTGGTGAGAGCACAGCCTCCAGGCAAGGCAAGCCCCACAGCTGATGCAGGAGTCCTCTCCAAACCACACAAATGCAAATGGCCAAAGACTAAAACTGTTTTTCAATGTTTTCCCAATTTCCCTGCTTTTACCTGTAAGTGATTATCCTTTGGCCAACTTTCATTTGGCTGCTACTTCTCCAGTGTTTGATGGATGTGACCATGAGGACACTGGGAAGGTACATTGTAGCCATTTCTTTGGCCCTGTTTAGAACCTGCTCCCAAATACAACAGCTCCTGCCACTTGAGAGCAGATGCAGCAGTGAATCCCTGCAGGAGTGAAGGAGTTCAGTGGGATGCCCCTGTGCAGGATCCGCTGTGCTCTCACCTCGTGCAGGTCGCAGCTCAGAGATGTTCTCGGTGCCTTCGTCGTCCGAGTCTTCGGTGGCCACCACCTTGTACCTCTTGCTGCTCTGCTTGTTCAGCACGTGTGGGACCTGCAGGGCAGCCTCCCTCTCTGCAGCCAGGTCCAAGTCCTGCTGAGCCAGGTGGGCCCTCAGCTGCCTGATTTCAAACTAGAGGAAAAAACAACACCACAAACCAATGTCACATGAGCACAGCCAGAAGCTGAAATGCTACAGCTGGGGGCCTGTTACTCATCCCTGAGCACTGCAGGTCTGGTAGAACAGTGGGGCTCAGCCAGGACATGAGTCCAAGCTGGTGCTGAGCTGGACCATTGCTCACTTATCTAAAGACAATGACTGCCTTGTGCTGCTCCTCTGTTTTGCACAGCTGTGTCCTGAAGGTAATTTTGGACAATTTTAACAATTCTTACTGCAAACCTCATGTAACCTTTATAGTAAGAGACCACTTTTAACAGGCATTTAGGGAGTTAGGTTTATGACAAATATCCCTAACCAGACTTTGTAATAAGGCCTCCAGTGGAGGGAGGTTCTCTCAGCAGCACCCAGAATGGTCCTCCCTCACTAATCAGACAAAGGGAGGATACTACAGTCCTCTTCTAACTTGAAATCTTCTGTACTCAGCAGCATGCAGAAAACCCTGGGGAAAGTTACCACTTTTCTGGCCATTCCTCTCAAACATGTTAAAGAACTTCTGCAGCCACAAGGGGATTTGGTCATGACTGGTGTTATAAAGCAGACACCTGAAAACAAGAAGCCACCAGGTACAATCTGACTGAGGGATACAGCAGGTTTCGTTTTTGATGGCCACTATCTTCTACAATGCAAGAAGGAAAACAGTTTTTTTGGAGAGGCTGCAGAGACCCTTTAAACCCTTATACAAGCAGGAAAAAACTCCCTGTGCCACACAGCACAGCTGTGGGGCTGCAAGGAACAGTTTCTCTTTAAAAGAGTAGCTCTTTAAAATCAGTAGTACAGCAGTGACCAAGTCATGGCTAATTCTAGAGTTGGAGAGGGAAACACAAATGAGATGAATAACAGGCAAACACTCAAATGTGGCATTGCTGAGCCTCCCCTGGCTCAGGGCCTGCAGAGCCGCAGCAGAGCAGGAGGACACGGCAGTGCCACTCCACACCCACAGCACACACGGAACTGGCACCTCCATGCTGGAAAACTGCTGTGGAACAGCCCTGGCTGAGTGCACCTGCCTGTGCCTCACCCTCAGATGTGACTCAGATCTGCTTCACTGGCAGATTTTGGAAGCCATCACCACACCCCATTTATTCCCCTGCAGTCAGACATGGTGCAAACAGTGGGGAGGGGAAACCAGACAGAATTTCCAGAGATTCAGGAAAGGAAAAGGGATTCCAGTTTGCCACACGTGGACACTAGCTGCTTTCCAGAGCAGCTGCAAAGGAACTACACTAACTGGAAGGCCTATTGCAAAACTCAAATCTAGAAAGCCAAAGGGCAGCTCAAGCTTTCCAGATCCCATTAAAGCAGCTAATCCAGGGCTCTAACAAAGCACACAGCTTTTCCTCCATCTGCAATCCAGCTGCAAACAGCTGGCTGCAAGTGCTCACTGCTTTTAACCAAAGGCCTTCTGGCAGTGGCAGTCAGGAGTCAGGTGGAATCAGCAAATGTCAAAATACTGCCCTGCTCCCTGATTTCCTGCAATGAAGCCGCCGCAGCAGATTCTTGTTATTGTGCTAACCTACTGCTAGGAAGAACTGGCTCTGCTAACTCTGTTCCCAGCCAGCCTGAAGCATCCTGAAGTTCAAGGTACTGGTGCCAGAATGAACATAGGGAATTTCAGGTTTTATCCTTTACTTGAACAAAACAAGGAATCACAAGGAATACTTTACATTCCACCTTTAAAGAGAGAAAGGTACCCTTTCAGACACTCCTTTGGTTTAATGGAAGAAATGCACTCAAACAAATTAACCAAAAAAGCAATTTGGAGATTTTTTTCATGTTGTCTAGCTCAAACATTTTTTTTTTCTATATTACACCCTCCAAAAACATTTACATGTGTCAGAAAAAGAAATAACTGTAAATTGAAATGCTAAATTCTGGCCTAGAGGTATGGTACGATTTCCTTTTTTCACGCAAGACAAATAACCTGGCACGTGTTTTTTAACACAGACAGACAAAACTAGCTAAAAGTCAGCTCAATAACTGTCTGCATCAGATCCAGTTTAAGGAGCTTCGGTATTTACAAAAGTTTGCTGAGCATTGTAACAACCAGAAGCCTGAACGCACCACTGTGTTATACAGGTGAGAAGGAGAAACAGGGAGAGCCCAGACCAGACTCCTCCTGGGCACTCACAGTTCCTGGAACAGAGTGAGCATTTCCAAACAGCAAAGGTTATTGCCAGGGTACTGCCACGGTACTGCCAGGTTATTGCCAGGGTACTGCCCGGTTCCTGCCAGCCCTCAGCCCGCAGGGCCGGCAGCGGTTCCGGGCCCAGCCCGTGAGGGCCGCGCTCGGCTCCGGCCGCGGGGACACGGGCCCGGCGCGCGGCGCTGCTGCCACCTGCCGAGCGCAGCGGGAACTGCAGCCGCGCCACCAGCCGCGGGCACACCGGGCACGGGACACAGCGGGCACGGGGACACAGGAACGAGACACACCGGGCTCGGGACACACCGGGCATGGACGACACCGTCACAGCCACCAAACTGGGCTCCAGTGCCACCCTGTCACAGCCACCGGACTGGGGCGACATTGTCACCCTGTCACAGGCACCGGACTGGGCACTGGTGTCACCCTGTCACAGATACCAAATCTGGGTGCCAGTGTCACCCTGTCAGTCACAGACACGAATCCGGGTACCGATGGCCTCTGTCACAGACGAGAAACAGTTTTTGTTCATAAGGGATCTACAGAGAGGACTGGTTGGGTAGGAATTGCTTCCTAAGCATTATCCAGGATCCTGCAGGTGCTGGAATCCAGTGTCAGCCCCCTAAGCCAAAGGTTAAGTCTAAGGGTGTGTGCTCCTTACAGGTGAAAGGCAGCGAGAGGCTGCATGAGCAAATCAGGCTGTAGGTGCTTCTATGTACTGAAGATTATATTGCACACTGACCTCAGGCAGCTCTAATGTGCACAAGAGCTAATGAGATTGCTCTGAGATTCAGGCAGTCCAGAGCAGCTAAAATAAATCATTAGGAGGTATGCATGACAGTCTTTTTAAGGTAAAATTCTGGGCCAAGGTAACATGTCGAATTTCTATTTGCAGTAGGAGCTGATGCAGTGATCTGAGCAGACACCTGGAGCAGCACAGCTGGACTGAGGAAACCACAGTCTGTGCTTCAAGTACACCATCCTCTCCTCAGCCTGTAGGGCAGGAGCACACTGTACATATCATCAGATGACAAAAAAAAGGCATATAAACTTCAACACATGCTTTGATTTGCTTAAATTAACTCATAGGTATCAGCTCTGTGGAGGAACCTTGCAAATCTCAAAGAGAGCCAGTGAGCAAAGAAATGCTCTTGTGTAGAAGGTAACTTGTGACCAAGGAGACAAAGGTAAAGCACCTCCTGACACCCAGGACATTCATGTTCCTTAACTACACCTGCTTTGGTAGCTTCTGGTGGGTATTCACCACTAAGTTCCAACATACTCTGTAATGGAAAAAGTACTTTTGAAAACTTAATAGAATCCCAGCTGCAGTGGAACTGGGAGGGCCATCTAATCCAGCACCTTGCTTAAAGCAGCTCCATTCAGCTCAGGTTGCTGAAAGCCTGTCCTCTCAAATTCTGCCTATCTCCAGGCTGTGTGTACACAGCACCACCTCCCTGGCAAGATGCTCCAGTGCTTGCCCATTCTCACAATGAAAATGTTTGTTCTTGGATTTCACAGGAAATTTGCACATGCCATGCTTGTGTACTGTCACTGTGCACCTCCAAGAACTGTCTGGGCACACCCAGCACGATGGAGCTGAAGACAGCAACAAAGGTACAATAAATGTGGCTGATGTGAAAATACACTTATTACCAAGAAAAAGGGAGATACAGAACACTTTACAGAAGAATGAGTAACTAGATTGTCTGGCATGAAGAGAAAGTTCACCAATGGGAAATTTAAACTTAGCATTTTCAAAATTTGTTACATGCCCTCTTGCAGCACAAACCTGGCAATATTTTGTCAGGAAACAAACCAGAAATAATTATGGGGCACTCCTGAGCACTTCCTCACTCAAATGATGCATTAGGTGATTATTTCTAAGCAGGTAAATTGACAGACCTACCTGGAGCTCTAGATAACATCCCCTTTCACATGCCTGGTTTCATTAAGTGGGCCACCCATCCTAGCTGATATTTTATAATACACATGTAAGACTCAAAAGAGACTTAGCAGTGAATCATGGAGTACTCCCCTTTAATGTTCTAACAGCAGAGTAGGACTGACACAGTTTCTGAGAGATCAATGAACATTTTAGCCAGAAGCTCACTTGTGTCTAATGCAGGAGCAATAACTTTGCTCAATTCTATTAGTGCTGTCTGTACAGAATGCCCTGCCCTAAAACTCATCTGCCACTGGGATACAATCCAATGTTTATTTCCATTAGTTTAGCCATTGTTGGTAACAATAAAAATCAGGAGACAGTTGCAAACTAATGATTTATGGGTAGAATAAAACACAGGATGACCTTGGCTGCCTTCCATCCACCAAGAAAATGACTGGTAGTTAGAAATAAATTAAAATTATTGTGAGAGGATAGCATACGTTATTTCTCCGATAGCTAATTTTACCAGCTAAACAGCCCTGTCATTAAACTGGCAGCTGTTGCACAAATTATATTCCAAGATAAAAAAAGAAATTACAGCTCCCATAGTTGTTGCACTGGTAAGAATGCTGAAAACCCCATTTCTGCAGGAACTGACAGAAAAGGAGCTCTGGTGTGATGAGGCTAAGCACATAGTCCTGGCTGGGCTGTGTTCAGCTGGATGACTCTTCTGAAAGCTAAGCAGAAAATATCAGGTAAGTATATCTATTATCACAAATGGAAATTCCTTTACAGGTGATTCCAGAGAAAAAGAGCAATCTTTCTGACTGGAATTTGTAGCTAATGGAACTTTAGAACTTTGCTTTGCAATTTAAGTTATTCTAATAAAGCAAAACCATCAGCAATATACTCTGCATATTCTTGACAGTGACTGCAGTGAGACTTCTTTTTCTTTTACTCATTTTTAGAAATCCCTCAAGCTCCATTCCTGTTTAATAACCTCTTTTTTTGGCCAATGGAGAATAAATAAAAAGCAAACTATTCAAACAGCTGCAGTGGGGTACTACAGAGAACAAAGTGGTGGTCTGTGCAAGTTTAATGTATAAATATATTCCATTTTTCAGATGTACAGCTAAGCCAAAAAGCAACATGGGGCAAGAGCAACATGTTTGCAAAAGTACATCTCCAATGTCAGTCAGGAATGGAAATGTACTTTATAGTTGTGATACACCATCACTGGTCAAAAAAACCCACAAATGACAAAAGAAAGAGAATTCAAAAAGATGAGGGGAAGTAGTATCTTTCCTGCTTTTAATTTTAAAAGAGAAATCCTGGTTTTGTCTGCCTAGCATTAAGCACCAGCTTCAAATCAGCATGGGACTTCTCAGAGAACCAGCCACCAATTACTTTTGTTTTAAATCCCAAGCAAAACAGGCTAACTATTTTTCCCAATTCCTCTAACAAAATAATTAATACTTTGCTTGAAACTTTCAAAATCATTTCATCTGCAGAATAAGCCAGACCCTGAGAATTCTAACTCCAATTGCCTGAGCAGCAGCAAAGCAGTAAGGACCCAAACACTCAGAAAAGGAAATGCTGGGAAACCTTTCCAGCAGGAATGTTCTCAGCCCCACCCGTAACTACTGAATAAATGCAATTATTGATCCTAGTGTGGTCACAAAGGTGCAGCACAGGGTGAGTCCCTGCTGGGCTGCAGGGAACCAGGGTGACCTGTCTGCCCCAGCACCCCCTGCCCTGGCACAGCTGGCACCACAGGGACAGGGGAGCCTGGAACCCTCCTGGCTGCTGCTCTGCTCCGGGCACAGCCTTCTGCAGGCAAACCTTCCCCCAAACACACAAGCACAAGGAAAACACCAGGAACCAGCAATCCTTTGGAAAGCTCAGGAAAGATGATCAAACGAAGAAGCAAAAACCTGGCAGAAATTTAGACATTAGATGCCATTAGGAGCCATTTTCCCCATCAGATGCTGTACACAACAGCATGTTAATGGGAATATTATGATGATATATTCTGTTTTTCAGATGTACAGCTAAGCCAAAAAGCAACATGGGGCAAGAGCAACATGTTTGCAAAAGTACATCTCCAATGTCAGTCAGGAATGGAAATGTACTTTATAGTTGTGATACACCATCACTGGTCAAAAAACCCACAAATGACAAAAGAAAGAGAATTCAAAAAGATGAGGGGAAGTAGTATCTTTCCTGCTTTTAATTTTTGAAAAGAGAAATCCTGGTTTTGTCTGCCTAGCATTAAGCACCAGCTTCAAATCAGCATGGGACTTCTCAGAGAACCAGCCACCAATTACTTTTGTTTTAAATACCAAGCAAAACAGGCTAACTGTTTTTCCCAATTCCTCTAACGAAATAATTAATACTTCGCTTGAAACTTTCAAAATAATTTCATCTGCAGAATAAGCTAGACCCTGAGAATTCTAACCCCAATTGCCTGAGCAGCAGCAAAGCAGTAAGGACCCAAACACTCAGAAAAGGAAATGCTGGGAAACCTTTCCAGCAGGAATGTTCTCAGCCCCACCCATAACTACTGAATAAATGCAATTATTGATCCTAGTGTGGTCACAAAGGTGCAGCACAGGGTGAGTCCCTGCTGGGCTGCAGGGAACCAGGGTGACCTGCCTGCCCCAGCACCCCCTGCCCTGGCACAGCTGGCACCACAGGGACAGGGGAGCCTGGAACCCTCCTGGCTGCTGCTCTGCTCCGGGCACAGCCTTCTGCAGGCAAACCTTCCCCCAAACACACAAGCACAAGGAAAACACCAGGAACCAGCAATCCTTTGGAAAGCTCAGGAAAGATGATCAAACAAAGAAGTAAAAACCTGGCAGAAATTTAGACATTAAATACCATTAGAGCCATTTTCCCCATCAGATGCTGTACACAACAGCATGTTAATGGGAATATTATAATGATGACAACTTTTTCTGGACTGAATTATGAAGCTAATAATTTACAAATAAAGGATGCAGTACTCCTGTCAATGTCTTATGTTACTAACTGCAGCAAATTAGTACATTTACCTGATATACAGCTGAGACAGTTGTTTGGCAAGCAATTCAGGCCAGTAAGAGGGATTTAGCATGCTGTCATCTTTCCATAGACTGTATTTTTCCATAGCAGATGACACTTGAAAGCTGCAGGAGAACCTGCTCTGTTTTCTCAGACTGACTCCTCTCCCAGTGCAGCATTTCTTTGTTTGCTGTGCAGGTTGTGACCATCAGAGCTCAGATTTAGGGTGACTCTGGTCAGACATTCAGGAGTACCTGGCTCAGAAGGAAGAGCAGCAAGAACTGCTCCTGAACCCCACCTGGGGTCAGACTATGAAACTGTAACACCAAAATCGGTTCAGAGATTGTTATCTGGCTGTATAGCAAAGTTCCTAAAAACAAATGGTTTACAATTTATGATTGTCAAGACCTTTAATACAGTCTGACAGACAAAATACTGCACTGGGACTCAAGAAATCACTGATTTCCCTCCCTGGTAAAATGAGGTATAAACCATTTACCTGGCAATTTCACAACCTTGACAGAACCCAAATCACTAAATACCATTGTGCAAAGGTGTTATAAAGAGGGCAGCAGTTTTGCCACCCAAGACAGCATAGTTGGCACTTACTAATTTTTGGCAGAAGCCAATCTTAGGTTTAGGACTTGTTATGGTTAATATGAGTGACTCAAAACCAGCATTATGAAATGACAGGGTGTCTATAGCTCTCCCTAATGCATCACACAGACAAAGCAACTCCCCACCAGCAGCAGTTCATTGCAGAACCCTAGGCTGACATCCAGGAGATCTGGACCTAAACTGAAAAATCCATTTGTATTTCAAAAGTACCTGCCACAAGCCAGGAATGGTAGTTGAAGCTAGAAATCTCCAGGATTTATTTGGACTATATCTCATAGCTCCCCTTTCACTGAAACAAGAAGTAAATCACCTGGGGATCATCCTGTTGTGGTCTGATGGTCACCTCAACACTCACTTATCCCGAGCCTCAACATCCATCCCTGCTTTCTACTTTAAAGCAAGTTAGTCAAGAACTCTTTTGCATAAGACAAATGGCAAAAACTCCTGGCTCATTGCCCCAAAAATGGTTTTACACCTTTTTCATGTAAAATATATTCACTTGAGATATTTCAAACTTCACCTTCCCTTACCTCTAGACTGAATCACTGAACATTTGGGGGCCTGGGAAGAGTCTTAAATCTTGACTTGCTTCCAGGAACTAGAAGCTTCTACTGCAACATTTTGAGCTTGCCAGGAGTCTCTGACTGACCTACAGGGAAGCCACCTCTTGCATTTAAAGCGGGGAAATTCATTTTTTTAAACTGCACATCCTTTTCCTAGGAATGCTAGCTGCAGTCTCCAACAATGGCTTTTGTATGTTACTACTATGTCAAGCTAGCTGTTCTCATTTAACAAATGACATACTGGAACCATTTATTTTCTGCTGCTCACATTTGTTTTCCTCACCTCTGAAAACACAAGCCCAGCAGCAGAGGCAGCTGACTGCTGTTTGACAAATACCATGCTGACAATATCCTGGCTGCAGCTAAAGCTTCCTTAGCACTGAGACCTGTCACCCCCCCAGCACAAGTCCCAGTGGTACTTCTCAAAGCTCAGCCCGCAGCAAAGTACATGAGCTGTTTGACTTGCCTTGACAAGATATGCGTAAATAAAGACAGAACTGAACTTTACCCCTTGTTCTTGGCAGATCTGGGTTAGTCTTTCCAGCTGCTCATCTTGAATAACTTTTGCCTTCTCATATTGCTGAATCATCATCTCCATCTCCACTTTCACTGGAAGGACATAGGCTGGAAAACACAAATAACACTTAAAACAACCCAGCTGTGATTTGGTTTTTTATCAGGAAGAAAACCTTTACAGGCCAAAGAACATCATCACTTTCCCTTACATCTAGAGAACCAGAGTATTTCCAATAGCAGCAGCACTAGAGTACATTTTTCAGGGAAGGATTTCTAACATAGGAAATGCAGGGTCTAGATATTGTTTGGTCAGACCTCCATCTGCCTGGCTGAACTGAAATGCATGCTGTCTGCTCTTCCCAGATTCCATCCTTCCCCAGGGTTTACCACAGATTTCCTGAACTACTGGGTAGGAGGATTTTCTCTTTAGAGTTAGTCCCATTCCCACTAAACCTTAACAGCACAATTCTCTCAGGAAAAGAACTATTCCGCAGCCCTAACCATTTAATTCCTACACTTTGTGGTAAGACATCAGTTCTTAATGGACACAGCAGACTAAGACAAATATTTTGAAGAAACAAAAAGGGCATTTATCTTCTATGGCTTTTCAAGCTACAGCCCAGTTTTCAGTACATTTTCTAAATGGCTCTAGAAATTTTGCTCCTGACTTAACTATGGCAAACTCACAGTGATCCGAAAAACTGGTCAATACATACTGCAATTAATGTTTTCTGAAGCTACACAAAATCCTGCAATGTTGTTTTTATGCTTCAGTCAGAGGGCTCTGACCTCTCCTGAACTCTGAATACAAAGTTTCCTGGGCATTTAAACCCAAAATAACAACTTAACTTTTTTCACTTTTTTTTTTTTCTTTTTTTTCTTTCATGAGCAAAACGGCCATTCATTTATTTCTCTCCCCTAAGCTGCCTGAAGCTGCTGAGCACACAGTAACCCACAATAAAGTCCCTGCTTCCAGGCTCAGCCACAGACTCTGCTCTCTGCAACCTTGACTTGCTGGGGCCTTTCCATCTCCCCTGGCAAATCCCCACAGAGGTTTCTGCAAAACACCACCAATATGCACTTCATTTCCAGGATGTACAGCATGCAGAGAGCAACTCCTGCTGGGAATCCCCAGGGCAAGCAAATCCTCCTGGTATCCCACATAAAACTTATTTACTGACAAAAACTGAGAAAAGAAAGTCCCAAGACAGAGCTGGCTGTATGGTATGAGGAGGGTGCAGCAAATACCAGCAAAGCAGAGAATCAATTATTTTGCAGAATCAGGAATGACAACTGGTGGCAAGAGACATAAGGCAGGTAAGGACATTTACTTTACTGGACAGGGGATAGGAAGCTGCCTAACAGGAAAACAAATCAATAAATTGTAAAGGCTCCTAGAGAGCAGGAGATACAGCCATGATCTCCAGACCTACTCTCCTCCATGGGAGTCATAACTCTCTTCTGTTCAGTGCTAGCAAAATGTAAGAGTAAGGACAATGACAGGAACAGTGGTAGCAAGCAATCTTTCTGTATTTTTAAAACCTCTTTTCCCCAGCCTGGCAGGTGATGCTGCAGTCACAAGTGAGTCCCCACTCACCATCAATGATCCTCTTCACTCTCCATATCCTCAGAGTGATGATAAGGCTGATGGCATCCCACGGGCTGCTGGGGCCGTTGGCCACTGTTGAGGCCACCATTGGTGCCAGGGACAAGATTATGATAGCACCATCAAACACCTGGAGAGAAATCAGCTTTTCAAACCTTTCCTTAAAATCATATCCCTGCCATTCCTCTTTGAAATCTGGAAGGAGTCCCTCTTTGTCCAAAAGAAATGCAATTATGTACCTATTTGAAAGGGATGTGAGGTGGCCAAGCCACAGAAGAGCTGCATCCTTTTTGGGTAGCACAACAGAATTCCTCAGTGCTTTTTATGAGGTGAGGAGAGATAAACTGTGGTGGAAGGGAAGGGGGAGAGAAAGGTATTTGGAAATACTGGCCAAAATCCCCAAGGAGAAGTGATAGTCTAAATGTTATTACAGCCAAAGAGTTTTATCATCACTGGTATTTATTACCTGTTATTTGGCATAATGTCATCTAAAAAAAAAATGCAGTCCCTGCCCATAGATCTTACTGTCTAAATGAAGAGATCAAGAAGACAAGTAGAAAAAGATGGAGCCAAGAGACTTGCTGGCTCTTGGCCATGTCCTGGCTACCCCACACGTGTGGGGATGGCTGCGCACCCAGGCAGAAAGGCTGCCTGCTCCCATTCCATGGGGCAGGAGGCTGGTGAGGAGTTGGACAATTGGGACTGCTCTGAATGATTCATGTGACACTGGCTGCACTGGGATCAGATCAGAAGAAGCGATTGTGTGAAGCATTAGACAGAAATGAGCCAGTAAATGTGTTCCAGAGCAAAGTGGCAGCAGTGCTGTGTCTGCCCCACACTGGCCCAGCAGAGCAGAACAAAGCACCACGTTCTCATGCCCCTGAAAGCCTCCCCTGCTGCCAAGGCCCACTGATTAACTGTTTGCATAAAGAGGCAGGGCACAGATTTTTGTAAGAACTACATACTCAGAACTGTGTATAACAATTCAGTGTATTGAAAAGAAATACTTCTTACTGCAGCCACTCAATGGGCAGTGAAAAATATCACTGTTCCAAATTACCAAGATGAATTATCAAAAACTGCTCCATGTAGCCTTAATAATAAGAAACCCTGAATCAACTCTAAGTTTTTTTTTTTTTTAGCAAAACAAGTTAAAATGTTTACAGCTTCATTACAAAATATGCAAGTCCCTATACTGATTATGCTCCAAGAACACCCAGTGTCTTCTGGTTCTTCCTGCACAGTAGTGGTTTATGAGGTAGTATCAAGAAAGAGCTTTTAATTTTCCTGATCTCCCGATTTCTGCTCAGATTGGGATTATGTATTATTTATTACACAGATTTCCTTTTCTTTCTCTACAAGAGTATATACATTCTACGTAATTTTTCATTTGAGGCACTAATCACCTTGTTTATGAAAACAAATTCACAGTAAAAATGGCAGCTTTGCCAAACTAGTATTTACTAACAGGAAACTACATGCAATTCTTCAACTAACTCAACTAATTTCAACTCAATTAGGGCAATGGGGATATAAAACTCAGGTGACAATTTTTACATTTCAGGGCAGCAGTACTGTCAGACCAGCACAGCTCTGACAACAAAAGTCACACGAACAGCAAGAGGACCAAAACCCCTCCCTTCATAAAATATTTTCAAATATTGCCATCTTCTGAGTCTCTCACAGAAAAAGGGACTGCAGCACTCAGCTATTGATAATACACATAATGAAAAGAATGTGTGTATTTATCTGCCTTAAAAGATATTGTATTGCACATGTTAGTAACAAAGCCATCTAAAGCAGTTCTTCATGGTCTTACTGGGGCTGCCTGGAAAACAGTACCAACAGAGAGAGCTTACCTCTATTTTGTTTTCAATGTAATCCCATATGCCAAGGACCACAATCCTCAAAATAGTCTAGTAAAATAGATTAGGGGGAAAAAAGATTATGAATGTTATTGCAGTCTTAGATAAACATTTAGTCCTTTACCTATTTAGGGAATAATTTTTTGTCTTATTTAGAAGAAATGTATAATTCTTAAATAATAATCAGGTTCTGGAAATGGCTAAACTTCTATATTTGAAAAGCAGATATTGCTTCCCAACCAGTATATTGACTGAGCAAAACCTCCACAAACAAGTTCCAAGTTCAAATGCTCATCACTCTTTCCATCTTCCAAAAATTTTGCTTTCAGATTTGTGTGATTTAGATTACCAACCCTCCCCAGGCTCCTGACCCAAGCCTATGTAAGATCCACCGTGGGGCTCCCTCAGTCAGAATGGGGGGAAGTTCTCTTTTCTGGCCATCTTTGATATGCCAGTGCTTACTGATTTTCTAAGAGAAGAGGCCCTGTCCTGATGCCTAAAGGTACTGACATTTCATCAGCATGAAGAGCAGATGCTCTTCACTGCAGTTGAAGGCAGTTGCTTTATTGTAAGATCCCAGAAAGTCACAGGATAAGGGAGAAAAATATCTCTGTGATCCTTCTCTATGAAGCAAAACAGCAATAAGTAGCCTCAACAGCTAAAAAAGAGGAATAAAGAAAAAACACAGAATGAACCAATGGTGAATTCCTATTAAAAATCCAATGGCACCTTTCCTAATTTTTAATTTGGCTTTCAGAAGACACAATAAAAGAAAAAATCCATCAGTCAACTTGCAATTGATATTGAACTCACATAAAAGCCTAATTGGTAGGGATGTTTCCTGCCAACAGCAACAAGGTCTGATTTTGACAGACATGAGGAGTCTGCATCTGAAGCCCTACAAGGGCCACCGAAATGCTGCTTTCTCCATTGAGAAGTGGCATAATGACTTAGTGCTCAGCAAGCCTACATGTCAGGGGGTGACCATGCCCAGAACTGTGCAGAAAAAGTGACTCTGATGAATACATGTATCTGCTCTTCACTACAAATACAAATCTCAAATCCCAAGCAGCTCTGAATTGATGCCAAACATACCAGCAGTACCTAATTGCAGAACAACACAGAATTGTTCTGTGCTCCTGTGTGTGGCTCTGCCACCCCCCAAGTGCCCCAGCTGGCTGGGATGACTGTGCCCCCTTCTCCTGGCACTGCAAATTTGGATAACAGCAGTTCCCTTGCTCTGCCAGGGGGACACTGCTGCTGTGGGGCAGATGGTGCTCCCAGAGCACCAAGGAGCAGGAAAGTGAAGCAGCCAACACCTCAGAAATGGGGAATGCAGAGGCACAGGCCAAGGCTGGCTGAGAAAGGGAGGCACGAGCCAGAAGTCAAAATGCAGCATCCTCTTTCCTCTACAAAAAATGATGACGCTCTACAGAGACAGCAAGAACCACCAATGCTGCCAGTCTGTACTCCTAAAAACACTGTACTTCCAAAGCACTTGACAAATGCAGCATGGGAGTAAGGCTCTCTCCATAATAACCTATAAATAAACCTCAAGGTTTATTTATTATGTGGAGGAAGAGATGCACAACAGCAGGTGCTCAAGTCCCTTAATGGCCCCAGCACAATGTGACCTCAACAGGCACAAGGTGTAAGCACACGTGCTGCTGAGCAGCCAAGGCACTCCTGCAGCCACAGCTCAGCTCCTGAGCTGAATTCTGGCAGGAAAAGCATCCCAACTCCTCTGTCAGCACCTCCCTCACTCCCCACCCAGGAGCTGCACAAAAGGCTGAAGTACAAGCGACCTGTGAGCCCATCAGTTCAGCTGTATCAGTTACCTGGGGTCCATAGAGGTGCCACAGCAGGCAGCCATGGCAAACACATGAGGACAGGCAGAGCCTTCCTGGGGCACCACCTCTCCTACAGCTGAGAGCCCAGCTCAGGCTCTGCTCGGGCAGGACTTACCAAGTGCCAGGTCAATAAGCAACCAACACAGGATGGCTGAGCACTTAACAACCCTACAGAAACTGAGGGTAAAAGTCTTCCCTTCCTTTGGACAGGTGTGCACAAAGGTATTTTCACTGAAATGAGTCATATGTGCACAAAGAAAACAGAAACACTGCCTCACAACCCTAAATATGATTTAACATCGGGCTGGTGAGGGAATGTAAAGAGGTGTTTTCCTTCCTGCCTTTTTAATTCCTGACTGCAGCATTTCAATCAGACTGTGCTACTGCCACCTTAATGGGTGTGAGCAGTTCCAAGGGCTGGAAGCACACACAAGTTTTCACTGCCACTCTGCTGCTGTGAATCAGCACAAGTCAGCAGTGACTGGAAGTCTACTTGGCAGACATTTAGTGCAGGACTGGGTGTTGCTGTCCAGCACAGCATGCTCAGATGATCAGCACCTTGGCTCTCAGCTCCAGCAGACACTGAGGAAGGTGAGGGTAAGGGTGGGATAAACCAGCTCCTCCCACCCCAGAGCTGGGCACAACTGGGGGTAAGCTTAGAGAACATTTATTCTGCATGGAAGCTCTTCAAGCTGCGCACCAGCACTGTCACTCCTAACACCTATCCCCACTGAAGTGCCAGGAGCTAGGAAAGGCAGTCTGCCCTTGGTGACCTCAGTGAGCCCCAGCCTGGCCACCCTGGGCCAGCACAGCTCCACACCAGCCCTGGCTGTCCCCACTCTGCCTCTGTGTGCCCATGGCAGGGAGAACACCCACTGCTCTCACCCAGAAAAGATGGAACCAAAGAAACTTGGATTTAATGGGCACCTCCTTGATTGCTTAGTATAATAAATCTTTGACAGCAAATGAAAGCAATGGTATTTTTTATATATAACATTTTAGTATTTTTTGCAAAGCAATCAAAAACGTGTTTCATACAAATACATACATATTGCATTTGATTGTACACTATCCCTGTAAAGAACTTTAAAAATTAAGACCTGTAGCAGAATCTGAAAAAACAGAGAGGAATTAATAATGCAGGAAACTTCTAGCTACTGTTCCAAGGAATGAAAACTGAGAGATGCATATGAATTAGAAGAGAACTGCAACTGTAAAACATTCATCACAGACAAAACCAATGTTAGTCACAATTCTACCATTTTTAAGTACAAAATCTACAAAAAAAGGAGAAAAACTGGGTAGCACCGCTGTTTCCTACTGATGTGCAGGTATGCAAATACACAAAACCAGTTTTGCATTACAGCACATGCATTCTGCATTTTTGAATAAAGATTTGAAAAAAACATGAAGTATCAATATGAGCACTTTCTGTTAAAGGAAAGTACTGCCAGATTGGATCTTTTGTGCTTGAAAAAAGAAAAGATTTAATGTTTTTGACTGGAAATGTTTTAATTGAAAGTCCTTAACACATCTGTTTTTAGTTATATCAAATACATTTTCTTCTGCTAAAGCTAATTTATTAATATGCACTAATAAAAAGGCAAATGACTGAACAGTTTGTGTTAATTTCTTTAAGCTAAAGTAAACCCAGATGAAATTTTTAGATAATTTTTCAGACAATCTCCTGGTTACACACAATTGTTAGTACGACAGTAACTGTCTGCAGTGACGTTTAGATGCTGCAGGTTCTCTCTCTAATTTTTTGAGAAACTTGGCCAAGTCCTTTGCTGAGCCAGCTGTGTGAATTCCCACAATCTGCATTTGTCAGCTGACTGCATGGTACATTAAAGTAATTTTAAGTACTTTTCTGCTTGCACAGTTAATATACAATTTACTGCTCAGTGAGTCACTGAGTCAATCCCTGTAATGAGGTGAAATCAGCAGGAGGCAGCACAGGAGGGACCTTGGCCCAACAGCACAGGCAAAAGGAGAGAAGAGCACCTCTGCATTTCATGGTGGGGCTGGCTTGGGCAGGAGAGACAGGATGGAGGTGGCTGGGGGATGTCTGTCTGTCCTTCCTTCCTGCTCCCTCCCTCCCTTCCATCCCCTCTGTCAAAGGCTCCAGAAACTCTCTCAATTAAGCTTTTGCCTCTTGCATGTATCTCCTAAGATGAAATAAATTGAAAGCTTTCCCAGAACACCTTGTGCCCAATCTGTAATTTACAGCCTCTCATCTGGGTCCTCCCAGAGGCCTCAGCTCAGGCAGTCTTTAGCAGAATCCTTTTGCCATCTCCTGGTGTGCCTGTACCGAGCTGCTGCACCGAGGCTGTGCTGGCACCGCTGTGCCCAGGCAGAGGCCAGAGGAATGTGCTGGCACACGTAAACCACATCATCCTCCTGTTTGCAGGGCACAGGCACCCTCCTCACACAGCTTTCTCTTCAACCGGGCTCTGAAACTACAGCCCCACATCACCATTGTCCAGTACAGCAACCCTTTATGTCCTGGCTGGAACTGCTGGGCTCCTCAGCTCTTGGCGCCACAAGCATCCCCCTGCCAAGGCTGGAGCCATGAACACAGAAAGCATCCTGCCAAGGCTGGAGCCATGAACACAAGCATCCCCTGCCAAGGCTGGAGCCATGAACAGACACAGACACACTGGCTTCTCTCTCACCAGTACATCACATACCCAAATGCACCTTTGCACAACCTCTGCACTTCTATTTCTTCTTGGATTCTCCAATACTCTACACAATCTTAATTCTTAGCATGCATGCAGGAAAACCAATGTTTTCATTAATTTGAATTTTCAACTGATAATTCTGTCTAGATTTGAAAAGGGCTTTCAGGCATGGGAATGGCTCCCAGAGACTCCACCACAGGTGCAGGACAGCAAATGAAAGCAATGGTATTTTTATATATAACATTTTAGTATTTTTGCAAAGCAATCAAAACGTGTTTCATACAAATACATACATATTGTATTTGATTGTACACTATCCCTGTAAAGAACTTTAAAAATTAAGACCTGTAGCAGAATCTGAAAAAACAGAGACAGAAATTAATAATGCAGGAAACTTCCTAGCTACTGTTCAAGGGCCAAACTGAGAGATGCATATGAATTAGAAGAGAACTGCAACTGTAAAACATTCATCACAGACAAAACCAATGTTAGTCACAATTCTACCATTTTTAAGTACAAAAATCTACAAGAAAAAGGAGAAAAACTGGAGTAGCACCGCTGTTTCCTACTGATGTGCAGGCATGTAGCAAATACACAAAACCAGTTTTGCATTACAGGCATTCTGCATTTTTGAATACAGATTTGAAAAAAACATGAAGTATCAATATGAGCACTTTCTGTTAAAGGAAAGTACTGCCAGATTGGATCTTTTTGTACTTGAAAAAGAAAGATTTAATGTTTTTGACTGGAAATGTTTTAATTAGAAAGTCCTTAACACATCTGTTTTTTAGTTATATCAGAAATACATTTTTCTTCTGCTAAAGCTAATTTATTAATATGCACTAATAAAAGGCAAATGACTGAACGGTTGTGTTAATTTCTTAAAGCTAAAGTAAACCCAGATGAAATTTTAGATAATTTTTCAGACAATCTCCTGGTTACACACAATTGTTAGCACGACAGTAACTGTCTGCAGTGAGGTTTAGATGCTGCAGGTTCTCTCTCTAATTTTGTAGAGAAACTTGGCCAAGTCCTTTGCTGAGCCAGCTGTGTGAATTCCCACAATCTGCATTTGTCAGCTGACTGCATGGTACATTAAGTAATTTTAAGGTACTTTTCTGCTTGCACAGTTAATATACAATTTACTGCTCAGTGAGTCACTGAGTCCAATCCCTGTGTAGGGTGAAATCAGCAGGAGGCAGCACAGGAGGGACCTTGGCCCAGCAGCATGAGGCAAAGGAGAGAAGAGAGCACCTCTGCATTTCATGGTGGGGCACAGCTTGGGCAGGAGAGACAGGATGGAGGTGGCTGGAAGGGATGTCTGTCTGTCCTTCCTTCCTGCCTCCCTCCCTCCCTTCCATCCTCTGTCAAAGAGGCTCCAGAAACTCTCTCAATTAAACTTTTGCCTCTTGCATGTATCTCCTAAGATGAAATAATTATTGAAAGCTTTCCCAGAACACCTTGTACCCAATCTGTAATTTACAACCCCTCTCATCTGGGTCACTCCCAGAGGCCTCAGCTCAGGCAGTCTTTAGCAGAATCCCCTTTTGCCATCTCCTGGTGTGCCTGTACCGAGCTGCTGCACGAGCAGTGCTAGCACACGCTGTGCCCAGGCAGCAGAGCCCAGAGGAACGTGCTGGCACACGTAAACAAGCACATCCTCCTGTTTGCAGGGCACAGGCACCCTCCTCACACAGCTTCTCTTCAACCGAGGCTCTGAAACTACAGCCCCCACATCACCATTGTCCAGTACAACCCAACCCCATGTCCTGGCTGGAACTGCTGGGCTCCCTCAGCTCTTGGTGCCACAGAAAGCATCCCCTGCCAAAGGCTGGAGCCATGAACACAGAAAGCATCCCCTGCCAAAGGCTGGAGCCATGAACACAGAAAGCATCCCCTGCCAAAGGCTGGAGCCATGAACACAGAAAGCATCCCCTGCCAAAGGCTGGAGCCATGAACAGACACAGACACACTGGCTTCTCTCTCACCAGTACATCACATACCCAAATGCACCTTTGCACAACCTCTGCACTTCTATTTCTTCTTGGATTCTCCCAATACTCTCACAATCTTAATTCTTAGCATACAGGGAAAACCAATGTTTTCATTGAATTTGAATTTTCAACTGATAATTCTGTCTAGATTTGAAAGGGCTTTTCAGGCATGGGAATGGCTCACCAGAGACTCCACCACAGGTGCAGGGTGGCCAGGGAATGGCCTTAGGCAGCCCTGCATCACAAGCTCCCTCTGGGCATGGTCACACAAGCACTACCACTTCTCTCTGAAACAAGTGGGGTAGGACCTGCTGCGCTGCCACTATCAGGAGATGAAAGCACAGTTGAAGCACTGACACAGCACACTGAGAGTCAGGTATATTACTGGAAATGAAATGGGCAGACTGGCATTCAGGCAGATGTCCAGCAAGATTCCCAGAACTTTATGGGACCACTTTCCATGGTAACTACTTCTTTGTGAGGCCAGAAAATTGCTTAGTAAAGAAATTTCCCAGTATATTAAAATTTATTTCATACACACTAGCAAGCCTAAATTTACCTTTATAAATCATTAATATATAAAATCTGTATCTTTGTTCCTAGATCCACTACTCACTCCATTTAGAAAACAAAATTTACAGCAATGAAGTGAATTTATGCACCATGAGAAAAGCTGTATGTACATGGAATAAAAGTAAACACACAGAAGAAACCACAGCTTACAGAAGATAATTGGGAGATTATTATCTTCCCACTCAACTCTCTGAAGTTCACAAATAATATAACAAAAGTAACACAGCCGAGTTTCTCTAATATAAATTATGTGTTTCTTAAGGTAAAGACATTTTTACTTAGTTTTGCCATTTAGGATGTTTTTCTTTTTTAACAGAACCTTAACAGCAGAGCCTCCCTCCCTTTGGAGGTTTCATTCCTTTCAAGGGTTGCATAATAAACAAACAGAAAAATGGCAGTAACAATGAACACTTCCTTTAAATATATAGCATGAGGAAAGCCCTGGAGTTTTTCCTCCTGTGAGCCACAGCTAATGAAACAGATTGTTAATCCACTGGCAGCCCAGACCCACTCCACTAAATCTGAGAGGTCAGCTCATGGCCACAGATGCCAGAAAAAAGCTGCAAGTGGGTGCTTGCCTGACTGAGTACACAAACTTGGTTCCTCCCAGGGAACCCCTCAGGGGCTTCCCTTCAGCAGAATGCCTGAGTGCTGGGCTGGCTGCAGCACACAGAGCAGCAGGCACACAGCTGATACCAAGGAATCCCTTCTTGCAGAGTGTCATCAGTCCCAGTGGAAAAGCAGAGCTGAACAACAGCCACAGAACCAGGGAATTGTGGCAATGGGACAGAACTGTTCAGAGCAGACTTCAGTCCACTTACCAAAACTCTGAGACATTCCCCATCTCCTTTTCTCAACCAACAATACCAAGGCTGAGTTTGCCCTCTAGAGAGGGTACAACCCCAGCCTTGCCCTGCTGCTGATACTGGGATTTCCCCCCAGTGCCTCTCTCTCCTCTTCTGTCTTAATGTCTGGCTAACATTTGGTGCACAGACAAATCACAGTGATGTATGTAAACAGAGACAAACCACCAGGAAATCCAGTTCAAACACTTGGAAAAAAGCAAAACTGATGTGCACTTGACTTGAATATGATTTTAATGCTGGAAAGTCACAGACAGTGACAGTATAAAACGACCTAAGTACCTTTAAGGCTTGTGGCTGTAAGACAAGCCTAGGGACAGCAGGAAGATGCTGTGAGAGCAGCTACTCAGCTCTGCTGGCAGCTGTTCTGGTTGCATTTGTCAGCTGCCCAGCATGTTTAGCCCCCTCATTTTACCCAAGCAGAAAGCCAGTGGCTGTTGAACTTCAGCTGCACTGCAATAACTTGCAATGCTTTGAGAGCATCACCTTTAATCAGTTGTATTCTTCTAAAACATTCAGATTTTGTGCTGAAAGTTTTATGGGTCTTAACAAGTATTTGACAACTTAATAAATTAAGTTGAGGTCTTCCTGAAGAATTGTGTACCCATATTTACAACTAATGGGAACCAAATTACAGAATAAACACTAAACATTCAAACTTTTAACAGGGTACTTGCTATGGAAACCACCTTTTTTGAACACCAGAAACCTTGAATCCTTGCTTTGAGTCGAAAAGCAAGGACTGAAGGACTCATCAATCCTCAGCAGTTGCCTGTTATACCCAAATAAACTAATTAAACCTGCTGATCTCTGGAATATCATCCTGGCATGAACAACCAGTCACTGTAACATATGATCATCTCAACAAATGATCCCAAAAACAGCTGACTCATGGTTTGGGAATCAGAGGGGAAAAAAAAAACCACAAACCTGAAGGGACCAAAGGAGAAAATAAAATTAAAATCTTGGGGAAAAAAGCCATTCGCAATTTTTGCAGTATTTTGTAACCTCTTGAAAAAAAAATATTTGGATGACAGAAAATTATATCCTCTGCTTTTGCTCTCTTAAGACACAATTCAGTATGAACTCAACCTGGCACAAGACCAACCCCAGCAAACCCAGCAGAAAAGGTACACCTGAACTCTTTCCCAGACTGGTGGTCTCTGAAGCACATCCAGCTGCTCTGTGGAGCCACTTCTATCTCTGAGCTGCCAAATGAACCCATATCCAAAAATCTACCCTGGTCTGTGCACCTCACATGGCTGTCTTGTGGCCTCATTGTTCTTTGATCTAAAGTCAAACCATAATCAAATAGCTGAAGGAAGCTACTTTGGAAGACAGAAGTAGATAATGAAGTGAGTGATAAGTTTATAATAAATGAGAACAGCACGTGGACAAAGTAGTTCCAAATATCTAATAAAGAGAGAAAAGCCAATGCAGATCCAAAATGAGGATGGTGAGTCAGGGAAATTATTTGGGCTCTGTGAAACACTTCCATTACTCTTTTCCTGAAAAATGCTTCTGAACAAGTTCAATCACTTTGGAGGGTACCCTGTCCCAGTAGAACTGAAACAACCAATTCCTTCCTTGAGCCAGATGAGCCCTGGCCTCAGGGAGTGCCTGCAGTGCCACAAACAGCCCAGGTGCAGCTGGGCACTCAGGGAGGGACACAGGAGAAGACACTGCCCCAGGTGTGAGCAGAACGTGGTGGTGCAGGGAACGAACCCAGAGCTGCAGAGTGCAGGGGGCAGCAGCAGGGACAGAGCACGGGAGAGGCCTCTGCTGAGAGCAGCTGCACAAAGCCACGGGGTCAGGTGAACGCGGCTGTGCTGCCAAGCTGCTGGCAGCAGCTACAGCTGATCCTGCTGGGAAGCCCAGGATCACAGGGAGCTCCAGGGTGCTAATCCCCACTGGGGAAAGGTTCTGGGGGGGAGAGGAAAGTATTTCTTTAAAGGGAATGGACAACATCTAGCAAACCTGAGCCTCTGGGAATTAGGATAATTCACAAAGGAAAGACTACAAGGTCTTTTAATTGTTCAGAGATTATTTTCAGTCATCTTACATGCAACCTCCAGCCCATCACCACTGTCAAAGGATGGGGCCAGCAATGGCACCTAGCTGTGTATGTGCAGCACAAGGCTGGGATGCAGAGCAGAGTGAGATCCCTGCCTGCATCACACAGCCCTTTCAGAAAGCACCCACTGACAGCACAAGCTAAAAAACCCTGCTGAGAAATACAAAATGATACATGTAAATGTTTTTCATTAGGAGCACCATGGAAATTGCCAATCATCTATGATGAGTATGAATTCAACACAAGTGATCCAGTAAATAATTTGCAGATGTCATAGCTTTGTTTTTTGATTTTTATTTTGTAACCTTCACCTAGTAACTATCTAAATTTTCTACAGAACAAGGTCAGTAACAAACCTCTTTGGATTATATTTTCTCCTGAAAAAACATTTAAAAATATTTTAAGTCCAAGCTGTCTCCCAATTAGTAAACATAAAACTTGTTATTGTGACAAGCAACATATTAAAACCTGAAAAATAGCAATAAAAGCATTTTGGAATATTTCAGGAGCAGTCTAAATGTCTCAATATCATTGATTTTTTTCTGGAACAAAGCTGAAAGCTCAGAAAGGCAGATTATCCCAGTTTGATAATTTGTTATATCATGACCAGAACCTTTTCCAGTGCATCCATTCCTACACATTTTGGCAAAGAAATTCACCATTTGTTTCATTCTCTGACTAGGTCTACATGCAGCAACCTAGAAAATATAAACTACCTTAATAAATTGTGAGAGGAGATAACTCCATTCTCAAAACAAATCATTTGTACAAAACTCCCATGGATCAAGAATAATTGAAGAATATATCTTCATCCTGTACTTTATACCCAGTGACACTGGTAACAAATGGATCAAACTATCTTGTCCAGTGCCTGTAGATTCAGAGATAGTTATTTCTTTCTGCAGCTTACCAATTAATTATAGTTTTTAAGGCAGTATCTGCCCTTCCACATTTCCTTACCTGACATACAGTGCTAATTTAAATAACACTTTTTAGTTTGCTAAGTAGAAGAAGCAACAGTACACTTTTGTTTGGTTTTTTCCTTAAATTACACTGTGCTACATAATTTGCAGTCAAACTCCTGTAAAACTCTTGCTAATTCCAGTGACAACATAATGGGGTGAAAGACTTTGGTTATACATACCTCTGAAAAGAAAACAGAGAGGATGACTAGGCTGATCCAGTGAATTACTCCTGCAAACTGGGAAGCACTTGAAACTGCAATTAACATAATACAATGAAGGGTCATTAGAGTAGCAGAGTGCAACTTAGGTTTAGCATAATTAGTACTGCCACAAATTACATATGGTAAAGCTTGCTTTGCCAGATTTTGCAATGAAGTACCAGAAAGAGGATGGGATGCAATGGACATGGAACTCCAGCCCTGCCAGCTGCTCACCTTCATGCACCATGTTAGCAGCTCTTCACTGGAGCTTTAACAGATCCTGCTGCTGGTTAGCAATGGCAGACACAGCTCAGGCCTTTGATGCTCTGCCACTGCTCCATGTTCTCACCCCAGTACGAGATGTGTGACTAATTCCTGCGTACCTAAAAATCCAGATCTAGGACTCAGGAAGGAAACAGAATGCTCTACTATCCCCACATTATTCCTTGTGTTCAGTCTTTTGACAATTCATCTCAGATGATCAGTATTTATCAGGAACAGATGCTTAAAAACTAATCCTCAAAATGGGCTTCAAAAGACATTTCATGCAGAAAAATGGACAGGGTCCACTAACTGAACTACTAGTGATTCCTACTCCCACATGCTCCCAAGTTTGGGCTAAGGAAATGGAGAGCAAACACTCTCTCCTTCCTGCAGGGCATTTGTGAGTCTAGCATCTCCACAGCAGACAGAGCAGAGTAGAGCAGTCTGTGCAGGCTTGCAGTGTCAGGGGATGACTGTAAGGCAAGCAGTGGCTGTGTGCACAGAGGTGCAGGGCTGCAGCAGACTTCACCATTTCCCAAGAACATTCCGGGCACATACTAAATGACGAATTTTATTTTAAAATCAGAATCGATTAATATGGGAAGGAGAGGAAAAGGATGTAGGAAAGAATCAGGATACAAATAAAACTGAGTATGCCCTGCCACTGGAACCCCCACTGCTGAAGCTCTTTTGGGGCTTGATGAGAGCATTTGCTGCGCTGCAGTAGAGGAACTACTTAGAGGTGAAACAAATCAGCAGAATACAACAGAATAAAGTTTCCTAAGGCACTTCTCTACCGGGCAGCCTGAAGAACAGGAAACCCTTGAGATGCAGTTTTTCCAACAGGGCTCGACTGACAGACAAGGCTCCAGCTGCCCCCTGCCGACAAAGAAACATTCAGCAACTGTCAGCCTGGTTTTTTTTTCTAAGCCTTCTGATGTTGACATTCTTGTAGTGAACTTTATCACACACACTTTCTGTAAATAACTCATTGTTTTGCATTCCTTTATGGAGGAGGAGAGAGTTGATGGACTGTTGGTTTGACCAGTGTCATTGGAGAGGTGTCACTGTCACCCTCCAATCTGCTGTCACTTTTGTAAAACTATAAATATTGGAGTCAGAAAATAAACGTCCCTCTTTTTCCCTTCACCTTGAGAACGGTGGTGTGCTTGTGTTCTTTCGTGTCCTATAGCAACAATCAACCACGAATTGGGGGGAACACTCCTCCTGCCAAACCCTGAGCGAGCACTGCAGGAGCTCAGAGCAGCAGCACCTGCTCTCAGCGGATGCTGTTCCTGATTTCCCGGCAGATGCACACTGCAGGGGTGTGAGTGATGCTGCTGCTTCGGGCAAGCCCTGACCCTGCAGGGGCTGAGGCTCTGCTGCAGCCCTGGGGTGTTTCCTTTGCACGGCTCTGCCAGGGCTCAGCAGGGCACAGCCAGGGAGTGCAGCCCCTCAGCCCCACGCTGCTCAGGAAGGGCTGTTGCCTTCTACCCTTGCATCTGCTGCAGAACAAGGGTGGTACCACCATCATTTCCCCAACTCCTTTTCCCCAAAACTGCTGAAGATGAGGAATGGATAGCATGGTCTGTATTCCTGAGGCACTGGAACCTACCCTAAGATTTTTTTGTTTTTTAATTTTTAAAAGGAGGTGCAAGTGAATTAATACTCATCTATTTCTGCTTTTGCAGAACATCACAAGGTATTGCGATGTTATTTTGTTATTGCATGTGAGGAGCTTTGAAGACAGACTTAAAAAACCTGATTACAGAACAGAGACCCAAAACAGAACATGTATTATATGTCCCTTGCTTTCTGGGGTTTCTAATTCTGGTATGAATACACTTTGTGCTAAAATACCCTAAAAGGTCTCTGACCTTTTCACGTGTGTGTCCTACAGTTTGTAAATGGTGGTGTTGACCTATGAAACCACCAGCCTTGTGCATGGGAGAAGTGCATCATGCAACCAAGGACTGCACTGAAAGAAAGGAGGAGAAAAGCTATACTCTAAAAATGAATAGAGTACAGAGAAGCTATACTCTAAAAATGTCACAGCCAAAGAAAACACCAGATTTCTTTTGTTGTTTTTTTTTCCGGTTGGTGGGTTTGGATTTCTTCTAATAAAGGGAGGCTTCCTAAGTAATTACAGTCTATAGCATGGATTAGCAGTTATTAAGGACAGAACTGGCAGTGATGTGCTGTAAGGTATCCTAATGCACTGCTTGGTTTTATAAAGAATAAGGAACCCTTTAAAACTGTAATTACATTTTGGAGAAACATAGTTATGGGCTAATGGCTTTTCAAAACCTCAGTGTAAATGACACACATCCCTTACAAGGCACAAATGCAATACTCAGATCAGCCTCACTGAGACAGACTTTATCTGATTTAAAACAAGACAGAAGGTATTCAAACTTGACAAGGCAAAAAGCCTCAAGGCAAGATTCATTAGCTAAAATGTAAAGTAGTAACACAAATGGAATGGACCTGAGAAAATCCATCCTGGTGCCAGGGGCCACTTCTGAACAGTGAAGTCACCTGGCTCAACCAAACACCTGCAGGTCATGCAAAAGGTGTAAGCTGCAGAGCCTTCAGCAGTGTCATATGCACCACACACACAGGGGAGCAATGATTCCTAAAGTAAAGCTTTCCTTAGAAGGGTCTTCAGAAAATAAATGGTGAGAAAATGGCTGCTTCCAGAGGAGAGTAACCAAAACTGTTAAAACTCAGAGAGATCAATAGTCTTTAAAATCCTTTGTCTTAACAGGAAGTAAAAATTCTCTACATAAACAGAAAGATGTGACACATCAGTAAGTATTGTTGAAAGCTTCTTCCTTAAGGCCTTATACCCACAATCTGCATTCCTGACTTTTTCCAAAGTGGCAGACTTGTCCAAACCCTGGGCTTCCTCATCCAAAAATGGTGAGTGACCAGAGAGCAGAGAAAGTAACAGCTGTAAGGGAGTGGCCATGCCCTGAACAGTGTGTGCAGTATGGACAGATGGGTGGAAATGGGAGCAACAGCATGGAATGACACACAGTCATTCACATTAATCTCACAGAGTTTAAGAAATGGCTGCAATTACCAATGAAGCCCCTTAAAGTCATCTCAATACAACTGCAACACCTGAATCTTTATGCCACTATGATCAATTCACAAATTGCAACAGTAAAAGGACTTCAACAAATAAAAATTTGGTTTGCTCAGTTTAAAGTTGCCACAGGAGACACCAGGCACTCTTTTGTGCTAAGTACTCTTGCATTTATGGGATTGTCTGAACCCCAGCTGCCATTTCAACACATCTGAGATTGCATGGAGATATTAGAGGCTGCTCCTCAACATTTAGCTCAGAGGAAAGTGTTGGTGGTGTCTGTGGTCATATCAACTTCATATCATAAATGAAAAAGAGAAAAACAAAAGAAAAAAAGGGGTGCAATGGAGGAAAAGAAAAGTAGGGGGAAAAAAGATGAATTAAGAAGCAAAACAGCAGCATTAAAATTTCCATTGTGGAACCTGTGTAGAGTGAATTCAGATAAAGCAAAACTCCAATTAAGCCACTATTTGACTCACAGTGTGTTAGCAAAGTAGAATGAAAATCTGTCTCATTTTAGTGCATTACAAGCTAGAAGGCTGTAATTTTGAGCAGAAGTAATTAATAAGAGGTTAACACCAAGTATTTATTTTTGTATGTTCATCACTTTTGTCTCTCCTCATGGGATGGGTATCAGAGATTAATGATGCACAGATTTTTTTCTCCTGTGCATGTATAACATGTCTATAAAGGACAGAGCTTTTCAAGTACTAATGACAACACATGTGAATCTCTGCATGTGCACTCTGCTTGTTACCTTTGAAAATTTGCCCTGTACTGAAATTGTTATTTGACCTAGCTTTGGTCAGAATAATAAAAAGAGACTGACTTCACTATACCAGGATTCCACAAGAACACATTTCTTACCTAGTCTAGTAATCATTTAAATGCTAGGGAAAAAACATTCCCAATGTCCTCCCCCTTCAAAAACCTCCCAGCAAGTTTAGCCTTTATTTCATCAAAATTAAAAAAAAAAAATTTAAAAATCAAAATCAAAAAAATCCTCCTACTCACACTGGAGAAGCTTTATATCTATTAGGAGTTCCAGAGTCAGAAGAATCACCACCAATACTACACAGGCTACCAGGAAACTGTTGAGACTTGCACTGAGCAAAAATACCTGCCACACAGCTGCTCGTCTCCCACAGCACGGTTTTAGCCAGTTAGATCTAAGGAAATAAAATTAAGGGAAAAACAAGAAAAGAAAAGAAAAGAAGAAGTGAAAAAGGAAAAGAGCTAAAGAGCAGTGAACTCAAAATTGTAAGTTCTGCTGTTATGGATACACTCAGCAATAATGCACAAAGACTCTGCAAAGTTCACTTTCACTGGATTCTTTTACTGAGAGAAATGTAAGAAAAACCTTCAGCCAGGGACCTCCCCAGCTCTGGAGTGCACTGGTGTCCAAGTGCCTTCAGTGTACTGAGTCATGCAGCCCTAATTATCATACACACATTTCTGCTTTCTCCTGTCTCACTAGTTCTCATGTGCTCTTATTTTGACACACATGCTGCATTCATTTACCAGTGAGTACCAAGGCACAGCAGGACTCTGCTGTTTAGAAGCTAAAAAGTTTTTAAAACTAATTTCTCTGCTACTGAATTTTCTGGCCATGCACCTTTATCCCTGCTCTACTATGAGACAGATGTGATAAGGGCTGCCAAATTTGGGATGCAACAATCAGTCCATGACATCATGGAAAAGAACAACAGGAATCTGGGAAACGCCAAAGCAGCAGCTCAGTGACTGCACAGCTACACTTGACAGCAGCAAACGCACACAGCCTGGCAGTGTCCAGCCTCTGGCCAGGCTCCCTCACTTGGTTATTTGTCCAGCTCTCATCAGCCTGTTTGTGGATCAGGCCAAGAATTACCTTGCCAGAGTTTGGGGCACAGCATGCACCAGGGACCACTCCCAAGCCCGGTTTGGATGAGGTCACCCTTTTTCAGTGAAAAAATAAGGTTTAGGCAGCATGCAGGAAGCTGTGAGGAGGCTGAGCTCTGAGGAGCAGAACTCAGGAGGGAAGCTGATGAAGCAGTAAACGTTGCATTACTGTTGTGCTAATGCAGAAACACATTTACAAGAGGGTTGCTAAATTTTTTTTAGGAGTATTGGTAATAGGAATAACAGCAGCATGGTCTTCAGATGCATAAAGTCCATCCTGATTCTGTTCATCTCCTAATTCCTGCCCCTCAGTATCACATCATCTCTCATCACACTGTTCTGCAAGGTTCCTGTACTGGCTCACCTCAGAAAGTTCAAATGGGATGTTTGCCTGACACTTCAGATTTTCAAAGCACTGTAAATACACATTAGATAATGAAAAGCTGACATGATTTATTAGCCAGGGTTTAAAAAGCTGCAAGTGTGGTGCAGTAACCTCACTGTCTGACTAAAATATCACAACACAGAAATCAGAGGTGTACAAGAAGATACAGTGATACTGATCAATTCCTAATAAACAGCTCTAGACTCAGTAACTCACACTATAATCAAACACTTGGAAAAACATCACAAAATGTTCTCTGACATACTCACAAATGAGGGAGAAAGTGATGCCAAGCAGTGCTCTGAGACTTGACACTTTCAAGCAGCTTCTCAGAATTAAGCACATCAACAACACTTGTAGTCAGATTGCCTGATTGCCTGACTGTAAAAGGCCTCCTCAATTGACTCTCAAAGCTTCAGAGAAGATTTGACAAGTGTTACTATCAGCACCTTGCCCTTAGGTTAAACTTTGTTACGGCTCCCGCCTGAATACAGAATGCAATAGATTTCAAATAGGTTGTGTTAAAACATAAGGCAAAAAAAAAGGCATTGGGATAGGGGCCTTTTTGCCTGCTTGATCTTTTAATGGCTTTTATTTTACATATCTCAAAACGGAGTAATTTGTTTTAAATGCAACTATGATTTTAGGCTTAGGGCTGAAGTTTTTTAGATATTTCTAAAAACAATGAGGGGGTGGCTCTGTTTAAACAGAACAGGCTTTAGTTCTAGTCTCTGCTTACATTTATGTTCCCTTTTCCAAAAGACCCATTATGCCAGTATTTTAATATTGCAGGGCAGCTTTTCCTATTCACAGAATCATCAGTAGAGGGCTCAAGTACCTATCTCTAAAAGCTCTGCAAAGTCAAGATTTTGAAATATACCAAATGCACCAGTAAGAACAAACCAACTGTAATACTTAGCATACAATACACATAACCATGATAATTATTACTCAAGCTGCTAATTACTTATAGAATCCTAAATAACATGGCATTATTCTGTCTATTCAGCTTTATTACTCAATATTATTAACACCAATTCTAAAAAGCTTCTGAATGAAACTACCAATTTACAATTGATAAAGCAACCAGCTTAAAAGGTCAAGTGCAGCTCATGCGCTCATTTCCACCTCTACCATACTCATAAAATATATAAATTGATTTCAAAGACACAAAAGGATTTGAAATTTAAGCACTGGAGAACCACCTTCAGTTCTGTATCTAATGCCTACACCAAGGCAAGTTTGTTACCACCTGGCCTGTGGGTGACCAGCACCTGCACAGCCCTGTCTGCAGGCTGGCACATTAACAACCACCCTGACCCCTAACACACACCTCACCTCTGGAACCTCTTCTAGCAGTGCACTCTCTCTCTCCCTCCTCTGATGGGCAAGGGCTCATCTATTCAGAGAAATCTGGGTTTGGAGAAAAACAAACCCCTAGCAGAATTAGTGTGGGTTTGAACTTACCTTCCAAATTCTGGCCATTTCACCTGTGACACTGCAAAGCTGCACTTGGCATTTTGAGCTCAGATTAGAGAGGCAGCTACACAGAATTTTCAAAAAACCCCACAAACCAAAATACAACTTACACAGCTCATAAATTTATGAAGAGATTTCATACTAACCATAGATAAGTAAAAGACCTTTTTCCCCTCACTTCAGACAAAAAAACCTCAAACCAAAAAAAACCTCACCCAAATGGCCCATAACCCACAAACTAGCAAAAAAGCCCCCTGTTCAGTTCAGAGAATAAGCACACATTTTATTGGTGTCCTGACTGTGTTTGTTGAATTCACACACAAGTGTGACTTTGGAAAACATTCCTGCATGATTTCAAACAGGTCAATCAGGTATTTCAGCTGATTTGTCTCTACAACAGAAATATCATTTACCTTTCTTGCAATGCCTGGATGAAGTAAATAAACGTACTAGCACAGGAAATTTTTAATTGTTGGTGACATTGAGCTGTAAAGCTCTGTTCTGAGACATTAAAATATATTTAGTGGAATTTTACCAGGGGTAGCTTTTTTTAAAGATGCTTTTACACATGGCTTCATCCAAAACCAATCTGTCATCATCCTGCTAGCCTTACTAATAAACAGCTTGGGAAATACAGAACATAAGGCAAAACTGGTAAAGGTTGAACATATTTGTCTGGTAAGGAACCACTACAAACAGTTTTTTTCAAGCTGTTAACAGCTGTCACTGTTTCTATTTTCTGGTATTGTAAACAAATACCCCAAAATCTGCATGATACCTTAGCCTGTCTTTTTTTTTTTCTTTCTTTTGGCTAAACAGCAAGTGTTTGCACCTCACAAGATGGTTATGATCAGAAAACAGAAGGATGGATGAGATCCAAATTGCTATCTGAAGGAGCAGCAAGGCCATGGTCAGGAAGTGGCAAGAACACAGGCTAAATAACAAACCAAAATGTGACTGAGCCAACACAGACAGCAGAGCCTCACAGCAGGCTGCAGGGAGCAGCTGGAGCAGGAACTCCAAGGAACACACACAGCTCTGCACCTCTCTTCATGGACTTCTACAAGCCTGGTTTAACTACAGAACTTGAAATATTGACAACACTCTCATCTTTTTACCCCTAAAACTTGTACTATTTCAAACCCCATGGAAGACTCCTGCACAACTCTGCTGCTCAAATGGCAAGAGAGATTCCCCCATTTTTCTCCCCAAACTCACCCAAGTGCCAGTTTACACACACTCATTCTTATTCTTTGCTTGATGAGGTCTTTTCCCCAGCTGGCAGTGTGTCCACGATGCCCTGCACACAGTAATGGCAGCCACGTGTGTAATTCAATTAAAGCCCATGCTTTTTGTGGAACAGACACTCAGCTTCTCTAACTATCCTAGCAGCCTCTTCTGCATGCGAATACAGACAACTGGAGCAGGAGATAATATTTTACAATAGGCTTAATTAATTAATTACATGAATGCTTTCCAGCTCTATTTGAAGTACTTGAAGCTTTCTAGGATCATTTGTGCTTTCTCTATAGGTGTGTATCACAGCATTTGCTCACAGACAGCCAGTGATTACCTGGCCTTTTACTCCTCTCACTAGAAAACTGCTCGTTAAGATTTTTCCTTTTTATGCTAAAATCTTTAGTGCAATCTAGCATCAGCCTCAAAAACTCCATTTAAGAAACATGGGAACAGCCATACTAGAATATACTGAACCAAGGCTTGGCACCCTCTCTCCAAAACTGGTCATGAGCAGGTGTCTCAAGATGTCTCAGAACACAGCAAACACAGAAATCCTTCCCCTTAACATTCTCACAGAATCCAACTCTTTTCCATTTCCTCACTTCCTGAGACAGATGTGTTTTCCCAGACTGTATTTAGCAAACTTCAGCGACTTTGTCTTCCACAAACTTGTTCAACCTCCCCTTGTAGGGATAAGCTGCTCTCAGCCACACATCCTTCAGAAAGCAGCTTCAGGCATCTACTGCCCTCTGTGCCAAGAGCAAACTCTTTTTGTTTCTTTGGAACTGGGCTTTAATCTATTAATGTACCTTAGAGACTGTATTGGGAGGGGGGTGTGTGGGTGTCAAACCTATTTTAACCTCTGTGTCACAGACTTTGTATTATCAATCAAATCTCAATCAGCCTTCTCTTACCCAGCCTGCAGAGTCCTAGTTTACATTAATCTCCAATAGAAGATGTATCACATCTTTGATCACTGCTTTTCTTTGATTCTTTTCCAGTTCTTTTATAGCTACCATATTCTTTCTGACAGGGATCAGAACTGCACTCGTGTTCAAGACATGGACAAAGCTTGGATATACAGAGGCACAACAACAGCCTCTGATTCTCTGCCCTTTTCCTATGCAATCCTAAGCTTAGCAATCCTGATTTGCTTTTTACACTGCTGCTCAGCATTAGCTGTTTGTTTTTTTTTACAGACCTGCCTTCCAGACAAATACTCCTCTTTTCCACATTTCCTCTTTGTCCTATGGCTGATCCATATTTCAATATTTTCCTCAAGTCATATCTTCCCCAATTTAGACATTTAATTCCACTGTCAAGCCAGACAAATTAGACTCATGTCATTTCCAGTCTCCAATAAAGAGCTTTGCAAACAGTGATTTGTGGGCTACAAATGCTACATTTCTATCCTCAAAAACTGTCTGGGAAAAGCAAGTTCTGTTGGAAAAATACAGAAAAATCTCCAAACCAAAAAACTCTTAAAATCGCTGAGCTAGAAAATGAATTCTTTGTCTTACTTAGAGTACTGCTCTCTCTACCAATTGATAAAAGACATGGGGGGGACACACTCAAAGCACTGAGGTACTGGGATAGACACAGTAATGAGCTACTCTGGAAAACAAAATTTACCAAGAGAAACACTTAAAAGGCTGTACAGAAACAGAAATTTCTAAATCACTGAACACCTCTAGTATAGCCCAAAATTTCATGTTTTCTCTACGGAAGAGCTGGGCACCTCAGAGGCTCTGTTGAGCTGACTGCTCTGCTTTTCTGCTGCAGTGCAGGTCTGTTTTGGACCACAGCACTGAGAGCAGCAGTGATAAAGTGCTGCACAAAGAACAGATCAGCATTACAGTCCCATTCACTGCATTTTGCACCATCTTTCTGGATTCAGACTATGAGTGGCAGCTAAAACTAAATTACAACTCACTTTTGTAAATAGGAGCTTGCTTGCTACATGAAATAGTTGTGCCCTCCAAAACCCTTGCACTTTATCTTGGGCTTGGACCTCATTATTCACAATGATTCCAGAACCAAGATCTGCAGAGGTGCAGAAAACTTTTCAGAAAATGCACTATTTTTAATTACACCACCAGATGAAGACAAGAAGAGCAGAAAACAAGAGAAATGGGATAAAGGTGATTTATCTAAAAGATCAACCTTTAAGTATTGTAGAAAGCACAAGTAAAAAACCTCAAAAAAATCAAAGTAACATCTGAAAGATTAATCTGAAAAGCAAAATAATAGCACCTACTTGGTACAATTACAGGAGACAGACTGAAGGAACAGACTTTTTTCCCCCCAGGATGGGTGAATACATTTACCAGCAGAATCTTGTAACCAGTTTAAAATGAGAGCTCCCAATTCTTCTCTGTGTTAACTTCTCCATTTCTGTAAACTTCTGTTCAGTTTTGGTTTCCCTTCCTTTTTCTCTCTCCCCTTATGGTATTTTTTGATATTCCCACTGTTTCATGCACTTTCTAGCTGTGACTGTACAAATCTAAGGCTATGAACAGATGATCATAATTTATTAAATTACAACAGCCTATTTACAGCTAATGTCAAATGAGTTGCATTAACTGTGAACTCACAAATGTTACAGTTTTGATGTAAAACACAGGATTTGAAAACACTTTCATGTTTCAAATGTTTAGCATTAAAACTCAAGAGCTGCAATTTAACAAATACAACAAATAATAAAAAGTTGGTGTACATCTTTCCCCCTTGTTTCTCAACTCCAATAAACACAGATCTTCATCGAGAGAGGCTGACTTTCTATCTGCATATTCACACAATAAAATACACTCTGTAGTGCAATTATCTCTCAACTTTTTTATCATTTATTGTGATTGATACTTATTAACTGGAACTTTTATATAAAATATAGGAAAGAGAGCTTTTCCTTCTCCATTTATTACTTTCTGCATGTTGTCAATTTTTCTGCTATTCTCCATCACTTTTATTGGACTTGATGCAAAAAAAGCAGAAGAGAGAAACTATTTTTTGAAAAACAGAATACTTGATTAGAAAAAAGCCCTAAGAGTGGCATTTAATGCAACCTTAATATTTAAAAATCATCTCACCTTTCTGGGTGATTAGACTCCTTAGAGAAATGCTGGCATACTCCTTTCACGCAAACTCAGTTCCATACAACCACAGCCTCTCCAGCAAATTCAGGACAGCACATCTTGTATTTTGTTTGAGGGTTTCAGGTAGAGCAGAAAGGTTTTCTTGCCTGATTACCCTTTCACTACCTACAGGTGTACATCAGGGACAAGCATAACCTGCCTCTAACCTGCAGTCCTTTCTTTCTTGCTTAGCACAGGGATCAGCATTGTCATCTCAATGTCTGACAAAACCAGCTCAAACTGTCCACAAAATGCCCTCAACAACACCAACAGGCAGGAACTTCATATGAAAAGGCAAAGACCTCTCAAACTGCACAAATAAGGCTTTATTCCAGTATTAAAGCCACAGGAATGGCAGCTTATTAAAGACAGACCATAACTTACTTTCTTTTTCCTCTTCATTTCTTTCTTTTCTTGTTGGAGGGGCAGCTAGTGTGATGCCATCTGAGAGTTTTTCCAGGCAACACAACGAGGGTTATGACCCACCTATTCCTGATCACCTATAAATATCAGCTTGATTAAGAGAAATATTCCCTCAGATGAAGCAAAAAGCTCCCCCAGGGAGCAACCAGGTCAAATTTGTGCTTGGACCCTGAACACCTCATAGCCTTAAAGAAGAAAAGGTCGAGGAAAACCTTGTGTGCTCCTTGGGGTGCACAGAGTGACACCATTAAATCAGAAGACTCCTTTCCTGCCCTCTCCTTCATCCCTAGCCTGAAGTCTCTCTTGGAGAGAGGAAATGGACACTTACTGGTGAACATCCAGAGTATCTCCACCTGCACTCTGCACAGCAGCCCTGGGGTAACACAGCCTCAGTCACAAAGATGGATGCTGGCAGAAACTACAGGGATTTTTGCCATTTTCTGCCACCTCCTGTGCTGCCCTCCCCACATCCCCCTCCTAAGGCAGATGTGGCTGCCAGTCCCTGGATCAAACTGATCTGAGCTGCCCCACCTCCTCCTCACTGGGACTGGAGCCAGTCACAATGAACAAGGCCATGGGAAAGAAATGACACCACATCCATAAAACCAGACATATTCCCAACCAAGCCAGGAGGTGGTTGGATAGTACTTTATTTTGGTAAACAGGGATTGTATTTTACTTTGCTGCTGGGCTTATGAAGCCCAGCTCTGCTCCTAAATTTCTCAGGGCATCAGTTGTCATGGATGCTTCTGAAAGGAAGAAGCCACCATTCCCACAAGGCAGCTGAACACACTTAGACAAAATGCATTGGTATGTCCAAACTTAAGCTCTGAACTTTCTTCAGAGAATGTGCTCTACAGCTGGGAGGTGTGGAGGGCACCTGATTATTTCCATCCAAATTGACAAAGCCACAAAAGAAGACTGAGTGAAGGGACAGATCTCTGCTGATGAAAAGAATGACAAGCCTATTTCCATGTTTAAGACTGCAAAGCTTCTCAAATGGTTATAGTGAGAGACCTGTGCCCTTTGGCACAGTGAAGAATTGAGTTTCAGATCACAAAAATCTATAAAAATGCATATTTGAACTAAACTGGTACTGACTCAGCACCAAAATAGCCTGAGGATTACACCTGCATACTTAAATTAATTTTCAAGTGCCTCTTTTGCTATGCAGGGTATTTAATGTTACAGTTGTAGCGTACTTATATAACCTACTCGAAATGTATTTCCCCTTGTTTGGAGTAACAGCCTTTTGGAGAAGTCTCATAAAGTCCAATTTGGAAAGCAATTAAAGGCAAGAGCCTTCCCCACATCTTGCTTCCTGAGTACCCCCCAGAATACCTGCTGAGCTCAGATCAAGCAGGTCTCTGCTGATTACAGAGCACAGGTTGAAACATACTGAGCTGTTAATAAATGGAGCCTTATATAAAGCCTTTCAAAGCCTTCGGCAGGGAGCATTCTCCATGGCTCACTGGGAAGGGCTCTCCCTGGACCTCAGTGACAGTGGAGCAGCTCTGTGCTCAGTGTGACACCCAGGGGAACAGCAGGCACAGAACCAGGGAGGGCAGGCCCCAGTGCCCAGCCCATCTGTCCCGAGGGATGTCAAACACAGTGTTATCATTCCTGGCAAATGCACCTTCCTGATCAGCAATCCAGGAATTGTACCTCTATCCCCCTCCTTCCCCACACACCAGAAGTCTACCCCAGCACTTTGCTGCCCTCACTGCTCTCTGCTGCAATTCAAGCTTTTCACTTCTTGTCCTAAACATCATGGAGATCAGTACCAGGCTGCTCCCTTCCTCACTGAAGGCTCTTGGAAGCTCCCCTCAAAGTCTCTTTGTGATGTGAAACACAGTTATTTCAATCAGTACTCCACAGTAGGTTTTCTGAGCCTCTAATCATTCTCACTGCCTTCCTCTGGATTCTCTCCAGCTGACCCAAATCTTTCATGAAGAATTTAGTACAGCAGTCCACCTACAGCCACTTCAAGCCCGAACCAGGCATAAGGATGACTTCTAATGTCCTGTAGGACATCAGTGCTACATAGTCTGACACTGGGCTATGTTTGGGCACATGCTATGAACTGATTAAGATCTTTCATTGCAATGAACCCGGAACCACCTTTCTATGAAAATGAGAGCAGTATGCATATACCGTATACATTACTAAAGACAACATTCTCACATTAGCAAACAACACAATTCACATTACTGGGTGGCAAGTACACTCGCTGTCCTGGAATCAGCAGTACCACAGTCATTATCTCTCAGTCAGGAGATGTACAGTCACATCCAAGAGTCACAGCAGCCAACTCTGAGCATCCTCAAACACCTTTCTCAAGGAGCTTTCACCAGACCATTCTGCTTGTCTGACAGACCAGGTATTGCATCTGGTTTTTTCCTGAGATAAAGCTTCCAGACTGTGGTCAAACAGTACCTATGAACCAGTTAAAATGATAAACAGCTCTGAACCAGCCCAGATTAATGATATTAGAAAAGGTCTCTTCCCTCCTGACAATAATTTTACATAGAGTTTAAGGACAACTGGCTGCACTTCTCCAGCTTAAGGTTTGCTGTTTAACAGGCCATGAAAGTCCTGTAACCTAAACCTACATGACAAAAATCTGCCCTTTGTACTTACCCTTCTCTTTGGTACTCCTCATCCAAATTTGGCAAAAGCTGGGACCCAGCCACAGACAGATCAAGTGCAGCTAAAGGTAGATCTCGATAAGCAAAATTAACAAGCTGCACAGGAGCAATGCTTTTGGTCTCTTCTTCTACTTGTTGGGAAATGATCTCAACTTCTGAAACACTGCCTTCAATTGTAGGCCTGGAAATGTAATAAACACACATACACACAGAAACAAATAGAAATGAGCAAGCAAGTAAAAGGCAGTTAGAGACAAGAACCCCATGGAATCCTAAAGAGCCAACAACTTGAAAGGCCTCTGCAAGGTCTTTGAGGAGGTGGTGTTGTCATTAAAGAGGAAGATCAAATCTCTCCAAACTTCAGCAGATCTCACTGTAATCCACAGAAACATCACACAGGAGAACAACTTTCACTCTGCTGAATCTGCTTCAGAAGCACTAAATAGAAATGGCTGTGTAAAAAAAAGAGAAAAAAATGCACGAGCCCAAAAGGAAAATATTTATGGAAAACAGAAAGGAGTGTTAACTGTGCCAACTAAAGACTCACTGCTTTCTAAGTTAGATTGGTGAGCAGTGAATAGTCAGGTTTTTAATTATTATATACAAACCAACTGTTAGCTACTAGGTGCAGTCAGACCCCTCTTCCAGCAGATTTGAATACTGATTCAAACAGTTTTAACAGATGGCAGCTTTGTTATACTCACCTACAAAGGATCATTCTGTTACAAGTTATTTCAAAATAGTACTGAAAGGGAACAGTGATTCAGGAGAATTATGGCCTCCTCCATAAAGATTATCTTAAGTAACCTTATGCACAGCTTCTAAATCTGATCAGGTATTCTTACAGCAGCCCACTATCAATAATGGGAACCCCATGCAGCTAAAAACAGTCTGACAATGTGTATGTCTCCCACATTTAGAACAAGATACTACTTCTGTAGGAATTTTGTCTGTTAGCATTACTGGCTGCACAGGATGACTTGGCTTAGGACACAGCTTGCATGTCAAGGGCTGATCTTTGCAGCACCCAGCAAAGCTGCCCACCCTGTTTGATTACAAGGATGTGCAAGCACAAACTTTTCCAGCTTCCTTCTAGGGGAGCCTGGTAACTTTGGAAGAAATCTCAGGCTATTGTGGGAGGTTTACAGCAGATGTAAAGATACTCTTTTTCCACAGGGATATAGTTAAAAAGTTCTTGGCACCCTGTGTTATTGACTGCAAAAATTGCATTTTATTTTAAAAAGGTTATTAAAATCTTCCAGCAATTTAAGCAAACTGGTTAGCAGTTCCTTTTTTTCCCCAAAAATAAGAGGCTACTTTAGAAGATCACTTAACTGGTACATCTTGTATGAGGATATCATTTAAGGATGTGGGTGAAGGAACTAAAGGTCTATGTTGAAAGTTTCCACTGATCTAAGTCTTACCATTAGACTAATTCTTTCAGATGGAAGACATTATTGTTGAATTAAAAGGAACTAACTGCTGCCAGAATTACCAAGAAAGTAAAATGCTGTTATAAGTAGAGTATTTGGCAGGAAAAGGCTGCAGCTGTGGCAGAAAATGAAGGTAAAAGGAAGTACTATCTGAACAACCTAAGAGAGCTTTTATTTTATTCATGTCTAACTAATAAAGGAAAGTAATGAGAGTCTTTAATTTCCAACAGAACTGTATTCTTCTGTAAACAAGAATCTTCTGATTCTGAAATCAGAAACCCAGAGGTAAAAGCTAATTTTAGCAAGAATTTTCTTTGCTTTTCACTTTTAATGCCATCCTGTGGACCTGTACCTTTGTAAATCCAAGCTGGTTCAGTTTTGCATGAAAGAGCATGCAATGATCCAATTATGCAATTTCCAGTAGTGTAAAAGGAACAGGAAATGGGTTGGTGCAACCTTCCTCCCCCAACAGTACTGAGTTTCTGTATTCTTAGACAGACTATATGACAAATAAAGTCTGATTTGATTGAAAAGAAAACCAAACAGACTGGTGTTGGCAAACAGATTTGGTGGCAAGAAAAATAAACAGATCTGAAAATAACATAACATACCAGTTTTCAGCCACTGCTGTTAGTAATGCACATCAGACATGCCTACAGCATCATTCATGTAGTTTCTGCTAACTCACAAGCTTTAGACAAACACAGAACCTCCAGGATGTCACATCACTGTCCTCCAGGCAGCAGCCTGTTCCCTTTCATTTAAAGTAATTCGTATCACACGATACTTACTGAGGATTGGTCATGTTGGAGGATGCAACCAGATCAGCAGTGGTTCCAATGTTTAACTACTTCCAGCTGCTCTGCATTGAAGTTCTAGCTTTGCAAGATTAGGTCTCTGTGAGAAGCAAAACAAGGTTATCTAAAACACAGCTGAAAGAAATCCAAAGGGCTACAATGACTTCTGTTGTCATGTTGCAAAGGTGATTAATAGGTTAGTTCCCCCCAGGATTCTTCTTCAAAGTATTTTTATTCCAGTTAATTCCTCCCTATTATGGAAGCTGTAAAGTTACAGTGCATTTACTTTTACACACTGACACATAATTCCATAAGAACACAGGTCTTGTTTCAATCCACTAGATTGTTGAAAAAATAACCAAGATCAGAGGGAGAAGGGGATTTTCAGAGACAGCTCTTCAGGAGCGTAAATTCTATTGGAAGACAATTTTTCACATGTTCTAGACACAAGCAGTAATATTGTTAATGAAGTTTGGGGGTTTGTTCTCCTTTTTCCAGTTTGAACTGTTCCTGACTCACTTTGCTATCTTAGGAAGTCTCTCCCAAAAATTAAATCATGTCATCAAACATTCTAGACCGGCTGTTATCAGGATAGTATTTTGATCAACAAAACACAGTAACACATTTGGAAAAGGCAAAATCTCCACTTATCCTGTACCTGGAGCAGTCCACAGCCACCAGAGCAAAAGAGGACAAGCCTGGGAGAATGAAACCTACTGATACACAGGTTTTGGAAGCAGGAAAAACAAGGAATACCACACAGCAAACAAAAACTCTTAAAAATCATGACAGGCCTTGTGAAGCTATTGTGAAGATTAGATGCTACAGAATTTTTAAAAGCAACATAAAAAACAGACTCTAATTTTGATTAAACAGAAATAAATATTGGCAAATTTGAATTACTTACAATAACACCAATGATCATGAAAAATGCTCTTATACTAAACTTTACCCTAGAGTCACTTACAGGCTGAATTGTTAGTCAAGTATTTACATATACAAACGTAGCTACATGAAGATCCTTAACAATCACTTCATACAAAAAAGTAAAATTGAACTTACATCTTTTGTAGAGCCATTTCCAAGGCTTTATTCCGTGTTTTGTAATTTTACAAAAATGCAAAATGTAGCCAATGCATTTTCACATTTTCCAGATAATGTGCCTGGAAGGATGCAAGAAAAAAAGTTCTACACTGTGACCACCCTCCTCAGGTAGATAAGTCAAAAGCAATTTAATATGAAGAGGACAACTTTAAAACAAAAGACTACGCATGCTTTAGAAAGACACCTTCCATTTATTTACAATCTTGTAATACTCCTAAAGACAGAGTAAGAAGGAAATGTTTTTCAGATAAAGTTTCGCTAACACAGCAGAAACTTCATTTCATTATCCATTCATTTCATCCATTCATGTATCAACGGGAGTCTATTCCCCGGTCTTTGTACACCTTAAATTATTTCACTTACTATACCCCCTAAGGCAGCAAAATACTAAAACATTTGCCTAAATTTATGAATATTTCAATCACACAGAGCTTTCTGATGCAAACTCTTGCCCCTATCAGCACAGCAAAACTACAATGTAAGACTCAGACTTGTTTCACAATGTTAGTTCCCTAACATCTCACTTTCAATTGACATTTTTACAACACAAAACAACCCCAAACAAGTCTGAATTAAAAATTTTACCCAAATCAGTTCTTCTATGCACGCAGCATGAGAAATGGTCAAGGCATGAGATACTGTGCGCCTGTCTGCTGAGAGTGAGAAAACTGAGAATCCTGCTCCAACTGCATCTGCAGGCCTGGGGAGCAAAAAGTACATGGGGATGCAGCTCATTTGGGAGATGGGAATAAGACTGATGGAAACTGGCCTCAGAGGACAGACAGGCAAATGTACATGTGGAAGCTTCTTAACCCAGTAAAACCTCACCATTTGTTCAGGAGACAGCACAGTGCTGGTAACCCCAGCCTCACGTCCAAAGGGGACTCAGAAAAGAAAGCAGTGACACAAAGTGTACCTCTAGATGTTAAGAAATCTTATTTTTTAGATTAATCCTAAGATTCTGGGGAATGGATCAGGACACAAACATGAAGTATTTGTCCCTCTTTTCTCTTGCTTTCCCAAAGCTGAGGCACATTTGCAGTTAAACAGAAGAGTGTTTCCAGCTCGGCATGTAACTTTGAGATTGCCTTTCAGCCATCAGCCTTCAACCTTAAGACTCTTCCTCAAGCTATCAATTTTCATTTGTTTTAGATCCTGGGCCTAATGAATTCTGGAATTAAAGGCCTTTAGAAATTTTAGAAGTATCCTCTAGTTTTCTAGAGAATGTAATATCAATGAAAATACAAAAGATTCACAACACTACAATAAGAATGGGAGAAAGTACAGAGAAAAATCTCCTAAGAAATTGTTGGCATCTCTTGAAGCTGAGGATCTCAATGCATCTTGCCAATTATGACACTGTGAGGCCCATAAATATTATGTTTCTAGCTAGGAAGGAGAGGGAGAAGTAAGTTCTTCAGACCAATTCTGTTTTTCACATAATTAGCAGTACAGAATCAAAAGAAACCTAACTAGACTGGTATTAGTATCCAGTTATTAGACAAATCAAAACAAGCATCCAGAACCAAAGACTTCATTCTAAGAACCAACTAAATCACAAATATATTTGTGAGAAATCTCTGTTTTGTCACTCCTGGAAAGTATTATGGGCAACCTTCCAGCCAAAATGCAGTAATTTTACATGAATTTACTGTGCATGGGAAGCAGCCGGGGGCAGAGGCAGCAGCCCCAAGGCAGGCCAGCCCCCTGCTGGAGCTGGCAGCGCTGCAGGCAGAGCTGGCTCCGGCCGGGGCTGAAGGAGCAGCTCCTGTGCAGGGAGCAGAGTCCAGCTCCAGCCGGGGATCGCTCCGTGCCCCCGGGAGCTCAGCGGGCCGGGACAGCCGCAGGGAGAGACGGGGACTGAGCTGCTGGAGCCCTCCTGGACACAGAGTGGCAAACGTGAGTAACTGTTGGGGAAATGACGGATGGATTAGCTGGTCTAGCGAGCTCAGGAGGCAAGGCAGGAAGCGCAGTAAGAAGACAAAAGAGATGTAATAGGTTGTGTGTATTTATCTATCTCTCTCCTAAATGGATTACTGTGGTTCATGCTTCTTTCCAGGCTTTATGCAAGCAACAGAAAGAAGTATCCTAACATATACTAGTATTCTGCAAAATTATTTTTTTTACCATCCACTCCACCTCATCTATCTGTTTTTAACTGCCTTTAAAAAATTCACATTTCAGAGCAACATAAACAACTTGAAACTTCCACAAGAAATTTCTTTGCAACTGACTTGTGTTTAAAGGCAGCAGAGATCAGCAGGGAAATTTTATTATTTTAAACGTATCTCCTGCTTGCATTCCTACAGGATTTTCCTGTAGGCAAAGTGGAATGACATTGCTCTTCTCCCTGCCAACAAAGAGCAACTTTTGGGTATTCCATCCATCACCTGAGTTAAAATTTTTCCACGCAGCCCTTTCCCCACCTAACATACTCAATGCTCAGTAGACAAAAATGCCTTATCTCTCATGGTCTCATCTGATGAAACCACTAACAGCTCCAGAGTTTCTGGCTTTTTTCCCCATTTTTGAGAGTAGGCAGCACACAGCACTCGCTGAGCTGCCACGTGAGCACGGGCAATGCCCAACCCCTGAGAGCTCAGCAATTCTGCTTGTTCCGTGGTTTTCCAGGTGAGATGGTGCAGCAGGAGCACAGTCTCCAGAGTTTAACAGAAACAGTTTGGAAGGCAGTTCTGACAGAAAGGAAAGAATTGTCCCACTAGTTTCTAGTGCAAGCTTTCAAGCAGTGTAACAACCAGAAACATTCGGTGCACTAAATGACTGACATCTTGTACATACCAAGAGGACAGTGCAATCTGATGGGAAGCATGTAAATTTGCAATTGTAGCCCAGCCTCAAACGTGTGGGATCACAGCTCTTCACCCCTCTTTAGCACTGAAGGGAGCTGTACCCCAACCACTGAGCTCTTTCTGAGGCAAGATCTTCAAAATGCTTCCAAGTGCTGTCCTTGCCTTGCAAGCCCTTCAGCTTTGCTCTGTTCTCTGCACCCTCACTACCCATGCCAGTGCTCCCGAGGCTCCTGTCAGGTGTTTTTGGGCTGGCCGTGCTGTTCCCCTCCCCTGTGCAGGGCCCTGGCAAACACCTGCCCCCAGCTCCCCCTGTGCAGGCTCTGGGTCATGCCCTGCACTCGAGCAAAGGTTCGGCTGCTGGCCTTGCCCAGCCACATCGTGCCCCAGTTCATTTGTTAATGTTTACATCGATCTTCTATTGTCAGTCCCCACACCTTGGCAGGAGCTTGCTAATAGGAGATAAAATCTCGCTGAAACAACAAAAAGCATAGAACAGAGTTTGCAAAGTGTATGCTAAAGCATAGCACGTGGCATACATACACTAAGATAAAACAAAAAACAAAACTCCAATAGCAAAGTTGGAAAAAAAAAAATCTATACTGCACTGGTGCATGAAAACCATGGCTTTGAGCACTGATTCAAGCACAGTCTTACAAAATATGTGTCACAATGTAGTGGGCCCAGTTGGGGGTGGGGAGTAGGAAGATTATTTAATTTAAGCCTTTTGCACCAAAGTCCCTACTAACTTGTACCCTATTCAGCTGAGCTGAAGTCAAGACATGATTCAGAGCTGTTTGCTGCACTTGCTCATGTTCTGAGGCGTATTATCATGAATCTGTAAGCTCCTGTACAAAATTCAGATGCTAACTGAAGCATCCAAGTTTGTGCCCTTACAAAGTAGCTACAAAACCAGATTCTCACATGTTCTTGTAATAAATTCCCCAAGAGCAGCTTAAGACAGCTGGATAGGCTCAGACTTTGCATTCAAAGGAAATGCCACAGGCCCCACTCAAGGGGACACTGCTGTTGCTGCAAGGTGGAGTTTTGTGTTCTCACCAGCTCCATCCCCTTCCTCTGCCCACACCCCATCCATCAAAGAAAAAAAAAAGCAGGATGGCTTCCCTGATACAGGTCATAGTACAGCTCCAAAAATAGCTGTGCCAGCAAAAGCGAGAGCGCAGGGCAAGGCACTGTGCACAGCCAAAGAAACAAAGCACACAGAGCAGAAAGAGTTTAGAGCAGAAATACTCCAAGATGATGGGCAGAGCCCCGGCCATTGGCAATACCCAACTGGAGCAAACATGCAGCACGAAATCACTGAAGAGACTCGGGCAGGGGTGTAGAGGGGGAGGAGGGCTGCTCTGGGGGTTCTTCTCTTGTGCCACACTGGAGCTTTTTACTCAATCTAGACCACATCAAGAAACAAAACTTTGCTTCCTTTGTGCAAACGAGTTACAATCTTATCTCAGTCTATAGATGGAAAGCCTGATACACTTTGAGGCCTAAATGCCAGTGATGGCTACTCGTGTGCCAGCTGGGCAACCCCAGAGATGTCAGGAGCTATTCCAAAAAACAGGAAGAAAAGGAATAATCTGAAATAAGAGTAAGAAGAGTAGAGGACACACCTAAACAGACGTTATCCCCCGATGCTTTCAAAGTGAAACTGCAACAGTGATTTGCACATTGAGCTCTTGGGAATTAGCCAAGCCAGATTTTTTGGTGATGAACACCATGGATATCATCCTGAGCATCACCACAAACCTGATGTGATCACTCATTGCCCCTACTGCAAGCTGCATTTCTCCAAGAACTGAAATTCCCAGGCCCCCTGGGATCACAACTGTTTTTGTCCTGAGAATTTTAATTAGCTCCAATCATCTGCATTTAGAAAAAAAAATCTATACTCCACTGGTGCATGAAAACCATGGCTTTCAGCATTGATTCAAGCACAGTCTTACAAAATATGTGTCACAATGTAGTGGGCCCAGTTGGGGGTGGGGAGTAGGAAGATTATTTAATTTAAGCCTTTTGCACCAAAGTCCCTACTAACTTGTACCCTATTCAGCTGAGCTGAAGTCAAGACATGATTCAGAGCTGTTTGCTGCACTTGCTCATGTTCTGAGGCGTATTATCATGAATCTGTAAGCTCCTGTACAAAATTCAGATGCTAACTGAAGCATCCAAGTTTGTGCCCTTACAAAGTAGCTACAAAACCAGATTCTCACATGTTCCTGTAATAAATGCCCCAAGAGCAGCTTAAGACAGCTGGACAGGCTCAGCCTTTGCATTCAAAGAAAATGCCACAGGCCTCACTCAAGGGGACACTGCTGTTGCTGCAAGGTGGAGTTTTGTGTTCTCACCAGCTCCATCCCCTTCCTCTGCCCACACCCCATCCATCAAAGAAAAAAAAAAGCAGGATGGCTTCCCTGATACAGGTCATAGTACAGCTCCAAAAATAGCTGTGCCAGCAAAAGCGAGAGCGCAGGGCAAGGCACTGTGCACAGCCAAAGAAACAAAGCACACAGAGCAGAAAGAGTTTAGAGCAGAAATACTCCAAGATGATGTGCAGAGCCCGGCCATTGGCAATACCCAACTGGAGCAAACAAGCAGCACGAAATCACTGAAGAGACTCGGGCAGGGGTGTAGAGGGGGAGGAGGGCTGCTCTGGGGGTTCTTCTCTTGTGCCACACTGGAGCTTTTTACTCTGAATCTAGACCACATCAAGAAACAAAACTTTGCTTCCTTTGTGCAAACGAGTTACAATCTTATCTCAGTCTATAGATGGAAAGCCTGATACACTTTGAGGCCTAAATGCCAATGATGGCTACTCGTGTGCCAGCTGGGCAACCCCAGAGATGTCAGGAGCTATTCCAAAAAACAGGAAGAAAAGGAATAATCTGAAATAAGAGTAAGAAGAGTAGAGGACACACCTAAACAGACATTACCCCCCGATGCTTTCAAAGTGAAACTGCAACAGTGATTTGCACATTTGAGCTCTTGGGAATTAGCCAAGCCAGATTTTTTGGTGATGAACACCATGGATATCATCCTGAGCATCACCACAAACCTGATGTGATCACTCACTGCCACTACTGCAAGCTGCATTTCTCCAAGAACTGAAATTCCCAGGCCCCCTGGGATCACAACTGTTTTTGTCCTGAGAATTTTAATTAGCTCCAATCATCTGCATTTAGAAAGTTTAATTGGTCATATATGCCAAAACTGTTCCCTTCAGGAATCCAGCAACTTGTACTCTGAAGGGGAAAAACTGACAAATTTATAGGCATGATTCCAGCACTTCCTTGCTTTACTTTGGGTTAAACAAAATTGGTTCTTTTCCCCCAACAGGAAAAATCACAGGGTATGATATTAAAAAAATTCTTTAGATTAAACTGACCTTCCATAATGCTTTATGTAAGACAAGAATTTGATGAGGTATTAGATCATGAATGCAGAGATGTCACACAGAAAACAAAAAGCAAATTAATCTTTAACATTCCCATGCAGTGTCCAAAAGAAAGAAGCAGAAGAGAAGGAGCTTTTTATTTCAAGGAAGAAGTGACATTTGAATTTTGCATCTTTTTCATGGAGGGATTGACAGCAAGGTTTTTAAATACACCACATTTAAAAAAAAGAAAAACTCCTTCATTGCAGGAAAGGTATTTAGATTGGGGGAAAAAAAAAGTCAGGCATTCACAAATTAGGAAATGGCAGATTTGCACTTCCTCATGCAGTCATAATTCTATTCCCTTGTGGAATCAACCTCTATGCAGAAATTAAGCAGAACACTGTTCAAGGGAAAAAAACCAGCATATAATTATGTAACTAAAAACCCTCATTATTCCTAAGTGGACTCCCACTTTCTAGAGAGAAGTCTAGATGGGCCAAAAGAAAGAAAAATTCTCGTGTGCACAGTTACATAGTTAATAATCTCATCACAAATGCAACATGATCATTGGCTGAATCCTGAACATTTCAGTACCGCAAATCTGGAGTACAGAACAAATAAGAGTAGCTGGAACCAAGGCTTTAGAGGAGGATTAATCCAAAAGAGACTCTGAGGAGAGCCCAGTCAAGCCCACCCTCTTCCAAGGAGCTTGCAGGTGTGCAGCACATGGCACTTCCAGACCTAAAGAAAGAGAAGCTGCTCTGCTTTGGAAGGTTATAAAGACTCCACTCATGCTTCGTCCTTGTGCTGTCTCCTCACATGGAAGCTGGGGAGGAGGCAGGGACTGTGCAGCAGGTCTCCAGACAGGCTCTGTGACCTGCAATGCTCCAGCATCAATAGGCTTTCAACACAAGAGCTGCCCACAGCTCCTCTGGGCTCTCATTCAGTTCATGCTACATGGTGCACACTGGCACTGCTGGAATTCAGGGTTCTCACACACTCCCAACATTCTCCAGAAAAGGCACAGGTCTGGCAGGTACTGCAGCAACTCACAGCGTTGCTAGTTCAGAAGATGCCATGGGGCAAAGAAAAGGCGTTCTCAGTTTAATACCATGGCAAATACTGAGAGCAGTATGGATCTCAAAGATGTGCAAAACTTGTCCATCCACAAAGGCTATCCAAATAGCAAGCTTGCACTTAGCTCCTCAATAAATAAAAGGCATTCCTTCAGCCAGATTATTCATTTGATCTCTTTCTCTGGAGTAATTCCAAGCACGCCATTTCCCTTTCCATTTTACAAACTGCTCGTATTTAGCTGTAATGAATTGGTGATCCCCACAGTTATCTATAGTTCCTGTGTGTGGTAGAAAAAATCCCCACGGGGAAAAAGAACACCACTGCACATGCTGATAGGAAGGAGCCTGGCATCAACAGCTCCACTGGACTGAAAACATCTGACTTTGTCTGGTCTGGGAAACTAGTGGACTCAGCATATAGCCCGATGATCATTTGGACAAATTTCATAACGCAGGCACTCCCCCCACAAACCATGACTTTTCTGTGTCACAAATTCTGTTTCTCAAAAGAAACAAACAAACAAACCCCCTCAAACAAAAAAAACCCCACATGAACACCCCCCCATTTGAAACCCAAAGTTGGGTTTATGTTTCCTTGGCTAAAAACAACTGCATTTCTGGGAATGACACTAACCTAGTCAAGTTGCATTAAACCAAATTGTTACTACTGGAAGCAAATTAAATACCAATTTAGTTTCAAAGCAGTTTGGTTTGCTTTCCACCTGTCAAGAGTCAACCCTTGGATGTTGTTTTTAGTTCTCTTTTTTCCACTCCCTGGAAGTGCAGTGAAAAGCCAAACCAGAAACCTGCAGCCACATCTTTTTTTTTCAAGCCAAGAAAGATCAGTCCACCTGCTCTTTAGAACAGTGTAGAAAAAAATATGTATCCTTTTGAACATGCCAGAATTAATGTTTTTAGGTCTATTTAGAGACCTGGCAGGTCATCTCTGACTAGATTTGAGTTTATCACACATGAATCTAATTTTTGCAGCCTATTGATGGCTTTTGAGGAAAGAACAGAAGTTCATTTGAATCTAACAACAAAGTTTATTTGGACAGACCTGGAAATTCACTCAGGCTTTTAACAGCAGCAAAATAACACAAATCCTTGAGACACCCTGAGTACAAGGTGTGTGTCAGTTCAGGGCAACCTGTCTTAGTCACCAGAGTCTGTCACCACCTGTCAGAAGAACAGACAAAACTCAGCACATTTTAATTTTCATCCACCAGAGGTGTTGCCCATCTTACTTGGAGCTTAACTCTTGCCTGAGTTTCTGATCATATTCTTAGATTAATGCAACTTTGAGATTGTCAAAGATTTTGAGATGTCAGCCATTAGCCTTCAACCTTAAGACTCTTCCTCAAACTATCAATTTTCATTTTCTTCAGATCCTGGGCATAACAGATTCTGGAATTAAAGGCCTTTAGAAATTTTAGAAGTATCCTCTAGTTTTCTAGAGAATGTAATGTCAATTAAAATACAAAAGATTCACAACACTACAATAAGAATGGGAGAAAGTACAGAGAAAAATCTCCTAAGAAATTGTTGGCATCTCTTGAAGCTGAGGATTTCAATGCATCTTGCCAATTACGACTCTGTGAGGCCCATAAATATTATGTTTCTAGCTAGGAAGGAGAGGGAGAAGTAAGTTCTTCAGACCAATTCTGTTTTTCACATAATTAGCAGTACAGAATCAAAAGAAACCTAACTAGACTGGTACTAAATCCAGTTATTAGACAAATCAAAACAAGCATCTGGAACCAAAGACTTCATTCTAAGAATCAACTAAATCACAAATATATTTGTGAGAAATACCTGTTTTGTCACTCCTGGAAAGTATTATGGGCAACCTTCCAGACAAAATGCAATAAATTTATATGAATTTATGGCTTTACTGTGTATCTTAAAAGCAAGTACATAACAATTAGCCCATTGATGTGAAATTTATTGCTCTTCTCTTGGACAGTGTTATGCTTTGTAATTCAGCTTTTGGAAACAAACAACCCAGCTGTTTTGAATGCAAATTTACGAACAGTTGCAGCATTTAATCCTGATGATGTACACAGGATAAACGCCACTCTAAAATCACACTAAAATTCTTGAATTCTCATCTGTCTTGTACTTCAGAGGCAAGTTATCTCACAGATGTACGGGGACACAACAGCTGCACTGCTTTTGCCTGGCAGAGTCTTTCCTGATCACCAGGAGCCTAAATTGCAAGATTTAACCACCTTATTCCAGCATGCAGAGTACTGACAACCATTATTTAATATATGTCTGGTGCATTTAACCAGGTCGCCCTGCTTCCCTCAGCAGGTGATGGAATGCACTTACTGCAAATTACGGGCCAGCTTTCTGCCACAAAATACTGATGGTGAGAGACTGGGCCCAAGCTGTGAGCAAGCAGGCCCAGCCCAGGCAGTTCTGTGAAGCACTTGGAGCCAAGCCCAGCCAGTGCAGCCCTGTCAGCTGGGGCAGATTTCCCCTGCAGCAGAGTGTGAGAGTGAACACATCACAGGGGAGACACACACGGCCAGGGATCCCCTGCAGCAGAGTGTGAGTGAACACATCACAGGGGACACACACACACAGAGCCAGGGATCCCCTGCAGCACAGAACACATGGGGGATCCCCTGCAGCAGAGTGTGAGTGAAGTGAAAATCAGGGGGACACACACACAGAGCCAGGGATCACAGCAGAGTGTGAGAACACACACAGGGGGACACACACACACGGCCAGGGCCCCTGCAGCAGAGTGAGAGTGAACACATCACAGGGGACACACACACGGCCAGGGATCCCTGCAGCAGAGTGTGAGAGTGAACACATCACAGGGGACACACACACACGGCCAGGGATCCCCTGCAGCAGAGTGTGAGAGTGAACACATCACAGGGGACACACACACACGGCCAGGGATCCCCTGCAGCAGAGTGTGAGAGTGAACACATCACAGGGGACACACACACGGCCAGGGATCCCCTGCAGCAGAGTGCCAGAGTGAACACATCACAGGGGACACACACACAGAGCCAGGGATCACCTGCAGCAGAGTGTGAGAGTGAACACATCACAGGGAACACACACACACGGCCAGGGATCACCTGCAGCAGTGTGCCTTCCCCTCAGCTCTAACGGAGTCTGAACACATCACAGGAACACACAGACCCAAGGCAGGGTGTGAGAGTGTGCCTTCCCCTCAGCTCTAGCTCCATCATGGGGAGCACACACACAGAGCCAGGGATCCCCTGCAGCAGTGTGCCTTCCCCTCAGCTCTGAGTCTGGACACATCACAGGGGACACACACACACGGCCAGGGATTCCCTGCAGCAGGGTGTGCCTTCTCCTCAGCTCTGAGTGTGGACACATCACAGGGACACACACACACGGCCAGGGATCCCCTGCAGCAGGGTGCCTTCCCCTCAGCTCTGAGTCTGGACACACCCGTGGCCAGCAGATGTTTGGAGCCTGTCTAGTCTGACCACTGCAAACTGAACAGAAAAGGCAACAGCTCTTCCCACTGGAGCCGCAAAAGGGATAGGAAGCAAGGGCTCTGTTTTACTAGAAGTAATTGATTCCTTAGTTATTTTGTATGGAATACAAAAAAGGATCAGTGAAGTATGCCAGAGAAGTACTTTCTGAAAATGTTTAAAAGCATTTGATCTGCACAGGCATGCAGAATTCCTTCAGAATGAAGCTATTTGCTTATTCATATAAATACGTATTAAAATGTGTTCAGCTACTGGTAATAAAATAAACTGCACATGGAAAGTAAAAATGTCCAATTTATCTTTTCCCCCCTCACAATAATACCTAACATCACCCCCTGCCCAGCCCTCATCTTTTCCAAACTCTGCAAGAACAGAGAGGACTGATATTCTTGTCACATGAGGAAATGCAGAGTATCACAAGCTACTGAATAAATTTCAAAGAAGATGCAGGAACACCCACCCATGCACTCCCTTTGATTTAGAGGGGAGAACTGTCAGCTTGTGCTCTTCCACTGATAGCATCAGCATCAAGATAAACTTAAAAATCAACTTCTCAATTGCTGAAGGCTCACAAAGTTCACTAAGAAATTAATCTTACTGTGATTCAAAACTGTGAGCCTAGAAGCAGCTTTTCCTGTGGGACACTAATTTGGTGCTACTGCTACCATACTAAGAAATCCATGTTGTGAAGCAATGAGGATGGTACTCTGGGATTCAGATATAAAATTTACCTCAGTATTCCCTCAGGCTTCTGCAATGCACTTTGAACCAACGGCCCTAAAGACACGTGGTAAAACTACAGCCCCAGAAGAAGCAAGAGAGGCCCAGAGCAGTAAGAACAGTGATATCTTACAGGCAGATAAAATATGCACCATGGTTCAAAGAGAAGTGTTAATGCTCTGATGCTGTCTCAGCTGCTTGGACTTTGGTGCCTCAATGCCACAGCAGGTGCTGCCTTCACAGGACCAGAGCACGGCTGCTGGACCCCAGTTCTTCCTTTGTGGGGGAGGAAAAGAATGAGCAGAGAGGACAAAAAACCAACCAAAAAAAAAAAAAAGAGAAGTTTTCTGCCTTAGAAAAGTTTTGGTAATAGATTTAGAGGAACTGTAGTGATAAGACACAATGATAAGGGAAAGCAAACAGATACATCTAGCAGCACATTGATCCCTGCCTGGGAGCTGGCCTTCCTCAAGTGTCCCCAAGAATCCCAGAGGTTCTGCCCCAGCAGGCTCCTGCTGCCACTGACAACAGCCAGGAAGTTCAGGGCAGGGACTGGCACACAGAGGGACCTGCCCTCAGCTTCTCCAGCAATTCCACGAGTAAACCCTGGAATAACTGTTCTACCAAACACTTATCAAATCATAGCAAAATGGGAAGAAACAAACAGCATATACAAACCTCTCATGTATTTTCAATTAAAGGCCATGCAATTCTTAGGCATCTCTTTCAATAAGCAGCCATAGTCATTCAATTGCAGTTAGGGAGATGATGGAGAAAAGTTATTCTCATTTAAAATGCCTGGCACTAACTTCAAATCAGACTTCAGTGGCTTTTACCAGTGTATTAAATAATTATAACAAGTATCTATTGAAGGAGACACAATTTTCTGTGAACACTTCTATCACAGTGTCTGCTGGAGAAACATACAATGGACGCTTATGCAACAAACTCTGCTACCCTAGAGCTCAGCACAGGCAGTATATAAGACACATGTCTTAAAAAGCTTTGTTTAGTAACTATTTTCTTCAAAACAGAGGATCATAAAGAAAGCAGGAGACCCCAACCACACTGGCCCACAAAAAACCTTTGTCCTCTGTCCTTCACTATTCAGTGGCACCACACAGGCAGAAAAGCTCTGGCCACTGTGTGACCCAAGGCCATCCTGCCACCCTCCTCAGCTCTCTGCAGCTGTATCTTATTTAGTACTTCAAGTCCCATGACCCATATCCAATAAGGAGGTTCTGTCTAATACACTGAGCAGATAAAAGGATGCTTTTCAAGCAAAGGTTATGCAATGGATCCATACTGCAATGCAAGCCCCAGAACAGTAAACAAATGTCAAGATATAAATAAAACACATTTTTGCTCTTCAACCTGTAACATGTACCAGTCACCTGCTTGTAACAGAACTGTGTCTGTTACAGCTGCAAACACAGACTTTTGTTAAGATTTATCAATTCATCTTTATTAAAAATAAAAAAACCCCCCAAACTACTTTACCAGTATATTCATTAAACATTTTTAGGATATAGGAAACTCAAAAACACCTTAAAAACAGATGAGAGCAAAGAAGCTACATCTGTATTAGCTTTCAGGATTAAGATCCTTAAGATCTCGTGAAACAGCTCTGAAAATTTTCAGAAATATTTTGTGTATCACTATTGCACTAACCCCTCCAAAACAACCATTATCTGCTAAACAATCTATCAAACTCAGCTGAAGACTCCCCAGCACTTTCAACAGAATTTAAATAAACTGCTGAAAACATACTTCCTAACTAAACACAAAGCCCAAAACCACATAGAAACAGATGCTAATATCTGGATTAGTATTCAAGTTTCTGACCTTTGATCTAGCATTCTGTTGATAAAAATCCTGCCACTTTCCAATAGAAAGAAAAGCCTCAAGTGTTGTAAGTGTAGGTTTTTGAGTTTTTGTTAGATACATATGAAAATATTCCAAAAATAAAATTAATTGCTTTTGAAATCTTATTTGAATCAGAAAGAAAAATCCAAATCAATACAAATTTTTCAATAAACCAAGGAGATCTTTGAGGTATTAAGATGATACTGGTATCAGGTGAGAGATTTACTGCACCTGTCACTAAAAACAAGCACTAGAAATGAGACAATCTGCTGCAAAGACCAATACAGGATTTAAAGGGGCAATATCTTGTGAGCCTTCATTTCTCATCTTCATAGCTCCAGTACACCAGTCCTTGGTAAAACATTCTCTTGTATAATTCTTCTCTCTCTCAACATGCACTTTTAAAACGATGTTGACAATTGACAGGTTATGAACTGCAGAGCTCACAACACTTGAACAGTGGAGGGCAGAAAGCTTTCAGATGGTCCCAGGCATCTGCTCTCAGTGAGAGCTGACAAAACCCACTGCAAACTCCACTGCAGCCCAAGATGGGAAGGGACAACCAGAATCCTCTCAATTTTTAAATGAAAAGAAACAAAACACAGAAGTGAACACAAGAAAGTTAGCCCATACTTTAGTTATTCACATGCTACTTAGAGACACATTAGGTGATTTAGAATGTGGTTTTTAAAGTGAAATAACCCCTGCTCCAAAGCATTTAATCTAATCTGAGGCATTGTTTGCAGTAGTAAGATCACACTGTTGTGAACAAGCATAGATTATATACCTTATCAACAGAGGCTGCTTTAATGGACCTGCCACACTGATGCTGAACACAAACTGCAGGACAGACAGCATGAGAAACAGGGAGTGCTTCAGGATAGGAAAATTTGTCTTGAATGGAAGATGAACAAGGCTTTGATGAGATATTCCATTAGCAAGTAATTTCAAGAGGCAGTAATATTGGAAATGCTCTTCTAAGGAGCACAGAACAGAGAGATGCCAAAGGAAGTGTGATGCCACTCAGAAATGGCATCAGGCAGCATCCAAAGGGCAAAACCACAGGCAGGCCAAATCAGAGTTCACCCTCAACCAAGAGCAGAATCCTTCAGGAATGCGATGGGACCAAGGCAAGCACTGAGATTAGATCAGTTCAGGCATCCCCACACTTCACTTACATTTCACCAGTGCCCTGCCCACGGCTGCAGGCAGAGCACACAGCTGGAGGGCAGAACTATTTTCTCCTGCTATTAACAAGAACGTGCTTCCTTTCAAAATCCCAAGGAATAGCTGTACTCCAGTGTGCTGTGTAACTGTAGCATCACATTTCACTCATCTAAGGAGTCAACCCATTCATTTTCCATTAAATTAATATGCCTCCCTTTGTTCTGGAAAAAAATATGGTGAGCCATAAGAATGAAACACACAGACACATTTTTCCCACCTCTGCTTTCAGAGGCCATGGCTAAGTGAAAGAAAAAATTGCTTTACTGTGTCCAAGCCAATAGTTTTCCTCTCTGGATTAGCACTCAGGATTAGGAGTTTGTGCTGGGTTTTGTGACTCGTTGCCACTGCCCAGTTTAAAGCTAACTCAGGTTCAGCTGTACAAACTGCACTCTGCAATGCAGCACAAAATTAACTATTTAACTTAAACCCAAATCCATTCTCCCTACTTACTGAAAAACAGCAGCTGACAAAGTATGGATCTGGCATTTGCTCCCATGCAATAAAATTTGCTGCAAGTATCTAAAAATACACTTCCTGGCTGGCAGCCTAAGGAACAATCAATGAAAGTTCAAGAGGTGTGTTTCACAGTCCAGATGTTCTCAAACTCTGCTCCACTGACAGCTTACAGAGATGGCTGGCCACATAATGCTGACTTTTCTCCCCTGTGTTGTACCAGCTTGTGTCCAGAAGATGAAAAGCACATTTGAAATTATTTAAATATTTCTCCTCAAACATCTCCTTTTGCTACAGTTAGCATAAAAATATCACAGCAAATCAATGGGATAAGAGGCTATCCCAAAGACAATTTAGTGGGAAGTACAAATCAAACTCGAAGCTCTGCAGCAGGATGAACTTAGTGAGAGCTCTGAAGGCAGAAAAATTACAGGATCCACATGTGCATACACACATTATAGATAATGACAAGAAGTCCACCTGGCCGAAATGCTTTTTTTAACCCCACCTACTCGCTTTGGCAACAGATACAGTGTTGAAATTTGTGAAAACTGGAGAAGGGAAAGAGACCTTACCTGCTTATTTAAGGATAAAACTTAGTAGGATTTTCTAGGAAATAAATTGTAATTGTGAACAGTGCTACTAGATCTCATTTCATTTAAAACCCATGTCTGAATGATTTCCTCTAACACTTCAGTTTTATAATAAACAACTTATAACAATCAGTTATAAATTATTATATAAATGCAAAACTATATCTCAGAAAAAAGAAGAAAACTAATTTAAACACACTTACCCATGCACCAAAACAAACACAAAATGATCAAAATTGAAAAAACTAAGCTTGAGAACACTGCCATACTCCTTGCACAGGGGATACACAAACTCTAGCTTTGGACATACATATGTTGTCATCCATCCTTTCATCTGGATTTTAAATTAGCAATTAGCAACTGAGCACCTTGGACACCACACAGCAGGACAGGCACAAGGGAAGCAGCTTGGGCCAGCTCGTAGGTCCAGTAGCTGCTGCTGCTACATAGAGACCTGCCCTTGCTGGAATCACAAGAATGCTCATAGTCCAGTCCTTAGAGGGAAAAATGAATGGAACATTTAGCTTTATAAAAGGGAAAATCGTTATAAATTACATACCATGCAGCTTCATTGACCTTAGCAGAGAAATTGAAAAACAGGTCATGTATGGCACCTTTTATACACCATTTTTTATTCTGATCTTGGCTTGCAAGTCCTTTGTCTCTCCCTTCCTTGCAAAGGCACACAAATCTGTGAGCATACCCCAGAGCAGCATCTGAGGCTCTTTTGCTGCATTTTCCAGGGAGCAGCCCTAATCTTGCCAAGTCAAAAGAATCACCAATCCATCATTTCTGCTAGCATGTTACAGAGCAGAGGACTAAAGCAAAATTCTAATATTCAGTGCTTTTCCATGAAAAAAACACTCTGCAACTTAACTCTGCTCCATCTTTCCTTCCCTGAATAGAACTTCTGCCCTTGGTTTTATGTCTCTGCTTCAGACACAGGGCTGCTTGATGATAGCAGAACATGCATTATATTCTGTGATTTCTTCAATCCTAAATAACCCAAAGTCCTTGCTTTTAGTAAAACAATTGTATGCACTACAATTTCTCCTTGAACACCAAAATTCCAACTCTTGCCCATTAGGTCACTGAATTTTCAAGTAACTATTTTTAATGTAAGCCACAGCACCCTAGCCAGGTACTCAATTTCTGGTGTGAACAAGAATTTGTTTTCACCTGGAGGTTCATGTGTCTGCAGCACAGGTCAACAGTTTCATGCACTACACAAACCTTTCAGCCAATATTCTGCTAGCAGATTCCTTTACAGACAGGCTTCTAAATCAACCCAACTCAAAACTATTGCTGTGGCTAAATATGGGGCTCAGGTGAGCAGGGGAGAAGGGATTTCCTTAGCTCACCATCAGTCTTGTTGTCTGAGGGGTTACTGAGATCATGGATGCTGCTGCCTCGGTCTCTATTTTTCACATGTCTTTTGGCAGATATATAGAGCAAGACAGATTCCTTTATGTGTGATAAATGCTACAATCACTGCCATCTCCTTAGGGAAGGCAGAGTGCTGATCACAGCTCAAATGGGTATTCAGCTCATATGGAAAATACAACTCCCCTACTGCAAGGCAGGTTGATCTTCTGCAGGCTAAACAGTCACAGACAGAGAATGTGTGTTTTGATTAGCTGACTACACTGCACTTTATTAAAAAAAACATTACTCGGGGTGGGTTTGATCACTTTTGTTGTCCTTTAAGGCAGTAATTTCATCACCTTACTGCTTTTCTTTTAAACTCCATCTTGGGAAAAAGAAAGTAAGACAAAACCCAGACGAGAAAGGTCTGTTCACCATCACCTGTTCCCCAGGCTGTACAGCACAGAGCACTGTAGCACTGAGGATTCTCACCTCCAAGCACAAGCTTACAGAAATGAGTGCCCAAGGAACCTGCAAACTTACATGAGCTCATATTCTGACATACTCATAAAAATTACCAGCTATTGACACTGCAGCCAATTTCCTATTACACCTTGGGATCGTTAAGGATTAAAAAGCCTAAGTAAATATTCATACAGCAGAAATACTCTCTCCTCTAGATAAGCCAAGTAAGGTGTGGTGTGTGACACAGAAAGACATGGCATTTCTCTCATAAATCCTATTTGCCTGTAATCATGCTCCTGTTCTCCTTCACCTCCCTTTCTGCCCACCAGCAGGTCAGAAAGCTTCCAAACTGTTTATTCTCCTGGGCATTTTCTGTTTGGTCTTTAATACTGTCTGTGTTTAAACAGTCTATATGGTCCCAAGCATTGCTGCAAACACCCATACAAAATTAAATTCAATAAACAAAAAAAATCTCTTCAATACCTCCAGAACTGCAGGTATGACACAGTGAGTGAGACAGGCACAGCAGAAGAGGCAGTCTACCATCCTAGAAGCTTTTACTGAACTCTGTTCTATTTAGTTCTTACATCAGCTGGATAACAGATGATTTAAAATACAAATATTCTATATCATATACTTCAAATCTGGGCTCTGAATGCAAACAGTACCATTATCTGCTTAACAAAAACCAATTATTCACTGAATAATCAAGCCACTGTGCAAGTTCTGAATACCTGTAATATGTTATTTGATAATATGGTGCCTCCTGACCTAGACAGTGCTGCCTACAGTATATAAGTAAAGGTTTCAGATACATTTTGCTTCTCTTCTGCCAAGTGTTGTTCATGCAGTATGCCTTATATACTCAGTGAAACTAAGAGAAAAACAGCCTTTTTCAGACTGAAGTGCTTTGCTAAACCATTTAAACACAACCAGTAAAAGCCCCAAGATCAGATGTTCATCTAGGGAAGGAAAGCACCACTGCTATCAGATTTTCTTGCAATATCGAATCCTCCATTTTATAACTTCATATCTTGAACACTGGCCTTCCCTTTTTTCTACCTTCATTCTAGGAAACAACACTTGGCATTGCCTTATGATAGCATTATAACCAAGATAAGTATTTAATTTCATTAGACATCACCAGAAGAGAAAGCTCCTGCCCCACACAGCCACCAACAAAAAGGGAGTCTGTTTAAAAGTGATTTTTAAAGCTTGTGAAATACCCAGGCAGTAGGGTATGAAGTCCTCCCTCTCTTGACAAAACACACTGTGCAAACCTGTATTTCCCAGTCAATTTGTCCCATGTACCTTAATCCTTATCTGGAGGCACGAAGCAGAAGAAAGCTGGCTGACTTCACTGCTCACTCAGCCCATGAAATCTCTCCATCAAGGCAGCCTGTGGAAGCCAACAGCTTTCAGTGCTCTTAGATGAGACTCTGGAACCTTTCTCACTAGAGATGCACTTACTCCATTTAACCCAGCAAACATCAGTCACATCCCAGCTGCTGCCTGGGCACTCAGAGACCTGGCTGCATTTGCAAATGCTTCAAACAAATAACCAATTAGTCTTTGCTTGCTAGTTCACTATACCCAGTGCTTTAAGATTTGGGCCTTGGCAGGCTCCCAGCTACTTGGGCTGCAGTTCTTTCCCCCTGAAAAAGGGAAATCATCTTATACTGAAAGAAGTTCTTCAAAAGCAACAAGCCTATCTGTGCTTCAGAATGAAGTGTTGCAGTCAGATTGGGTAAAATATCCAACTGCTAATGGAAAAAACTCCAAGTTTCTTTCCATCACTCCCAAATTTCAGAAAAGCACAAGGGAGCTGCTGCCGAGCATTTTTAATCAAAAGAGAATGTAATTAAAAAATAAACCAAACATCACCCTTACAACTGGGCAGTCCGTAGCTCGAGATTCAAAGGGCTGTAACAGTCCCTGAGCTCCTAGTCCTTGGGCTCTGGAGGGAACCCTCTGCCTGGCACTCCAGGCCTTCCCAGCATTTCAAAGAATACCTTCATTTACACATCAAAACTCCTGCCTTCTGGCAGGATATGAAGCCTGGGTACCAGCCTAAAAGCAGCACTTCAAGACAACTGTTATAGTCTCTTCCTTAGCTAGAACCATGGCTCTTCACCTGCTCAACAGTTACTTCTTTTTCTACAGCAGAATAATAGATGCAGGAAGATGGCCGGTATCATTAAACTCAAACTTTTTAGAATCTTTAACTAAATATAATCTTTTTCAAATGTCAGTCTCCAGAGTCACTACGGTGACTATTCTGACTTCTAAAGCAGAGAGGAACTGCCTTAGCAGTTACTTCTATCTCATGAGAAGCAACCTACTAAAGGAATTCTTTCTCATTTTCACATTAAAAAACAATAGCAGGGAGACAAGTTTGGTGAATATGTCCATGAACCTCCTCAGCATGTAACATTTAGATTCATCACAGATTTATCCCACAATGAACTCTGAAATAAAATATATTTCAGAAAGCTTCAATACAAGTCATATGACACCATGCATTTAAAAACCCCAACTACTACTCAGGAAGCACTCTGATACTCTGAGCTAAAGAACTGGGGCTAAAAGAAAAGCTTTGAATTTTTCTGTGCTAGCCCTCCTTTTTTTCTTCTTTTGAACAGGAAAACAATTCTGCAGGGCACAAGTCATTCACCCAGGCAGTGCAAGGTGCAGCTCAGCAGGGATTGAGCAGAGCTGGCTCCAGCAGGTGCTCGGCTGCAGATCAGCAGCAGAGAGGCCACAGCTCTCCCCCAGCCTCCAACAGAACCCATGAAACATTTCCTCCCCCCCAAATCTACTCCAAATTCCCACTGCCAGCCTAGTTTTACTGCTGTGTACTGAGGGTTGAATTCCCATTTTAAAATACTTGGAAGACATATTAACATAGAGAATATCTGCTCAGAAACAGTTCCTTTGGAGTAAATCTCAAACTTTGGATTTTTTTTTTTGAAACTTAAAATGAACTTTTCCCATTGCATGATGCAGTACAGAACAAAAGTTTTTCAGAAAGCTATCTATAGTCCTTTAAATAGGTTCTTGCTGGAAAAAAAGGCAAAAAATCTCAATACTTAAAATATTTAAAAACTTGACTGTACTTCTATTCAAAACAAAATGAAAACTTGAAAGAATGCAGTGAAGAAACTCAAGCCACTCTCCTCCACAAAGACACAACTCTTCTTTCCAGTCCACAAGCACTTTTATATCACAGTGGAATCACTGCAACAGTACTATATAATAAATATGCATATAATAATCAAAAGTGAGGATCCCTGATCTAAATAGCAAGGAAGACTGTTTCAGATAAATTACTTTCTTTTGACTTATCTTCTACTTGTGCAGCCACCTGTTCCAATTTAAAAAGTATAGGCTTTTCCATGGGGCTACATGAAAAACAAGCTCTAGAAACGCAATAGAAAATGTACAAAATTTAACCCTCCTAACTGTAAAATAAATTTGATTTAAAAACTACTTTCACAGGTACTCTTGTCTGCAGATAAGGTATGAGAATATTACAGCATAAACATCACCTAATTGTTTTTTTTTCAGTGGTACTCCTTTAGATAACTAGAGGAAAGCTGGGTTATTACTATTTCAATGTTTGCAATGTGAAATGTGATAAAAACGTACATGTGCTTATGGTGCTAAAGACAGTAAGACTTGTCTTTACCAGTGTTGATCCTTGATATGCAGGTAAACAAGAAATACCTGGGTAAACCCAAAATGCACAGACCTGAATTAACATCTGCTATGCATTTCAAGAGACTATGTGACAAGCTTGTGCTAGGATGCAAAAATGCCAATGGAATTTTTATACAGTATTATCTCTATAACTAAGGGGCTCCTAAGCACTATCACCATCCACTATATTCTCATTAAAATGTATTTAGACTGCAAATCCTCTGGGACAGGACTTGTCTTTTATCTGTACTTGAAGAGTTTGCTGCTCACAATGAGGATCCCAGCCTTATTTGCTTTAAATACTAGCATTGCACAAGTTGGGGTTTATTTAATGTAGAAGATTGAAAATATTCAGAAAGGGCCCTTTGTGTTCATTCTGCACTTAATTCACATTTACAGCTCAGTAGAAACATTTCAGCTGTCATTCTAGTAACAGTTTCTCCTACCTAAGAAATTCAAGATGGGGCCAAATTTGCCTGCATAATGATTTCACAGTAAGTGGCAACCAGATGGACAGCACACTGCCATATGCTCCCCTTTGCTCAGAGGTGGAAAAGTGAGCAAACAGAACCACAAAAAAAGAACAGAGAGTAGGGAGAAAAATATCTCTGCAGTGTGCCCATTAATTCATGTGCACACTCCTTCCCACCAGGAGCAAGCACCGACTGCCCTGCTCCTCGTGGGTGAGGATATGAATTCAGGGGAGCAGCGATCAGGGCACCCTGGATGAACAGCTGCTGTCCCCATGGGGAAGGGAACCAGCACCAGCATGGCCCTGAGAAAGGAAGGGAGCAAGGGCTTCCCCCCACGGGCACCTCTCTGGAGCCTGCACTCTTTAATGAAGCCCCAACAGCCCAGAGGCTCAGATGTTGTACCCACTCTGCAGCCTCCTCTCAATTTTTTTTTTTTTTTTTTTTTTTTTGCCCAGAGGCAACATGCATCAAAAACTTTTAAGTAAACCTTGATGCTGCTGCCCATGTCCTGTACTGCTCTTTAGTTGGAGGAGACAATCTGGCCATATTAGAATGTCTCTAAGGAGTACCTGCCCTTTTGAGCTAGTTCTAAAAATAACACCTTTCCAAGTTAAACGTATCTATTTAATTACACTACTGCCCCTGCTCCCAAAGTCCTCCTTCTTATGACTGAAAAAAATTGAAAAAAGAGAGCATTCAGATTACTGGATGTGGCAGCTGGTAGCAGAAGAAAAGCAACAAATATACGCAAGAAAAATCATTCAGATTGGCTTTTTTAAATACACATGTGCAATTAACATGTGAACTTTGACCGTATCTCCCTTTCCTGTTAAAAACTGCTTTCAAAGCTGTCCACTTTTATCATTCCAGATAAAAATGCAATTATTTACTACATCTGGGTTGTAAAATGCAGGCAGCTATTATATACGGAGAAAAATTATGCACTGCTTGCTGAGACACACCACATGCCTCATGTTTACATCCTGTATGTTTGCTAACTTTAATTATTACAGACAGACAGGAGCTCTTTAGTTCACTCGAAGAAGAGCTTTCTTTACATTTGTACCGTCAGCTAAATTGACTGGTAGTCCAAATGACCGCTTTTCTGTAAGAAATTATCAAATAAACTTGAACAAAAGCATTGAAGGAAGAATTATAAAATAATTCAACAGTAAAGGTCTCACTAACTTCAATAAAACTTGTATTTTGCTATTTTTATGCACGAATTTTCATTTTCTATTAGTGGAAAAACCTGGTAGGCACACTTAAATATCAGACACATAACACTTTCCACTACAAAGACTTTCACAACTTTTTTGAGAAGCTCTGACACTTGCCTCGTCTGCAGGCAGCCTTTGAAGTTCCCTGGAACAGCAGAGATGATCTTTGTCTCACATAAACCCATTCAAGTTAAACTGAACTGTTTTCCTATGCCTGCTTGCTTTTTTAATCAAGTATTGGAAAAGGTGGCCTCTCAAAAGCCAATCCAAATGGACACAAACTCCCTGTACAAAGGGCTGGGCACCTGGTACCTCTGACAGAACAGAGGCAGGTGTGCTGGGAGCACTGGCAGGCTGCTGAGGCAGGGCACAGAGCAGCAAGGAGGATGAAACAGGTCTGACTTCACCTGTTGCTCCCCTACACAAAGCACAGACCCAAAGGTCCTTTCCCCATTCATCCAGTAACAACCTCGTGAAATAAGGCAATTACCCGAATTAGAAAATCACCACTGAAGGCTCAAATCCCCTTTAGGGATTTTTTTAAAGTCAACAAGGGAAGTTTATACCTCCATGTAGTGTAATTTTACAAAATAAAACCCAAAGCAAACAAACACACAAAAGGGGCTAAGCCTCCCAATACCAAGAGGTTCCACGTTAGAAACTAATTTGCAAGAAGGTTATTTGGGCTGAAAGTAAAGCTCTTGAAAATTAGGAAGCACCACGTTTAGAACAGCCTATTACTTCAGCTCCATTTGCATTAATCCTCCTCTCAACTATGAAGATCACACACCACTCTTCTTGCAAATCACTGCCTCATTCTCTGAGCAGGGTGGCTCGGAACACAGAACTGTAGCTGCACAACCCTAAATCAGGTATTTGCTGATTTACAGGTCTAACTCTGCAACCAATGGATTTGAACATCCACTTTCAAAGGTAGTTTTATTTGTGTGCAATGCTATAGGCACACACAGTGCTTTACAGATGTAAGGAAAGATACAAAAAATGCCCCAAAGAAATCCTGGTTGAAACACATCAAAGCAACACTGAACTCCAGAACATGATAAAATGCAAGTGAGACAGAGGAATCAACCAAGAAATAAGCTGATGCTGCATTTTATGATGCTTACTTGATAAACATTATTGACAAGTATAATCAGAAAACCTCCACTGCTACTTGAATTCAAAAGGCCTGACTTCACTCTATTCATGCAAAACCAGTGATTTCAATGGGATTACATGGAGGCAACAGGTTTCACTGGGACCTTATAACAAAATTAGAAATTAAACCCTAATACATCAACTTGCCACACCAGATCCTAAATGGGTTGAAATATGACTGACAGTCTGAGGTAACCCTGCTGCTCACCACAACACACCAGCCATGAATTTGGAGGAAAAAAGGTTTCTATTTGTAATCACATCTCAAAAGTCCCATACCTTCTAGGTGATTTCTCACAGGCAGTTCCTCACAGCACTCCTCCTTCTTCACAGCACAACCAACAAACTCCAACTCCCTTCTCACCCAGCTAACCCACTCTTTTGTAGCACTTTTCTTCTTATTGGACACAGCTGTAGCCTATTAAGGGCAGGCCTGTTCCTAATCTTTGGTGATTAGTGCAGCTGCAACTCCTCAGGTGTGGGACCACCTTCTGCACTATTTTCTTACATTCTATCCCTCCACATCAATTCACCTTGGACAGAAACCTCTAGAGCCCAAGAATGAACAACAGCAAAGTTCTACCCCAGAGCAGTAAGAAGCCAACCTTTCACTATTTTTTTACTCTTCTCTTGAAAATGGCATTTCACCAAGTATGCTCATATCCACCTACTTCAAAAATACTCCCAAAAGTTCAGAAAATTTTTACAAATCAAAAAATCCAAACCTCCCCATTTTCCAACACCACTGATTCCAGACTTATCCTCATATTACTGAGCCTAACAAGAGTGTGGTAAATACCCTTCAGCAGCATACAGAATCAGTCTAGAACCAGTGAGGAGAGGAAAAGGAGGAATCAAACCTCAGTCCTCCTCTCATGTACCAACTAGAAATGTAGATTCTTCAAATGGCACTTACTGGACACTTTAGTTAACACATACAGCAGAAAGGACTCCAGCTTGGTCTCCTATGTCAATATTGGTTCTGCAGTGCTCATAGGGACAAATTATTTTTTCTGTTAGTTAATCCCATTGTCCAGGAAGCAGTTTAGCTGAGCACCACTGTGACTGAAGTAACAGCCCGTTTGCTGCTCTGATAAAAGATGTAGTTTTGTCCTGTGTAACACAATTCAATTAATTCTTGTGCTATTGCCAGGTAATGCAACTAATTTACACGAATACTGATGATGCGGGTAAATTTTAGTCGTGTCAGGATCTCGCAGGGCAGTGCAGTTTCTGATCACGTGCAGGAACAGGGAAACCATGTGCTCCATCCTGCTGGAGATGTTGTGAGTCCTGTCCCCCCGTGATGCAACATCACCGCAGCGTCAGGCTCCGCAGTGAGCGCCCAGCACAAAGAGCAAGCTGCAGGTAGCCAGGTTTGGGGAGCCACCACTGAACCCACCTTGTGTAACAGCACTACTGGGGGCCAGGAGAGCATGAGGAGCTGTAAGCATCTTGTACAGGGCACCTTCAGAACTGCAATCACACTTACATCCAACTAACCTTTGGGAACAGGCACAGTGAGAGGGGAGACAGCTACTGTTATGTTCTGCATTTATGCTGTCAGTCAAGATCTGAAAATACTTCAGCTGAGTAGCAGGCTTGCACTTGTACTCACACTGCAAGCATACGTAGCTCACATCTTAATTTTCTTACTGGCCTTTTCATAAACCAGTGCGAGTTCAGATCTTTATCCTACCTACTACTCCAGCTTTGAGGCTGAAATAGCAGATGTGTACTCTTGCTTCACGTCCTTGCTGTCCACTGCTGTCTTTAGCATAATTACTACCCCGTAACCACATCTCAATTTGTGTGCAACTTCCACCTCTTTTCACCCTTCAGGTGAAAACAGCATCTTGCCCTAAACACTTTTGCATCGGGACAGAGCTGCAAAAACTCCACTTTGTTCAGAAACACAGAGGAATGAGTGAGATGAGTACACGCACGCATTGCTTCGGGAATGGGCTCCTCACTCACACCATCCCCTCGCCGACTGTGGGCACACTCTTCCCAGCATTTAGGAACCATAACACGTTTGAAGCAGCACACACTTGCTTCTTATTCTGCATCCTCTGTAAACGAGAAGTATTCCTCCCCTTCTCTGCACAGAGTATTCTGCCTCACAAGACAGACATTGTTCGCAGCATCAAGACACGCAATTTACCATACAAGATACCTGGTGCACACTGCTAACTGCAGTATCTCCTTGCAAACCACCTATGTTGCTACTATTTTGTACAGTCTAATTTATAACCCCCGCCTAACGTGACTGTGGTAGCAATACCCTTTTACAAGTGTCCTGCAGGAACTCTCAGCATCTTCACAGGAGCCATCAAAAAATTATTATCAGTACTGTTTCATCTAATCCACACTTGGTTAGTATGTTATTACAGCATGTTAAAAGTGCAGAGGCTGCTTACCCCTCTTTGTTCAAATTCCAGTAATAAGTGTTGCAGAAATAGCAGGATTCCTAAGAGTCACATAGCAAAGCAGCAGTTTCTGACTATGTGCCTCAGAGAGGTGCCCTGCGTTCCAACAAACGAGCCTTCTCTGCTGATTGCATTCAAAACTGTAAATACCCCCACACCATTGTGCATTTTACTTCTTTTACACATTAAATCTTCTGCAGCTGTTACAACTGGTGTCACGTGCATGCTCTAATAAAGAGCTTGTAGATCGGTTTGCTCTTAAACCTTCATATAAGAACCAAGAAAGGTGTATTATCTGCAGATATACTTATCAGAGCCTATTCCTAACTTCAGGATACTAACGAGCTTTGAAACCATGCATGTTCACATACCACTATTTTTAAGAGAAGTTACTCTGACATGCTGTCCCATTACAGCTCATCAGTCCCCACAAATTAGATTTCACCTCTACAAACCTAACAAAAAAGGCCTCTTAAGTTTATTACATTTTAAGGAAGGCAAACCGAAAACTCCCTAGTAAAGAGCACTCTAATTGGATTTTGACTCCAGAAAAGTAACTACTATTCCTTTTCCCGTTGGGGCAAGCAAAGATGCTACTCCCGGACAGGGGGTTTGCAAGAAACAATGCAGCACCTTCCAGATACAGCGTACTCTGGCGTGAAGACACTGCTGAGGCACCACCGTGGGGTGGGTTTGCACACGCACACAATAAAAGCAACTTTCCCGCTCAGGCATTACCGGGGCTGTTCGTATTCGGGATCCGCACATCCGAACTTGTCCGGCCGGGCCCGTCCGGAGGCGCGCGGGCCGGACCGCGCTGCGTGAGGCGCCCCTCAGCGCCCAGAGCCCCCCGGCCCCGCCGGAACGCAGCTCGGGCCCCGCAGTACAGGCGGAGCGACCCTCGCACCGCCCCGGCCGGGCCGCAGCTCGGCTGACCCCGCGTGAGGGGGCTCGGGCCCCGCCGCAGGCCGGCCCGCGGCACAGCGCCCTCGGGCCCCCGGCCCCACCGCCGGCAAGTTGGCGGGAGGCGGCGCCCGCCGCCAAACTTTGTCCGCCCGCCGCGGAGGGGCTCACCCGCCAGCGCGGCCCCCGCCGCCGCGGCGCGGGGAGCTCACCGGGCCGCCCCGCCCGACCCCGGGGACGGCGGGGCGTGCGGCGGCCCCGGGAGGCGGAGGGACCGGGATCCCCGAGCCGCGCACGGCCGCGACGGGGCATCTCACGGACCCGCCGCCCGCGCTGGAGCGCGGTACGGTCCCGCGGCTCGGGCACGGCCGAGACCCGCTGCCCGCGCCGGGGCACGGCGCGGACCGGGGCTCCCCGCTCGCGCCTCCATCCCCGGGGCTCCCCGCACGTACCTGCTGCCCGCGGCACCCGCGCCGCCAGCGCCCGGCGCGCGCCCCGCGCGGGACCGGCGGCCGCGCGGGGAGGAACCGGGGACCGCCCGCGCGCGATCCCGCGCGCGCCTCCCGCCGTTCCTGCCGGGTCGCCTTGGTAACGCGGGGCCGGCGCGCGGGTCGGTCCGCGGGGGAGCGGGGGGCGCGCGCGCGTCCGCCGCGCGTCACGCGGGCGCGGCCGGGCCAATCGCGGCGGCGGGCGGCGCGCGCTGGAGTACTACTACGGCCGCGAGCCCCCGGCCCCCCCCCGCGGCAGCGCCGCGACCCCCGCGCCGCGCCCGGCCCGGCCTGAGGGGAGCGCCCGGAGCGCCGCGCGCAGCCCGCGCTGCCCCGGCCCCGGAGGCCGGCATTACATAACGGCACCGGAGCGAGCAGCTGCGGGATCCCAGCATGCGGATTAGGGATTACGTTGATTCAGCAGATTGTCCTGTGCATGTCTGAGAAAGATTACACCAGCAGAGTTAAGAATACCCGTTTGCCGTGGTAAGCCGTGGTTTAAGTAGAACAAATTAACGCAATACAAAATTAAATGCACAAAAGAAAATGAAGTGAAACACCCCAAGGTTAAGAACTTCTTTAGTGCTTTAATTTAAGGTGCTTTAAATTGACAAAATAATAGAGACTGAAATTCAGTTTTTGACAATTATCTCCCCTGTGTTTTGGAACAGTTGATATTAGCATCAACCAGCTATTAGTGCTGGATGCATCTTAAAAAATCAAAATCATTATTACGAAGACTAGTTACTATTGATTCTTAATGGCTGCCATGTAAATATCTAAACTCTTATGACATACATTCCTAGTAACTTATTGTTTAAGTGGCACTGGTCTATTTTATCGTGTCGCCATGTGCTGAACTGTCCCCTTGTATGTTAGCCTGTCATATGGATTTTTGAGTTCTGATTACTGGATCTGAGACTGTTGACATGTGAGAGCTGACATTATGAGGGATACTACATCTGTCACTGTGGTATGAATAAAAATTAACCATGCAGAGACAAACTTTAAGTTGCATTCATTTCAGTTGATTTCTTACAAGAGTTAGGGATGAAATTTGGAAGGAAAAGTTCCACAGAAGAAATCAGTAAGCACTCAGAATGATAGAACAGTGGTGGGGGTTGTTTTCCAGGACTGATAGTGATCTTTTTGAATGCAAGGGTCTTGTAAAATTTAATAATTCCCCTCACATAAGCACACAGAGGCTTGAAACTGGAATCTCTATCTCAAAATTACAAATCTGTGGTGTGACTACAGTAGTTACATTGGACAGAAGCCTCAACTCCGTGCCTTTGCCAATATCTGTATGAATATCTCATACAATAGAACTGGAGTTTCAGATGGAAATATGCAGTTGTTTGCAAGCTGCTTAGGAAATTTTGGCAATGGGAAGTTTTCCCTGAAATTCACTCTAATGTCTCAAATTTCAATTTCAACACCGTGACGAGGGCTTTACCCCTGTTTTAGTATATCATTAATCCTAGACATACTTTAGTGGATAAAAATGAAAATGTAAACCTAAATATCTGCTGTAGGGATTTCTAAGATAAGAGGACTCAGCCATTTGTTGTCATTTCAGAAAACTGCAATGGAAAGAATTTTGAAGAACTGTGTCCAAAAAAATTACCCTGTCAACCAAAGCATGTTGAGATTTGTGAGCTATTTGTCATCTGCTTTAGCTTCATGTCTTTTGTCAGAATTTCCTGATATTGTGGTTATCCCATCCTAAAAGAAACTTCCAGTGCATAAATTTGAGTAAAGCATTTTTCTTATACAGACTTGTTATAAGATCTCACCTGGAATTCTTCCTTATAGAGAGCTTCATTTGTTTTGATGCCTTAGGTTTTAGCTTTTCTACTTTTCAGATTCTGTACTGCTTTAGTGTGTAGTTCTGAGCTTGATACTAAGGGATGGTGAGCTCTGTTCACAGAGTAGGGAGACAACAATTCCTTTCCTAGCTTGGGACCAAGGACAACCACGTAAATCTCAGGCCCAAGAGTATAAACAACATGCACTAAAGAGAGAAAAACAAGAAGGATGGGACTCCATAACCTAGAGCTATAACTGGACAATTAACCCCAATATGTAAATGGAGCAGAACTTATAAAAGTGAGAGCCCCCGTGACCAATTGTCCATTTTGGCTCATCTGGGGTGCAGCCCTGGCTGGGCTCTTGTGTTGCCCAAGGTGGATCCATGGAGGCCTTTTAAAAAATCCTTTAACTCCATCGAGCCTCTGTTCCAGGCCAGCCTTCACAAAGGCATCACTTTCAGGCAGTTTGATGGATTTTTTCTGATCCTGATGATTTTCTGCGCTCAGATCAGTTATGAGCTTCAGGCACTGAAGGTATGAGAAGTTATACCTAGGTGAGAAAAAACAGACTCCTTTTAACAAGACTTCAGGACAGTTCCTGCCTCTTGGAGAAAGTATGAGGTGTGGATTACTGACTGCTTGACAGGTATCAAGGACATCTCAGAAGGAAATTTATATTTAATCAGCATAACAAGCAATTTTTAATTTTTTTCCCCTTCTTTGTTTTCATGACCAAATATTTGAGCTCAATATTGGGGCAGAATGAGATTTTACCTTTTTTGATTTTTAGAAAGAATACATAATGCAGTAAAATCCCATTCTCAAAGACAGCTGTAAGGTGCAACTTAATCTGAATGTACAAACAATGTGTATTTGAGATAGCCACATGACTGAAACCATCTTCTTTAATTTGAGGGAGCATTTATATAGAGATTAATTTTAAGAGTGTTTGAATAGCAAAGATCCATAAACCAAAGCCCAAATCATTATTCAGTGCCTGATTTTATCTGCCTATGCTCATTAAGACTTAGAGGTACTGTGGATGCTAAGGCCAGCTAACCAGTAAAAGTACACAAAAACCGAGAGGCAATACAGATTCTGATTTAAATAGATGGGGAGTAAAGCACACAGGTTCATTTAAAGACAAATCTAACAAGTTCAAGGCTTGTTTCAATATGTCTCAGTATACACAGGTGACCTAACTTTCATGTACAAGCATTTCAAACAATGCATTACTATTCTTGACATCAGTTTAGATTACAAAGATGAGGGGAAAAGGGTACATACAATTTGTAAGATTTTTCAACAAGCTGGCACAGAGCAAAACAGGCTATATTTTAAATTTCAGATTAAAATACTCTTAACTGGATATACAAAGTAACATTTCACAAACTCCCAAGATACCTGGAAGATAAACATTTGAGCATTCATACAATTGGATTTTTAGTTTCTGTGAGCAGAGGCTATACCTGCATCTAGAGGAAGACTCAGTTTGGAAAGTGCAAGAAAGGTGCACAGATAATCTTTGTGTTTCTAGTATGAACTCGGTGCACACACAGACGTGAGTTACAATCAAATTTAGCAACAATTTCTGCTGCAGGGCTTTCTTTTCTTTAACTATATAATCTTATTATCTAATGAGAGAGAGAGTCCAGTTTATTCTTTTTAGAACACTGATACATACTTGAACTTCTGTTCAGAGTGCAACACCTCAGAGAAAAACATCTAAATACATCATTACCTAATTATGTACTTTTCAGTCTTAAAAACAAAAAAGTCAAAGCTGTGAATGCTATCAGCAACACCTCTTTAAAAAACCATCTTTAGATCCATATTGTGATACTTACTAGGATTAAAAAATAAAGTTATGCTTTCACAGTGGCGGGGAAGTATTTTCACTCCCTCCCTTTGTCACCCCCTATTTCCTTGAATGCACAGGCAACAGAGTTTGAAAATAAATGATTAGTAGTCCCACAGCCTTCCTCAAGCTGTCTTGCTCTCTACACTCGGCTTATAAACAATTTGTCTTACATGGAACAATTAGTCCTAGTCCCAAGAGCTGATGAGTTGCATAGCACATCCATTTAACACACTGATGCAGTAGAAAACCATCAGCTTGCCCTAAGGCATTTTCTGCCAGATCATTGGATTTAAGCATCTTCTGAAAAAAGTGAACTTGGACCAGGAGCAGCACCAGAGATACTGAGGTACACACTGACTGTAAGGTGAAGGAGAGGAAATGTGAGATCTCCTTTTGGCAGTAGCAAAACTCAAGCTGCTTTGTCAATTCAAGGATTCATATCCTAATTAAATCTAGTACAGGAGCTGGTAGTGAAATTTAGTTTATATATCTTGTTTATATTTTATGAGAGTTATTGGGTATTATACAATTTTGTGGAGCTTTTCGTGAAAAGGGAAACTAAATGAGCAAAGACTATTTGCTCCCATAAAACACAAATTTAAATCAGATTTTTGATGCCAATGTAAAATATATGTAGGATACAATTTACATGTACTACATTTTGTGAGTATTTTGAATTCAGCAATAAACTCTAGTACTGGTAACCCTAGAAAAATATGCAAGTGAATCCTGTGAGCATGAGGGGTGTTACCTGTTCTGTCCTTGGCTCCTGTACATGTGTTTGTCTTTGTTGTAACCTCACCCCACCACACTGTATGTAACAGTGCAGCTTTTTAAACAGTATTTTTAGTATTTTCAACAGCACATATAGAATCCAGATCTTGACTGCTAGAAAAATGAATCTCCTGATTTATTTCTTTTGAAAAGATTTTAGTTCTGAAGTGCCACATGCTGTGTTAATTGTTCTTGCTTCTGTACACAGAGCAAAGTGGAGCTGTGAACCAGCTCAAGAGGACACCTTTGGGTGGGGACCTTGCTGTTACAGCCCAGTGTCACAGGGAGCTGCCAGTTCTCACTGTCCTGTATGGACAGGACAGTTAAAAAGCTAGAGAAGCCACGTGAGGTCCCATGAAAACCAGAACCAGCTGCTTATAAAGTAAGTACAAATGCATGACACCTTTGGAAATGGGCCTCTAGAGAAAGTCAGCTGTTAGTTGAAGCTGCAGTATAGGCAACTATTTATCATAGAGCTGATGGTTTACTTGATCATTTAATGGTTAAAAAAAATCTTTCTTCCAATATAGGACAGTTTGCTTAAGTATTTACTTTGCAGACACTCTGAAGAAAGAAAGCAAACATGACAAAATGATCTATTATGTTAGACTTGTTCAGTAACCTATTTGGTACAGCAAATCTTGGCTATATAACAAGAAAACAGAATATAGCTAGGATAGATGGTTATAGAGTTGGCATGTCTACAGAATAAGATTCTTTTAGCAATGTCAAATGAACATTGGTTTCTGTCCAGGCAGAGGGTTTCTATTGAAGATTTAAAAATCATTGTACAAGTTCTGATAAATTCACAGCTTATATTACTAATTTCACCTGACATCCAGACATGAGGGACACTCAAGTGAAACATATCAACTCTGAGAAATGACAAATTAGAAAGTTCTTGTTTGTGGAATGGAAGAGTTCTACCACAAAGATCTTACCTGACTAATTAGCAGTCTGAAGAATGGTTCAGTTGTGTGCACTGTCTTTCAAGGTGCAAGTGTCAATCTAATTAGCTAGCCAGAATCAATCAGAGTGCCTAAATGCATCAGGTATTACAATTCTGAATAAGCATGGCAGTTTTTAAAACGTATTCGTTGTTTAAACATGCTTTAGTCTGAATTTAGTTTTATTCTGCCTTCAGGGATTCACTGAACTTGACAGCAGACTTGAATGTTTGCCATTAACTGTGAATTAATGGAACTTACATATAACAGTGCATTACTGTCAGAGTGCAACGGATGTCTTAGCAGAAACACTGCAAGTTGCATTCCAATAGCTATTTCTTCAGGGGAAAAAAACACCAGGTTCAAAAATTATATGCTTAATTTACATGTTTGTCTTTAGGTGCTGTTGCCTCTGACCAAGAACAAAAATTGTTGTGGGAATAATATGCGAACAGGTAACTCCTGCCAAGTCTTTACTTGGATACATCCATCTATATCATTGGAATTCACTGAAATGGCATTGATTTTGATAGCTGCCACTGGGACTGTCACAACTGCTCTGCAGAGATCCCTCACCAGAGGGATGCCATTCCTCACCAGAGTTTACCAGCCAGTGGTACAAATCCTGTAAGGAGATGTTTGCTTTGATCAATACTGATATTTCAATGTGTGACTGGTTAGTGTGCAGGGTAAAGCTGCTTACAAGTGAGCATGCATCAGCCCCCTTTTACCTTCTGCCAACATTTCCCACTCCTTTCTCTCCCTTTTTTGTGTTAGCAGTCCAGTATTTTAGCCTCTGGACTAGGCCAGACAGCTCAGTCTACATGTGGATTATCAAGACTGGCTGGCTCTTTGGGGTTAAGATGATATTGAGCTTGCATTTGGTAATTTTTTTTAAAGTCAGGACAGTCAGGTTACAAAAGTTTAAATACAAACAGACGAGACAGTTTAGGGACACAGCACTGTACCAGCTACTAGGAGGAAAATTAACTCTATCCCAGCTGAAACCAGGACACCTGCATGTCCTCAAAAAGAATAATTAAGCATAAGTGTATTTAGAGGCTGCTATTACCTCAGTCGGTTTTAAGTATTCAGTCTAGCATTAGAAAGAACAACCTCATTTTATTCCTCTTCTTCCACCAAAATCCAATTTTTTAAAGAAGAAGCTTTTGAGCTTTTGTGTCCTATTTCTCTTAAATCTCTCACATAGAAGGTGGTATCAAAATACATACTTATATGTTATGTACAACATACATTGATAGAGTTCTATAATTTTAAAGCTAAATCTTTTGTATTTTTTTAATTGCCCATCATCACTTGACTTGTTAAACTTTTCTATCTTCATTAAGGAGTCTGACTGTAGTATACATTTGACTTTCAAAGCATACAATTTGCATTTTTAGATTAATATAATGTATTGACTTACCTCATGAAAAATCATAACACATTCACCAATGCTAATGTAATTGGGTTTTGGCTTGTATTGAACCCCTTCTGATTCTCCAGTATACTCTTTTGCATCACTGACTGTTGATTTAAAGGGGTAAACTGGTGCATTCACACTTTCCTGTCTACAAATACAGAACTGTAACTTTGAAATTTGCAGCAAGCTACTGCATTTCAATATTATAGGTGTGGAGTACAATAATACCTATTTTTGTGTTGTAGCAAATTACAATTTGTTAGTAATATTTTTCTTGGTGTTAAAGCTTCCTGAATTTCTTTGATTGTCTTTCATAATTCTAACATCTATGTTACACTGTGTCAGATAGTTTTACTAATCAGTAGCAAAGTATTAAAACACAAAATAGGATTAATGAAAAGCACAACTGGATGGAAAAAAGGGCTACCTCATCAAGGTGCACATAGACGTTTCTTCAAGTTTCTCATTACTGCTGAAATTAAGGTTACCATTTTCCCCTTAGAATTGCAAGAAAAATCTATTTCTAGAAAGAAATAGCCTATAGAAAAATTGTCTGTAATTACAATCAAAAAGGTTTCAAAGGCTTCCTAGGCACTTTTTGTTCTCTCTCTCCACCTCTCTCACTTTTCTCTAATAGACCTAAGAGAAAGTGCCTGAGGTATTTTGCCAGAACAGAAATGCCTGGTTGGGCTGCAGAGCTGGTCCTTGATACAAAGATCACACCTCAACAGTGTTCATTCTCCCAGATGTTCCAAGGCATGAATGACTGGAGGCATTTAGCATTCTTCAGTGCTCTGCCCTGTGCCAGGGTGAGGCAGGTCTATTTCTGCATAAAGATGAAGAAATAGAACCAACGAGGCAGGATTTTAAGGAGGCTAACAAATTCTCATTAATTCTCATGAGAATTCCTTTGAAACCTTTCTGTGAGCTGTTCAAAAGGATTTTTCTGCAGGGCCCACCTTCTATCATCTTCCTTTTCTGTCTGCTAGAATTTCAACAGTTAACTCCCTCAGACACTTAACGGAGTTGAGAGCAGGTCAAAATTGGGAGTTTTGTTTTTCCTCACTTGATTCTTATAATTGTATAGATATTCTGATACATTGTTGATGTGTTCAGTGCCCTCTCTTGATTTAAGGAAGGATGTAGCCTTCAACTGAATTAAATTCTCACCGGAGGTCCACTGTTATGTTTGAATGGAATGAAAATCAACTAAGGTGTAGTTCTTGTTTAAAAACCTCCTTGTTTTCTCCCATTCCCTTTTTATTCCTATTGCAATTGTACAGTTACCCATACAAAATAGTTTTCAAAGTTTTTAATTGTGAACTTGCAGTAAATGAATTGCCAACTGACAAGCACAGAAAGCTTCAGAGTTAAAATAAATTTCTGTTTAACTTCTAACAAGGTAGGACAGAGCACACATTTCTGTGCAACAAGGTCAAACATGAACAATCTTTCCAGCCTTTCTTCTCCCCTCCTCCAGCTTCCTAATTTATCTGCACACAGGCAAGAAGGTCCAGTTACCATTTGGATGCTGGCACTTCAGTAACAGGAACATGAAACTGAATTCCCCTTGGGCCCTGGGGTATAACTGTCTTCATCTTAAAATAACGTAAGGACTTACACTTCTGCATCAATATGCTGTCATAGAAAGGGAAGAATGTAGGAGAAGAAGGGAGAGTAGAATTGGTAGAGCTGGCCTAGAGGATAGCAGGGTGCACAGTGATTTTTTGCACAGAGGTTGAAGAAGCTGAGCATTTCTGCCACTCTTTGAAAAGCATGGCTTATTTTAGATAAGTTGTAGAAGGTCTGTCCAGGGTAGAATGTCTCACAGCCACACTTCTTTTTATTTTTCTGCAGGAATAAAGAGGAACTCTCTTTTTTCTTGAAGGACAAATAAGAAAACTAAAATCTTGATTCCTCTTAACTCTGTTTTGTATAGAATATGTCTTCTATACATAAATAGTGACACAGCACTATAGGTGGCCTTTGAGTCATGGTGAAACACATGTATCGTATAGGTGGCCTTGCCCCGGTAGGTCCCGGTTGTCCTTGATGGGCTGCAGCTGCGGTGGCCTTCAGTGGGTGCAGCTGTGCCTGGTCAAGGTAACTGGGATAAAAGGGGGTGGGCTGGCCAGTCAGGGAGAGCCTTGGAGGAGCCTGACTGAGAAGGAACAGTCTGCTGAAGAAGGAGTTTATACTGTGAAGAGGCTGCCTGTAAGAAAATGCCTAGAAGGTATGGGACTCTAGAAATATAATAACAACAATATGGGACTCTTAAAATATGAGATACAACACAGCAGAATTCTGGTTTTCAGAACTTCTGAGAGAAATAACAGCAAGAACACCCGAAGTGTGAGGCAACACATGACTGTCACCCCTGTGATGTCAGAAGACTGGTCTATTTTTGTTTTGATTGAGATACTGTGGTTTCGTAAGATGGAAGAAATATATAAAAATATTAGATGCATATATATGAAATGAGTTACTGATGCATTAAATGTGTCATAAATATATTCACTCCAACTTCCAAATTTAGACTGCTTTCAGGAAGAGTGAAGTGGTACAGTTAGATGTGCTTTTTAAGCACAAAATGGACAAGTGCTGCTACAAGTGCCAACAAGTGTCCTGTATTTGGGGTGTTATCAGAATGCCTAGCTATGTTTAACACATTAAGAATTAATCTAAGAAGCCTACTGAGTTAGGAAAAAGCCTTTTTGAGATCTGTGTTAATGATGTTGTAGCCAGCAGTCCTGTACGTAAGTGAGGGCTGCAGGCTGTGAGAATTGGTGTGGGGAAGCCCAGGGGTGTCCCAGGGTCCCATTTCAGCTTTAGTGCAGCCCAGAGCAGCCTCACAATGTCCTGACCCTTACCTGGCACTGGGTGCCTCTGGACTGACTGACTCTATTGCAGGAGCCAGTTTAGCTAAAGGTGGTTTGTGCCACTGGAACAGGAGAAACCTGACTTCACCTAGGTCATGGTGTGAACCACTGTGCTCACTGTGTGAGTGCTCATGAAAGGCAAAGGAAGTAATGGAGAATTTCTCACTGCAAGAGGGAGTTTGATTTATTCATCCAATTTATCTGTTTCCCATCTGATATGGTGATAAATTTGTGATCTTTTCTCCATATTGTTACATGAAACTGTTCAGCAAAACAGTGCTCTGTGTTGCTGGCCTGGAAGGCAAGAGCTACACCTTTTTTGCTCATAGGCTGATTTCATTTGTGTGGTAGTTTATTTTGGTGTTTTTTGGGTTTGAAGTCTGTTTTTCTCAGTGTTTCTTTTGGTCTTTTTTTTAAGATCATGAAGAACTCTGTGGCACCAGTTATGGATCTTTTTGTCTAAATGGAGGGATTTGTTATATGATTCCTACTGTATCCAGTCCATTCTGCAGGTCAGTGAAACTGAAGTTTGTGTGTTTAAGTATTGGACAGTAGCTGTCTAAAGACTTTTTACCCATTTTCCTTCTTTAAGGAATCACTTTTAAAGCATTAGCTAAAAGAAAATACCAATTATCTATTACTTACCTAGTTTACAGAGATGTGGTGATATGAGAAAAAGAAATGTGTATACTTGCTTGGCAGGTGGAACAGTATTCAGTTACGTATGCATTCAGGATTATATCTATAATTAGAGCCATATTTCCTTATTACAATACAGAAAGAACAAAATACCCTTTGCCTCATGGAATATAAACTGTGGGAAAGGTATTCAGAAAGGCAAAGTACAGTTTTTCTTACAAGTTAATTATACTGCAAAAATTTTTATAATATAAAATGACCTGACCTGATCAAAATGCAGAGACACAAAAAATAATATAATCTTTTAAGAGGGGAAAAAAAGAATGCAATTCAAGACTTAGTGTGTTCCTCAAATCATGCTGAAATACTCAAAGAGCAGCTTTATAGTGACAGCCAAAGACTACTTGATAAAGAAACATCAAGGCAGCAAATAGAGATAATTCTTACACCACTCCATAACAGAACCATTCTTCCTGCTGAAGCCCATGTAGCAAACTGGAAAAGAAGCACTTCCTGGTTTTGCATGTGGATACATTTCCTGCATAAATACTGCCCTACCTTTTTATTCTCTGGTTTAACAAGACATAAGATGCTAAATAAAGCCATCACTTTTCACAGTCCTGCATTTACTAATTCTGAGTTATTCATCAAAATAAATTATGGTTGATTTAATATGTTTGCTTAACAAAAAAATGGGCATTCAGACAAATATTAGATACACTTAAGGATATTATCTTTTTTCTTCTATGGCAACTTTTGTTCCCTCTTCTGTCTTGAGCTGTAACTAATGATAACTGGATAAAACAGTTGAAGAAGGAAACAACATCTTTTCCCAGATGCCTAATTAAAATATTACCTTCTTTTATGTTTGGGACAGTTCAGTCTAAATACTTAAACTCAAGCATGTAAACTCATTTACTTAGGGAGAAAAGAGGCAATTTTGTGGTAAATGCTCATTGAAAAATATACACAGCATATCACTGTCATTGTTCAGTGTCACAATGAATCAGATCCAGAAGTGAGATTTAAACTCTGAAGTGCTGTGTGATGATTTATTCTATGTGCTAAACCTTGCAAGTTTATGCATTATAAAATGAATACTACACAAAAAAGTAAAACATTTTGAAATACATACTTTTTTTCCTAGAAGGAATCCTGTATTATTGTACATAAATGAAAAATGAATGGTTAAACTGAAGAGCAGCTGCTACACAATTTCAACCCTCTCAACTACTACTGGACTGTGTAACAAGGAACGTGTATTCAGTGCAATAACTATAAATATGAAGTAACAAATACTCAGAAAAATCAATTTTTCAGGAGCACAAACCAGTCAGCATAAGATAATTTCCACCTTAACAGTTCCAAATGAAGTAATTTTCAGTTTGGTACTTTAGGATTTTATAATCTGCTGAAGCAGAAAAGTAACATCTTAAGAGCATTTTTGTTATACTCAGGCAATCTTATTGCATTTAAGTTGTCAACTATTTTTTCTGTATCTAGTGGTTGATTATGAAGTTAGATGGGTTTAAATAGCAGCATTCTATTTAAGCATATCCTCATTCTAAGCATGTTCCTTAATCAGTCAGAGAAGGCTAATTATAGATGAGAAAGGTTTTGTTTACACACAGATATCTTAGTAATCAGCAGTGATGTGAATAGAAACAACAGAAAAAATGCATCACTGTTCAGCAGAATTCAGAAAATATTTGGTGCTTTGGAACTTCATGACTGGCATCATCACACAGTTGCGCAGTTTCTTTGATGAAGGTTTCTGCCAAATCCCACCCAAAGCTCCCCAGTGCTCTCCAATGGTCTTGTCCTACTGAAAGGAAACTCAGAGCAGTTTTGAAACTCAAGGGCTGAATGATTGTTAATTAAAAGGAGGAGATGGAGAAAGAACAGACTAGCAAACTGTAGAAATACCTTAAAACACATTTGCCTTGACATGGTACTTGGTCACACAAATGTGTTGTGCTCAGCAGTTAGTCCAGATCACCCTATGCAACATCATTGGAAGTAATTTCACCATGTGACTAAGAAAAATGCATCATTCTTTAGAAATATGTGTTTTGTAGCATGCTAAAAATGAAGAGCTGCTGTTTACCCTTGGAATTTCAGGGGATTTTTATCAACCACAAATAGACATATACAAGGCAGAGTTTTAATATCTGTTGAACATAAATTGACCCCCCTCCATGTGCAACAGTAGCAGATTTTAAATACAGCTGATGTGTTAAAACATGAGGTTGCTCAGCTGCCATCTTCCCCCACTGCTTTCCCAACAAGGAGTTCATGTTCTCAGCAGTAAAAGGCACACCTGTCACCATAAACCAGATGAGCTTCAAAGCCAGGAACACTCAAATGAACTAAATGAACAGGCAGCAGGACAGAGGAGGATGGAAAAGCAGCTGCCTCAGGTGCATCATAAGATGCAAGGCAGAAAGCTGTTTGCCTCAGCACCTGATGCACAGCTGTCCCATAATCACCAATTAATGCACTGCAGAATTAAGTGAAGATTTTGATTTCTGAGGGGAAGCTCTGGTACTCCTGTTTTTCTTATACTTGGCAGATTTCTGAGAGGATTCTTTCTGTATTTCAAGCAAAATACAGATGGTACAAGACAACATGCACAGAGCTCTGCTTCAGAGGGCAGTACACACAGAAATTAACAGTGAACGCTCTCATTTTGGGACAGGGATCCTACTCTGCCCAGGGCTAAGTACTGCAAGAGACACAGGCAGGCTTGCAAATCTCCCTAAAATGCCTGTGCATCTTCAGGGGTCTCTCTTCCTTTTTCCCTTCCTTTGCTTCTATCCTAATGGAATCTCTCCTCCACCTTTCCTATAGTAATCCAGTAAATGCCATGCAAATCCCTTCTCCCACTTCCTGTATGCTCCCTCCTTGCCTGGCTCTCTGCCATGGGCCCTTCATTCCCCTTTCAGACATCCCCACAAGTCACACACTTGCTGTGCTTTCAGCCTTCAGAATATGCACCCTACAAGTTGCCAGGGAAGGGCTTCCCAGTTATCTGAGCTTTTCTTCTTTCTCTGCCTCCAAAAATACACTTTAATGTACCTCAGGTTCTTTTGAAAACAAACTGACCAATTAGTATTTTTCAGTTCTGCTTTTGGCTTGAAAGGTAGTAATGAAACTTAGAATACACACCAAAAGTATAGCTAAAAAGAGTCAGTAATTAGGATTTCTCTTTAATGGGACATAAGATATAAAATGCAACACTCTCTTATGTGTTTGAAAACTATTACCAATCCAAATTAATATAAGTACCAGACAGGGAAACCTTCCCATATAAACACATAGCTAAAGGTGGGGAGAATAAGCCATTCTTTTAGAGAAGAATAACCCCTTCTTTCAACTTCTCTCCAGTAGCAGCATTTTATTTTACTCTGTGTCTAGAGTAACAGTTTTGAAACTTCTCTAAATGCAAAACTTTTAAAAAAGTTGCTTAGGTGTCCAATTAACTTTGCCATTGCTTATTTACTTTGGGTCTAAATTCTTTTTCGTACTTACTAGATGTTCTTAGACTGTATGTATTAGGACAACTTTTAGGAGTCTGCTACAGACTGAAGATTATGTTGATTTTGAAGTTATCAGCCATGTAATCTGAATTGCATTGACAAGCAGATAATTTCTCATCTTTTTCTGCTCAGAGCTTTGTATTTACATAGAAATAGTTTTTATACCAAGAAGTATCCAAAATTTTTCTGACTAAAGGAAGGCTAACTGAAAAGTAAAGTCAACACCCTGATAGTAAAATGCAAAGCACTGAGAATCTGCATATTTGACTCAAATTCTACCTCCTGCTTTTACAGTCTGTCAGATACTTCCTTATGATGCCCATCTCAGAGTCTGGCAAAGAAAGAAACTTCACCTTCTTGCTAAATCCCAGTGCCATAGGATCACTGCAGTGTCCAACAAGCAGCATCTGAAAGGAGACAGCAGTGATGCCCCTGTTACTGCAAGGCTGTTATGTTTTAGTTACTAATCAGATTGTAAAGGATCAATGTAATTGCACACCTGCTGGTCATCTCCTGACATCTTATCCAATGCAGTGCATTTTCTTCCACCTTCATTGATGCTGATGTGATTAATACCCTGTGCTGAAAGATTCTATGGATTCCTTTCCATATGCTGGTGTTTTGTCTGGAGCTCCTATGGGACATTGCTATGCAACATTTAAGGCTGGCTCATCTCATCTGACAGGAGGTGTGGGAGTTTGTGCACGTGTGTGCAGCCATCTAGGAGAGCAGAAATCTGGATGCCAGCTGAAAATGGGAGGTTTTAGTCACAGATTTTCCTCAAACATTGAAGTCTGCTGTCTTTCAACTCTGAATTAGAAATTCAATTTCCTTAGAGGGGGAAAAGACCTTTTTTCCATTTTAAAAATCAGCTCTGGAATGCTGCCTAGCAGGGCCATTTAAAGGGCCATGTGTGCAGCAGCAGGTTAACAGCCTGCAGGTGATGTGCAACAGCAACACCTGGCCAGGGAACACAAACACAGTGAGTGCAGCTCCTCCTTGCTACAGCCTGCACCAGGCTCCTGTGGTGCAGGAGAAAGAAAAGAAAACCAGGGTTTGCCCCAGCTCATTCAGGTGCAGGTGCACCAGTGCCTGCCATGTCAACAGCTGCTCTTAACTGGTGTGCTGCTTTGGGCATCCATTACAAACAGGATAAACAGAGCTGCCCCTGGCTTTTGAGGTGTGTATGGTAAGACTGAGGCTGCACAGACACTGTGGTTCTGGGTTATGTTCACAGCCCACGTGCTCCTTAGACACTGTTTCTGTCTTGCTTGCAGTCACTGCATGTGTAACTCCACTGAAATTATTGGAGCTTTGCTAGTGCAACAGGATAAGCAGGTCGGAGAGAATTCCACTGCTAATTACTGACATCTGCTTAGTTTCTTTCTCACCTATTTTAGCAAAGGACTTGTAGAAGAAACCTTTCCTGGTTGTCTTAAAGCATCACTTGCTTCTATCTTTAAAATAGGCCTTTACTTATTTGTACATCAGGAAAGATGACTTCATAAAAGCTTATTCAAACCAATATTTGAACATCTGGATTTTCAGAAGTGCCATAACTGTAGCACAGCTTGGTCACATTAGCTATAATTTTATTATTAAAATGTAACCCAAAGACACCTCATCTTAATTTTCCTGTTTGTATGAAAACCTACATAATTTTTAGGTTATATGACAGCATTTTCTAGGTAGCACAGAATAACTTCCAGCAAGTTTACAGAAAGTGGATGGGTAGTTTTGTAATCCCTAATGTATTGCTCACAGTTAAACAGATACTGTCAAACCAGCTAGTCATATTTCTACAACTTGTTTTTGTTACAACCATGCAGAATTGAAAGGTTCAGCATCCAGGATGTTTTAAGTTTGGCATGTGCTTCTTTAGTATAGGCTTTTTTCTTTTTGCTATAACCTTGGATTCATGTCACTATAGTTTTCCCCTTACCATCTTAGGCCTTCAAGTTCTTTTCCCTCTTAAAGACTTGTGACTGCCTTAAGCATCTGGCTCTGTTTTCTGTTTTGTAGGAAGTGCTATGATCTCAGTGACCCTTTTGCTGTGCTCTCAACACATTCCCAATTCTTTTCCTCCTGTCTTTGCAGCACATGAATAAAGCTCCCATGCACTGTTCACACCAACTCATTCTCCTGCATCACAGCAGTTCAGTAACCCTTACCCTTTACCTGATCCTCTGGGCAGCTCTCTGCAGCTGTGACTGTCTTGTCTTCCTCCTGCTATATTCTGCTCTTTAGGCTACTGACTTACTCCCTTTACACTTTAGAACTTTTCCATGAGCCTTAATTTGATGCCAAAACCTATTTTTTTTCTTCCTGTATCATTTTAGCCTTGCATTATTCTCCAGTTTTCATTGCTATTCAAGAATACTCCTATGAATTTCTTATTCCATTTTCTTTCCCTGTTACCCTATTCAGCTCTCCAAAGCATTTCTCTCTCACTTGCTAGAGAACAATGCCCCACTCAAACTACACTTCTATTCTTAAAGTATTCTACAGTATTTCAGAAATAGGCCACTGAAAAGCCACTACACTTAGAATAAATATCTGGAACATTATCTCAAGCAATCAGAACAGTCTGCCTACCCTTGCTTCTCCCAGCAGTGAAACATCATGACTTTAAAAAGCCTCAGATTGTCCTTAGTAGATGCTGTCTGTTTGATCAGTTGCAGAGCTTTAATATATGATGATAATTAGATCTCTTTTTTTTAGTGCCTAAATATTCTATTATATTTCCAAAGACAAAGAATTAAAATAAAAGGGTAGTAACTCTTTGTGCAGTGGTTTAGGCCAGCAGTAACCTACAGAAAGTGTAGTGGGAGTCACATCAGGCATCATGTCAGAAAACTCACAGGGATCCTTTGATCTTAGTTAGATATGTTAAACATTCTTCTTTTTTGGCAGTTCCTCCCCTCTCCACCTTCTTACCCCTCATCTGAAATTATACCTTGCAGCTGCCAGTGGCAGTTGAGAACTTCAAGTATGTTGCAGAGTTTAGCCCATTTTTCTCAGCTGGAGCCTGAAATTGCTTATGTCACACGTTATTATGACTTCAGTGCCAGAAATAGCAAGAAGGAGCAAGATCTTTAGTAATACAAATAGAGAGAAGCAAATTTACATATATAAAAGATACACGCAGAATCTAGATATTGAAAGAAGTGCTTCCTATTTTCTGTAATGAAATCAATTCCTTAAGAAAACTTAGCAGAATTAGTGCAAAATACATAATAAATGAAGATTAGTTTAACTTCAACCTACCTATTTTTGGCTGAATATTAATTACTAGGCCATTAGTTTTATTTATTTTTACTAAAATATCATACCATATTTGTTTTAATCCTTTCTTCAGAAGAGGTTTTCAGAAGCTCAACACATAAAATAAGCATAGTAGAGAAGACTTCTACATAGGTCTCTCCAAGAGGGGGTTATTCACCAAGCATGTAGCATGTTCTGGCATGAATTATTACACTGCACAAACTACTTCTGCAGTTTAAGCTGTACTGTGCCTCAATGAATTCTCATTTCCTTGATGTCTTTAGCCGACACTACTATTTTCAACAAAGGAAGCCAGAAAGTTACCTGAAACAGGGAAAAGAAAGCATGACTACTGTGTGTGAACCAGTGGGATGACACAGTTAACACTAAAGAAGCAGGCTTAATTAATTAAATCTGTCAGTGATGAGTACATTAAACTTAATATATAAAAGCAGTATGGATCAGAATGTAAACTCGATGCCCAACATGCCTAATTCCCTTTGTTCCAGAAATAGAAGGTGAGAGGAAATTCTGTAAGAAAACTTGCTGTGAAGCAAAGATAACCTTTGAATTGAGTCATAACAAGTTCTCTACCCGGAAGAAGCCTTCTGTGCTTTTTATTGTAGATGACAAGCTACCATCTAATCCAAATACAACTTGGTTTCCCAGGTGTATTGAGAATTACACAGGAGCTCGTTGTGAGGAAGTTTTGCTGCCCAGCATCAAATCCCAAACAAAAGGTGACCTGTTTGCAGCTTTCTTGGCTTCCCTTCTTCTTCTAGGAGTTCTTGTAATTGGAGCATTCTACTTCCTTTGCAGGTAAAAGTGATTCATAAGGCTGAAGCTATTCAATCAAGTAGAAATTTCTTCTGGTAATCATGTACTAATTATTTGAATATAAAAGTATGTAATGAATTATCCATAAGGTTGTATGGTTATTCAGCATAATGAATGGGGTTGTCTCAACTTGTTGTTTGTAATTTTTACTTCCTGGCTTGAAGTTCTCATTTCTAAGCTCTTACTTACAGCTGCTTTGTAAAAAACACCCATAGTACACCCCTATCTGAGATTTTGCAGTCCATCTAGAGCTAGTGCTAACATTTTAAAACATTAGTCTACCTTACGTTGTCCAAAGAAGGAGAAGTAGAGGTGGTAAATTAACAAAGTGCTCAGGGATCAGAAACTGTTCCTACTGAATTGGTAACTGAAGCAGCTGGTGCCACTAGCTCCTAATTCTTCTACCACTCCCAGTCTAAAAAGGAAAACTAAGGAAAGAATGAAATTGAAGAATAGTTCCAGGTAAGTGTTTACTAGCATTTAGGACAACTCAGAGAGCTTACTAATTTGTCCAGGATGATCCAGGTTTGAGTAGAAGGCAAACATCAGTACCAGACAGCAAGTGCTGCAGGGTTGGTTTTAGTAGCATTTTAGGCATATTAGGACTTGGAATGAAAACACAAAGATTTACTGGGATTGAGGCAACTATTTGATGCTGTACATATATCACTACACTTACACCAAACCCAAACAAACTTACCATCTTCACTTGCAATGCCCTCTATATTTTGCACCTGTGCAATGCACCTGTGTCCCCTCTTTAGTTTTAGAGTACAGCACTTTCTGTAAGAACTCATTTTGCCATATACCAATAATATGTGTTTATGCATCTCTATGTCTCTCTGTAAGGCAACTTATAGCCCCTGTAATTCTTTACCATCACAGACTTGCAGAATAATTTCTTTCCTCCTATACTGCATTTCTCCTCTGTTATGATAACCAAAGGTTCTTGCAATTCTGTTCTTTGTGCTCCCATGGTCACATTGCCAAATCAACTTTTCTGATCTGTGCCTTTCAATGAGCGACCTTTGGAATAGCTGGGCTAGTTTTACCTCAGCTGCTGTCATGGAAACCCACTGAATGCCAGCTTCTCCCACAGCTGAATGCATTTAGAAGAGATAGAGAGCATTTGATAAAACAGTTGGTATAAGAAAATCCCTTGTTGTAAAGGATACCCCGCACATTAGCAATTTTAATTAAATTAATTTTGCTTAGCCATGGAATGCCACAGTGGTTGTTTGCTAAAAAAACCTTTGCAAATTACTATAAACTTATTAGAACAAAATACAGCTTAAACTAACTTAAGAAAAATTCATTCAAGTCTCATAGAGATACAGACGGTATTTCTTTAGAAGTAAAATTGTCTCTGAGAAAAGGAAAAAAAAAGTCTTCAGAGAGTAACGTGTTAAAGATCCCTTTTCTTTCACATACAGTAAAATTAGGGGAAAGCTGGAGACAATCTATTGAGTTTTATGGTCCAAGTACAGAAGCTTAGAGTGATAGCAATGACAGGTCTGTGAAAATTCATTTATTAGATGGTTAGAACATCAACTTCTCTTTACTCACACTTTACCTGACTGGCAGAACAAGCAGTAGTGCCTCTTTATTAGCAAAATAAAAAGGGCAACAACTCAGTTATAACATAGTTGTCCTTGAACCCCATCTTACACACCAGACTAATTTGGGAAATCTGATAAAGCCATTATGAACTTCTTTGATACAGATAAAAGAACCCAACTGAACTTCTTTAGTACAGATAAAAGAAACCTAACTGGCTAAAATTGTCTTACCTTTACACTTCAAAGGCTGATGTAGGATGGTCATCTGCAAGAGAACTCATCTATAAATGAAACACTTTATATCCCTAAGTCCTTATCTCCTGGCTGAAGCGACCAACACGTGAGGAGTGGATACTTTAATCTACTCCCCTCTTTTTAGCTGAGTGAATGAGCATTATTGCTAAGAGATGCCATTAATCCCCACTTTTTTTCTCAAACTTCATCTATCACGTCTATCTTAGGAGAGGGTGGAGCTAGGGCTTATAAGGGTTAGCTGAGAGTTTGCATCATCTTTGACTTGGCCTCCTGACAGGATATGTTAAGTTTAAAATGTTAACAGACATACTGTGCTAAAGTTTCCACTGCTCCACTTTATGAACAAAGACATTTGATCCACAACCAGAGAGCAGAAAGCCTTTCTCCTGATACTGTGTTAGTGAGCATTTCCATGGCTCTTTCAGCAGAGAGTTCTAGTGGGGTTTTAGTATAAACAGTAATGTAATCTGGAGGGGTGCAGAGAAGGAGATAGTGATTGAAGTTCAGGACAAGGAAACTGAATTCCTAAAATTATACATCAAATCATTTGGAATATAGAACTCAGTGCTCTGTTTTCTCTATTTTCTTGTCTGTATCATTGTGCCTCCCTCCTTTCCAAGTTTCCTTTCTCTCAGGCTATTTGGGGCAGATTTGAGGACCAAGCATGTGCAAGTGCATTTCATGCTCCCTAGAAACAAATCCATTCAACATTCAAAGGTGGAGGTTGCATTGCTCTGCTTATAAAACTAAATCATAACTTACAGTGAAAGTAATCCATAAAAGAGTAGGGCTGCACATGAAAGCTCTGGGTGAACAGTGGGAAATAATTCTCCTTTTGCATTTAACTGAGTCATCACATTTTTATCAGCTGATGATTTATTTTTTCCAGTCTGCAGAGCACATGGAGGCAGGGCAAACACAGATCTAGCTGCTCTCCATCTTGAAACAACCCCCACCCTCTCCATCTCCAGCAAGCAGTGCTGATAAAGCCTCCTGTCCTTCTGACATGGGCAAAACAGGGAAGTGCACAAAACCCCCTGCTATGACACCGCCACTGAGGAACAAATGGCATATTCTGCTTCCAGCAATTCACCTCTCACACCATGTCCATCTGGTCTTCTTCCTCCAGAAACATATTTTGCCAGGGTTATTGGAAGAAGAATAAGAAAGGTGATGAGAAGAGATGCCACATAAGCCAGCTTTTCTTTAAAAGCAATAGATAAGCCTCAATGTCACACATATTACTTCAGAGGAATAGAGCAAACCCTAGGAAAAACCAAAATAAATCTGCAATTAATTTCTGTATTTCACTGTGAGTATTTGCTAAAATGCCAAATGACCTGTAAAGTAAGTGTAATATTGATGAACAAGAACTCAGCCAGCCAAAACAACGGGGTCTAGGAATAAAGCCATTTAAGCTGTCCAAGACAACAGACTTTGTGGAGGAGTTACATCACCACAGGACACAAACTGGACACAACAGAGAATGGCTCATGACTCTTCTCAAGAGAGCAGATGTCTGATTACTATTAAAAGAGAGGGAACTAGACAGCAAATGATCAGCTCCATTTACAAGATTTGCTTCTCTTCAACAAAGTGTGGAAAATTTCACATCATTTCCAAACACTAAGAGAATTGATAAATAATTCTGTGCTATTTACCAATTTTTTTAATAAAGACCTAAGAAATCAGAAAATCAGGAACATTACCTTCAGGAGGGAAGCCATGTAGTTCCAAATGCTGTACTGCTCTCTGATCTCTGTTCTTCTCCCTCAAACACATGATTCTCAAAAGCAATGAGTGTTAATTAGAAAGTAATTGAAGAAGATCCATGACACTTTTTCCAACGGAAAAATCATTCTATTAATTTGTCTCTTCCCTAATAAGATTTTTCACTCTGTGTGTATTTTTCTCTCTCTGTGTTGTTTCCTTTTTGTTTTTTATGGTCAGGAAAGTTTCCATTCCAAGGCCAAGTTCTTCAGAGTGTGGTGCCAACCTAGTTGAAACTACAAGCAGCAATGGCTGCAGCAGTGAGTACAGTTTAAAATTAAATGACTGGACTCCACAGGGCAAGTGGGGGAGGAAGTTTTTGTTATTAAAAGTCCCATGTTTTATCTTTCAGAAATAACAACAGCCTAAAGCATTAGAGTGGAAGTGGTGGAAAAACAAGATGCAGAGCAACCCTAAGAATCTGAATTGTAGAGGGTGACATGGTAAGCGAGATGAGAGAAGAAAGCTGACTGGAACAGGAGGCTGACAGATTGGAGAAGACATCTAAGACTTAAACAGTTGCACTTAATGGAGTTTCTATGTACTTTTAAAACTGTCAATTATACAGAAACCACTATAATTTATGTTTGAATTCTGTGAGATTTTTTATGCTTTTCAATAAAGCACAGCTAGATGCATGAGATAATCTTGGGTTTTACTACATGGGAAATAAATAAAATACTTTTTTTTTTTCACTGCACAGAGAATATGAGCTATCACAGGATTTTAGTGTGAGATGATACTATGAATTTTTGACAGGGGTTTTTCATTTTTCACAGGATTTCCCCAGAGGAGCTGAAGCCTGTCTTGATTCAATAGTCTCAAAATTGATTATTTGTGATACATGTCCAGAATTTGGCTTGTTTCAGATACCCTTACCAGATGTAGGGGGAAAACCCCCACCTTTCTCCCATCTAATACTTACTTATCCTTTTTTTTTTAAATTGTAACAGAACATCAGCATCAGATACCATTGGTAGTTTATTGCCCAGGTTCCTGGCACACTATTTTAATTAGAATTAAAGGAAAATATTAAGAAAAGAGATTGATAACGGTTAAAAAAATTTTTAGGCAGAGTTTGGTGTACATTCTTAATATTAAGCAAGACATCTTCCTTGATGGTTTTTAATTTTGTCTGGCTTTCTTCTGAAAGTCTCACTACTGAGGGAAATTCAAACTTTGCCTTGAATATTCCAGTTGACATTTCAGACGGAAGAAATCAGGAATTTTGTGCATCAGGTCAATTTCTGACACAAAATATTGTTGAGATGGGTATCTTGGCTGAAAAAAATGCTGCCCTCTCCAAAGGTTTATTTCTTTTATTCACATAAGCATCTGTTGATCACACTAATTATATTTTATACCACATTTTGGTCCCTTACAGGATTCTCTTACTCAGCCCACCTGCCATGGTCCATGTCTTTTTTTTTTGCCTTCACAACACAAAGAGAATGTCTGGTTAGTCAAAGGCACAGAAAATGTGAACAGGTTTTTTTTTTCAGCTTATTTCTAGCACTGGAGACAGAAACCAGCAAAAAATCAGATAAGTTCCCATAATGGCACATTACCAAGCAGGTCAATATATGGGATTTATAAGGTTTTATTGAAGGGAAGATTAGCTGAGAAAATTAATTGAAAGGAGAGAAAATTCAGAACAGAGATTTCTTATCTCTGAAAGAAACAATCTGAAGATGTATAAAAACACAGGTGTAGAGAAAATCTTTTGAATAGTCCTGCTATTTACATTTGCCTCAAGAGTTGAATACTCATTTAAGTAACTTTACCCACTTTAAAACCTCACGCTTGCTTCTTTTGAGTGACAGAAGTATAAATTTTGGCACTGCAAAACTTTCTATCAATTATATCTTCCTTGATGGTTTTTAATTTTGTCTGGCTTTCTTCTGAAAATCTCACTACTGAGGGAAATTCAAACTTTGCCTTGAATATTCCAGTTGACATTTCAGACGGAAGAAATCAGGAATTTTGTTCATCAGGTCAATTTCTGACACAAATTATTGTTGAGATGGGTATCTTGGCTGAAAAAAATGCTGCCCTCTCCAAAGGTTTATTTCTTTTATTCACATAAGCATCTGTTGATCACACTAATTATATTATATACCACATTTTGGTCCCTTACAGGATTCTCTTACTCAGCCCACCTGCCATGGTCCATGTCTTTTTTTTTGCCTTCACAACACAAAGAGAATGTCTGGTTAGTCAAAGGCACAGAAAATGTGAACAGGTTTTTTTTTTCAGCTTATTTCTAGCACTGGAGGCAGAAACCAGCAAAAAATCAGATAAGTTCCCATAATGGCACATTACCAAGCAGGTCATTATATGGGATTTATAAGGTTGTATTGAAGGGAAGATTAGCTGAGAAAATTCATTAATTGAAAGGAGAGAAAATTCAGAACAGAGATTTCTTATCTCTGAAAGAAACAATCTGAAGATGTATAAAAACACAGGTGTAGAGAAAATCTTTTGAGTAGTCCTGCTATTTACATTTGCCTCAAGAGCTGAATACTCATTTAAGTAACTTTACCCACTTTAAAACCTCACGCTTGCTTCTTTGAGTGACAGAAGTATAAATTTTGGCACTGCAAAACTTTCTATCAATTATCTCTGCCTTTTGGTACATGCATCTTGCAAGTAAATATATTTGGGGTTCTCTCAGGGGTTGTTGTGGTTGAAAAGCAAATAACAGCATGGAGGCAAAATGAATCTGGATAGCAAAACACTTTAATCACAGATGTTGCAATTTTATCACTGTCACATGGAAGGCATGGTGTGGCCTGGGACAGACATTCCAGTGGTTCCAGCTATGTGCATGGTTCCAGGGGAGGATTCCTGGATTCTGATGCAGACCCCCCCACCCTCCACCCCCTTTTCTGCACTATGTTTATCTCTGAAGCTTCCTCAGCTACAGGACCCGCTGAGTGTCCCCTGCAGACCACTCTGGTGGTTCTGGTCTAGCTGTACCATTGTCTGAGCTCAGCATCAATTTCTGTGACCTTCTGGCAGAGTCTCTATTGAGGACACGTGGTTGATCACCCTTCAAGTGCTCTAACACAGCAACCAGTTAACCTTCCTATGCTGCTCAGCATGGCTGGCAGCACCAGGAATCCTATCTGCATTACAGAAATGAAACATTTCCTTTCTGTCCAGTTAAACATGAAGGTTATGCACACACAAAGGGCCAAATGTGACATTCTGGGTATGCTAAAATAACACAGTCACCTCTGAAAATTGAACCATACTCTCCTTCCAGGTATGTTTCCCTCCAAATGAAATAACTAAATGTTGTCCAAGTCACACCCACACCTACTAATCTTCCATCCACAGATGGCCACTGGGAGTTCACAGCTCACACTATCTTCTAATTAAAAGAACCCATCATCAGTACAGCCATGGGGAAGTGCTGTCTGTGCTCAGCTGACACCAACAGTCAATGCTCAGGACAGATGCACCCCTACTAAAGCTTGCTAGGCCAAGTTCGGGAAAAGTTTTAACTAGACAAGGGAATAAATCTGGTAACTGAAGTCTTCCTTAGTACATTTAAAGCAAAACTTGTTACTTTGTTGTACAACATACAGGTATTTTCTTTTTACTACACTGAAAATGGGCCAGCTGCTTGATTTAGCATTTAGAAATCTGGTAATATGGTGCAAAATCAATCTTATTTTCTTGTCATTCTATTACTATGTGAAAATAAAAGGGAGGAAAGAATTCAAAAAGCAGCAAATATATTATTAGCTATACTGAGACTATGCTGAATTTACTTACTTGGTACTGCATGCCAGCTGCAGCAATCAAAACAGGTGACTGATGTAAAAGCATGGGAAAAACATGCAGAAGCACAAGTCTTACTTAAAGTCTCTATATAAATATAATATACCCAGATCTTGTGTGTCCCACAATTCCAAATTAAAGAGCAAAAAAACTTCCTACAGAAACTCAAAGATAGATAGACTTATTTCTAAGCACTCTGGATTTAAAAGATTGTAATCACACTACAGGAGAAGAGGTAACCACTATATTCTGAGCCACACAGTTGAGCAACTGAAATTCAGTTCAAGGCGGTGAGCCCAGCTGAACTCTTAGCTGGACAACATCTTTAAATAAGAGCTTTTTCTCTAAGAACAGAAGGCAAGGTACTTTGAGATACTTCTATCTTTATTTAACAAGTACTTGTTACTTTTCTCTAAAGATTTTCATTGATTTTATCTAGTAAAACTTCAGTTTTGTAAATAGGACTCTGGGACAGTTCTGCATCTCTCTAGAAATAAAATCCAGGAAATGGCAGTTTTGATGCATCAGTAGTTTTTCTAGAGTGCTTTATATACATAAATAGAGCACATCAAGGTACTGTTTCTTTCTACATTTGGGTTTGGGTTTGCTACTGACACTAAATTGGGAGGAGCTGTCAACTCTCTCAAGGACAGAGGCCCTGCAGAGACATTGACAAAGGGCAATCACCAACCAAATGAAATGCAACAGTGGCAAGTGCAGGATTCTGCACCTGGGACAGGGCAGCCCTGGTTGTGTGTATGGAATGGGGAGCAGGAGGGTGGAGAGCAGCTGTGGGGTCAGTGCCAAGCTGGCTCTGAGCCAGCCGTGCCCTGGCACCCAGGAGGGCCAATCGTGTCCTGGGGGCATCAGGGCCAGCACTGCCAGCCAGGCCAGGGAGGGACTGTCCTTCTCTGGGGCAGTCTCCAGTGCTGGGGGCAGTTTTGGGCACCTCTGTATAAAAAAGACATCAAGTTTAGAGGGGGTCCAGAGGAATGCCATGAGGAAGTGAAGGATCTGGAGGGGAAGCCTTATGAGGAGCGGCTGACACTTGGTTTGCTCAGTCTGGAGGAGACTGAGGGGAGACCTCATTGTGGTCATCAGTATCTCTTCACTCTCATGACCAGTGCCAGAACTTGAGGAAGTGGCATAAAGCTGAGTCAGAGAGGTTTAGGTTGGATATCAGGAAAAAGATTTTCACCCAGAGTGGCTGGACACTGGAACAGGCTCCCCAGGAAGCGGCCAGAGCACCAAGCCCTGCCTGAGCTCAAGAAGAGTTTGGACAACACTCTCAGGCGCTTGGTGGGATTCTTGGGGTGTCCTGTTCAGGGCCAAGAGTTGGACTCAACAATCCTGATGGGTCCCTTCCAATTCAGCATATTCTACAATTTGTAGAAACCATTTTCATTTTGGAAGAAAGAGGCTTTCTTCAAATGCAGAATTCCATCAAATATAATTTCCTGCAATTCTGATGTGTACAGGGGATTACAAAAAATGCAAGGCTTTCTCACAGATATTACAGTAAACTCTATTGCAACTACAAGACTTAGTAACATTACCAAAGTGATGTTTATGTTTTGGAAGGGCTTTTGCAAGATGTCCATTCTTCCAGACTTCTCAGCTCTCTGGAATGAAACAAACAGCTCACTGTAGCATTAAACCTCACTTATGCTTGGTTTGCTTTAGTTGAACCAAGGTGAATAAGAGTCATTACAGTAGTATAACCATGAAGCAGGTCATCCTTTATGTCATTACATTCTCTTAACACGAAATTCCCAGTAACTATTCGATCACATCCTATTTCCCCATGTCCGAAAAAGCCAAAGAGGGGCACATTTGGAAAAAACTTCCTAAATGCATCTGCTTCCATATTCCTTTTGGTTTTGTAATGCCGATATCCTCTGCCAACGCAGGCAAACATGAAGCCAATGGTGTTGTGCTCGGGGATGTTGGCTGCTTTGAGACGCTGCATGGCCGCCTCTGCTGTCCTCTCATCAGCCACATCCTGGTCCAGCAGGACAGTGGCACTCTGGATCTGGGGGCCACTGAAAGCCAACCCGACCACACCGCAGGCGTCACCAGGCTGGGCGTGGTTACTGAAAGGCAACGGCACTGAGTTAGAGCAATTTGGGGGGATCATCCTCACCAGACTGAACTGCTGCTGCAGCAGACCTAGGTTCAAAGCAGCTGACATTGCAGCGATTCTGATACCAACCAAAGTTAAAAAGCAAACCAAAGACTTCATATTTTAGCAATGTTTTTGTGTAGAAACCTTTCACAAAGAAAAACTTCCACATCCATTACTAGGTATTAACCATAAACTTGTTTCACTCATGCCAAACTCAGTAGTTTGTGTACGTCACAGCTCTGCAATTCAACTAAAACATCAGTTCAACTTAGGACAAGCAAAGGCACTGAGGATTTATACAGTAAAGCAGGGCAGCAGACAGTAAAGGTTTTGCATTCGTGTTGCTTTAAATTGGTTGGCCAGGACACACATGGTCAAGTAGTTACATACTTAACCTTTATCTGCAGTGACTTTACTTAAGGTCAGCTCTCTTATCTGGGGCAGTGGTGCAGCTGGCAAATCAGATGCAAGGAAAATGTTGATATTAGTATGGACTCCAGACCTGCAGTGGGATGAGAGGAGCTATGGGCATGGCTGCACTGTGCTGCACAGGATGGAATGGCACATCCTTCAGCAGCAGGGCAGATCAGGTGAGCTCCTGGGGCACAGCCTTGCTGTGTGTGCAGCTACTGCTCCGTGCTGTGAGCCAAACTGAGGCACATACACACACACATGTTCACATCCTGGGCTCTGTCACAACAGGCACTCATTTTCCTGCACTCCAGAGATGAAATGCTGACTGCAATAAACACACAAAGGTATCTGAAGCTAGAAATCTCCTTTTCATTGGGTTTCTCCTAGCTGGGTTTCCAGAATCCAAATTGTAACACAGCCACACCAAGCTTCTAGCTTTTCTGGCTACATCACAGTGTAGCAGTTGTGGCATTTTTCCCTTTAAGAAATTGTTATTTTACTACTTGTAAAAGGGATTTTCAATATAACTAGGAGGCTATGGATCTGCAATGTTTCTCTCATGTTAAATCTTTTTCATCATTTACCTTGGAAAAAATACCTACTTCTCAGAGGTCAGTGATGTAAAGCTCTCCACTTGTCCTCCAGCCAGGATGATACTTTTCTCATTCAATGGATTGACTATTTGATGAAGAAATCGAGTAGCTCCAGTCTTCCAGGAGTTGTAGCCAAACAGAAGAACAACACGGAGATCTGGGTTATTCTTCAGACCTACAAACAAAAGCCAACACTGATCCCCTTATTTTTAAATCCTGAACTCTGAAGTCCAACCATCCTAGTTTCTCCTCAAATATTACATCACACCTCCCTCTGAACAGCTCCACTTAAAATGTAACTGAAGGAACTGGAAACGGATACTCGGGATAACTTCTCCTTACTGCTCAGACCAGCAGGAGCAGAGATGCACAGTCACCAGCTGGAGCCCCACAGAGGCTCTTGGAGCCAGTGCAGAAGCTGCTGGTTCTACTCAGAACTCCACTGGCACCTCAGAGAGCAGCATCTCACAAAAGCCCACATAAAGGAGAGAAAAACAACATACCTGCTTCAGCAAACTTGTTTTCATCAAAGACCCTGTTCTTCACATCTTTAGAAAAATGGAAGGTATGGATTTTCACCCCATCAATTTTGGGAAACAAGAGAGCAAACCCAGCTTCACCCTCTTCAATTTCTTGAGGTTGATTGCTGCTTGAACCCATCGGGGTAACTACAGAGACAAAACCAAGCATCTTGTGTTCAGAGATTCCAATGCATTCCTTTACACTGACACAGGCAGAAAGAGGCTGAACAGCTCAGGTGATATTAAACATGACAATCTATTTCCACAACAATTTATCTACTGAAAACTGTGATTTTTTTGTTAATGTTTTGGAAAGATGAAACATGTAGGTCCTGCTGGCTATTGATCCCACTGAAGTCAGTTTTGACATGGATATATTTACACATCTCTCCCCAGGCATCAAATATAAAACATTAAGAAAACAAGAACAGTGCAATAGAAGCCTTCCTGCCAACTTCTGCAAGCACACAGACATATTCAAGTTTTTAAGGTGTCCTATAAGCATGTGATGACTTGTATAAAGCAAAACTAACACAAAAATTGGGAGTGTACTATTAAAATATGGTAATGATCAAATCAAACACCTTACTTATAACGTGGAAAGTGAATTTAAGGTGAGAAACTATAAAAAACCAAGTTTCTAATGATAAAAGTGAGGCATGAGATTTTTCCTCCTGCCACCGGAGGCTGTGAATCTTCCAGTTGCTGTATATGCCTCCTGCTAGCCCATTACAAACAGGCATGTACCGGGATGCCCTCTACAGTTAGTCACAATATGACTGAAATGTATCCGTAAACCCAAGCAACATTCAATAAGTACATTAAGGTGCCAGGGAAAGCTGCCTGCCCAATTAAATCAACCCTTTTAATTATAACTGAAATACATGAACTAAGCTCCACATCACTTAACAGCAACACTGAACACCTTAAAATTGAAGCCAGTGCTGAACAAGGGAGATGACAGCTCCAAGCTGACCTCTCAAACCCCACCCTTTTTGCTCCTACCTACAATCCCTGGGGTGACCAGTCCAAGAACCTGACATCGCTTTGGCAACAACTTTTCAAGTGCGAGAGCTGTTTCTTTACTGTTTCTTTTTCTGGCTGTTAAAATAAGAAGAAACAAAAAAAACCATCAGAGAGCAGTAAAAGTGTGTTCTGAGCAAATCCCACAGCCAACCCCGTCCTGTTTAACCAATGCTGCCCATCAGTGGCCGCCCTGGTAACAGCACGCTGGTCTGTGCTGCTCCCTGAGAGCACAGGCTGCCTGCAGGCACACTCGGCGTCCTCCACAGAAGGAAAGGAACCCATCTGTGCACGTTAGCAAAGACCTGCGAGCTGCTTCCTACCACAAATGCAATACTACGCTGTCATGGTTTCCGCAAAACATTTCCTTTCCACTGAAACCAAACCACAGAGAATTCCCCTTCAGCTGACTGCGCTCTGCTTACATCCCAGCGTATCTTTAAATGGCAGTGAGTTAGGTCCAGGCTTTACCTTTCTTTTGCTCGTGACACTCCTCGTGCCCGCTGAAGGTTTCTGCATCAGCGATGTAGAGCACGGTCTGGGGCAGCACGTGCACCTTCTGCAAAGACACGGGCGGAGGAGTACATAGGACAGGACAGAGTGGAGGGAAAGTGGGGGCAGAGACCGAGGAGAAACTGCTCCTGCTCCACCGCCAGCCCACGTCGGTCCCCTCCCCCTCACCAGGCTCCTGTCAGCCAGCAGATAACCTCTCATTGGCCTCAGAAGTGCCCAGAGGAATTTCTGCCCACAGGCAGGAAGCTGACCCAAACCTCACAGAAGCAAAAACAGCTCAGCAGACTGGCCCATGACTCTACTCCTTTTATCTAAACTCTTGCATTCATGGTTGTTGGCATCTACTGTTCACCAGTGCTGATGCTGGGAAACAGTGTAGAGGCACTTCTGGCCATTCTTGGTTTAACACTGATCTGCTGAGGCTTGTCTACTGCGAAAGACACCGATATGAATTTTTATGTACTGAAGGCCCAGCACCAGGTTAATACTGGAAAGAAATCCTGCTAGGCAGAGAAGTCCTGCAGCGTTTACTCAAAGTCTCCCAGCCTAAGAGGGTTAACCTCTTAACAAGATTGCCCCGATGAACAGATGGGCCCTGAACTGCAAATCCTCGGTGTTTTGATCGGTGTATTAACACGCAACACTTGAACTGTCAAAATCACCTACGCCTCCGAACACGTCCCTTTTGCCGAGCAGTTGGAAGAAGCGCGTTCAGCATTTAAACGAAGGCGCCGACTTCTCGCCCCTCAGGCCCCCTCAGCCGCCCCTCGCGCCCCCTCACCTCGAGCTCGCGGGCCAGCGCGCGCACCAGCGCGTGGTTCTCGGCGGGGCCCGGCTCCAGCGCCGACACCCACGCGATTCGCTGCCGTGTCCGCAGCGTCCGCCGGGCACACTCCCTCCATAGCCGGCATACGCTGCAACACAACACGGACACACCGCGTCGGCCGCACCGCCCCCGCCAACCGGAGCCGGCCACCGCCCGCCCACCCCAGGGCCCCGCTCCTGGCCCTTACCAGGCGGCGCGCAGCAGCGCCTTGGTGGGCAGGAAGCCGAGGACACGCTCCACCACCTCGGCGAGGTTGGCGAGGACGTAGCTGCCCTTCGCAGCGGATTCCATGGCCCCGCCGCCTCCCCGGCCCCGCTGCCCTGCGTCACCCGCGCGCCTCCGCGCCTGAGGCAACTTCCCGTCAGCGCGAGCGGCCACGAGCCACGACAGTGGCGCCGCCTGGCGGCGGGGAGGACCCGCCCCGCTCTCACCTCCCCCCCCCCCCTTCCCTCGCGCCCCGGGCCCCAGCAAGGACACAGCGCTTCGTAAAATGCTTTTTATTCATAAACTTGATGCAAGTTTACAAATTACTGTACATTGCCAAGGAACTCTGCCAGAAGAAATGGAACCCAAACCGAAGCGTGCGCCGCAGGGCGGAGGCCGGGGCCGCCGCAGCCCCGCCGTGCCCGGCCAGCGGCACAGCCCCGGCGCTCGCCCCGCGCCCCGGCAACAGCGCACCGGGAGCGCCGCCAAAGCTCGCCCAGGGCGCTTCTTTCGAGCTAAAAACTGGATCTAGAAAGCAAATGCACAAGGACCCGCGGGCGCCTGATAGAGAAAAGAGCACAAGTTCGATAGTCAACTAAAAAAAAACCCATAAAAACATGCTTCTGCACTTCTGAAAGTGCTTAATCCATGGAACACACCCTTCGCTCGGCCCCGAGGAGTGCACAGGCCTAAGGACTAGTACTACAACCAAAATAAGAGTCGATTCCGGTAAGGCAATGAAATTGTGTAAGTACACAGACCCAGACGCATCTCCTAATAAAGAAAGAACAGTTCCCATTAGTCTTTCAATAACAAAACCACCGTCATGACTATGGCAGCATTTCTTATGCCTCTGAATTGGATGACATGTTTTTGTACTTTATTGTAGTTTTTATATAAAAATTTTTCATTCACGAACTTTCATCTCAATTTGTGCCAATCACTTTATAAGTTCATTAGTTTAGAAATGATTGCAACAACCCGTTAATAAAATGGAACACCTAAAACGGTTTTTAGTATTTTAAATAACTTCAAGCTTCATACTGTGGCTCTTCTTGTTAAGGAGGTTGAGCCAACAAGTAGCAGGAACAGCCCAGCAAGTTCTGACGCCCCAGTGGAAGTGACTAGTTACAAGGTTTTATTGGCACAGCCTTGCTCTGCATAAAAACAAAAAACCAAAACAAAATAAAGAAAAAAACAAACAAAAAAATTAAAATAATCTAAACAAAGAGCATCTTTTCCAATAAACAGTTCATATTCTCATACAGCCATGAAAAATGTTTAATGACTTAACATACACGTGTTTTTCCTATATCATTAATTTGGAAAATACTACAAACGCTGTCATTTTAGACCAGAAAAACTACTGTGATTTGCAAGACCTGACATTTCCTAAAACAGTATTAAACAATGTATTAAACTTCTTGGCTTTAAATGAAACAATACAATGCAAGTCTCTGCAGTCTGCATTTTGCAAAAAAGTAAGAAATACACAGAAGTGTGTGAACAACTCACTCCTATTGTATGATCTTTAGTAAGTTGATAGCCTGCTGCAGGGAGAGTTTATGCTTTCAAATAAAAAAAGGGAGAAGGGAGGGCGTGGCCCAAATCTGTTTAATCCATAAGAACAAATATGGTAAAGGCCCAAACTGCTCAGTCCAGATGCCTAAGAAGAGCGGAATGGTAAGGCTGTAACTTATACTGTACGTGTCAGTTGACAGATTATCCACTAACTTATCTAATAGCTAAAGTCCTCAGTACAGCTGTTATAGGGGCACTCATAGCTTGAGTCTGTGTGTTGGAAAACATAAAAAAGAGCTTGTTTTGTTGACATTGGTCCAGGTGTACAACAGTCCACAGCATTAGCCATCTTCTTTTGGAGGAGTGTACCAGCCTGTGGAGAACAGAGACATGTTAGGTACCAACGCTGCTGTGTCCAGAGCATCCTACTCTTCACCTGGGAGATGGAACCTAACCTGGCTCAGTCCTTCCCTCTTAGTGCAGGCCAGCTCAGCGAGAGCCAGTGCCCTAAATGTCAGTAAGCCAGCAGTGGGAGATGAACCATCGCTCCATACACCAGGATGTGCCCTGGTATTTGGGTGTGCACACACAGATTTCTGTGGCAGCAGCTATCCTGAGCTGGACAAGCTGAACACCAACAAGGGGAAGCCACTGAAGGAGGAACACTGCTCTAACCAAACTTAACAGAAGAGAGGTAAAACCCCCAAGTCTTTAAGCTACTTAAAACATAGACATACAAACATGACTGCACTGGGACACTTGCATAAATCCCATTTTGTGTAGAGTTACGCATGCACAAGCAACCAAACGGTTCATCCTATTTTTGCAAATCCTACCGTAGGAATAAGTTCAGAAATGTCAGTTGAATAACTGGTTTCCTGACATGATTTGGCATGTTTAACAGCTGAATCATACCTGATCAGGTGTGCACTGCTTTTTCTAGAGACTTCCACAGCTCCAATCCTAATTCTCCCAGCCCCTCTTGAACATTTCCTTTAAATGTGTGTACAGTGACTACAAGGCCTATTTGTGCTGTCCCACAGAGTAGGTAGCAGCTTGAAGCTTAAGACACCCTTCACAGCAGCACTGAGTACTGTGAGTGCTTTGTGTTCAGCTCCTGAGGCAGCACTGATCACTTGTAGCACATGCAAGTAAGCAGCCATGCTGGCTTTTGCAGCAAACAAAAAGAGCAAAAGGCTCAGTGAACGGCAAGATCAAAATACTGTAAAACTGGAGAAGATGTTGAAGTCATTATCTTTGATCTTCCTCCTAAGAGTACAGGTGTTCTGTTCTGTGTTAACAGCAGGGAAACTGAGGTGCTCACTGCAGTCACACAAACACTTTCACAATAACCTCAATTCCTGGAGGACACTGTGTCCAACCCAGAGCCCTGAACATCACAGAAGTGTAACTGCACTGACTCCCTCATCACAAGACCAGAGTACCAATTCTGCTGACTACCTTTATGTAACATGTAAGCTACTTAAACCTTCTAAAGCCTCAGGCCTTTCATACTGCCACAGTAAATTCAATTATACCTGAAGCACTTGTACACTTGTTTTATGCAGCAGAGAGACTTTAAATAGAGTAAAAAAGCCCACAGTGAAATGGGTATTTCCCTATTCTATTGCACACTTTCCCAGCTAGTACACCTCACTTAGGACTTCTTGTATTTTCTAGTCTCAGGTCTTTTTTCCCCACTTTTTCTCTTTATTAAGGATTATTTCCGCTTTGAAACAAAATCTTTCACAGAAAAGGATAAACTCCCACCAGATACTTTGCCAATATTAAGAGTCCTTAAAGCTACAGTAACAATGAGGTTCCTAGATGAACTGGATGAACATGAAATGCAGCTGCCTCTCAAAAGCAGCAGGAACACACACAACATTCAAGTAAACTGGAAAAGTTGCAATGATCAGTCAAATTATTTAAGCACTACTATTTTTATAGTGCAAGAAAAAAAGAAGGAAGAAACATTTGGTCTTCCCAAGCCAAAACAAGAAACTTTGTCACTTCAAGTTTCTCCGTGGCAAACACCAATTCCCAGGGTGCTGTGCAGACAAGAACAGAGGCAAGAACATACATACCATTTTTCTCATGTATTTGTACTAGTGACTTATAGGACTGCTGTGCTCTTGCTAGATTATATTGATTCTGAAAGGAGAAAAAAACTAATATAAAAACCTGCATCTAGACATGCAAGACTCAAAACCAGTTCTAACAAGGAAATTCTACAGTGGGCTTAAAAATAAAGTCCATGCACAATGTTAGAACATTCCTGGCTTTCAAGATTCCCTTCTTAGAGCCAAAAATTTCAAATCCTCCCAATTCTACTTGTCCTTCCCTCCCCTTCCTTGCGAATACAAGGATAGCAAAAGCCTACCCTGCCCATCCCAAGTCTTTATCCACTTCATATGCTTGTAATTACATAAAAAACATTTAATTGCCAATAAAATACTTATACAGGCACCAGACAATTTGAAATGCATATATATATTTGCAATAGCAATTCTGTCATTAAGCATCTTCTATGCAAGTCAGCAAGTAAATGGAAGCCCAACAGTGACTTGTGTAGTTGAGAAACACAGCACATTTACCTTATTGGCTCCAAACTGTACTCTGGCTTTTCCTTTGACTAAAGTGGCATTGATCTGCATGATGACTGATTCTATTGAGTAGGCACTGCTCCAGCCCTGAAGGAGGAAAGGAATGCTAACATACAACATGCACTCGTTTCTTGTGCTCACCTTGCAAATCTGTTTTGGAACATGTGCTTTGGGGTATTTTTTTTCCTGCATTCCAGTTTCAACTACTAATTTTCACAGAAAATCTGTAGAATTATATACAGTCCTAGTACTAGGAATTCATAAGAAGAATTAAAAGACTGAATTACTTTTCCAAAATAGAGCAAGACAGGAACAAAAAAAGCTCCATCCTTACACCATTGACACATTTTCAGCAATGTCACAACAGAAATTACAACTCCTTTTTCCAAGAAGTAGAAAAGACTGATCTCTGAAGAAGTTAGTTCAGTAAGCTGTAAGAATTCTGCTCATCTCTGGCATTGCTTTGCCTTCCAGAGCTCACAAGAGTTTCTGCCAGAGCCTGCAAGTAAGTTACTTCATTAATTTACTTATTTTAAAGAGAAAAATCACTCTGTCTGCACAAATCATCTATGACTATAATCATCTGTATTCCTCACTTCTCCAGAGCTGACTTTATGCAGTTGAAGAGGCTTCTGGAAAAGAAAACAACTCGTTGTGCTCCCCAGAGCTTGCTCCCCACACTGCCTTCCTCACAGAGATTCTGAGAGCTCCAAGCTGACCTGCTCACACTGCCTGCCTCTTCCTCACATCTCCTGTAAGCCATCCATAGCAGAAAAGATGATCCCAAACAAGATCAGCGAGGTAAATCTTGTGGGACTGAGGTTAATTCCACCATGTTTCCTTTGGAATGTGTAATTTATTCCACACAGGGATTCTTCAACTCAAGAGAAGCACCTATTTTCATTATTTTCAGGCATGTTTTATTATCCAGATAACAGAGCTCATATTCACCTGTTTAGTAAGAAGTTCCATGCATAATGCACCTCCACCTAGGACATACCTAGAAACAAATGTGAAAGAAAATATATTTGACATCAGCAGTTGGTAAAAAGGTGCAAGTGCTCACATCACTTTATGCTCTTGCCAACTTGTTTGTTCAATTCTTTGTTCATAAAGCTGAAATGCTCTTTAACCAGTAATATATTGTAACTAGTTAGCCACGTCATACTTGGGCAAAGAAAATTAGCATAGTGAGACAAAGAAAGCTGTTTGCTAACTAGACTTATTTCAAACCACTGACTGAGCTATTCTGCACAACTGCACAGACCATGGAAAAAGGAAAGTTACTTTTTAGGCTACTCTACATATACATCTTACAGATGTGTAGCTACAAGAAACCAACAACATTCAATTGTGTAAAGAAGTTCAACACCATTTCAAACAATGCAGGTGCACTTATAAATAATATGAGATAATCAGATCTTTTCTGCTCTTTTTCTCTAAACACCTTTTTTAAATTTCAAAAATACTTTATCCATTGTGCTGACTGGGACTCAGCAGAACACCTGAGCATGACAAAACCTGGACTGAGGGAAGAGAATTTACCACTGCCAAAATGTACTCTCCTCTATGATCAAGACATTTATACCTCATAGATCCATATGACATTCAGAGGAAAATGACCACTGAAAAGCCATCCTTTTTTCATTCGAAAAAGAAGTCTGAGTACAATCAAATTAGAATCCAATTAATTTTCTGGTGTTTGGGTCTGCTTGTTTAATTTTGAGACAGCAGCACCCCTCAGGAACCCTATTTAACTGCAGTAACCATTTACTGAATTAAAGAAGAATACATGACAATTCAAATCACATAAGAACCAGCACCAGCTATCACAGACTGCATTTTCAAAAGCAGGTATCATTTCCTGTCAGCAGGAGATGCAAAAAGCCTGGAAAGTGAAATTGTCTCTCCATGGATTTATACAAGTCCCACAGAGAGCACATCAAACATGCTTTAGATGACATTTGGAGCATGTTTTCAATGAAATTTTGTGGGTTTGGATTAGCATTTGAGGGATTTTTAAACAAAAATTTTATGGCAGTGCTACCAGCAAGAGAGAGACAGGTAAGACTTTACAGCAAACTTAAGGCAACCCAGGGATCAAGACCCATTCAAAGCACCCTACAAGAGGAGAAGGAAGAGCAATGTTAACCCCCCAGAGAGGTCAGTTCTTACACATATGGCAGGCACAGAGTTTTTCAAGTTGTAACATTTTTACCACAAAGCACAATTGCTGCAGGGCAGCTCAAACCTACCCTCCCGTGAGCACAGGAGACACCACTCGCACAAAGGGAGGATCAAAAGGGAAGTTATCCTGAGAAGAATATAAAAAACAGGTTAAGGAAAATACTCTGACATTGCTTCCCAAACAAAGTATTTCAATAGCCTTATTTGTCAAATCAGGTTTGAAGTACTACAATTTTTCAGTTGTGTAAAAATTCACTTTCCATAGTATTGGCTAAAAAGCATTATTTTGGGAAGCTTCAGAGATTAACTTAAAAGTTAGTTTTCTTTTCCCCTTTTTTTAAAGGCCACAGATCCATTATTACCCAAGTAACAGCTAAGGGTCATTTCAGTAATTTTCTATAGTAAGCCTCAAATTTAACTGCAGCTTTTTGTCCTACAGACACTTACCTTAAAAGAGAAGTTGAGTAAAATGTATTCTACACCTTCTTTTTCTTTTAAGACCTGAAGATCACTATGCAGTGGGCTATCAGGATCAACCCTGGAAAAGCAGCAGGGGGGAAACCATGGATAAGGTTAGTATTTTCAATACCTGTAAACAGTAGTTCCTCTTAAACACTTCCTTTATATAATTGTAGTTTACAAATTGCAGTTTAAGGTGAAATGTAGGAAATCATTGCTCCCTTCACCAAGTAAAAACTTTGCCACAAGATCAGCATAGAAGCTTGCTGCAATGTACAACATTCCCAATGCTATCAAGTGTTGCTTAAACATAGCACAAAATAAGCTATTTATTTGAAAAGAGCAATTTTAATTCTCTTCAGTTCAGTTGTGTTCAAATAAGAGGGGAGAAAAACAGGAAGACTGTAGTCATCCTTTTTTCAGCACATAGTTAGTGAATCCTTTATGGAATATGGAATTGTAATTCTGCATCAGCTGTTAAAAGTAATCTGCATCAGCAGAAGTACTAAAGCCAGGAGCTTCTTGCTCAGCAGAATTTCAGCAACTGTTTGCTCCAAAATGCTGGTGGTTAGCAGCCTGGCCATTAATGCAGACCCTACTGGGTTAATCTGACACCTCATCTGCTTTTCAATAGAAGAGACTAGTCAAAAACACCAGCAGCAAGCCAAAAGCAGATGTTAAAGGGACTGAAAGGCCCTTAACCTAATCCTCTACTACAGCTGAAACTACAAAGTTCTAAGATGTCATTTCACAACTTCTTGGGCAGGTAGTCCCCATCCTACCAGTGTGAAGTTATTTCAGAAAAAAATTTTCCAGTGCTTAGGAACCTCCTATTTCAAGCCATGGCTTTTGCTGGGCCAGTTCACAGGGACTTGTTCTAAGTAACAATACTGTGCCTTCCTCACATGGGCTCTTTCCTCTGAACATCTACCCCTCAGCTACTCTGCACAGACACTTTTTGCTGCAATAAACAAACACAACACTTCTTTTCTTAGACATTCTGGAAGGCATTTGCTGCATGCACTCCATTTCCTTTTTTCTGAAGGCAGAAAATGAGACCTGTTCACAGCACTTGAACAGAGGTTTCAAATCACTGCACATGGTTTGAGCACTTGGTTACAGACACACTCAATAGGAAAGGCCTCCAATAACGTGACACAGATTTCTCTGATGTGTCATTCCTGCCATTTTCAGCCTCAAAACCTTGACCATGATAACACTCAGAAGGAAACAAAACTATTTCAGCAGCTGGTGACCCAGGTTGTACAAGTCTCACCCCTAGGACAAGGCAACAATTCCTACATGCAGGTTAACTACTGTGCTGAAAGCCTCTGTCCATATCCCCCAGGACATCTCTGAACCCATGGAAGCTCTTGCATCCACTGCCAGCTGCTGCAGCCACCCAGCACAGTCTGGGTAGGCTCCTCCTTTCTTTAGGGTACTGGATAGGGAGGCCAGCAGGTGATCTTGTTACCAGGAATAATTCCACTCTAACACCTCTAGGATTAAAGTTACAGGACTATGGATGTAAGTAGGTGACTTATGTACTGCTTTTCACTTGGTATACTAGGCAATGACAGAAGACAAGGTAGATATAATGATATAATGATATAATTCACATTTTTGTGATAGCTAAAAGTTTCAGTCCTGTGTGTCTAGCTGTAGAAATAAACAACTAATGACACTCAGTTCTGTTCTTTCCTACATCTTAAGTGCAACTAGAAGCTGGATTTTCCTGTCATTCAAAACAAATAAAAATAAAATCAATGCAAAAATTCTTGAAAAGAATTTTCATCATTTAAGGCTGCATATTTTGGAGCAGTTTTAGAATTGAACAGTAATGACACTTAATGCAATACACATAGCACTGGCAGGGAAAAGCAGGTCTGTCTTTTTGCCAGCTCAATCACTACTGGTCCATCTCTACAGATGTCTATGTATCAGAATTACAGCCACTATTTAGTGGCTACAATTACCATTACTGTGCTACTACAGGAATGGTGACTATATGCTATAGCATAGAATGTAATGGTGATTTATATACTATGGCTAGAGATACTCATTTATCAAAATAATCTCTCCAGCAATAATAAAACAAGATTGTACAGAACACATAGAAACTTTATTAACTTACTTGAGAAGCTTAACATGCCATTCATACAAGCTGTCATTTACCAGTTCCACTGAATATATCCCTGTAGAAATAATAGATGGAATTAATTATGCACTAAAAGTGTAGACAGAAAACTTAGCAAAACCATTCTTTGCTGTAAATTTGAATACTGTCAGCAGGTGAAAGCAATGGACAGGATACTGAGGCACATCCTTCCTCCAATAGCAGATGCACTTCTGAGGAGCTACAAGGAAAAAGTGTTTTCACTTTTAATTAAAAAATTAAGCATTAAAAATTTTTTTCTGATACTTAACCATTTCACCTTCAAACCTTCCACAAGAACACTCCAGCTTGCTTATTACTCACTGTATTTTACACCCAGTACACTACCAACGCGTTTTTAAGACACTTCACAACACAGTGTCAGTGTACACATTGTGTTTCCCAGGTTCTCACCAGTACAGACAGACCAGGACAGCACATGGGACAGTGTATGCAGTAGAAACCCAACAAAAAAGAGATACAGCAGTGGATGAAGCACATTCCCAACAGCTGACTGAGGAAGCCAGAAAGATGCATCTAAAGAATGGAATGGTCTGTGGGAGCCAGCTGGTGACTTTCAGTGGCCTGTTTGTTTTAAGCATGTTAAACAGCAGTTGTGCAATTCATTTCCCAGGGAAGGATGGAAATTATCTGCCATTTTCTTGTATATTCAAAGCTTCCTCTCTGCATAAATTCACAAGCAGCTCTGGAAAAAGCAATAAATCTTTAACCACCCAGCAAGATTTAGAGCATGGTATCAATCATGTACAGAAATTAAACCTTTTTCACAGAATATTCATGCATATAGACTAACCCACTATTATTAAACTTGTTACCTGGCCTAATATTTAACAGCATCCTTGTTGCTGACCTAATTATTTGGAAGCCATATACAAATCAGGAACTTGCCTAGAATTTCTGAAGGCAATACAACCACCAGATTGCAGTCACCACATTCTTCCCAAGGAATGGGGGATATTAATTTCTGAGTTTTATTATTTTAATATAAAAATAATCTTACAGTTGAAGCTTATAAGCATTAGTACTTGGAGTACACATGACATTTCAAGCTGTCCAGACACCATAATTTCTAAAGCATTTCAAAACTTGGCACACAGGTTAAAGCACCCATGCTTGGTTCTCCTTTCTGAGTGCCACTAACAAGTGGGTACTGCAGCCAAGAGCACAATTTCTAATTTTTCTATGTCTAGAATAACAATGTAGGCCTGAACACATACTCACTGTGCTATCCATGTCCCTTTTAATCAGTAGCTACTTCAGGGACATGGCATCTCTGTTTGAGGAGCACTCAAAGGAGCTATTAAGGCCTTTTTCCAATTCCCCAGATCCAGGGACACTATTTTCTGAACTGACCTTAGTGTAAGTCACAAACTGTAAGAATTTTAATTTGTACTGCTCTGATGTAATAACAAAAGAGTTGACATTCAGAACTCTGCTCATTGTCAACTCCCATTAATGACAAATCTATTCCACTGTTGTATCCAGAATAATTTCTTCCACCTGCATCCAAACGGGAGCAAACAATACTTATTACAGAGAAGGCAGTAAGTTACAGTAAGGCTGCTGACACCGTGCTAAACGATGGAAGATCACAACAGACCTTCTGTGGGAACCCAGAACATCCCTCTGGCTGTCCAGGATGGCCAGGACCCCTGCCAGGGGGCTCAGAAGCCCTGGCACGGAGCCCAAAACACCTGTGGGTTTGATTATGACCCATGGAGCAAATTACCAACCTTAGATGAAGATCAGCAAGCCACAACAGTTTAAGTAGAATAATAGTGCAGTTATCAGAGGGTGGAAAAGCAGATTTTGGGGTTTTTGGTATGGGGGTTCAGGAGGCAAGATGGAGGGATCTGGGGGTGTCCAGCCTTTCTCCTTCTTCTTCTTGGCCTCCATCTTCTGCTGTGATGTTGGCACTTACAGATTGGTTTAGAGTAGAAGCTCACTGTCTAACATAGGTGATAGGTATTGGGAAGTAATTGCAAACATTGTACATGTAGTTTTTAGTATAAAGACATAACACTGCCCCAGGGGCAGGCAGAGTGCCTCTGTCTGTCCTGCTGAGTGACCTCGGCAGGACAGGAGAAAGAATTTTATAGATAAGATACAATAAACAGCCTTGAGACTGAGAAATGAAGAGCTCTGACTCCTTCTTCAAGCTCCGGGCTGGGAAAAGAGACTTCCTAATGTATCTCGGGATCACATTGACAAGCAAGAGACCCCGACAACCTTCCATCCCTTTGTTCACTCACCAAACCTTCAGCCCCACTCCTGCACTCTTCCTATCATCCTGAGCCTCCTGTTCTCAGCCACAGCTCCTGTCCCAGTCCAGCTCCAAGGCCCAGACACTTTGCCAGCTTCCCCAGCTGTACCCCAAGGGTTGTACTGCATCTAAGGCAGCAGCTGCAGGAGGGTTCTCAGAGAGACAGGCTCAGCTCAGGGCTGAGCCCTAACACCAGTGCAAGGCACTCCAGCAGCCTCAGGCAGCCAAGTTCTGAGCCAAACAGCATCCATGTCTCCTCAGGAGCAGCAGCAAGGAGGCTCCAGGTCTTGATACAGAAGCAGCTTAACACCATCCAAAGCTGAGGGAAGGTGTTTGGGATTTTCTGAATAATCAAGGGGATGCTATTTGGAAGTAATTTATGTTCTTTTTTTTGTAATTTGACAGTGAGAGGAAAAAGGTTGCTGTCAAAAATAATTTAACTTACTAACAGCAGTTTCAAATTAAGGACAAGTCCTTAATTTAGGAAAAGAATCAAGGTAGGTTCCTCTTGCTTAAATACAAGGTGGGGTGGGGTTTTTATTACTCAAAGGTGATCAAGTATAAAGAAACCCACAGAACCGTGAAGCAAGCAAAAAAGTAAGAAATTGAAATATAGAAAGAAAACCAATTCTTTTTAAAACAGAGGCAGTATAAGGGCAACATTACTATCTCAAAAAGTAAATCCCACACAGTCTTTGGACAAAACCAGGGAACTGAAGTCCATATGAACTATATCTGAATAAAACATGCTAACGATACGAACAGAAAAGATTTCATTTAATGTCCCCAAATTCCCAATCCCTTAAATTACATTAAGTAGTTTGTGAATCTCCAATCTGATATGTGGAAATGAAATAATCTTGTTTCACAGGACTTGTGGCTCCTATTATCTGAACAGGCTAATGAAACTAATTCACAACTGAGTATCTTAATTTTATGGAGTATTTTTTGTTTCTGTCAGCTCGTAAGAAAATTATTTTCTGTTTTTTAACGGCAATTCTTCCCCTAGATTTCCCAGGTAGATAAGCAATTTTGCTGTTGAGAGCAAGCTTACAATCTTTTGCTTGAACTCCAGCAGTATTGCTTCATTTGATAAAGGAAATTAATTTCTAAAATAGATACTACCTTGAATGCAGAGCTAGAGTTGAAGCCACTGTCTTTTAATAGTATTTTTTTATAAAACAGTCCAAGACAAAAGAAAAGAAATTAAAAGACTATTGCTACAAGTATTATTCACTTCAGAACTCCCAGTGTTCTATAGTCAGCCCTAAAAACATGTAACCTCATGAAAACTAAATAAAGTGATCCTTACCTAACTAAAAATCAGCCTTAGCCTTTCTGGTTTGTCTTACAAAGAAATGAAAACAGCATTAAATTACCTTGCAACAGTTACAAGAACTTGGGAGTTTCACAATGGTTCCCTTTGTGCATTAGTAGGAAGAAATTAAATTTAGGGTAAAATGGACCACGGGGCAAGTACTCTAACAAAAATATTTAAAAACCAATTACTGCCACAGCCTGTGCATGTGGTGACAGTTACCTAACAAAAGGCAGAACTAGGCTATGAAAGCAGGAGTTTTGTGCAAAGGAAAAGAACCAAGAACATAAATTTATTCAAGGTTGAAGAATAAATGAAACCATAAGGAATGAATCCCGGCAAATTTTATAACAAATGGCATCAATTTACTGGCACAATGTAATAAATGTGTCAGTAGGACGGTGTTTCAAAGCAGAATTGCCATCATCTTTGTAATGTCAACCTCCACTTGACACTACTTCATTACCATGTTTTAGAGATCCACATGAGGCATCCAGCTGCAGTGTTTCTACATATTTCCAAAGTCATGAGCTCTAAGTTACTGCACTCACCCTTTAGAGCCTCATCTTTCTGTAAAGTTTAGCAAGATTTGCTCTTCCTCATAATTCAGAGTATGCTCTCTACATCAAGATCAGTCTTTTGCAACTCATTAAGACTTGTTTATCTAAAGCCAAGAACTGGCATTATTAGAGAGCCTAAACTCCCCCCTCAAACCACAGCTAGCCAGGGGCCCCTGGCTGACTGCAGCGGTACCACCACATGACTGAGCAGCCCACAGCACTGTTACAGCCAGCCTTGGCGCTGATCACCAAAACAAACCCTGAAGGTCAAAACCAGGCAGTAAAGCATCCCCCATGACTTCACACAGAGCTGCTTCCAGCTCCTGCCTAGACCCACTACTCATTCCTTCCCAGATAGTGGTCACTGGGGCACACTGGCAAGCACTCAGCTGCAACAAAGCTAAAAGAAGGAGGCTGCAATAGATCAACACTAGGTCACCTCATCAAATTTATACCCCAGACATTTTACCACTGCCCCCAGCACTTCCACACATGAAACAATTGACCTAAAAATTAAATATGACAAATCAAAACAGGAACCTATTGTCTCTTCACCTCTGTTGTTTTACACATGATTAAAATGGCACTGTCAAGTGAGGTTTAAGTCCACTAGAAATAAATATGGACACAAGTCCAGAAAAGTGAAAATGTATTTAAGCTTACACTGACTCCCTAATTAGGCATTCCTCCTGTTCTCACCCTGGCCTTCATCAGGGTCTAACACCTGGCTACAGTGATGGAGTTGTCTATTTGGCAGACCTAGAGGAATACAACTTGCCCAAAATCCATGTAATTTCTATTTCTCATACAGTAACACTCAGGCAATTCAATTTGCTGAATTCTTTGCTGAATTCTTGCTACTTTAGCTATGGCTCCTATAAGGAATAAATTAAACAGCCATCCACTACCTCAAGATAACCACTGCTCATTACTCTAATTTAAAATACAAGCTTGTTTTCCACTGTAATTCACATCATTATTGCAAGGAACAGATGTTCTGACTTTTCTCCACAAATAAACTACTTCATGTAATAAGAGTATACATAATGTATCTATGTATTTTTACATATGTGCACACACAAACATGCACGTAAATACAAACACAGGACAACAAAACACAGAGAAGTTAGCAGCAAGTATTTCCCAAGAGAATTCATTTAAAGTATATTTTAAAAGGTAAATCTGAGGCATTTACCTGTTTTATAACTCTGTGATCTATATATATCCCTGAGTTCTTTCATAAGTCGATCTGAAGCCTGAACTGACCCAGAGACTGCACCCTGAAATAAACAAAAAAGACTCCAAATAAGTGAAAAGTAGTATTTACAAACAACTTTACATTACTAACTAGAAGGTATTAACAATATATTAATTTCTGTATGAGAATTGGGTTTCTGAAAAGTTAAATATTCTGGTGAGCAAAGTCTAGTCCAAAGAAACAAGGCCCTCCCTCTAAAGAACATTAATATATACTATTAAATGCTATAGGTGGAACAAACTTTTAATCAAGGTACAACAGGTATTTTTCTATAAAGGACCTAAATCTCTGCCATTTTAGTTTCCAAGATGGATGCACAGTACATTGTCAGAGTGAAAATTTAATTTCACATCCTGCTTTTACACACTGAGAAGAAAAGTAAACCCAATCCTAAGAGTGAGTTTCTACACATAAGGTATTATTGCTTTCTCAGAGGTATATTTTTATTTGGTCATTGAAAAAGGTACAAGAGTTGGTAAGTATCCACTCTAGAACAGCAGCTTCCTGAGGAACAAGACCAAGCGGTGAATTTAGAAAACATGGAACAAAAGCAATATTCATTGCAATTGAGTGAAAAAAAATCAACATCTACACAGAGGAAGACAAAGGTATGTAAACCTTAAAATACAAAATATTCCTTGCGACTTGTCATAGTTCTTGTGATTTATGCAACTCTGGCAAAATCTCTTCTTTTAGAGCTCAGTTCAGTACTGCTCAGCACCTCAAAGTGAGAGAAAACTCAAACCAATTTTCCTATATGTTTTGTGATTACTCTGCTTATATATCCTACCCAAAATACCACTTTAGGTTCAAGAGTTTTCAAAAACAGAGAGATAAAAGTTAGCATTACAAGATTTAAAATACAGAATAGGAACAAGGATTCCAAATGAGCTAAGGTAGTTACCACCCCAAACCCTGACCCTGTGAGACTTGGGCTTTCACCATCAGTCTGCTCCCAAAGGCAGATTATTCCATTGGACCTTTGCAGTTCCCTTCTGCTCCTGTTCTTCAGTCACTGTCACTGAAATACAGGCTATCATATGGAGCTCATAAGCATGGCTGGGGGGAGAAACCATGACAAAAAATAAAACTACCTCACTACCAAATAAAAAAGACTCAGCTAGGATAATTCAGCCTGCTTGTATCAAGTACTAAATAAGTAAGTTGATGAGGCTGCTTTTTTACTCCATCTAAAAATTCAAAGATTATTATTTTTTCAGTTTCCTTCCAGACACTCTGAACACCTATAAACATATCCTTTTTGGACACAAGTGTCAAAACTATTTCTGGAAGAATATGAAGCAGCTGTGACCATTACCTAATACCCAAAACATCCTCCCTGTCTGCCTGAAGTCCACAGTGATGTTTTATATTCTACAAGGTCTTAATTGCAGGACCAAATTACTTCATAAAAATTAACTATCGGTAACAGTTATTTGATGGTAAAGCCTCCACACAGTCCTCTGTCTTCTCCGTCCAATAGTATCAAATAATCCACTTAGCTTCACACTAGAATCTGTAGACTTTTCTTTCAAGGCTATTCATTTCCATACACCTTTGGATTTAATTATGCAGATTTCTGAAATTCCACTAGTTTTTCTTAACAGACCGGTATGAAGGATGAACGTTGTAATTAAACATGCAAATAACAGGCAACTCCTTTCATCTGATTAAACAAAAGCTACATACAAACAAGGCTTCAGACAAGGTAATTTCTCTACTTACTGTGCTCCTCTCAATGGAGCAGTATCAGGCAAAGAAGGGATTTCTCAAACACCAAGTACATGAAATTTTATGGAAAAAGGTTGTTTATATGCAATATCTGCATATTACTACTATTTATGCCCACTATTTACAGATTAGCTGAAAAAGGAAGCATTACACTTAACCTGTTAACACAGCAGTGTTAATCACCATTCTTTGTGTAGTTGCTGTGCTTTGTGAGCATTAAGATTAGGACTCATCAATATGTTGAGTCTGGAGGAAAGACATTTCATAGACAAGTGTCAAGACTTTGGTTTTCTTCTGAGCAGAGCTGTGCAGATCCTTGCCTCTTCCACTGTACTTCTTACTAAAATAAGGAATTTTCATACACTTTCCACAGACTGTCAACCTATAATTATAGGCAATTTAAGAACAAGTTAGATGGTCAAAGACATCCTGTGGAAAACTACCTCTCTCATTGCATCTCTATTTCCATCCAATTAAACTACTAAATTTCTATACATAATGTTGGAAGTTCATCTTGGCAAATGAAAATTTAAGTATCTTCTGTACTGGAGACATTTAAAAACCAAAGCTTAACACACCCATATCCCTCTGACTTCCATTATAACTGCTGATAAATGAGGTGGTATTAAAGGAGTTAGCTGTAGTGTGTGTAAGCAAGCCTCAACACACTTTGTCTTTGTCTTCACCCTTTTCCCCCCAGGGGTTTCTGGTTGGGCTGCTCCCTCCTTATATAGCAGCATTAAATATAGTTACACTTGCTGCTCTAAAGAATCGATGGACTGTAAACCAGTAATCTACAATCAGGATAAAGAGGATAGCAAGCTTAACTTAAGGAGTTTAGCACAGGGGCTTATTTCATGTGCTCTGAAGTACCCTTGGAGGAACTTGAAGAGGAAGGTAACAGCTAAACCTGATGGTAAGCCTAATGGCAAACACCAGTGGTCTGAAGCACGTCTTCATTCTGGTGTCACTTGTGGGTTTTGGAGCCACTGTAAAGTGCAGTTCAGAAAAGAGCATGACTTGCATCCCACCGCTGCACCATACAGAGCATTGAGGTCAGTTTTGACTACAGTGATACTAAAATTAAAAACTTTTTCCATAACTCAGTACACGTAAGTTATAATTTCAAAGACTGAACCCAGATATAAATAACAGTATCCTTCTGGAAAAGTGGGACTTGACACTTCAAGGGAGATAAAGTTCCCATTTCTCAAATTGTGACAGTAAGATTTATAGTTGCAACTGCCTCAGACAGAAGTGGTCAATCATGGGATCTGATGGGTATCTGTCACACGGGGCTGATGCCAAGAGCAGGCAAGGCAAAGCCATTTCATCTGAAGTAAATGAGCTGCAGGACCAGACCCAAGTGACTTCTTTTTCCTAATAAGTAATCAAATAGGCACAAAAAGTCTCACTTAATCATCCTGTCCTGTACTATGTTGTGGCTCTCCAGAACAATGAGCAGATAAGCTGGAGAAATCCCTGCTGCAAGAGGCAAACATCTATGTGACAACACGCCAGCAGATGAGAGCCGCACATAACAGAAACACCTGATGCAGGAATTCTCACAGCCAAAACTGCTGGGCATGAAAAATATTCACGAGATGCACCACTACAGGCCTGTCCTGCTCTGAAACTCTCCCCCCAAGGACGAGCCACCGTTGGAAACAGGAACCTCGTGGGGCAGTTGGACCAGCACTTGCCATTGCCCGGCTGTACTAAGGCCACAGAGACATCAGGGGTTTCTTTTCCCCTTCCAATCCTCAAAATGCACCCACAGCCTGCTCTGCCCCTCAATTTATAGGGGATAGGAGAAGCAGCTCACTGCAGTTTTTTATCCAAAGATCTGATTGTTTTCTGTCTGATCAGAAAAATACCGTGAACACCTCAGAATGCTACAGGAAACCTCTTCACTCAATAAATTCCAGAAGATTTAGCCACAAGACCAAAAATCACCTGCTGAAACAAAACATGAAAACTTCTCCAACTGAAATCTAAAGTAACCCCAAAAGAGCTAAAGAACATAAGTTCCATTTTTTACTGAACTTTCTCCATATTTGTGCAGAAGCACAATCATTCCTAGAAGTTCAAGTGGCTTCATACTTCCTTCAAGGATTAGACTAAAAATAGAAATGACACCTTAGATTTCATAAAATCTGAAGATGAAAGTACAGACATTGGAGACTTCTAAAGGGAAGTGGTTAAACTCCTCAGCATGAAACAGGAAAAGCTAATAGCATTATCTAAATAAGAAAGGCATTAATCTCTGAAATGACTATGTGAGGAGAGACCTCTGAAAAGCAAGGAGCAGTAAGTTGTTAAATATTTGAAGTTAATGATTCCAGTTCAAAGACTTATTTTAACTACAGGTAAGCAAGTGGTTCTTTAAAGTTATTACAATGTTAAGAGGAGGATTAATTCTTGCTCCAAGTTACATACTGTACCAAAACCCAAATTTATTTCCTGATGCCAGCAAGAAGAATGGGATTAAGGATACTGCCAAAGACAGAAGTCATTTACAAAATTAGCAAATACACACACTTGTACAACACACATAAACCCTAAAAACTTGTACAACACACATAAACCCTAAAAACTCCTATGACAACATCCTGAGAAGCAGAAAAATGTCTTTAACCTATCAGGAATAAATGACAATGGGAGTGCATGCACTGCTTTTCCATGAACAAGCCTTGAGCATGATCTGTATCTCCAGCCTGCACTGCAGTCAAGGGGAGAGAGGACAGACCATGGACCTGGGCCAAAATACATGGAAAGGAAATGAAAAGTTTTCTGGCTGCACTGGGCACCAGTCAAAGCCCTGTTTTATGCTGCACATTCCCTTTTCCAACAAGCAGCATGTAAATGGCATGGTTTGTTTTACTGGCCTCTGCTGAGGAAACAAAGTATCCCAAAGGGCTAAAAAAACCAGACTAGTTTAGCCACTGCATTTAGGTTTGTGAAACTCAGTGTCCTCTAAGAAACCCAGTTGTGAGGGCTGTACAGATTTAAATTTTGCTTTGTGTTAGGACACTCAGCAAACAACTGCTCTTAGAGCACGGCTAACACATTCTATCAGAAGCCCCCTGTTTTGGCAGCATGGAGGACCAACCAAGTGCTGCTGGGATAGCTCTTTCCCAGGTCAGTAGCACAGCTACAGCTTTTGGTTCTCCAGCACCTAGGAGTAAACTTCCACAAGTCCTTGGAGAAATTATTTCAGCAGCACAGCTATTTCTGGTGACCCACAAAAATACCACAGTTCCTCAGGAGCAGTTGAATACCCTGTTCCCTGCACTCAGCTGACCTTGTTTATGCACCAGCATCAACGAGAGTGTCCTGGCATGAGAAACAGCTATTATGTAAGTTGAATCTGCTGTTGTCAAACAAAAAACCAGCAGTGTTCATTTCAGCTCCACTAAATGTGGAGGGAAAAGCAAAAGGAAAGGCTGTATTGGCCAAATAGGAAAAGAATAGATAGCAAAAGAAAATCTGCAGTTTTAAGAGGCTTCCTGCACCAAGGAAGAATGCTGACACCACAAAAACCTTTCTTCTGTTCTACCACATTTTAGATGATTGTAAAGCAGGCCATGCCTTTCAGACTGCAAGAGGTTATATTTTCTTTAACAATTAAAGACTCCTTACTATTAGGAGTTTAAGTTATACACACAGAAACACACAAAACCTCACCAGGCATCATCCCAAACTGTGAACATTCAAGTTTAAACAAAACCAGTAAGTGACTGTTGTGCTTATGGTTACTTAAGTCTCAAAACAGGACTTGACTATACAGCCAAAGCAGTTTGGGACCTTATGTTTACCCGCTTTCAAACCCTGAAATGCCAATCAGGTTTAGGTGTTAAAATTCTAAAATCCTGTCGATTAAGCAGATCATAAACAGAAACATTCAATTTCATATTTTATACATTTTAAGCCTCTATGAAACAAAAGCTTTGATTTCTTTGGGAGTGAGGGTAAATAAAATTAAGGTTGTATGACATCATCACACTCTCCTACATGCACCTCTGAGAGGTAGAAGCCTCTCTGGAGCCTGGCACTTGGGACAGAACGTTTCTAAGTCTCTGGAGAACAAGCACTTTTTCTACAACTGCCTGCTGGTAAGATCACACAGAAAACTGACAACAAAGCTGCAGAGCTGCTGAAGGCCCTTTACTTTATGCATGGCAATAAAAAACTGTACAACAATTCACCACCCTTCAGTAACTTCCAGGTGGCACAGCTATTACTGAAAAATAAACTCATGCATAAAACGGATTTAAAGCACAGGTTTGCTGAGTATTTTAAGTCACCCATGACTTTTAACACAGGCAATTTTAATTATGGCTTTAGTTTTTTTACTTAAATAAGGGTTCAGCAACAAAAGTCAAGCTCAAAGCCTGGAAGCATTCTGCTGATTCTGCAAGGAGAACTAATGCTTGTAACAAAGGCACCAAGCAACAATAGAGGGACGACCCACGGATACCTCTGGAGATGAGCAGGTAAACAGTCAGCTACAGGTTAATTTATGTCTAGGTGTTATAGGATGGGGCTTTCTTTGCAGAAAACCATCTCTGTTTTAAAGTCAGAAGTATTGCAAAGAAGAAGCATGAATCATTAACTCACATTTAAGTGATCTTGCCTTTGATTTTTTCTGATTTTTTCTAAGATTGCAAGGTTCTCTTTTTCAATGCCTTCATCCTCAGATTTCTTCCCATCAACTGGTTCCTCCTCCTTCATATCATAGTGATCCAGATCTTCAATGTCCTACAAAAGAGAGAGAAGTTCACTGTAAATAACTGTCCTGTGCTCTTCATTCAATGAAACCCTCTCCAAAGGCATGTGGGATACAGTCACATACTGCACAGCACTATGGATTTGTGATTGTTGGATGCCATTTCTATTTTGTTCTAACTTCACCCTCAGCCAACATAACCACTGGAATTACAGGGAACCTTCATAATACAAATGAAACCAAATTCACAACATGTTTCTGATCACAGAAACAAGTACTACCTCTGCAAGAAGATAAGATTGCAGAGAATTAGCTCACTGAAGTAGGCAGTAAACTGGACTAGAGAATACAAAAGTACTCCAAGGTAGGGTGGCTCCCAGATGTTTCTAAAAGGCCCTTTTGCAATTAGAATCCTAGCTATACTGCACTTCTCACAAGCAGTGATTAACCTATCTGGCAGGGCTACAGCAACCCTTCAAGAAAGTTAAATATAAGAAAACTATGTGTACTTTATTCAAGGCTAACATTTCAGCTAGAGATTAGACACAGTAATTTTGGAATCAGGACATAAGAAAAAATTCTGTGGTCAAGCATTCTGATCACCCAAGCCAACACTTCGGTTCTATGTTCTAGACCAAGGCACTAAAACCCCTCCACTCTGTATCCTGAGATGGGCTTATCTTTGTGGCAGAGAAGCACTCTGAGCTTCAGACAATTGCCTGAAGGGGATTCAAATGCTGCCTGTGGAGAGGAGGGGAAACATGTAAACACCTTGACACAAAAAAGGAAGCATTGCAGCAGCCACACCAGCAGATTTTGGTTACACAACCACCAGATACACTCCAATATGCAGAGCTCTGGCACACCTGGGGCTGCTCTCCATGCACCATTAGTTTGCATGGCAGGAAAACCCACATTGAAGGATGTCCTATGTAACAAGAAATACACCTGGTGCATCTGACAACACTGTTTCCTTCAGCTGTAACAGACTTCAGACTGAGTATCTTCAAAATGCTCATGCTTCTCCAATAACAGAGCTGAGGAATTGAAAACTGCTTCTCCATCTAGAACTGGGACTAGATTACAGGTTACAGATATCACTGCCACACACAATGCCCCCTGACAGCTGATAAATAATGGCAGACCCTTTCTCTTTTTTACAAAGTAACCCAAACAGAATGCAAATGGCTACTCTAGCAGTCTGCAAGCTATCAGAGCCTTGTGCCAGCAGGACATGGGACACAGCACTTTTACAGAAACACCAGCTCCAGCAAATGTAGTCTGGATCAGGCTAAATATGGCATAAGAAACACCGTTACAAATTAATTTAAGAACTTAGTAGCATTGATATTTTCTTTAGGAAGATCATTTATTCAGAGAGAGTTGTTCATTCTTACTAAACCTTAATTAAAAATCTAAATCTGAAGTAGTCAGAACAGTTCTACTATAATAAGGCAGTCTATAGTAGTGTAGAAAGCAAGAATCTTGGAGCTATTCTAACATGTAGCAGATGCAAGCAAAGAGGGTGATTCTTACAACTAAAAAGCTCATTAAAGAGAGCACCATGTTGCCAGACATGGACATAAAAGTTTAGTGTCTGTTTTGATGTCCTTCCAGTCCCTTCAATTTATTACAGTCAAAAACTAGCTCACCCATTTAATGAGTCAGCAAACTGATTTACTCTTAGCAAGTCTGCTTCAGTTTGGGAGGCACTTCCAACTATATTCAGAGCCAGTTCACATGCTGCTTGAAATAGGAGTTAACAATGCAAAAACTTACTGATTTGGCACACAATGTTATGTATTGTTTGACTAAAGCACAAACAGATGTCCAATTCTCTGTATCCAAGTACCTCACAGCTGAGATCTAGGTTTAAGAAGAAAATTTCACTAGGTTTCTGGTTGAAGGGAAAGCTGACATTCAGGTAAACATCCAAAGTTTAATTATCTTTTCTGTTGAGCTCGAGGGAGGTTACATGTTACAGTTTGGTTTAATTATTAGCCAGACATTGCAGAGCAAAATGACAAAATTCTACCAGATTAGGACAACAATCTCTATATATAGACATACTTCACCCATATCATCTTCTTCCTCCTCCTCTGATGTAACTTCTTCTGTTGTTCCATTCTGCAATACAACAATGGAAGTTCTGCATAAATTTTGCATATGCTTCTTGCTTTCAAAATCAGCAAGTCTACTCTCAAAGAGAAGCAGTAAATGCAAAAGTTACTTGTCAAACTTCAGTCTTTTGCAGATAAGGGTAAGATGCACTAGGATGCTTTCCTGGTATATGACAGTGAAGAGACTTTTTCACAGAGCAAAAATAAATAGAATGACTCAATTAATTCCAATTCAGTTGTAAATAGAAGCTTTAAATTCAGATAAGGAACATCCTATTCTGAGACACTGTCAAATGCAACAAACACATCAAGTGGGTTACAATCCACCATCCCCTAAGCATGAAATCAGATCATGGCTCTGACTACAATCCATCTACATGCTACACCCCTAGAAAGAAAAAACTCAATGAACTTTAGACCTCTAGAACTTAATGGATTCTTTTTCTCACTACCTGGAACTTCCATGCAGCCACTATTATCATCATGTAGCCATTGCTATTACCCTGTCTGAGGAAATACCAAAACAATACACTGAGGTAATTTTTATGACTTTCTTTTTCAGGATAACACTCCAAGCTCAGGAACTCTGAGCTGCAGAAATACTCAGGAGTATTCTGATATGCCTGTCCTCTGCTCACTCTTCCTTTGGCAAAGAAGTAATGACACTGCTCTAGAAAATCCAGATGAGTCTTTGGGCAGAGTTACTAAGGCCCCTCTTATTTCACTTGAAACTGTCTGACATTTCTGGCTAAGAAACCTTTCATGAGTTTGTTTTTGAGTTTCACAGCACATGGGAGACCCTTCACAAAGCTACACCCTAATAGCACAGCCCATTGCCTTACAGCTGCACTGCTGAGTGGGTGGCTCAGAGAAAGGACCTATGGGATTACAATTTGGCATGTGACCAAAAATTAAACAAATTATTTGTCATTACTATAGCACTGTCACCACAGGAAAGCATCTGTTGCCCTAAAGGAATATTTTAGCAATCATATCATCTTAATGTGTAAAACTAAAAGAAGATCCCATAATCTTATTAAAAAACAGAAAAGAGCAGCTACTGTCAGTTACCAGTTCTGTTTTCAACACAATACAAAACATTTTGGTTAAGAAGACCACCTCAGGCCTCCACAATTCTTAATTTTTCAAGTGCACAAGAAATAAGCAAGGCACCTCCCTACCCAAAGTAACATATGGCCTTGATATCCCAGGTCTCTGCAAGGGATTGAAGAAGGAAAACATCAACAGTAGTTCATCCAAGTGCACACTGTGAAACACATTCTCTTCAACAAAGAGCCAAATATTTCAGAAAAAGTAAGTTTGGGAAGCACTCCAAGTGCACAGAGAATAGTGTTGGCTTGAATAGTGTTTAGGAGGGAATTAAACTTGACAGCACTGGTATGGCATACACACCTTGCAGTGATACAGAAATTTCAAAGGAAATTGTGTAATATATCACACCATTATTAAATGGATTTTGCAAATAAAAATCAGATTGATGACACCGTAATGCAAAAGTGCTTCATATCTGAGTTCTGGTATACACAAGATTCAATCTTTCCCATTATCTTGTTGCTTGGAGTTAAAAAACTAATTCCTTTATTGGCATAAGAAGGTATCCACTGCTTTTTGATTTACCTGTCCAGCTGGCAATGGCTGATCTAACATTTCAACATCTGGATGCTGAGGAAGATTATATAATCTGCAGAGGTCACATATTAGTCGCTTCAGCTGCTGAAGAAGCTAAAAACAATAAAAAACCATGGATAAGTTCATTTAAATCAAAGCACAGAGAAATATATTTAGAATTTTCTTCACATGTTGATATTGAACTTAAAGTCAGTGTACAGCATTTAAATCTGCTAAGGCTGGAATAAAATTTCCTCTGCAATCTTTGTAGTAAAGTCCCCAAAACAGAAACTCAAGGACATGGCAAGTTAGCAATGACTCCCATTCATCTTCCTATGCATAAGAAGAAAACCATGAGCAGAAAAACCATTTTTGATCTGACAGCATCATCTATTCCAAGCATAGGTGTCTGAGCCACACATCACATTCCATGAGACAAAATGGCCCATTTCTATTTCCCAGCTTAAATAACCAAGGAGGAACAGTCTGGTTTTCCATACCCTGAATTCCTTCACAGGGCACACCAGTGAGGCAGCAGAAGCAGCACCAACCCTGTCCAAGTCCCAGGAGCCAGGAGGGCTCTGAGCTGGAACCCAGGCACTCTGCTTGCTGTATCTTGTGTCAGGGTGAGGCACAACCTGTTACTATCTCTGATTTGTGTTTCCAACCTGTTCCACCGATTGTGCTCTGTTAACTGCAAACTATGCACCACCTCCCACTCACTAATATAAGGCAGAAAAAAATTTACTTCGGCAGAAACAAACATTAAGTTTGCTCTTCAATCATCACACTAATGAAGGTGATTTCTACAGCTCTTCACTTTCTCTAGGCAGCTTCAGATTCCTAGCTAAGGCCAAGACATTAAAGACTATACTACTGCATTTCCTACCTTTCCAAGGTCTTTGCACAGCTATGTCAGGAAAACAAAAAAAGGACTGCAAAATCTATTTGTAAAAGGGTCAACATCTCATCATTTGCAAAATACTAACCTAGATGAAGCCTGCAGAAATCATATATCCATTTATGGACCTTTCTTCCCAAACCCAAAGAGAATTTGTCCTGCCACTTGTCGAAGGGCAGCGTGCAAGACAGTCACTTCTGCACACACGCTCCAAAATACTTGTCTAAAGCCTTGCTATTGCCCAGTTTAAATGCTCTCACCTTACCCCACTGGAAGTGAAAAATTCAGTCTGTCCAGGGTTAAGAGCTCATTTCCAAGCCCTAATCACCAGCAGTGATAGGAACATGTTGCCCTTATGCTATCTGAAAGCTTCAGTGCTTTTCCCTTCTACAGCAGAATTCCACGTTGTGCTTCACAGGAATGTTATTGATCCACCTGTGGCCATGAACTGAGGTACCAGCCTGCATTAGAACACTATCACACCAAATCTGCTGTTTCTGCATCATTCATGACAGCAAACCCAACCCCAAAATACAGCAGATAATCAACCTAACTCAAAAATAAAGCAGGTATCACCTAAAGGACTGGGGCACCAGCACCACATTTCTTAGGAGTACATACATGAGACATGATAGGTTTTGGCAAAAACCCTTCTGTAACAATCATGTTTCTCATCAGCATCAAGACTCTACACTTGCTTGAAGCTTCCCAGGTACCCAGAACATCATGAAATCTTTTAGCAGACAGGAACCAGGGTAATCAATCAAAAAGTTAGTTGCCAAATACAACCACAGGTCTTAGAACTATTATTTTTAGTATGTGCAAGATGCTTAAAATTGCACTGCTATACATTTTGTTGATAAATTTTTTCTCTGCACAAACATTGCCTCATGGAGAGCTGGAGCATAAGCTGTATTTTTCTCACAGAGCCAATAATTTGTTTAAATCTTCTGTGAATCATATAAAAATAAATCTAAGCAGTGAGGGAACACTGCCACCATTGGGCTGGTCAATTAGCACTGGCCTTGGAAAAGCAGGTGAGTACAGTATTAGATGTGCCTTGACAGAGAAACAGTAGGGACTGGAGAGTTAAGAATTGCTTCCTGCCCTGCTTCCTTCACTCCCCCTCCTCCCCACAAATAGTCCTGTCAGCTGAACTGGAATTCAGAAGGAATTTTTGCAGCCAGGACCTACCACACTGTAAGCTTCCCTTGCTTCTGAGCACAGCACCACAAGCAAGGAACAGGAGCACCCTCAAAACAGCAAGGTGCTGGCACAGCCTGGCCTGAGTTCCAGCTGTGCCTGACAAGGGCCTCCTGCAGCTCTTCACCCTCTCATTTCCACTGCACCACAGATCACACCACTCTGTGGCAGTTATCAGCCTCGTGGTAGATCAATTCTGGTGTGCTTCAGCACCAAGCACCATTTCATCATGAAGGGGAAGGCAGAGACCTGCTGAGAGCAGGGGTCCCCTTCCTTGGCAGGATTCTACATTGCAGGGTTAGCTTAATGCAACTCATACTGCAGGTCATTTTTATAGATCAGCTGCTGTATTTGCAAGCAGTGTCTACCATTTGCAAAGGTGGTGGCAGAGCAAGAAGCTGATCCTGTCAGTACAACCCTTCCACCCTTCTTCCTTATTGCTACATTTTTCCTCCACAGGAATTAATTTAATACCATTGATCTTTCTGCCATGGATCACCATCACTGTTATCCCTTATCCTCTGCTCATCTGTATGAAAAATCACAGGGTAATTTGAGCTGAAAGTCACGTCTGGAAGACATCTGATCCAGCCCTGTGCTCTAAGCAAGATTTGGTATGTGTTGGTATGTACATGAACAGACTATCAAAAGGGAGAGCAGATTTCTGTCATGTATTAATAATTTAAATGCATTTCCAGGGTAAATTCACAGGCTTGACTAATGTAAAATGAATGCTTAACACACATACTTGGAGGCTACTGCAGAAAAGTGAGCTATGGGCACACCAGTGGGTCCATGGAGCACAAAGTAAACAGCAACCAGAACTCCTAACCCACAGGCTAAAGGAGTGATGTGAATAGGTTGCAGAAGGGAAACCCTCAAATGACCAAACACAACGCATTTCTAAATTTGTTAAAATTATTATAATTAATATCAAAACAACAAAAATTACACCACTAGAATACACAGCCTCTATAATTTTTATGCTTCAAGAGTTCTGAGAAGTTGGTGGTTCTTGTGGACAGCATAATGCTGGTTTAGAACATAAACACCTCTTGGAATTTTGTTTCCTGTCCTAATATCCCGCACATCCGAAAACATTTTAAAACAATTTTTCCTGAAAAAAAATCCTAGCCTACACTAGGAGGCTTTTTTATGTATGAAGATTTCTTCCTAATGTAGTATGAAAGCATTAACAATTTTAGGATACCTTTGATGGTATTAATATCCTGCTGTGCTCACTATGAAACACCCTGTTTCCTGATTACAAAGAAAAATGAATTTAAGAAGTACAGTTTAAACATAAAGAGACTTAATTATTCTGTGTGTCTCTACCTACACCCACAATATCTATATAAAAATAAATGCACCAATAAATCTTAGCCTACCACTGAGAAAGTGCTGAAGAAGGATACAAATGGTAACAGAGGGAAGCAGTAATTGTCACTTGGAGTGTGGCACTACTTGGTTATCAGGTACCAGTGACAGTACTTGGCCTGGCCTCCCCACACTCAGCAGCCTTGGGCAGCTTTGGACTAAAGCAAAGCTGATTCCTGCATTTTGTCTCTTTGACTCCCACTGCAGAAATAGCTGCTGCCACACTGGGAGTTTGCAAGAGACAACATTCTTCCCTGAAATGCCTCCATGTGGGACTTAATCTAAAATATTAGCACAGAAGCAGTGTATTTCAAGACAGCAGCTTACCCAAGCTGTAAACATACTTCTGCCAGGAATTGTGTACTTACTTTTGACATCTTTCATGCAAATTTAAGGTCTAGAGTGTGAGAATTAAAGCTGCCTCTCTGAATTTCAGCCCATTTCCTTATTCTCTTTAAAAACAAACCTCTAAATAGTGTAGAGTTATACTTAACATCTCATGAAATAAGGTTTGAGGCTTCAGACTCACATCATGTAACTTCCATCATATTAAAGTGAACAAGTGAAACCACAGTAAGATTTCTCTTTTGCATAGCACAGCCACTAGAAGGCAGATGGCAGTTTCATACTTGGGAAATCTAAAGCCTGGCTGATTTTCAGAAGGAAATTCAGGAGACACCAGGGGCTGAAAGAACTCTGTAGCCTCTTCATCTGCTGACTGAAACTTGCCCAACATTGACAACCAAGCAGCTAAGCTGTTCAAACCTGATGATATCCATGCTGATCACATTCCTAATAACCTTTCAACATTTTTAGTGTTTTGACAAATTTTCATAGTAAAAGCAACATGCTGGTGCAAGGTAACTACCACAGTTTCAGACCCACAGAAGATTTCCAGGATACACATGTAGGATTTCAACATCATAAATCAGTTTTTGTGTTACCATGTCAAATGACAAGGCTTCCACATGTCAAACATTTATGCCTGAAGAGCATATTCTTCAGTTTCCCAAGAGCTGACACCTGTCCCATGTTACAAAGCAGGTAGAAAGGGCAGTAGAATACCAAAGGCTAAACCAGGGTACATGTGCTAGCACTGCTTTTAGCACAGCTGAGCTCCTGGAAGAGTCCTAAGCCTCCTTCCATTCAAAATCTGACTGCTCCAGTAACTGAGTTTAGAGCAACATGGCATTAATAACCCTTAACCTGCAGGAAATTAAATGAAAGCTAGTTTGAAACATTCTAGGTTATTCTAAATTAAACTAAGTGAATTTTTGAGAGACTGTGATAAATTAGAAGCCTTTGGATTTGTACTCCTCTATCACTTCTTACTTTGCTGGTGAGTGCTCCATGCCATTGAAAGGGAGGGAGGGAGTTCTATGGGGAAGAGTTGAAGGGAGAAAAAAACCCCAAAAAGTCACAAGCCATGTTTTTGGAGCAAAAAAAGAAATCAGATTTTCTAGTGCAAGTATTTGTCTCCTCAACCACTCCCATCTGCCTTCACCTTGGCACAGCACAAAGCAGGGTGGATTCCTGAGAAACCAATGGGCCATCACAGGTGTCTATTACATCAACCCAGCAGCTTTTTTACATGGGCAAGTACAATCTTGATAGCAGAAGCTGTTTTCTTACCAGCTACATAAGCAGTCTGTGTGCATATGCAATTCAGCACAGCGAGTCCCATGCATGTTTACAACAAAGCTTTCCAGCCTCTTGCAGGCAGTTGCACACAGGAAATACCTTGTTCATAACCTTCAGGCTGAATATCAGCCACACCAGCTTCAAGCTGCACAATCTTCTGAAAAGTGTCTTTAAGCAAAAAGCTCATTTAGCCAGATCTTCTGCTACTGCCCCTTTCCAGGCAAAGCTTAAAGAACTAAGATTTATAATATTCTTCTGAATGTAGTTCAGTCAAATCATAGGTGGAAGTAGAAAATACAGAGATGTACATGTTGTGCAATCAGATCCAACAAAATGCATGAAAACTCTAATGTCCCTTTACAATTATTTTTAATTATGGCAAGGCCCACAAAGACTCACTTTTATTAGTTCCCTAATTATTTTTGCTATAAGTCAAACACAGCCTATATTCAGATGCAAACTAGCTTTAGAAAAAGACACTTGTACATTCTTATGTAAGGCTGGGTATCCTAGATGAACATTATCTCAAAAAACATAACAAGTAGCAGGTTTTCCAAAAAAAGAACTTTCCCAAACCAGACAAATACTACGCACATAATCCATGCAATAAGCAGTATTCTGATTTGTTTAGTATGTACTGCACTCATGTCCACCAAAATAAACACAAAATGTTTATATAATTTATTAATAAAGATCACCTGAGTTCGTCAGTATGCTGCAATACTCCTTTTTGAGGCACAAACTGCATTTGCACAGAAATTTATTTCCAAGCACTATTCAAGGATAGTTTCCTAGAGAGACTAGGAAATTAATTTTTATATTCATATGCCTTTCCTCTGAGCTCCCATCACTACATGAAAGGGTATTTAAGTAAGATACAATGCTTGAGAGTTTTCTGAAAAACAGCCATCAGAATCTGTATACAAATATTTCCTTTAGGTAGCAATTGTCCAAAGTCACAAGACAGCTTAAATGTATCAGTACCTAAGAAACATTTTGATGAAGCAGAAGCTCTCAGGTCAAGTTTCCTTTGAAAGAAGGAAAGCATTAAAGAAACCAAGAATCCTTGGTATCAGAGTAGTGGTTTGGAGAATATACATTCTCAAGAGTACAAAGTTTTGCCTCTGCAATTGATTTCTGTGCAAAGAAAACTATACAACAGCTGTCTTATTCAGCAGTTTTAACATTTTCATCCACTTCACTGTTTAATTATTTTCAGAAAATATCACACTAATTACTGGGGCTGAAACCTTACTTAAAAGCTAACTCTCTAAATGAAGTTATCTTTTCCTTCTTGCCTCAAATCTTTTGGATTACTTTTGGCTTCTTAGCTGTTTTGAAGAGAAATTTGTGTTTATAAAATGCCCCAAATAACCCTAAAACTGAACTAGCTGATCTGCTTGTTAATGTGACAAAGCCAAGTAAGCACACAACCCCAAGTAAATGTCCAAAATAACCAAAATACTTCACTCACCAGAGTATTGCTCTTCTTAATATCTTCTAAACGCTCTAAGACTGAAGTCAGGTTTGGGTCATCTGATTCTACAAACCATATTGGTGATGAAGAGGGGTAAGATTCCTGTTTAAAAAAACCAAAAAACAAAACACAAGACCCAACAAATAAGCAAAAAATCCCAAAGCTTTAAAAATCATGTACCCCCAAAATTTCATAACACAGCATTAATATCGCCTTTAATCTTACTCTATGTCAGGTAACACAGAAGCTTTTAACACCACATTTTTAGCTAATGCAAAAGAAATTGAAAGAAATCCAGCCAACTGGTTCTTCTAGTATTTCAACCTATTTTTGTCTCTCAGATGATGGATATACATAAAAAACAGCAATGAAATGTTTAAAACCTTGGGGGCAGGTAGGGCAGGAGGGAGAAATTTAGGAATGTGGTATGGGTGATAATTAGCAAAAAATGGAATCACAAGTAGTACATGTCAAAGAATAAAACTGATGCTGATTTTTCATAAAAACACAGCTTCCTGCAAAGAAAAGTTGTGAAAGTGATAAAAGTTGGTGTCTTTAGATTTCCTCCTCAAACAGGATTATTGAAACTCCTCAGGCACTGACCCTCAGCCAAAAGCAATGCACCTTAAATGCCCTACCCTGGAGGACAGTTTAACTGGTAGATCACAGTTTAATGACAGATAAAATGTGCCATTTTATCTTTGTACCACCAAGGATCATTGAGGATGCTCCACTCTTGAAGCTCTCTCATGCAATACCCTGAATCCAGGAGAGCACACAGAGTAATTCCATTCCATCCAGAGTCCCACGGCTGGCAGGCAGGTGCCAGGACACAGCCAGGTGACACCAAACGAGCTCACAGGATTACAAGTGTGCTCCATTTTCCACAACAAGCCATGGTTTGGGCACATGGAACCCATGGAAGAGATGTGACCCACAGCTGCTCACGGGTGCCACTGCATGCAGCCCTTCCAAAGGTGCTTGGCAGACCCCTGCTACAGAAAGGTAAACAGAAAGCCTTTGGTTCTTGCTCGGACATTCTAAAAACCAAATGAATTTTTCTCCTCACACAGGTTTGGTAAGATTGTGAGCATGGAAAATACCATGTAGTTTCCAACTCCACAGCAAGTGTCCCTTCATGTCGTTGATGTGTGTGGATTTTAACTGTTTTGCTTTAGTTATTAAAGGCATTCTCCACTTCTCACTCTTTCAATTAAATTTTAGTAGCTGAGGACAAATTGCTGAACCTCAGTTTTATCACCCAGATATTATCTTCATATCCCCAGGTCTTACAAAATAATGAGGGAATTTTCATTCATTTTCCTCACTGCAGTTGAAAAGGAAAAAAAACCCCATCTTTCTCATTCCAGAGACAATAAATTATGCTTCATTCTTCAACAGTTAACAGGTTTGAAAATGAGAAAAATACATGAAGAAAGCATGTCAGAACTGGCTTTTAATAAAGTGTATTTCCTAACTGACCTCTCTATCTGAAGTGCTGAACCCCATAAATGAAGCCACATGACTAAAGGGTATCAGCTTTGGCAAAACAGACTGACACCATACTCCAGAGAAGTTCTAGATAGAGAGGTCTAACATCTCACTTGTAAACTGAAGCCTCCACATAAACTTATTTTTTAACAAGTTCAATCCCCTCAAGTTTACAATTTTTTTTTTCTAAATCACAGCTAAAAATTCCTTAAAGGAACACATGATATTCCCAGTATCTTTATGAGAAAACACATCTTTCATCTTCACTTCAAAGCACACTATACTATACTTGCTCTTTGTATTTCTTGATGGGAATGTTGGTGAAATCTAAAGTCACGGTAGGCAGTGGGGTAAACACGACTTTCTCTTAACTTCATGAGCTGGACAGAGAAATTTGGGTCTCAAGAGCAGCTGGGTGGAACAAGTATTCAGGCAGTGGGGCTGCACTTAGCAGAGATTCCCTTGTGCTGCTCCCCCCAAAAGCAGAGACCTTTGAATATCTATTCTTGATTAACTAAGGCCTAACATCTCAAAGACCTATCAGGAAAGTCCAGCTTGCCAAGATTTACAGCTAAGGCAGGCTTACCAAAGTGGTTTAATCACCTTCCTCCTTTACATAACACAGTGCTTCAGAAGAGTGTATTTTCTCCTCAGTTTCACTTAACAGATTAACCACTATGTCTGTGGGAGAAACAAGGCTGAATTCCCCATTGCCACTGGGTTCCTAAACTGTTATTTTTAGGAGCTAAACTTCATTAAAGATATTTCAGGTTTTGTACTGATAACATCTCACTCATTTTTAATAACATGCAGCCTACCTGTGAAGTCTTCTGCACTGGTGCAAGCTCCTCACCCCAAGCCTTTCCCACTGCACACTGATCTGGATGTGCAAGGGGAACAGCACAAGGGAATCTCTGCTAACTGTGGCCCCATTGCCTGAATACTGGTTTCACCCAGCTGCTCTTGAGACCCAAACTTCTCTCAGCAGCTCATGAAGTTAAGAGAAAGGCAATGGGGTAAACACTGCTATCATGATTTTTGATTACACCAACATTCCCATCAAGAAATACAAAGAGCAAGAAACATCCCTTTCAAGATTCACCAAGCCATCTATTTCTTTAAAATCCTCAGAACTCAACAGAATAAAAATATTCTCCAGATACAGTCACACTTGGGCTGTGCATGCATGCACCATTCCACTAAGAGGTATTTTTGGCTTTTTTTTTAATCAAGCATTTGTTAGATTATATTAGCCCAGTTAATTTTTAAAATTATGTTATTAATTGCAAAGATTTATAGAAGACTAACACCTGCTAATCCTCTCTCCTAAACTGTATCTGGAATCCAAAGACTGCTTAGACAGTGGAACTCAACTCTTCCCTGTCTATTTTCCTTTTTTCTGACAATTTTATTTCTCCCCCTGAAGAATTTAAGGAAGAACCCCACAGCAGGACACTCCTTATTGCAACCAATGTCTGTTCCAGTCTGGGGGCCTATCTAATCATCTCCTCCAAAACACTTGCAGCATGTCTGTCATCAGCCAGGGACATGACTGAGTGCAGATCTGATGATCAAGCAATCCCACTATGAGTTTAAATACACTGCAGCGGCTACTTGAACGTGCTGCTGCCTCCTGCTCTGAGCGACAGCTCTTACTCATGGTTTACACTCACTCCATTTCGTGCCCTGAAAACAAGACCTCCCCTCCCTTCCTGCAGGTGAGAAAACTTACAGGGACTCGATATGCCTGGATTATTAGTGTATAGCACACATGAATGATCATGTCCTAAAAATTATTAACCATTCAAATTTTTAGTCTGATCTAGCTTTTGAAACATGAATGAAAGAGTGCACTTCCCAGAAAGGCTCTTCTTTAACACTGCAAGCACATTTACTCAGCTGTATGAGAAAATACTTCAAGTTTTAGATTTCTGGCATATGATTACTTAATTGCACATTCCAACTTTTTCACAACAGATTATTAATATTAAAATACAAATTCAATTAAACTTCTGTTTTGTTGCTACGCTTAATTCCTCACACTTACCAATAAATATATTCATTTAATTTAAAAATATAAATGGAGTTAAGTTGCTTTAGATCTGTAAGTAATCCATATTTTTGGAACAGCTGATTTCCACGCGGATATGAGTCACTATATTTTGAAATACAGAATTCACACATGAACTTCAAACATTCTGAACTTGAGATATAAAAAGGCTCATGAGTTTGCAATAACCACAGCAGGCAACTTACAGCTAAGCTTGTGGCTTGTAAGGTCAAACAACTGAACTTCACATGAGCTAATTCTGTTGAGAGAATTAAGTCAGCTTTTTTGTCTGTATCTGTACGCTACAGAGATAAGAGGTGGGTTTGAGCTGTTGTGCCACGTAAGGAATACAGGCTTCTCAAAGACATTTCATGAGAGGAACCCCAAAATAGCAGTTATTTTACTATTAATTGTCAGTGGCTAAAAAGCCCCATTACTGTGGGCCTTTCATTAGAGAGCTGCCACGCAGTGATTTTGTCTCCATAATCTCTCTCAGCTGCACAGCTCTCCCCATACTCAGCACTGGAGATGTTTTATGTAACTGCTGCTTTTTTGCTGCTCTCCACAAGCGAAGGCAGGGGCTCATTGCCCAGGCAGGGCCGTGGGCACAGCAGCGACAGGACAGCAGTGACATCACACCTCCCTGCACGGCAGGACAAAGGCAGGATGTTTACAGCAGCACAGATACAATTACAATTCATGGCATCATCACTTCTAGAGACTCTTTGTATCAGCAGCAGGACAGACTGGGAGCTTTGTGAACGCAAACGCTTCTGTGACAGAACGCGGTGAAAGAATTTAGCCCGCTAATAAACACACAAAATACAAAGGGATAAAGCCCTGCACTCCTGCCATGGGAACAATTTCAAAACTGATCAAAATCATTTAGAAAAACCACTGTGTTAGAAGAATACACACGGGATCTCACTGTTCAGACATTCCATTACATCCTCTGTAAGAGCTCTACTTACATTTCATAATTTTGCTAACCAAAGGACAAAAAAAAAAAAAAGCAGCAAAATGTGACAGAAGATTCCAGGAACACACACATTAAGACAGCTTTTCCTGGGCAGGATCTGTCATCTAAGTATATCCTATCTAAGCTTTCTCATCCTTAACAATAAGGCCGTTTCCTTGCCATGTTATATAATCTTCAGCCTGCTTTCTAAAGCTACAGTGACACGATTTTGACATCAGTAGGAGACTTTTAAATGAGACATTTCTAAATTACTACAAGACTTTTAGAATTGTGATGTTGCTAAACCAAAACAAAACACTTCCTCTCAGTCTTAACATTAGAACAACCTGTACTTGCAGTTTGCTACAAGTCAAAAGAGTAATCATCTCTCCTTGTACACAACTGAGCCATTTTATCACAGCTAAATGGCAGGAACATACATTTAAACACAGGGCTACTGCATCATGATTTAAAATCACAATGACGTGGTGACAGTTCTTAATTTTCTTTAATTTCCCAATAATACTAGATGGAAAAAGTGTGGGGGTAGTTTCTTTTAAAAACCCTTAGCATACTGTCTGAATAAATTTCAACCAGTTTTGTTTTCTGTTTGTTCGTTTTCACAAAATCCCCATCATAGACAGAACCTAGTTCTATTCTTTTCATACCAGATACAACCAAAACTTAAGTAATTTTCCTAACAGTCCTTCTAATATTCATTTTCTCAGTCCCAAAATTTTTCTTCACCCTCCTTTACTTACAAAAAGCAGGTCTTTTAACCAGCTTAAATACTCAGAGAAGGCTGGAAAGAGACCATTCTTGCTCACCCAAATCTTGGTAATGAAGTAAATCCTAATGGAACAAGACATCTCAGAGGCCTAATGCAATCTTCTCAAGGTGAATACATTTGCAGCTATAAACACGTGCCAAATAATTGATTACAAATCACAGATGGCTTTCCAACTTTGTCCATTTAATAAAGCAGCAGAATCAGATCTTTATTAAGGGTCATATATACATCCTGAACAAACATGCAATAAATACTGAAGAATAAACAATTAGGTTCACTTTAGTACATGTTATTTGCAATTGTTAGTCAATTATTCACCACTTATTTTTCCACCTGTATCAAGCTGCTTTTAGACAAAAAACCCACAGAGTTAATATTAACAAAAATATCAGGATTTCAGAAGATGTTCTTAAAGCTAAAGTTTAGCTTGGTGACCATAAAACACCAGTACTTACAGCTACTTAAAACAGCATTAGTTGTGATTACACAACTGACAGATTGTTTCCCATTATTAGAGGCCAAATTTTCCAAAGGCAGCTTAAGAAGCAGCAAGCATTTTCTATCACTAGCAGCTCAAGTGCCAGTGAAATCCACAGGCTTAAGAACCTTTATAAGCCAGCAGATTGTCATCTGCCCTCTCAACCAATCCTTTATAATAATTAAGAAAGAAGAAAGCATGAAGAATGACTGTTATTGAAAGTAACCCAAGTCAAACTATTTCCCAGAAACCTCCTGTTACTTAAACCCCCCAAATTTTTACTTTACAACATTCAGTCACCACCATTTGCTGTGTTGTGTAGATCAAGTCATTGAACACTACAATACTCTAACATTTGCACTTTTAGATACGAAAAATTTGTAATTTCTTAAAGAATCAGATATATCAGTGATCCCGAGTTCTAAAAGATAAGAAAAGTGTTTGCAGTGGAGGGTTTAAAGTTAAGTTTAGTATTTGTGGTAGCAAGGAAGCAAAGTGAATTTTAAACATCACTACCAAACAAGAGGAACTTGCTTTTTTAATTGAATTTTAAAATCCTATATAACATGCTATTCACTTGCTCAAAAATTGCTTTACTTTTCTTCCATCCTCCCTAAAGCCTGACAGCCTCATTTCAGTGAGAACACTTGTTGTAAATCCTGCACTTAGTGTCTGAAATACACATCTCTCTACAACATACAAAATTACTGCAATTCCACTCTCGAATTTAATGGCTGTATTGACAGCTACAGCCTATACACGACAATCCCAGGTGAAGCATCATCCTTTGGTAGGATCCCTGGGATTGCAAGAGCTTAATCACCCTGCACCTTTGCAGGAAGAAGGTGAAAGAATCCCCTAATCCTGTTCTATGTCAGTTCTGCTAATACCCTCAGTGCTGCAGAAGCCAATACCTTCAGGAGCACATTAATCCACACAACTGACGGGGTCACAGCTGGCCTCTCCCACACACTCTCCAGGGAAAGCGGCAAGTGTAGCAGAGGACCTTGCTCTAGAATTGTTCACGTTATTAAACACAGCCATGCTACAGACAAGAGGGTCAAAGGTACGTGCCTCATGGAGCAAAAAGACCATAACAAACCATAACTCTATAGATGCCAGTAAGATTCACTCTGCAAGCACAAATTGTCCCAAACAAAAATACAGTTCTCTGTACAGACAAGTTCTAGCAATTGAAGAAGGCTACCACAAAAGTAACCAGAAGGAAATGTTTGTTGTGAGCATACAGAATGGTTCTGGAGATCCCCTCAGAGAGCAAAGCCACTGCCCTGCTGTCACATCAGGTGTCACAGGCTGCTCGGACACTGCACCTTCTCCAGCTGCCTTCTGCACGAGTGCACAGGGACCACAGCACGGATCTGAATCAACTGACTTAGAGCATGGAACACTTTTTGCAATATACAGATTCAGCAGCATCTCTAAGTGCCAATCTTCACTGACAACCACCACAGAACTAAGGAAGTAGCAAAAGGGACAGTATTTCAATGGCAATACACTTGTGTACAAATTATTCCAAAATCCAAGCAGTTTGTTATCTGCTTCTTCATCTGCACTAATTTCCAGTTCAACCCAAGCTCACAATTCTCTTGAAATTATTAAGGAATCTAACTTCTTAAAATTTTTATACACCCAAGACAGAAAATAACACTTTGAGGAAAAAAAATCCTTAAAACTGCAGTGCCCCTTTCAAACAGACACATACAAGAGGCCAGTAACTTCAGGGTTTGTGGAATAATCTAAGATACTTGAGTGTTTTACTTCCATATCTCTCTGTCCAGGTACACACATCTCTCACTGCTCAAAACATCACTACCTGGTAAGAAGCCAAAACATCTACAACCAAAGAAGAAAAGGCACAGAACATCACTTCAAATGGTCACAAACATGACCAAATGTAGCATTATAGTTCTTACATTTCTTGTGGTCAAGTTTTTATGGCCAGCTGTTCCTCAAGTTACTTAATCTATGCAAAATGTCCCAACAGCCAATTCCCATACATGAAATTGCACATAACCCTGGAAAAAACAGGTTTATCAGTCTCTTATCAGCTGCCACAACCTCATTCTCGCTCCATACCAAGCAAAAGGCAGGAGGGTACTTGTCCAGTGGAACAAAACTACACAGAATTAAAGCACTTTTCTGACAAAACACAATTACTGTTTATCACTGTGAAGCAGCATTTTACTCTCCACATCATCCTAATGCAGCATGTAATCTCTCCACTCAAGGAAATTCACAGAAAAAAAACCAAACATTCCTAACACTTTTGTCCAGACCCAAACTAAAAATCCACCAAATGTCACTGAACTGCTGCTCAAACAGAACTCAACTCTAGAGGACTGCATTAACAGCATAGCAAGTCAGTGGTTCTCCAGAAGCAAGCAGTCTCTGAATATGTACACGATTGTGGAGGGCCAGCCTCAGGGAGTTAAGGCACATTGCTCTGCCAATGTTAACAGCAACAAATGAAGTTAAACATCCTCCACACTCAAAACTGAGCAAAGCACACAGCACTGCTGCAGAGTAAATGACTTGCTTACTGGGAACATGTCTGTAGACCCGAGAATTTGTCCAGGTTTTTATTACAGCACCTCACAGCAGCAGGATGAAGCCACCCTGCTCCTCACACACAAAAATCCACTGTGTGCTCGTACCCTCAGCTTGCCAGTTGTCAGAGGCTGGTGGTTTGGGAGCCCTCAGACACAAGGGGTTCTCTTTAATGGACACATTACACACACACTCAAGCTGGCAGTGCTTTACCCAAGAGCAGCTACACACATGGGCTCAAGAGGAAGATTTACAAAATACCTGATTCTGCAATACTCTTTACTACCAGCAGAGAATCTGATGTGTCCAAATTACTGCAGGAAGTCTAGTTACATGAAACAAATTATCAACACATTCTAATCATCAAGAGTTATTAATTACCTACTTCTGCAACTATACAGGCCAGTTATCATCAGTGTGAGTGTCACAAAGCCAGAGTAACAAGAAATGGCTTCTAGTATGGCTAGAACAGAAGAACTGGTTATAACTAAGTTGTGACATATCCCTCTCTCACCAGCTTAACTCCAGAAAGTTTTCTTGCAGACCTGCCCTCACCTTTATCACAGTACACAGTTACCCCACAGTATGCAAATTCTGGTATCACCTCTATTGTCACTCAAAGGATCCAGGTTTCCCCTTCCTCTAACTTCAGAACTTACATCCTTTAAGTGTTCAAACCACTCAGCATCACCTTCTACCTGTGTCCCCTTTGCCTCTCTGAGAGCCATCTTCCTCTTTTCCACCTTTTCCCTTTGCAAACTTGCTGTACTCTGGACACACCTGCAGGCAGAAGAACTTTTTATTCTCATCCATGACAGAGAGGTCCTGCTGCCCCTGGCCCCTGAGAGCATTCCAGCTGCCACTCAGCAGCCTCCCCAGCTCTCCTCTCACAGTAACATGCACACAGCTGCCCTGATGTTGCTTAGCCACAGGCCTCCAGATTACAGCCACTTGGATGGAACTTTGTCCCCCGACATGCAAAATTTCAGTACCATGGAGTTCAACCAGCATTTACCATTAATAAGTTTAATACCACAATTCTTACCACAGTTATTTCCTACTTCAAAAATTCAAGGAAGCCTGTGGTATCTTGAACACCACTGCTCAGGAACGCTTTGATTTTTTTCTAATGCCACTATACAAGTTCTAACAGAGCTTATGCTCCTGCCCTCCTGAATACACGCTGAAGAAGCTACTGCAAGATCTCCAACTGCATTGAATTCTTTTGCTGCAAGGGGACAAAAGATTATAAGGTCTGAGAGAAAGAAGAATACAGTTCATACTAAATTTTCAGAAAGCATGTATTAGCTGTTTTACAACACTTAGTACACCAAGATGTCTTGTAAGCAAGAAAAAAAAAAATCCCCAAATGTAAGGTCATTATTTTTATACCATGCTTAGAGATTACATCTGGACACAAGATATAAGTAAGACATACTGGTGTGCTTGATTCCACCAGAGATCAACTCAAAACTACTGTGATCATATTGGCTTCAAGTGTACTGCATGCAGGCAGACTGATGGAAGAGCTAAATGCTAAATAGCGTCTTCTTATTTTCATCAGTCATTTAATTTTCCAGTTGCCTTCTAGGAGCTGGTGAAAGGTCATTTTTGCTTCTCCTACATGGCTTGTAGCTGAAGAAACATAGTAGAACACATCTAAATCATCAACTATCATGTCTCTGTAAAAGGGATATTACCATTTAAAGAAAAAAAAAAAACAAACCCTAATACTCCAGCCAAGAATTCAGGCATTTACAACCTTTCAAAACTACATAAAGGCAAACAACCTGACAGTACTGAACAGTAGTCCACACTGAGGCATAACTAAAATAGCAGTAATTTCTGTTAATCAATTCTACAAACATTTGTTCCTATCAAGAAACTTCACCTCCTTTTTCTTTTCTAATAATAATAACTATTTAGAGAACTGTCTCTATCTTTGCATCTTGCAGTCTCCAGGAAAGAGTCAGATTTTTCAAGGAAACAAACACCTTGCAGTTAAATAAAGTCCAGCTGTCAGTGTAAGAACAGAGGCACTGGTGCCACCCCAGGCACTGCACCCAGGAGAGGTTAGTCCCAAGTGCCACCGTGGGCTCTGCCAGCACTGCTGGATGCAGCAGCTCCCACTCAGTGCTGTGCCCCTGCTGTGACAGGACAGATGTTTGTGCAGCTAAACCAGACTGGGAAATAGTTCCAATCAACATAAGAATTTTTACATGCCAGCCAGGTCCTTAATGCAGCAAACTCAATTTCAGCCACAAGGCACACAGCCTCTGTTGGTCCGCAAGAAACAGCACTATTACCATCACACTTTGTTCTTCCTAAAAATTCCAATTTTCAGTATGTGTTGAAGATATCAACAAGGCACCAACAGACACAACACCCTGAACAGCTTACAGGAGGAAGGATGTTGAGTAAAAAGAATGGAATTCTTTCTACAAAACTTCTTTAATTATCAAAGTGCACAGAGAGCTCTTTCAAGGACCACAACAATCCCAGTTCTGAGGTTACTGTCATCAACTCATGAGCAACCCACTGGAAAAGAGCACAATTTACTGTGCATTAAGACCTGAGCATATGCCAGCATTTCTATCTGAAGCCCACCACTATGGCTTTCTAGGCTATTTCAGGAGCATTTCATACCTTGTAGGGAAGACAGAAGCATCCTTTAAGTCCTGAAGTATTGGTTACAACCTTTCACACATCACACAACCAGACTGTGGCATCAGAAAGGTCTTGTCTTCCAGACACACAAGATTCCTTCTACTCCTTTTTTCGATATTCTTTTTCCTATTACAATTTTGACATAAAAGGAGAAACTAAAACCCTCACTACTCTTTGAATAAGTTTTTAAGCTTAATTTTGGTCTGTTAAATAAAACAATACTAAGCCTGGTTAGTTTCTATTGCATGTTGTGTTTGATAATAGTTGCATGAGTGCCTTTTTAAAAATCAGCAAGTATATCTAACCCTAGCTAAAAAGTACATATTATCAAGATAAAGCCATGTATGCTTTTATACAGTCCTGACATCCACATGCTGCGAGACAAATGTCTCAACCTCACTACAGAATGCCTAATGTACAAAAATAAAAAATAAAATCCATGGTTGGAACAGAATGCCTCCTTCATTATGTGGTTAGTTCTGTGTACACAGAACTAACCTGTTAAAAAGGTTACCAGCTGTCTAGGCATTAGCTAGGAGTGAATTCAATATGAAAATCCTACATCTTTGAAGAACTGTCCCAGGTTCCAATACACTCACTCTGTTATACACCCAACCTGTCAAAAGCTTCACAGGTAATATCTTTTCATCCATTCTGGTTTTAAGGGAAAATGAAGTCTTCTCCCATCAATTGCAGTTATCTGTAGGCAGCAACCTTTTCAAGTCTTTCATAGCAGCTTCTAACTCTGATTCAGCAGCAGGGTATTTTTCAGCAGAAGCAGATGCTTCTTTCCAACAGAGAAGCAGGAGTTTACTGAGTCAGCCACATCACCTGAACTGAACTGCTGAAGTATGAAGGATATCACTGCACATGACAGCCCTGGATCCGTTCAGGGCAAACCTGCTCCCACATGGAATTGGCACAAACCCCCATTCTACCTGCAAGGGTCACTCGAGGATACAGAATTTCAACAGGAATTTTGCATATGGGTCGAGAGATATTAATATCCAGTTTCTTTTTGAAGAGATGACAAAAAATACAAAATGTTTTACAGCAATCCAAACTTTGGTGTAGAAAAATTCTAACAGACCCTTTTCAATTCTATGACCTAAGTCTGATAAGGCAGCAAACTGAAGCCAGAGTTTGCATTGAAGCACACTTACCTAAAGTCATGATCAATAAACACCCTCCTCTAAGTAAGGCCATAGGCTTGATACTATTTCAAAACACATGAGGAACAGGACAAGGTTTATTGAACTTGATCAACTGGAATAGTGCTGTTAACTAAAATGGAAACCTGAGGAAAACAGAAATAAAACCTCAAACGGAGACAATGCTGTTGGCATAACAAAATGGGAATGTGAAAGTACACAGCCTGAACAAGTTCAATAATTGGTCAGCTCTCAGGAATAAGCAGCAATATTTCTGACAAGGATGACTCCACCCTTAAGTGCCTCTTTTAAAATAATCTGATTAACCATGTAAGCTGTAATACAGGTCACTACCAGAAATAGTGAAGGACAGACTTGGACAAAGTTTGGCTGCCACTCTATAAACAGAGGAGCTATCAAGTAAAACGTATCTTGTTTTAATTTCTAGCAGTGTTCAGAGTCACAGGTACAGTGTCCCAGAGATGCTATAGCCAATATTGAACTTTGACAGTTCTTCAGACTCACACTACAGAGACAATCAACAAGTCATCTCAGTGAGAAATGCCAGTGGCAGACTTCTCAAACTTTGAATTTTAGTCTTGAAAACCTGTGGAGACCTACACAGTTCCTAAGCATATATGCTCCCTCACATCTCCAGAGGAATATTTCCTCTTCTCTCTAGGCTGGAGAGAAAAAAAAGATTTGTTGGGAATTTCAGAGCCAACTTAGTTATCACATCACTTTTTAGCTACTGAAAGCTTCCTTCCCTACTGGATATTTCTCCATCCCATAAGCTCAGCACCTCTACTCACTGCTAGACAGCTGTCATTATACATAAACTATTGAGGTATGCCAACAGAACCACAAAGAGAAGAAGTGATGATTGAGCTCTGTGCTTACTCTTCCCCCTTAACAGGACTCCTGAACATCCAGACACAACCCACTGGGTGCTTTAGCTGAGTAAAGGGAATACCCTGGCTGGATCAGTAACATAGGGGTTAAAGAAGCAAACAGTTAAAATTGCATATTTGCTCTGCAAATCCAGAATGCTAAGACAGCAGTTTCTGATGTAGAGAGCCTCCCCCAAAAAAACATGTTTACCAACAACTTTATAGCCACACCAGTCTTTGCATGCTACTACTGCTATTTGAAGTCCTAGTTCCCTCAGTACCTGCAGAGCTACTGAAGCACAGTAAAAAAGACTTAGGCTCTTCTAGTTTACAGTACCCACAAAAACATCTGGAGGCAATCAGGAATCAGGACCAAGGGACTCCATTCAGTGGGAAGGAGGAGAAAAAAAAATCACTTTTGTGACACTGGAGAATTCTAAAATGTATGTCAAAGAACTGGGATGGAAGCCCAGAGACGAGCTTTCTCTTCTTGGCTCTATCACCTGCTGCCCATTTGCTTCAAGGGACCCACGTCTGTATCTCAGGTTGCCCTATCCCATTATCTTTAACCGATGGGGAAAGCAGCCACCTGCCTTGAAGAGCAAGAAATTAGTCAACATCAGAAAGCACCAAGCTGCTCACAGACAACTGTAAACAGAACTTTCAAGAAGCTCAGACACAGCCTTTCATCAAAGCAGAAGTCTCAGCTCTGAGGTTTCAAAGAGCACTTTTCCTGTTCTTTTTGCAAGTTCATATGCCACAAGTCCAACGGCATGGGAGAGAGCTCCTGACCTTCGGGACAAGTGACTGTAACAGCAGATGGCAGACACTGTTTCCTCATTAACACAAAAATGACAACAGTGATCTAAGTGGTTTCTTGCCTGCTCACCTCAACCAAAGGCCTACAGCTAAGGTGGGTTATTTCTTTGCAGTAAGAATTACTATTAGAAGTAATTGCAATGCAAGCAGTCCCAGAAGTAGATAAACACCACAGCACAAACCCCGAGCACAACAACTTCAGGTCTTACTGCTGGCTTACCTGGTAGCTGTGACTTGACAAAGAAGAAATAACTCATCAAATTCAACTGGCAACCAAGGGTGCACAATCATCAGACCTTTCATTTTATTGTTTAGAGCGACACTCATGAAATAGATCATGTTGTGTAGAAACAAAAAGCCAAATTTCTCTGCAATGGAACACTCTCTACTGAATAAAAAATATTTATAGGAAGTCACACAATTCATCATCTGATGGGTCATGTCTGGAAACAAGAACACCAATGCTTCTTATTTATTTTACCATAAAACCCCAGAATTATATGTCTTACAAGTACCCAGTAAAACAAAGACCTGTCCCATGATCACAGAAGCAACTTTTTGTAACAGTTAACTGTGAAAACTGAAAGATCCACTTAACAATTCACCTTTACTTTAAGGCAAGTAAAAATCTGGTCATGATTATTATTAGACTTGCCTGGTTTGCACACACATTTTCATCTTTCAGTACTAAAATATTTGCATTTACATTAATGTTTTCACCACCATGGTGTTTTAAACTTTCATACAAGACAAAAAAAGGCAATTGAATTTGTCTTCCTTAAACACAAACGTGCTATTTTCACCCGAAGTGTTTCAATATGTCACTGTTCAGCTGAATCTTGATACGGCATTTAAATTCACCTAGAACTGCAACCAACCCAACAAAAATGAACCTCCAGCACTTTCCTGTACGTGAGTCACAGATGCCAACATATTCAGATCCTTCTGCAAGTTTAGGCCTTAAACTTCTAAAGAACCAGAGGATTGTTACCACGTCACACAACACTGAACGTTTTATTCAGCTTCTCTTCCACTCATATGAGAAATATTAAGCCAAACTAATTTAAGGGGAAATAAAACCCACAGAAGGGAGAACCTTCAAAGCCCTCGCTAGGCAGCAGAACCTCAGCTCGGACACGGCTGCTCGCAGCCCTGACAAGTTTAAACGCCCCGTTAAGATAAAACAGCCCTCGGCGGCAGAGCGGGGGTCTCTGCCTTACCCCGCCACCACAGCGACACCGACAAGTTTCCCGTGGCTGCGGCCGCCTCGGGCTGCCCCGCGGGGGAGGCCGGGCCCGCCCCAGGCCGCGGCCGTGTGGCGCACTCGGTAAAGCGCCCGCCCGCCGCCTGCTCGGGCCCCGCGCACCGCGCTACCGGCGACCCGCCGCAGGGCCGGGCCGGGCGGCGGGGCCCCTCTGCTCCTCACCGCCGCCGCCCCGGGGCTCTGTGCCCGCTGCCCCGGGCCCGGCCGCCCTTTGTTCCGGCTCGCGGCTCCCGGCCCCAAAGCAGCGGCGGCCCCGGCCCGCGTCCTTCCCCCGTGCCCGGGTCCCCCGGAGGAGCCCCCGCCGCGCAGGAGGAGAGGCCGGGGCCGCCTGCTCCTGTAACTTTTGTTATGGTGGCAGCGGGGAGGGCACCCGGAGCCCCTGAGCAGCGGCCCCCCCGTGCTGAGTCACCCCGGCGGGGCTGCGCCCCCTCCCCGCGCCCCGCGGACAATGGCGAGGGCGGGCCGTGCCCGGCCCTCCCCGCCCCGCGCGGCCCCCGCACCGTGATGTTGCAGTGGATGGTGAGCGGCGGCGGCGGCTGGGGGCTGGAGCCCGGCGGCGGCGGCAGGAGCACAAACTGGCAGTGGAGCTCGTCCAGCTTCCAGGAGACGATGCGGAAGCGCTCGTGGTCCTTGTCGAAGATGGACTCGAGGAACTTCAGCTCGGCCTTGAGCCCTGACACCGACATCCTGGCCTCATCTCCGGGCCCGGGCCTGCGCTGCCGCCGCCTCCCTCCGACTCAGCCGGCCCGACCCTGGCCCCGGCCGCGCCTGCGGGGCGGAAGATGGCAGGGCCGGGGCAGCCCCAGCCGGCGGGGCACGGCGGAGCTCCCTTTGTACCGGCCTCCGGCGCCCGCTCGCTCGCTTAAAAGGGCAACAGCGCAGCCCGCTCCCCTTCCCTTCCTTCCTCCCCGGCGGGCCGGGCCAGCCGCGCTAACCGCCCCGCCCTCGCCCTGCCCTCCTCCCTCTAGCCCGGCCCCGCGCCCGGGACACGCGCACCGGGGCCGGCCCGCGCCCCGCTCCTCCCCCGGGGCCGCCGCCCGTGTCCCCTGGCCCGGCAGGGCTGACCCGCAGCCGAACCGCAGGGACCGCTCAGCCCTGCTGTTCTCCTCTCCCACCGCTCAGCCCTGCGGAAGGGCACGTGGTATTGCTTCCTCACCGCGCTTCTGTTTTGCTGAGAAAAATCTGCAGCATTGGGTTTGCACTTGTCATCTCAGAGTCCCGTCAGCCCTTCAGTACTCCTCGGGGGTCACTCAAGCCAGGAATTCCTGTCCTGACGTTTCTGGCGGATCCATACCCATAAAATCTGCTGTCAGTCACTGTAGGCTGGAAATCAGCAATACAGAGGCCAAGAAAAATTGTTACTACTCCATTTAAGCTCCCTTATAATTGTTTGTACAACATTTTTATCCCCAGAAAAAGCATCACGATGCATGAAAGCATTGGTGGTGAAGTGAATACTCTCTACATTCAGAAATCAAGGGGTGCTGCCCCTTCCTGACACTGGAAATACCATCTCTGCACCTTTATCTGTCCCTTCTCTTGATTTTGCATAGAGATAGTTGTCAGTTCTTTGGGAATATGGAGTGGCTCTCACGCGGTGAGAAGTGTGATACAAGCAATGTTGTTGCGCCGTGTCCTTCATGTTTTCCAACTAGATATTAATTAATGCAGTACACACATAAACCTGAAACAGGGAATTGCCTTTTTTTAAATTGATATTTTTTATAGATCTTTAATTCCAGACAAACTGGCAGCACTTCACAAACCACAAGCTGAATCTTGTCAAGTGGTGAGAACTCTAATCGTGATCCAGAAAAACAGTTACGCACATGCCCAGCTCCAAGCATATGGAAGTCTGATTTGTGGGTTTGAGATTCCTACCCTTCCAGCAAAGAGAGCTGCAAAGAACATGCTTTGCTACAAAAGGACTCAGGAAGGATTGACACTGGTTAACTTTCTGAGTGAAAGACACCAGAAAGTCCACAGGATTTTTTAGCTGTCATATGAAAGAGTGCAACTCGGCTCTGCTAGACAGGCTGAGGTATTGCTTAGACTGTGCAGCCTGCAAAGTGAAGCCAGAGTGGATATAACTGTTGTGTGTCAATACATCAACAGGCAGGGCAAAGAACTTTGAGAGATAAGGGATGGTTTCTGTATAGGGACAAACTAGCTATAAATAAGCAGCAGAAAATGACTATACCTATTAGAAAGGGAGGACCTGGAAGAGCCTCCCTATGGGAACCCCAGAGACAAAACCAAACAAAGCAGACTTTGTCAGGCATTGCATGGTGTGATGCATGAAACAGGGGAGGAATGAATTTGGTGACTCAGCCCAATTTCCCTTGTACAATAGGATTTTGGCCTGGAATGCCTCACTGCAGCAGTTAGGTGAGTAGGCTTAGCAAGTTCAAACTGCACCTTCTGTCATATCTTACCAGACCTGCCTCTATCACTCCCTCTGCTCTTCCATCCTCCCTGTCTCCTCATCTACCTTCCCTCTCCTCTGCCTCTCCACTGAGTGTGACACCACACTTCTTTTGGCAGCTGCACAGCTGAGATGTGTGGATGTGCTGGCTGGGAGGACACCCTGCCACACTGTCTTCTGAGCACCTGGCAGGCCAAACAAATTGTTTAATTGGCCAAGTGTGTTCTGCAAACCTGGTCTAGAACTTTCCCCAGCTCATTCAATCTGCCTTTTTGTTGCAGGCATCAAGAAGTAACATGCAGCTGCACAGCCACCACTCCTCTGAATTCTCCTGCCTTTCTCAGTATTTCATAGGCATTGTGCAAGCTGAATTAGTTTCTGTGATAAGACCTTGAGAACACATTGGGGCTGTCTCCTCTTCTGGAATTCAGAGGCTGCTTCAGAGGTGTGAAGAGCTGTCAGACATGTGTGACTCATCCTGTTTCCTTCTTCAGGACTTGCCATGGGACATTGACATGAATCTCATGTTGGTCATAAGATGATTCAGGAAAGACCAGAGCTTCCCAAAGACCAAAATGATTGTACACAGGGCAGGACCTGACATCTCAGGTTAATAAAGGTCATGAATCTTGGTACAGCCCCAGGAGCATTCTATTATATTCCAGTAGTTATTTACAGTTGCTCTTAAGTTCCTTGATCTATATTGCCTGTAAGCACCATTGTTTTCTAATTTGCATCTTCAACATCACAATTACCTTTCTCTATCATACAGCTAGGTTAGCTCTCCCAGGGACTCAACCTTGGCCAAAACCCTGTTTTGAAGATAATATACCTTCATAACCTTCTTTTTTTTCTTTTTCCTCCTTTTTATTTAAATATAGGAAATTTTCTAAGAATCTTCAATTGAAACTTTCAGAAAAAAAACCCAGCAGATTCCTCATTGCATTCTTGGGTAGAACAAGGAGACAAACAGTTTAGAACAAAGTTGTCTTTCCCCTCAGCATTTACTGCCAGCCCTGTTTCCAACTGATCAGATAGGCATGTCCCTGGCAGGACAGAAGGCCAGCAGCAAGGGGCAAAGGGAACTAAAGGAAAGATGAGCTCAGAATGAGCCATTAAGAAGGAAATGAAAGAGGTAGTAAGGTAAGAAGTAAAATATAGGATGAATGGGCTTTGGTGAAAGCAATAATTGTCTGTCTAAAGAAAGGATATTCCAAAGCACAGATGAATTTCAGTTTGTGTTACTCCTTTTCTTCCTGTGAATGTCTTTTCCAGGTCTGCTGTATTTCCAGCTTTAGCCCTGAATGAAGCTCCTGAACATTCAGTTGAGTGTGCCTAGCAGAGGATTGATTTGCTTCTCTGAGAGCAGTTTATAATTTTGGTTTTTGATCTCACTTCTCTCATTTACAGCTAGCACTTAGAAAGGGGTCTTTCTGTTTAATTCTGATGTCACTTTCCCAAAAGAAATGTCAGGCACCAAAAAGGAACTGCCATTTCAGAAATAGGGAAGGCCTAGATCTTTTGTATCCCTGAACCTCAGCAGACAGAGAAAGTAAAGGATAAAGTTAATGAGAGGAGAGAAAGTGTAAATTGATTTTACTGATGCATGATGCAGTTTGATAATAGTTGATTCCCAGGTAGACTCTTGAACTTTTTCACAGATAGCAGCAGAATCTGAGACTAGAAAAGACAAATAAAACCAAATAATACCTGACACCCATAAAGAGAAGGACAAGAGAGGGACCCTACCTGAAACCCTGGACAAAGGCAGAGTCAAGAGGATCCTGCTTTACCAAGATACAAGTCAAGCTGTCCTGCTTGCCAAAGCCAGGCTTTCACATCATTCTGAGCTCACAGCACCAGTGTCATTGCTTCAATAATGAACTCACCTTCAAAGCATTGAGAAAAAAACACGCATCAGTGCATGAAAGCTGATTAAATGGCCAGTTTCAAGAAGCATCGTGTGCAGTGGGTGAGGGATTGATTAGGCCCTCAGACACCAATTTACCTTCTAACAGTTCAGGAATGGCATTCCAAAACTAATCTATCCTAGAGCAGCTTGGGACAGAGAGCAGCTTGGGACAACAGCCCAGATGTTCAGTAATAGGTGTCAAAAAGATGTCTGCAGGCACTCAAATACCATGGCCATGAATTTAACATCAAAAAAACCTCAAGTTGCATGATTTTACCCAGGATAGTCAGAGTAATTTTCAATTCCAGTTCTTCTGAGTCCATCCCTGTGGTGGTCAGCAATGAAGGTCATTTAGGTCCACTCTTTGGAGTGCTTTGGCTCATCCATTGAGTAGTGTTTGTAATCCTGTACAGGAAGCAGCAATAACCTGCTGGTGGAGATCTCACACTACTGTTTGTGGATTTCTGTGTAGTTCTGGCTGTACTTACATCCATGGCTGAACAGTGAATATTTCTGAACTATCAAAAGCTGGATGGTGTCTGCAAAGCAAGGTCAATTATATGTTCTTGTTCTATATGAAAGTTGTGGGAGTTAGTTTATTAGAAGAAAGGTGCCCCAGGAAAGCCAAGCCATGCTAATCACAGTCTTGCAATGCTGCAGATGGGGATTAAAATCCTCTTTATGTACACATCAGAAATCAAACTCCTTGTGCATACAATACGGAGCCATGCAGCTATATCTGAGGCATTCCATTTGATAAAATAAATGAACAAGCTAGAGAGAAAAGGAAAATGTGACATCATTTTTCCAAACCCAGCTGGGTGAGGGAAGCAGTAGTTGCACGGAACTGTTCAGAGCAAAGCAACCTTCCCCTGACTCCCTAGGACCTGCACCCTTTCCTTGGGATCCACAGGCTCAGAAGCCTTGCAGGGCTCAGCAAGCTTCCCTTGCCCTCTCAGAGCCTAAAAGGGATGTTCAGGAGCAGAGGTTGGATGCCAGGCTCAGTCCTGCTAAATACATTTCTGCCTGGATTGGGAGGCAAGGGAACAGCCAGACCCCCAGCTCAAGTGCTCCAGGGCTGAGATGCAGTCGTAGCCACAGTTGAATACTCAGCCCCTCCATGCCCATTTTGATTTCTTATTTTGATAGGCAGTTAACTTTGTCTACATTTAAAATATCAGCACAGGGCATCTGAGTTGGCAGACACTGAGGTGAACAGGGCAGGTCAGAGTTATTGCTCCAGATTCTGCAACCACATCACCTAGCATGGAAAAGACAGATCAAATGCATCTCGGCAACCCTACCATCCACAGCTTCTCACTTACTTTTATCTCTTTTTGGAGGCAAGTTTAGATTTTGGGGAACAGAGTTATGCCTGGGACAGTACTGTCCCTGTTCAAACCCTCCACAGACTCAAGTGCTGCCTTACCAGTGTCACAGCAAACCAGGTGTGACAGGATGCAGCCTCATTTGATATGTAGGGAAGGACAGACTGGGGAGCTAAACCAGTGGTTTTCAACCATTTCCTGATTTGGAGATCACAAGTGTCCACAGGCCACAAGTCAAGGTCTACCAAGCCCCAGTATCTTTACATAATCTGCATCTGCTAAATTTAAAATATCATACGCACAAAATTTAGTTTAGGGGATACAACACTGTAAAAAAAACAACAACAACAACAACAAAAAAAAAAACCACCAAAAACCAAACCAATCCAAAAAATCCCCAACAACAACAACAACACAAAACCACAAAACCAACCAACCACCCAAAAACCCCAACCCCTGCCCCCCAAAAAAAAAGGTAGTGAAGTACATTTGGAAAACTAAGCCATCTACCTTTACTGGTGAAAGAAGGAGAGAAAATATAATAAAGCTGACTTGAAGTCATCTTTCCTCAGAATGACTGAGAAAAAGTCACAGAAAACATCAGTCTGAGAATCAAATGTGAGACCAAACATCAAAAAAATCATAGCAATTACTTCCTGTAAATCTGACTCCTTTCCTGCTAGAAGCAAATTCTAAGCACAAAAAGCTGCTAAAACAGGTGTAGGATAACAGATTCAAGCAGTTATATGTGCCCTGGAGTTTATAAGGAAGGGAACTTCATACAGATTTACAACATCAGTGAGTAAAAGGAAGTAACAGAACCAACATACTTGGCTTTAAACCCACATTTGGAAGACTGAATCACAGAATTCTGAATATAACTAATTCACATCTCTTTTGACATAACAGCACCCACATAATTTGAGAACTGGCTTAAGAATTGTGAATAAGGAATAAAAATAGCAAATAACTGCACAGGAAAAGGTACTTAATGTGTTTAAAATGGATCATGGTAGTGCTGTGTTAGAGTTCAGATCAAGACTTTCAGTGTGATTTAGAAGAGACTGTAATTGATGACATTATCAGATGACAGAGAGAGAGAGACACTTGAATAGCAATGAGGACAAGAAAATCATTCCAACAGGCGCAGAAAAATCAATTTAAAAAATCATGTCCTTGATCAATAAAGCCACATACCTAGTGATTCCTGCACTCCTATAGATTGCATTTTTATACCACCATCACACTGGATCTCACTTGGGCCCATTCTATAACACCCCACACACACTTTCCCAGTTCCTTCCCATGTCTCCACACTTCTTACTTTCCACAGGATTCTCCATATTTCCACCCACAGTTACAGCCTGGTTTGGCTCGGGGAGGCAGAGCAGTGCTGTCACTGGTTTCAGAATTTACCCTGCTTGGTACATTCTGTTGTGCTCTTTACCTGGAACACTGCAGCTGTGATCTTGGCAGAAAATTATCAAAACCAGCAGAGTGTGGGACTTGGAGGACAGATTTCTGATGTGATTTCTAATAGCATTAAACATCAGAGCTAGATTCTGTGATGCAGCCGATGTCCATTAGGATACTCCTTTACACACCCCAATCCTAGCCCTGGCTTGCACTCACTTTAGCTCCAGGCACAACTGAGCAACCTCAGAACAACATCTGTGTGACACCTGCAAGAATGTAGTTTGGCAATGTACTCACCAAGGTGGTTTTTTTTTCTAGACAAGAGTCTTAACTTGTCCACTATCTGAAGATTTATCTGGCTTGAAGAACCAGTCTCATATAAACATTTTTAACTAGGGGGAATAGTCAAATAGAAATACAGTCTTCCCCCAGGGACCAGGGGGAGAGGAACAGGGCTGGAGGGAAGGAGCTAAAGGACCTTTATCATCCCCTCCCTTCATTAGTACATGGTTATATCACCTAACCAAAAGTACAGCGAGTTGTAGCACAGGCCTGCCTTTATGTTCTGGCTCCCCAAATCTGCAGGCTGAGACCTCTATCTAAGGGATTATTTCATTCTGATGCAGAGAAGGAGCAAGGAAAGTTAAATTAAGCCAGGAAGAGGAAAACATGAGCTGAATGTTGGCCCAAAGATTCCTGCCGCTCTGACATAAGAGTCCCTGGAAGGATTGCTTCCTGGAGGATGCAACGCCATAGGGCAAAAGAGCTGCCAAGAGTGGCCACCAAAGCGGGCCAAGGGCGGCCCAAGGTGAGCACGGCAGGGAAGGCCAAGGGAAAAGGCCGCGGTTTCCAGTGCCGGGGCGGGCTGGAGCAAGCGGAGCGCGGGGCAGCGCCGGCCGTGGGGCACTGCCCCTGCCGGGTCCCGCTGTGCTCGCTCCCGGTGCGCCAGCTGTGCCCCGGAGCTGCCCCGTTCCGGTGTCCTGGGGGTGCCCAGGAGCTGCCCCATGTCCTGGTGTCCCCATGTCCCAGTATCCCTCTGTCCCCGTGTCCCTCTATCCCGGGCTCTCCCCTCACGGCCGCGCTGGCGCCCCCTGGCGGGCGGTTCCCTCCCGGCCCCGCGGGCGCTCCCGGCCCGGGGGGGATTCGGGCCCGGCCCGGGGGGGATTCGGGCCCGGCCCGGGGGGGATTCGGGCCCGGCCCGGGGGTTCGGGCCCGGCGGGAGGAACGGGCATACAGAGCCCACAGCCACGGGCGGTAAAAGAGGGCGCTGGCGGTCCTCTGTGCTCCGAAATTGATTTCACGCCTTCAGGACGGCCAGTCGCGTTTTGTCCATCGCCTCCGATGACTTCAGCGAACACCCAGGAGCACTACGAATTCTTAGACTCAGAGGAGCTGTGTAAAAACCACATTTAAGCCCTGTTAGTATAAAATAGAAAAGTAGCTTACTGTTCCCTTTCCCTATGTTGTTTTTATGCAGTATTATTAACAACTAACCTGGAGAACTTTCCCTTTGTGTGTCTGCTGGTGAATATGGCTGACCATAAATTCTTCCTCACTTTTTGGTGTGAATCATGCTATTTCATAAAATGCTTCTATGGATGAGATTCTCTTTGTCCAGGTGCTCTGAAATCAGCAGAATCAACAGCACGCTCATCAATTTACCTTTGTAGTCATACAAACGCCGATACCTTCTTCTCCAGGCAAGGAGATTAGTCAGGAACATTTTTAAACCCTTTTTCCATTCACAAAATTTAAACTTTTTACAAGAAGGGCTTTTAGAAATACACAGTCATTTACCAGCTGGTGGAGCTCAGTAAATAGCAGGAAGATTTGTCCACAAACATCCCCTGAATTGGAAGAGAGCTCTGACTCAGCCACCTTTATTAACCTGCTTTAATTTCCACAAAAGCTGATGCCTTTGGGTGTAATAATAGTGGGGACCTCTCTAGGTACGCCCGACTATTATCATATGAATGCCCAGCTAGCTCAGTACATCGAGTCTCTGGCAGAGACCCAATAGCCGAGTTAAGCAAGGGACCAAAAGCCGCCAAGCTCCTTCCTAGCAAGCCAGTGATATTCGGCTTAAGTGATTCAGCTCTTTCGTGAGTTCAGCTCAGGCGGCTAGGAGGAATCGCTCGGGGCCGTGGCGTAGCAGACGAGAGAGAGAGGGGAAGAGAAAACGCCGAATTTCCGCAGTGAAGGTTTATTCGGGAGGTCCGCGAAGGGACAGCGATTCTTCTTCTCCCCAGGAAGGGGGTACAGAGGGCTCTTTTTATAGCCTTGGCATGGATCCAAAACCAGCCAATGGCCGCAGGTTTAAGCATATTCCTTAACTGACCAATAGCTAAAAGGGTTACAATAGTATTGTCTTAACTGATTAAAGGAAGGTTCTCAACACGGTCGGGTGAGAGGAACCGGACAACGCCCGCTCAGAGATGACTCAGCATTCAATTCTCCAAGGAGCTTTTCCTGTATCCTTGGAGTTCACTACATTTGGGATATTGCTGCTTTTTTATTTCTGCTGACAGGAAGCATTACAAATGCACTGAATTTACTGTGGAGTTGCTGTGACCTCAACCTACTGAAGTTCTACAGAACAGGTTTCCTTGGCACAAATATAAATGTATAACTTTACATAGAGCAGCTGTAACAGATGTGGGTAGGCCCAGTTATCAAGTGCTGAAATTGGTCAAAGTGATACTCCATGTCTATCATGAGATCAAATATGAACTATAAAATACTTAATTCTGATAAAGAACCCTCTGAGCTCCAATGGAAACCTGCCCATTGAGGCCAGCAAGCCTGGAATGAGGCCCTGTCTGCAGGGGAACATTTAGTCCCTGAAAAGGCATCCCAAACATATCATTTGTAGTGTGATCTGGGGAGAAATACTGTAGTTAATGTAAATGAGTAAAATATCATGTTAATGTAAATGAGTAAAATATCATTCAAACACATTTGCAACATAACTGAATATTCAACGTGGACACCTGCTCAAAGACCCAGCTAAAAGATGTTTTAAAACTCCCAGAACTTCAAACTTTTCTTGTTATTTTCTTGGAGACACAAGGGATACTTTCATACTTTCCTCAGCACTTTGAATGCTAAAATGTACATTAAAATTAAAACAGAAATTGCTAAACATTTAAATCAGAAACTCAGTTCTCAAAGAAAAATACAAATGCTTCATGAACAGCTACAATAAATAGGTTATTTAATTTGGGAGCATGAATGTCTCTGTTAGAAATTGTGATTGAACTTCTTTATGTTCTAGACTAATTGAAAAAGAATTCTCCTTACACAATCAGTAGAATTAAGAGTTGTGTACTAAGTGCTGGAAGAAATTGTGAAAAGCATTATTCTAATGCTTCTCCAGGCTGCAGAAGCAGAGACACTGATGTAATCTAATCAAGCATTCAATTGCCAACGCATCTTTTTAAAAGTTCTGTTTGGACTCTCTTTAGACCGTTCCTGTGCCAGTAATTTTTCTGATTGTGAAACATGCATACTGTTTGGGCTTAACTAAAGAAACCGGGAGGTTTTACTGGGCCACATCACTCTCACACAGGAAAAAAAATAAAGTGTAGGCTTTGTTCTAGGCATACAAGCAGTGCCACAGAAATAGCTGGAATTTAAGCACATACTTTATATTAAAAGCAAATGCTCAACTGTTTTGCAGGATCAAGAGCTGCAAGTCTTAGTGATGCCATGGTTTCTATGACTACTAAGTGTGATATTACATGAAGGATTATGATTTAAAGGAAGACACATCTGGCCTTTTCCACTGACGTGGTCCTAGTTCATCCTGCACGTACCTTGTGTACAAATCTGCTCATCTTTGTGGAATCACTGAGCCCACAACCAGGAAGGGCAGGCCTCAGCAGACCAGGCAGAAAGTGAGTGAAGTGCACTCTATTCCTGCAGATTTCAAGGAGAAAAAGTAAATTCAGACTTGGGGCTGCACTGTCCTTTCAGGCAGAGCTGAGCCCAGGGGCTTGCTGGTAGCTGAGGATACTGCAGCAGCAGTGCAAGAAATGAAGTGCCTGGTAAAATCAGCAGGGGCTGTGCACCCACACTCCCTCCCTTCACAGCTCTGACATGCTTTCCTGCACCCCAGCCTGTCCTGGGGTTGGCTCCACATCCTGTTGAAGGCTGGAGCTGTAGGATTGTTAACCAAAGCCTGGTCCCAGCAGGTCACAGTCTCCCTCCTTCAGCCCAGCAGTGATCTCTGCTGGCTCACTGCTCCTCAGCCCTGAGCTCTGCAGAAACTCCACTTCCACCCTGCTTGCTGATTAACTTATTCTCCATTTGTCTCAGTAGGGAGCATGTTTGATATATTCCAGCTACCTCCACAGTCCTCAGTGATCTCTGCAAACATAACCAGAGAGGTATTTCCATCTCCTGGGAGCAGGTGCCAAAAGTAATTCCATACCACTTAGTGCTAAAAGCTAGCTCAGGCTAGCTAGTTTGGAACAGGGTAGGAAATGCCTGAGAAAAAGCAAACTCTCTCCCTGTCCTTGGTGTAAGAACAGCAGCCTGCTCTTTAACTGAGAGTGCCTAAACCCATCCCTGCATGTCCCCAGCAGCCAGAAGGCTGCAGCACGTTCTCAGCTGCTCATGTGCTGTTGCCCAATTCATCTCGGCAGTTCAGCCATTTTGGGTAGGAATATCTTCTCCTCTGTCTCACTGCCTCATTTTCACAGAGCAGCCTGGCTCTGGGCTGCTGTGCATTCAGGACACACTGATTCACCTGCTGCTTTTACAGGCAAATGACTGCCAGTGTTTCAAATGTGTTCAATGGCCCTATCAAGTACATGGCTGGCTTTGTAGCAAACAGCTCCCTTTAGATTAGAATAAATGCTTTACCAGGGAGATTAGTGCCACTGCACTCGTGAAGTCATGATATCCCCTGCAAATAAAATCAGTGGCTATAAATAGCCAAAACATCTTCCATCCTATGAGATTATGAGCTTCTTCCTTGCAAAACAGATGAGCTCATTGAGAGATAATTTTGTGATAGCCAGATAGCTTCAACATAAGATTGAGCCCATCATCATTAGTCCAATTAAAGCTCCTTTTTATACCAGTAAAATAATTGATGTGCTGATAAACTGCTTCAGTTCATTGTTACTGCAATATCCACAGCTGCTCTGAACACATCCATGTAATCAATATGGCCCACTAAAAGGTTTCTAAATGAGTTAACTCTTCCAGGAATCAGCTGGATTTCTGAGGACTATCATGCTTTTTGTTCTGTGTTTCTTTTATTTACAGAGCTATTAAGTCCAATCACAAGCTGATCACACACACACTCCAGCAGAGCATAATATGAATGTTGCATGCTATTATTGTAATAGAAGTTGAGCAAGAGAACCTGGCCTTGAGGCTACTTTTCCCATATTAAAAAATAGCTAACCTAACCTGCATCATTCTGACAGAACTGGGTTAGGGAGTGACTGTGTGTGCAGTCACATTGGCAGAGCAGGATGTACCGTGAGGGACAGCAGAGCAGGAGCCAAAGACAGGGAGCTCTCACTCCAACCCAGCAGCAGCCACAACAGCCCCTCCCAGAGCAGCCTCAGCAACGTGACCAGCAGGGCCCATTTCAGCTCCATGCCAAGCTGCAGCCAGCACTGGAGACAAGCTGGGGCTCCAGTCCTCCTGCTCCTGTCGGTGCCAAGGCCCCCAGGCCCTGGGCTCTGCAGCTCCCAGGGCAGCTGAGAGCTGAATCCTTGTGCAAGGGTGTGGCTGTAGGTACAGCCATCAGGTTCCTGCCCTGTTCACTGGGGCAGATTACAAGCATTCTCAGGAGCCACAGAAAATCTCTCTCAATGCCTTACTTTACTGCAGGTCCAGAAAAAACAAATCTCTCAGGTCAGCCTCTCCCTGCCCTGCTTCAGGGACTGTGGGGAAGACAAGCCTGCACACAATTTTTAGGGGCATGGAGCTTTTGTTGTTGGCTGCAATTAAAACCCCAACTGAAATGCCAAAGCCTTTTAGAAGTTTTTTAACCTGCTACATGAGGCAAATGCTTGAACTTCAGACTTACTCATCCACCAATCTCTCTTCTTAATCACATACTTCATGCACTTGCCACATTGGGGAGATAAAGGGTTTTTAGCAGCTGTGGGTACCTATGCAGGAGTTGCTTCTTCCTGATGCCTGCAGCATTCCATGAGACCTTCACAGTGTAAAATGGAACTGCCCGGTCTCTGCTCAAGCTTCACTGCAGCAGCCTCACCAAGCACTAAGGCTGGTGCTGCACGTGCACTAGAGGAGCTAGAAGAGGTAGTTTTCATACTCAGAGTAGTCATCACATTCATACATCCCACTACAGGGGCCAGGCAGTGACCTAAACAGAGATTTTCAGCTGTTTGTTGCTATCTGCTGCTGATGTTGCCACTAGAAATGCAAAAAGGCAACTCTGCATGTCCCCTGCTGAAACACAAACCTTTAATGAGTTTGTTTTGAATTGTGTCTCAAAGACCAGGCAGAGATAGGTAGTAAGCTGCACAGCTTCAAACAACTTGTCAAAATCCTTCCAGGAAACAAAATAGCATACATTTTTTTGAGGGGTTCCCATCTGTCTGAATTTCTAATTTGACTTTTGCAGCTCACACAGCTCAGATGGGATTTAGCTGAGAATACATAACCTGAAGCTGGGTTCCTGAAGTTTTCTTCATACCAGGATGGCACCTACCTAAGAAAACTCTTAAGCTGCTGGGCTGCAGCTCAGGCCCCAGGTCTCGTCTCTACCTTCAGATAAGGAGGGTCACCCAGCCCCAGATCCCAGTGCCCCCAGACAGGGTGCCCCAAATGCGCCAGGCACAGCTGCAGGGCAGCAGCTGGAACAGGGGTGCAGCACTGAGCTCTCCAGGCTGCCTCTGCCTCTGGCCACCTTAGCCCTCCACCATTCCTGCTGGTCCTGGTAGCACGTTTTGTCAGCTGGTTTGGTTCAAAATCCCTTTGGAGGTTGTTTATAAAGGCTTTGGCTCACGAGAAGCACTACTTTGAAAGGGTGGTGTGCCCAGAGGCAGTGAATTCTACATTGCTTCAGTTGTGGAACTCCACCTTAGAGTTCCCATCCAGGGAAGGGAGCCAAAGGCAGCTGCCTTTTCCAAAGAAAGATCTTCTGGAGTCTGTATCACCCCCTGATGTTTTGAAATTTCCAGTGGACCACATCAGTCATGGTGAAGTGAGAAGCAGTATTTACACTCAACTTTCACCTTTCACAGTACAGCATCATCTGTGTTGAGGAAACCATCTTGTTTCAAAAATCCCACATCTGTTAGAATCTTTTAGGCTCCTATTATAACATATAGTGACTAAAAATAATTGGTTTTTTTCCTGGTGTTTCAGGCAGTTTGCTCTGTGTGCCTGGCAGCATTTTGCAGAGTTTCACTGTTTCCCCAAGGCTGTCAGTCAGTTTTCCCTGTTGTTTGTGTGGGCTTTTCACACAACACAGAAGAGGAAAACACTAAAAAGAAATCCAGGAAAATGTGATTATAATGCACTTAAAACAGCCAGCAGGGGGATGTGCAGGACCAAGAACTCCTCTGACTTTATAAAAAAAGTGAATGCATTTCAAATTTCCTATGCCCAGTTATCTGTAGAAAATATATTCTCTTTCTATAATAAAAGAGCACAAGTCATCAGCCTTTCACTATGGCAATTTCAAAATCAGCTGAAGAAACACAATTCCATCTCTATTGATTAAATTATATATGGCTATGTAGGTTAAATGAGCATAAGAAGTCAGTGATCAACTTCTGCCTAACATTTAGAGAAACACAAGCTGGGTAATGCACTGCTTTTTTTAGAATGGGAAAAAAAATGTAGTTATCAAGGCAGGAAAGCCAGAAATTTTGGATTTTTTTCCCCAGAAAACAATAACTAGTTCTATTGTTTACAGATCTTTGGTTTTACTTCTGTTGGTTTAACCAGTTACGGGCTTCAGTCCCCAAAGGTAAGATTCGCAACCCTCCAAGGAGGGACTCCTTCTTTGAGCTTTTCTGTCCCAGCAGCTCAAGCTGCTCCTCTGGACACTGATCTGATCCAAGAGGCTGCACCTGAGAGCTGAGGCACAGAAAGCTCCATGGCCCTCGCTGGGAGCAATTCCCTTTGTGAGAGATAACTGCTCACTTGGAAAATTTAAAGAGGTTTATTAAACCTTAACAAAAAGACAACAAAGGACTACATTAGGAAAAAGCTGCAGTGCTGGGAACAGCCCCTTGTGGATACCACATGGCCAGTTTGTATTCAAGCTAGGTTTTCAGTCTTTTATACCCCTGGGGGTGGCATCAGCCAGCCCTGGCCCCTCCCAGAGTCTGTCAGTCAGCTCTTCTGTGCCATTTATCAGTGGAAACTGCTTTGTAACTGGATTGGAGCTCAGGTCTTGCCATGCCCACCCCCTAAGCACCAAACTTTTCCATTCTCACCTGCCCCATGCAAGGGGCACCTGTGCAGCCTTCCTTTACCTGTCCTGGACAGCCCTGGTCACAATACAGGGGGGGAAAGGGAACTGTGGGGAGAGCAGAGGACATCTAAACTACAATAACATAACTATACGTCACTAAAGCTTCTCCTAATATTCACACAATAGTTATCTTTTAATTGCGAGAGCCAATCATCTCATTATCCATCTATAACACCTTGTTACCCTCCTTGTGCTAATATCTGTCATCTTTTACAGAAGAGCTATTTAAGAAAACCATCCAGGACATGTAGAGCTCCTATCTACACAGGCATGGAGCTCATAGTATTTTTGTGACTTTCATGTCTGTGAGCAGACTTGGTGGTTAACACGAGCAGCTTTCTTCACACACCTACTCAGCCGAGTGCCATCCCCATCAGGTACAGGCTGTTCTTCACAAGCCAGGGAAAGCAGCAGGAACAAGAGGGAAAGCAGCAGGAACAAGAGGGAAAGGGCACGGTCATGGCTCTGCCACAGAAGGCCATTTCTCACGTTGATAAATGCACTTTCCGTGCGCAGCAGGACGTGCAGGCAGTGCAGAGGAGCTGACCAGAAGATGGAGACAGAGGAACACTTTTGGAAGCACATCAGGAGCCTGACCCTCGGCAGGGCCCTTGGAAGCAGAGGAGGGGCCAGACCCATCCCACGGGACACAGGGAGGGATGGATGGAGAGCTATTGAGCTGGTTAATTACAGGGACATTTCTGCTCTCCAAATCCCGTGTGCCCTGGAAATCTGAAATTTTGTGAAAATGTGTAAAACTTGAGTAAAAAAAAAAAAAAAAAAAAAATTACATCTACAAATCTTTTGAGGCAGAAGGGGAGAAAATAATTCTTAATATTCTTTAGACATCATGGCTCTTTCTCAGAAGGCTGTGCAGACACTGCACTCTTTGGCAGGTATCTCCACACAAGAAGCCAGTGACACTCAGGTAAACCTGGAGCATTCTTATGATAACACAGGAGCTACTAGGGGTCAGTATTCATCCAGAGGAGATCAGAACATTCAAAGGACATTCAAAGATAATTCCTTATATGTTGCCATGGTTATTTTTTTTCTCCTATTGAGCTGATGTGCAAGTTCACAAAATACTCCTTGAATTAAACTGAGCTATTAAGTTCAAGCAAAGTGTTCTATTTCCAGACAACTGTTCTTATTTATTTAAGTCATGCTAATTTTACTATTCATTGTCTTGACAAAACCACATGGTATTTCCACTATGGGATTAAATGTTTCTGGTAATTTTAGGGTTGCTGAGAATCTATAACATACTTTGTATTCTGAAAAAGCACATAGAAATCTATTTTTCTGAGGCTCATAAAGCCTTCACCTGTTTGCCAGTATTTACTTTGTCTCAGACTGAAGTCAAGCAGCGAGTTAATTCTGTATGATAGCCAGACAGAGTTGTGATGGAGTTTTCCCATCTGAGTGCAGCACAGGACGGTTTGATGAACAGTTTTCAGTGCAGATCCATTGACAGTGGTTACAATTTAGTGTAAAAGGAAAGTATGCTCACATTAATGTCCCAAAGCTAGTCTATTCCATCTTATTAAACTATCACATTTTCACAGGGGAAAAACTCAGTTTGGAGAAGCAGTGTTGCTCAATATTTATCCATTACTTCTTTCCCTTTTAATTTCCATTTTTTCACTTTTCCCACCCCATTTTCAACTAGAAACACTGGAAACTGTTCAAATCTGTCCTGATTAACCTTACGTTCCTATCTTGTATATGCTTATATCTTAAATCTCAGAATAAGAAGGACTTCATAGGAATAATCCACATTATCTGTTAAACTGGAATCTTCAACACCACCTACTTCAGTTACTGACCCAGCATCCAGTGGCTTTGTGCTCCACCTGGGCCCTCTGCACATCCACAGAGATCCAGATGGCCTCAGTGTTAGTGCCAGACCCTCTCACTCAGTTATGCACATGAACCCCAGGGGCCACACAGGTGAGGAGGTGCCCAGATCCCTGCAGGAACAAGTCCAGCAGCCCTGGGAGCTCCCTGCTCTGCACTGGCTGCACTGGATCAGTCCTGAGCCATCTGACACTCGGGATGGCACTGCCTGAGGGCAGGTCCTGCACAGTCCTACTCTAAGTAACTTTGCCAGGGTGGCTTTGGGTCTCTTGGGAAGCAGAGAGAGCCACTCATTCCTCAGAGGCTCTGTGAGAAGTGAGGCAGTGTTACAGACTGTGTTTTCCCTCTGCACATGCAATGTTGGCTTTGGTACCTGCCACCCATCTGTCACACTCAGAGTGGAGCCAACTGCTTGGCAGTCTGCTACAATGTTCTTCACTTTTGTTTGCTATTAACCTTTTGCATTAATGATTTAACTGCTGATTGATTGTGGCTTCTTTTGCAGAACATGGTAAGAGATATTTGGAAAACACCCCATCAATGACATACCTACATCCATTTCAAGTGGGTTTTGTCAGTGCTGCCTTACATAAACAGTATGCAAATATCCCCAGCTCCCTCCACAGGGAAACTCTTGTAAGACACATCTATTTGTAGAAACAGGGCTCCTAAATGACAGAGGTGGACATGGGAGACTCATGCTAAAGACTTACCAGTTGTACAGCAGCAAGCAGTTAAAAAAGAACCTCCCTGAGCCCACAAGTTAGGAAACCAGTGTCAGAGAAAAAACACACGATCAGCTGTGAGCTACAGAGAAGGAACAAAGTCTCCAAGAGGAATATTGGGGCACATGAGACAGAGAATACTTTGGATCTAATTATCATAAGATCTGATAATCAGGATCCCTTGTCAAGAACAAACAGGGCTTTGAGGGTTGAATCAGGACTGGCTGAAGATTGAATCCAGACTGGCTGACAGGAAAAGAAGATTGAATCAACTTCTGCAAGCAAGAGATGTTGCAAAATGTATAAGTTTGTTCATGTGATGATTAACCCAATCATTGCAATAAAAAATTACTAGCCTTTCTAGAATAGTATATAAGCATATGTAGTCCACAGTAAATTTGGCTTCTGATCACCACTCAGCCTCCCCATCTCCCTCACCATTGCTGATAGAGGAAAGACTGAAAATAGCCTCCAGGTAGGTTCTCAGGGGAAGTTCAAAACTCCATCTGTATCAGCAGGCACCTAAGCACCTTTAAAACATGCTCAGAGTGTTCCAGCAGTTCACCTCAATCAACCCCTGGTTCCTCTTGGCTAGTCACCAGGTTTTGCACACACACAGCCCTTGCCATGGTACCAACCTTGATGCTCTGGGGTTAACACAGCATCCACAGCCACCATCCTCTCCTGGCACTCCCCCACCTGACCTTGGAAGTGCTTTAAGGCAGGAGTGGACACAATCCTACATGCCTCAGCCATGGTGGGTTTATTGTCTGCAGAGCCAAGGCAGCAGGGCCAGGGTTCCATGGGGCACAGGCTCCCTGAGGCTGGGGGGTTTCTCAGGGACACAGCTGCCTGTGCTCCCCCAGTTCTGCCCTTGGACAGCTCCTCTATGCCATACAAACAGTTGGCTGGCAGGCAGCTACAAATATGTGCCCAGGGGAGCAAACACTGAGGCATGCTGAATATCACCTGCTTATGAGAGTTCGGAAAACAGAAGCACAAATGTACCCTCCAGCAGAGAAAACATAATGAGAACTAATACAAAATACTGATGCTGCAGTGAAAATTCCCTAGTATAGCTGATAATCTCTTCATCTTATTTGAGTATGAAAGTCTTTACTTTCCTAATAAACAGAAGGTGATTTCCACTCCTCCTATTCCCTGTACAGCACCTCTTTGCCACAAGAGTGCATCCTTGAAGCTTGCACCAGGCACACCCCTCTTGCTGCAGCATCAAGGTACCTTAAATCTTGGGTTGCCTTGTACCAGCAGCCCTGAGCACAGCCTCTGATAAGCAGCAAGTGCTTAGTTTGATATAAGATCTGGTTTATAGTGTAGCAAATCAATGGGATGGTAAGAAAATGCCTTGTAACTAGATTTAAGATAGGTTTTGGATATTGGCACACTAACAAAACACTGTTAGAATATAGAAAAACAATATTTAAATATCCAAAGCAATATCTCTGGCCAACTTTCTTAGGATTTCCTTGCCATATTACCCTTTCCCTAACAAGCTAACAACAAAAGAATAACTACCCTAAGTAGTTTAACTCACAGTTCCTTACCAGGTACTGGCCATGTCTTTGTCAGCATTGCAAAAAACTGGTTTTGTAAATTAAACTTCACAGCTGATGATCTTCAGGCATATCTCTAGGAACAGGAACCAAGGTGAATAGAAATACCACAGTGTCTGAAGTGTACTCTTGATATTACACAGTCTCACACACCCAGGACTATGAGGCTTGTATATCAAACCAGGCGAAAGGAAAGGTGATGAAAGCAAAAGTCTCCTCAAGTTTTCCCCTTCTAAAAGAAGCTATTCCATCTTTTTGTGGATTTTGACTTTCCTACCTGAGCTTGTTCACTCCTGTGCTTGCCCTGCACTGTTGGGTACAGAGTTGGAAGCCTAAAAAGAATGCTGAGTATTTCCTGCTTTGGTCAAAGAATATTCTTGCTGAGATCCTATGAATTAGCAGGAGCAGCACGGCTGATCCCCAGACAGGCTATTTCATTTCACAGACATCTTTCTGGAACTTCACTGCTGTCTTCCCAGAAACCACTCCCTCTGGGAATGATCTTATACTTTACAGAAGTAGAAACATCACTTCTGATATTTCCACAATTTCTCCATGATGACTGCCCTGTAAAAAAGCCACTATAAATAATCCCTAGCAATCCCATTTCAGACATAAAGGCTCTACAGATGATACACTTATTCCTGATAATTTTTCCTGGGCTGATAAACATTTGCATTGTTTTGATTTACACCCACACTGCACTGTTGGACTCTTGGTAAGGTCTCACTACCTGATACTTTGGAGAGGGAAGCTGTGCCAAAGCCATGGGGACACAGACAGCGGGATCACTGTCCCAGCCCTGTCACACACCCTGCACGTGGCACCTCACAACTGCCACAGGAGGTCAAGCAAGTCACAGAGCCTGCTGGTGCCTCCCTCTCCTTCCCACCTGTCATCTGTCTCATCTCTTTAGGCTCGGAGCTCTGCAGAACAAGGGTTTCTTCTTACAACAAACTCATTCAAGATCACAGGTGTGGTTTCTAGACACAACTGCAACACAATGGGAAGCACAAAGCAGAGCTGAGCTATTGTCAGAGGCTGTGCCCAGCATGAGGCTGGTGAGGCCCAAGAAGTGCTCTCAAAGGGTGTGTCAAGGGCAGAATTCATAACAAATAAGATTGCCCATCTGAATGTCTAAAAGCAAATGAATGTGCACATTACAGTTATTAAAGTCACTTAAGAGGCAGACAACTAATGCAATACACACAGTTGTGGATAGAGAACAGACAGTGCACTCACTGAAATCATCTAATAAATACTGGTGGCTGTTCTAAGTTTCTCAATGACCTAAAAAGATTTTTGTTTTCACCTTCTTAAAAAGGAAGAAAGAAATTGTTTTTGCAGAAAAAGGAGGCTTAAACAGGGAGATCAATGTCCTTGGTTAAACAGATACATGTCAGAGAAAAATACTTATAGTAATAAGATGGAACAGTGTTGGATGTGAAAAGAGAGACAGGATATTGGAGTGAAGTGGTGGCACTCCTACTAGCAAGAAGACAACAGTTCCTGGATAAAAAAGAAAAACAGGGCAACAGAGAACAGCACTTAAAAATACACTACAAAAATCCAAAATTTCTCATAGGTTGAAGAGGCCACTACTAGAAAATATGAACAAGAATCTGATCCCAAAACATATAAATATGTCCCAAATCTCACACAAGAGATTTTTTTTAACATCTCAGTTCAAAAACTCTGAAACTGTGACTTTTCACTCATCAGCTGATAGGTTTTCCATCAGTAAAACAGCCAGAACAGCCAGTAGAGGATAGGAGAGGAGGTACTCTAAGTTAAGAGTAGTCTGATTAGCAAAAGGAAGATTTCCTGCATCTCAGCAACTCAGAATCAGCTGCTACAGATGTATCTGCCAATTACAATTTGGACTTTTGGACTATTAGGAATTATTATTCTTTACTTTTATCTCACATCACTAATGAATCAGTTAATCCAGAACAACTTCTTGTTGTATGCCTGAATATGAACTCTCAAATGGAAAGTTTGTGACACTGAATTTGATCCCTTTGTTTGAAAGAAAATTCCCTCCTACAGGTAAGTGTGAAGCAGCACAGTTGTGTTCTCCCAGCATGCCACCAGGCACTGCCTACCATCTCTTTTCAAGAATTTCAGGCAATAGGTAATTAATCCCAGGTGAAAACATAGCTATGACAACGAGGTCAGTGGGTGTCCTCATATCTGTCTTTGGAAGTCCAAACACAGGTGAACTTGTTTCCAAAATGTCACTGTGGTGTCAGAGGCAGGAATGTGGCACAGCCCAGCAAGGTTTGTGCCCAGCAGCACTCTCTGTCTCACACAGGGCTCAGGGTCTGTCCCCATCACTGAACCCACTGCTCCAGCCAGCCAGTGCCTGCTCTCTGCTCAGCTTATATAATCAAGGAACTTGTATGATTAGTGGTCTTTCAGTTATAAAATGGGATTATTATTGTGAGGCCTTCAGGCCAGCTGTTAGCCACCACAATATCAAAATATGGCCTTAGTTTTCCCATAGTGCTAATTAACTGAAATAAAGTCTGCTAAGATTTTTCCGTGATTTACAGTGGGATTTCCATGATTTACCTGTGGGAGAAAATGTCATCCAAGCAGAGGGACAGGTTTCATTTTTCTAGCCTCTTTTTGGCTCCAAAGACCTCTGAGAGAAAAAGTCAATTCCACTCATTTTCTTCATTTATGAGCAAAGACAGACACCCAGCAACAGGGAGCAAAGGACATGGGTGCATGAAAGAGGGAACACTGTGACCTGTTCTTTGGTCTGGGCATCCTGCAACACCATTCTGTTACTACAACAAAATATGGTTTTACAGCCACTGCTAAGCAATTCTGAGCTACCCCTAAACCTGCACAGTGGAACTGACACAAACTTAGACAGAGACATCACCTGTGGAAATATCAGCTGGAAATGGGTTCTGGTTTTCCACATGTCAGTGCTGGGGGAGGAAGCTGAAGACCTCACATTTGCCTATTCTGGGCTTGGTCAAATGGACAAATGATGGGACACAGTATCAGGTTTTTGCTGGTGCCACTAGCAATGCACACAGAGCAGTTGGTGTCTGGGTCAGTGATTTTGGCCTTTCCCGTGACAGAATGGCTCTGTCTCAGAACTTTGCTGGGCTTTTGTGCACAGGGAAGCCCTTGATGCCTCTCAGCAGAAAGTCCAAGACAGGTCAGGAGATCTTCGTGTCAGCTGCCACCTTCCAGTTTTCCTGGTTTTAGGAAAGCCAAGGAAAACATTAACTTGTGGGTCAAGATCCTCCATTGCCAAACAACACAGTAGGACAATTTGTCCTCCTTGTTTAGGCTCCCTCTATCAGTAATTGCAGCTGATATCTTTTATAGACAGGTGGATAAAGGGATGAGCTAGTAGAAGCCAAGAGCTGCTTTTTCCTTGCAATACAGGTTTAAGAGGCCCAGTCCTCCTCCAACACCTGCAGCAGGTGCTTCAAACAGACAGTGAGTGATGAGTCATCCCACTAACAGCAGAAGAATTGTATTCATTATTTAGCAGTCCCTGGGGTTCTGTGCTGTTTGAGAGGGCCTCCATCTCCTCTCAATTATTTAGCACATTCCAGTTCAGTGCAGTTAATACAGCTCAGAGCACCAATCTTGTCCAGAAGAATCTCTCACTTACTGCTCTTTTTGTGCAATCTCCTCCCCACTCTCATGTTCCTTCACCAGCCTTATAAACTACTGGCAATGGTTCAGCTCTTTTTCACTTTAAATATTCATCTGGTGTTCACGAGAGGTGCCAAACTGGCAGCACTCAGAACTGCAGCCTGATGTGCCACAGAGCAGGCTCTGCAGGTTATGTTGGGTGGTACTGACATGATAATGCATCTCATTCATGCATCTCATGTGCCTTTTATGAGGCACGGACTTCAGAGGTCAATTAGGTACATTTACAAACAAATTCATTTCTCACCTTCTAGCTGGGAATATGCAAGGTGCAGCCATACAGAGTTGGACTACATATACCTCTGGCCTCACTATCCTGGATCTCTAGATGCTCCAAACTCCAGCTGAAAACAGTTCCTCTCAAGTTAATGTGGGATGGGTTGTAATGATAATATTTTTCAGGTTCAGTCCTTTGTGGAAAGGTCAAGCCACAAGCACAAATAACCTACAGATCCCAGCATTGCCTAAGTCACTGCAATTGAGCAGCAATTGTAATTTCAATTGTTGCATCTACAAGTCGAAGTAGAGGTCACAGGTAAAACAGGTCCTCCTGGGCTCTTGCTGAGCATGCTGTATTTGTTCTTTCATAAATCAGGCTTGAAACAAGCACAGCACGCAGCCAGAAAGGCAAACTGCACTGGTGGATGTGGTTTGGATTTTTGGTGAGTTTTTTGTTTGCTGGCTTGTTTGGTTTTTTTAATAAAATGCACCTCAGAAATATTTGCTACAAGTATTATTCAAGCCTCTATCTATCTAAAGCATTGAGGAGAATGTTTGTTTGCCGTAATTGGAAGATGATCTCGTGATAGCCAAAAGAAAGAAAAGGGTTTTCTAACTCTCTTAAGAAAAAAAAAAAATCTTGTTCCAATCCCCAGGTACATATACTTTCCTAATTGTCACTCTTTCTTAACTCTTCCAGTCAGAAACTTAAATACTTGACATTTATTCTGATTAATGTTACATATATTGTACAGGTAATTACCACATGGAGGCAATGATATGTTGTCCCAATGGATTCTGCTGATTCTAATTCTGAAGAAATTTTAGCAATGTGAGACCTGGGAAACTTGGATCTTTGATTCTGAATCCTTTAATTCTGATGGATTCTAGAATGTTGCACAAATTTCTTCTGAGAGATCCCTCCCTTTTTAGTTCTGAAATGCATTATAAACTAAACCACTCCCACAGCAAGGCAGGCAGTTCATCTATTACACTCACTCAAATAATCATTTCCATTGCAAAAGTAGTTGAGACTGGGAATCTGGGAGAGAAAGATTAAATATCTGCTCTTAAAACACAAAGATCTTGAGTCCAAACTTTTCGTGATTGAAAATTTAATTCTAATTATTGCTTGCTTTTACAATAATTTCTGTCTTGTGCCTGAGAAACTTCCTGACAGATTTTGACCAAATTGAAATATTTCTAGTCAGGTGCAGCTGTAATACTTTGCAATGAGAAAGTTTTGATCAAAACATTCCCAGCCTTCTCTCCTTTTAATACAATTTGTTTATTTAATGATCAAGCTTTTCTGGTAGCTCTAGAAATTAAAAGACTGAAAAGCCCAGCCTCACTTATTATTGTGTTACTTGTTCTTTCTACCTGCAGCCACAGTTTTGCAGCTGTGTCCAGAGAGTGGCTCTGGAACTTGAAGAGCTGCCAAATCGTTAAATTTGTTGAATTCGAAATGTTAAATGTGCATTTAACAAGCAAAGCTTAGGATATTTACTAGCCAGCTTTCAGCACACCTCAGGCATTTGGCCAGTATCACCAGAGACAGAAGAACGTTCTAGCAACTCTCTTACAAGTTTTAAGCACACAATAAATAGAAAGACTTGAGCCAAGGAAAAAACATCACCTTTGTAGTCCTTGGCAGAGGGAGAAGCAGAAGAAACAAATCTCCTGGAAATGCTTGTAACGGTGGGAAAGTCAAATGACACTGGAACTAAAGAAAGCACAATTCCTTTTCCACCTGAACAGCCTTACGAGGACAGAGAGCATTGGCAGCTGCTGTTCTCAGCCAAAGCTGATAAGCAGAAACAGAAGAGAGGAAAAACCCCAAAATTTACAGCTAGCATGGGACTTCCAAGGAGAACCAATGCACAACTTTCACACAGAAATGGCTACAGGGAATATCTGTTGAAATTCATGGTAAGGAATCACTTAATGTGATTTTAACACATTGAAGTCACATGATTCTTTAATCCCATTAAGTGTGATATGAGTGAGAGCTCCTTACAGAAATGATGATTTAAACAAAGCATAAACTAGACTGGAGGATTACCTACCTCACAGTGGATAGGAGTAGCTGGCCCCTATAAATGCCAGAAAAACATCGTCTTTGGCTGCACTGCAGCTACAGGCACATCCAGCACAGATGTTCTAAAACCTGTAGGCCAGCACGCTGGCACAAGGCATTCCTGGGGGTCTCTAGCCACTGTTATTTTTCTAACAACCCTCTCTACTTACCTGCAACCCATCAGCCTTGTACTTGCTCTAAAAAATCCATCTAGGGCCAAATGTGGATGACTGGTCAGTATCAGAAACAGAGCTTCCCCATGGGAAAATATCTTTCATCAAATTTTAATGCTTGCTTCCAACCCTGCAGCTTCAGCCACAAAGCACAGACAATAAAATTAATCTCCATCATCATTAAGTGTACAATTTTGAAAGTTCAAGAGTGCTCATAATTCCATTTGGATTTCCATTTAGGATGAGACCATTGCTCCACAAATTACACTGCCTATCAAATACACAGCTCCTGTAAAGTGACACTAAATCTCGTTTCCTAATACTGTCTCAGTGACCTCATGTTGGAAGTACAAGCATACAGACAGAGAAAAACATAGAAGGAACTTTTCAAAACCCTCTTGATGGTTCCATTATGCTGGTCCTTCTACCAAAAATATTATAAATTTGAGAAAGAGACAATTTGCATCCTGCATGTCTATTAGCAAAGTCATTACAATCCCATTATTATATGAGATTGCAACGTAAAAACAACTTTAGTGCAGTGCAGTGGAGACCCACTGATGATCTTTCAGAATGAAACTATAACAAGCTTCCTCTGAAGATGAAATCACAAAGAAAATGGAACAGTTCTAATACAGCTTGTACAGCTTTTCAAAAGGACATAAGGAATTAAAGACTGGAATTTGAATGAATGCTCTATTATAGGCAGTAAATCCCAGCAACATGCAAGCCATGTACTTTTGCACCTGGTTGTTTTGGGCCTGCCCAAGTGTCACCATTTCAGTGTCTGCTCTGCAGTGGATGATGACACCTGAGCACAGCAAATCCCTTTTTTGTGAGGCAGGTGTCACCATCACATTTTCTGGAAAAATCCCTTTGCCCAGGCTTATTCTCCTGGGAAGGTGAGAAGCCTCAGAGAAAAAGGAAAATAATATTCTCTCATTTGCTTCTCCTGTGTTTTGCTGCTCTGGAATGTGTTTGGAGATTGTTTCATTGGTTTCATGTGAATTGTTTTGACTTAATGACCAATCAGGGTCAAGCTGTGTCAGGGCTGTGGAAAGAGTAATGAGTTTTCATCTTTATCTTTTTAGCCTTCTGTCTGTATCCTGTTTTCTTTAGTACAGTTTAGTATTCTTTTATATAATACAGTACCTTAAAATAATAAATTATCCTTCTAAGAACATGGAGTCAGATTCATCATTCCCTTCATCTGGGGAACCCTGTAAATACAAGAGGTAGGCACATGGCTGGACATGACTGAGTCCCAGCCCTGCAGTCCCCAGGGGAGGAGAGCAGCACAGAAATGCAGCAAAGCTCAGAGCAGAGCTGGTGCTGCCGGGGCAAAGCACCCCTGTGAGAGGATGGTCTGCAGGACAACACCCACGACTGCTCACAAACCACCTCAGGGCTCAGACCCCAATTCAACATTACTTCTGAAGAGGTGTTTTGTTCTAAGCATGCATTCACATGTCAGTACTTTTCCAAAAGTGGGTGGACATTTGTGCCAGGCCCTCACGCAGATGGAATAAATGCTGTATTTACATATTTCTTCAGTCTGATTAGGCAAATAATGCTTGCATGATTTAACCAAGGAAAGATTGTTATTGATGTAATATATTTCTAAACCTTTTAAAATAAGCCAATCAATAGTCCTTCCATTTCTTCTCTATCCCACTGGACTGCAGTAGCAAGAATATTTTTTTCCCAATACTCATCCTAGTTTTCCATTAGCTTAACATTCACCCTTTGACTAATCCTTGAAATAATCTACTCGCCTCTTCAGTGCTGGGATCCTCTAAAATGATTATATGATAAAACACACTCTATATCTGTTGTTTGTATATTTTTTTCAAAGATAAACCCGTGCTAAAGCCACCGTGGAGGGAAGGGTTAGATGGACAGAGCTCAAAACAAACCTAATTCTTATACCTCTTTCTGGTCTCAGATGAGCTTTCAATTAATGTATCAGGACCCTCCACTGGCCCAAAATGGAGCAGAATTGGGACAGCTGTTCTGTGAAATGCTATAAAGGGATGGAGGTGCTAACATAAAGCAGTGCCTGTAAAAGCTACATTCACTTCACTGATTGCAGAGAGAAAAGATTTGTGTGAAATGATAAATGCCCAGATAACAATCTTCCATCCAACCATAAAATGTAGCTTATGCCCAGATGCAGCACTATCAATAAAGATAAAGAACATCAGCAAAGGGCTGAGAGGACAGCATCGTGAATGTTGCTAAGAAAATGCTTTGGGCATTTTCAGATAAAACACCTGGAGCAGGTGTAGAAATAGAAAACACAATTGAAGCTTGAATGTTTGCTCTTCCAAACTCTTTCTGGAAGAATTTTCTATGTGCATACAATATATACGCTAAGACATAACCCAAGAAGGTGTACAAAAATAAATAATGCCCTCCCCTGGATGACAAGTTTACTCAAGCACAGTCCTTGTCACAAATCCTGCAAGTCATCACATTCAGTGTTCTCCTCTAGACATCTCAGATAGCTTCAGACACCAGCTCTGAGCTTTCTGAGTAGTCACTATTTCATTAAAAAAAGAAAAAGTGTTGAATGTAAAGTTTAAAATTGCAAATGCTTCAACTGAATAATGTACTGAGAGGGTCAGCTGGAATGCTCAAAGCCAACCCCAAATCATCGTGAACAAGTGCCAACAATCACAAATGTGTCCCATTCAGCTGCCAACAGTTTCAGCTGGCACTGCACATCTTGGTCACAATACAAAAATCTGTGGTATGGGAAGTGCTGACAGCACAGCACAGCCAAAATAAGAACATCCATCAGTAGCACAGGTCCAGCAATCTGCAGAGTAAGTGCTGTGTCTGTCCAAAACATTATGCCCAATCTCAGATCCCAGTCATTAGAACCCAGGCTGGAAGAAGATTAGGAAAAATATTTGTCACTACCGAAATGCCTCCAGATGATTTGGAGCTGGGAGGAGCACCATGGATGTGTGATAATTCCCTGCAAAGCACCCTGCACTCAGAAACACTGAGCCCAGGTTAGACTGGCCTATACACCTGCTGTATCCCCGTGTTCTGCTCAGCTTTAAGGTCCCAGTCCTGCAGGATTTACTCCCATGTTTTTCCTTATCTCTGCTCAGTCCAGACAAGTTCAATGGACCTGTTTGCATCTGAACACCAGAACACACAGGAATCTCTGCAGGACCAAGAAAGGACAAGTTCATGTACTGTTATTGCTAGCCCTTGTGTTTTTTAAACTGATCCTGGCCCAAAGATAGAGAAAAGGGGAAAAGGTTTGAATAATATTTTCAGTGTCACACATCTGTCACTGCTCAGGGCATAACAAAAAGTCATGCTGGGAATCCATGGAGATTGAGACACATACAGTTTGGCAGCACCATCATAAATTCCTGTTACCACATTAAGCTAATTGATTATGAAGAAGGAATAATTAGGAGACAATTCTCACAGCAGAAGAACACATAGCATTAATGAGCATTGCTATTTATTGCTCATATTCCTGCCTATTTCTGATACAGAGGTGCTCTATTGCACACTAGCTGGAACTGCTACATAAAAATATAAGAATGAAAATCCACTTTACCTTCCCTCAGGTTATTCAGAATAGAAGTAGATAAGGTGACAGCAACACAGATCTGACAAAGAAGATGACAGCAACACAGATCAGAAATGAACAGGAAATTGCAGGATATGATGAGGAGCAAAATAGGGACAAAGTAATTTACTCCTTAAGGAGGCCTAGGTTCTGGCAGCTGCCTCTGGATGTTTCAGAGATTGTGCAAAAAAGAGAAGCAAAACCTGGACTTGGGACCAAGCCTGCATGTGAGAAAGAGGTGCAGGGTCTCTGCCTGCCTGCTGACAGGGCAGCTACAGAAAGGAGCACATAAGCATCTTTACAGTCTGAACGGGGTCTGTTCTCAGAACCCTGGAGCAAACCTGACAAACCTACAGAGCCACTTTGGTGCCACTGAGCCCTCTCCCCTCAGGTGACTGTGGCCAGGAACAGCTTCACTGAAGGCAGTGGAAACCCTGCAGCACGGCAGAGGGGTGAGCTCAGAGCAGACCAAATGGATGGTCAGGAATGGAAAATTGTGAGGGAAGCATCACAGAAGCCTGGTCCAAGTCAAAGAGAAGCTGCAGCCTTCACTTCAGGCACCACAGGGCCCTCAGCTCCTGCCTGGGAGCACATGCACAGGCAGTCAGAGGAGCTGAGAACAAGGATCCCTCCCCTGAGCTGCAGGCAGAGCCTTTCCCAGGCAAAGCAGAGCTGGCAGTGTCCCCTTCCCTCCCTGCCAGCACAGCCCCAGGGCTCCACACCACAGCTCAGTTCACACACCCAAGGTGTCCCAGGAAACTCCTCTCCCCCCACAGGACTCCCTGCTCTTGGATGAAGGGATCTAAATAAAACATGACCCTATTCTTGACCCACAGGAGGTGGGTTTAAGCACTTTGAAGTCTCCCATTCTGAAGTGAGAAAGGGAGGGAAAGAGGGACAAGGAGGAAAGAGTTGTAGGAGTCACTGGGGCCGTGGAGAAGCTTATCAGGACACATTCAGCTGATGTGGCCACAGATCACACATCCAGAAATGCTGTTAGTGCTATTTTCCCTGATGCTGATGGCCAAGGGGAGATTTTGACATAACAGAACAAAACTCTTTCTGCTTTGTGGAAGAAGACCATTCCTACCCTGTGACCATAGACCATTCCTACCCTGAGTGTGCAGAGAGGCCAACAGCAGCAGTTTTCCTGACTTTGGCAGAGGTGAGATCATCAGCCACATTGCAATTCAGATAAAGAAGAAGTGGGGGATCAGGTGGGAGGGAGAACATGCACACATAAATAATTTTCACTCAAGCACAAGATTTAACCATGCCTCTTTTTCTACCCCTTATAGAGTCTGTGGAGTAAAATAGGAAAGACCAGATTGGATGAAACTGATAGGCTAATAAAAGATGTAATAATTACTAGAATTAACAAAAGCACTTTCCTATCTGGGCAGGCAAAATGGAATTTGGGATTTTCTTTGTGTAATTGAATGCAATTTTTAAGTTAAGTCTCACTCCAGGCATGCAAACCCCATCATTTTCTGCTTACATTATATCTGCAGCAAAAACAGCAAACCAGAAATTAATTTTTGCAATAAAAAAGCTCCCTAAAGGAAGGCACTGCTAATCTGAGCTACTGTAGGAACAAAAGGCAGATTTAGAAGCACTGGACATGGAGACAATGACAGTTAAGGGAATGGCCTCCATGGAGTGATAGATTCTTCCTTGTCCTCTGCTGAGCTAAAACCTGCCAGCATTTCTGGAGGCTCAGTTAAACTGGGTACTGAAGTGGACACAGATTTTTAGATGGCTCATAAACTCTTTAGATCTTTAGTACTATTATTCCTAGTGGATGGCTTTATTACATGATTCAGGGCCTCATGAGGAATTGCTCAAAACCATACAAGATATTATTAGCATGTGTCATGACTGGAAAACTCCTTTTACTGTACTATTCTCTAACTGTGAAATTCTTCACTGTTGCTCTATTTTCAGGAGAGCAGTTTTTGAGGACTCTTGGAAAATCTCAGTATTTGACAAGAAACAGATTTGTCCATGTTATTTTTTTGACCAAAGAAGTAAAGCACACAAATCCCCTTCTTACATAACTCTTCTTTCATTTCAGAAAAATGTCAAGATTCTTATAAAAAACCCACACAGGTATACAGACAAAGAGCAACTCAAAGTACACGTCATCACCATAAATCACCAAGAAATCACTTTGTCAGCTTTAAAAGCAAATACATTTTTCTTGGTAGAAGTAACCTTCATTGTCAAGGTGAACTGTTTTTCTACAAGTCTTTGGAGATATTTAATAAGTGCTATGCACCCTTTTAAAATTCTCTTACACTATTAGCATATATTTCATAAGGCCAAGGAGGCAAAAAGAAAATAATGAAATGTCATTAGAGTATTTCCAGAAGCTCTGCAGATACAAAATTTGCAAGTCCAGACATAATACAATCATCATCAGCAGTGAAGTTAGAACACTGTACTCAGATCTGCAGCTGCTTCCCTCTCCATAACCAAACAGAAGCCAAACACAGTCATCACTTCCTTCCTTTGTTTACTGAAAAAATAAAAAGTAAACTCTGTTGGTTTCTGGATTATGAGAGTCCAAGAAAGTTAAAATCCACAACACCCAATAAAACCCCATCCATTTTCAATGGTTTAGAAATCAAAATGTGATGCATTTCAAGACTGGTGCAGTGGTCAGACACTGGTTAAATACCTGCCTTTCTGTCAGGCTTTCCATATGAAGGTTGAAAACTCTCTCGACAGTGAAATTGGTCCTTAAGGACAACATAAATTAAATACAGAAGACACACGGAGCAGTGGAAGGAAACACTGTCCAACTGCCAGCTGGGTTTGCAGTGCTCGGGCTGCAGCTGCTGTCTGGAGAATGCACAGAGCAGCTCCAGCCCTGCCTGTAGCTGGGCATGTGGGTGAGGGGCTGTGGAGCTCTGGCATCACCAGCTCTGCTCTGTGCCAGCTGCTGGGAGGTCTCTGCTGCACTGCAGACCTGGCTGGGGCTGATGTGCACCTACACCCCCCCTTAGGTCTGGTCCACAGGAGAAATGTCAATGTCAGACTACCTCTGAATCTCTCATGTCATTTCCATGCTTGGCTTGGACTAGCAGCTATTGCTTTGAGTAGATAACTCACTTCATTGAGAAGGATTGCTCATTTTTTTCCTTCCAAAGCTGGGTTTGTGCACGTGAATTTTCCTCGCCCTTAAACGCAGTTGTGAAAAGTCAGTGTGTAAAGGGAATGCATCACCCCACACAACCTGCACAGCTGTGGGAGCCCTTTTCTCTTTGAACTGTGCCTCTGAGACCTGTTCAGCTTGATGCACATGTCTGCAGACAGCACACACACCCTATGTGCCCCCCCTGGAGATTTAGCTTTTCTTTCCTCTTTATTGTTAACTGAAAGAGACTAAAAAGCTCACTCTTTTGCTCTGTGGAAAAGAAAACCATATAAACCTGATTTTGCCCTGAAACTACAGAAACTTCTACATGCAGCCTCCTTAGCCTAACAAAAATATTAATGAAGCTCAGTTTCAGCATCTGTGTTTGATTCTCTCACTTCCTTACAGCTGACGCATTTTTTCTAAACCCATCCTTTTCTGCCTAGCCATAAATGAAAAGAACAGGGTTCCTATGAGTGCTGTGCATGGCAAAAGATGACATTTGCTGACTTATTACTACTCCAGCAGATGAGGTTTGTTTGTATTTACCTCAGTGCATTTAGATAAACCCAAGGGGAAAAGAAAAGCTCTGGGGATCTACACAAGAGCTGCCTGACTGGCTGCACTGCCACTAAAACAAGAAGGACTTTCAAAATGGAGTGTGAGCCTTTTTGTCACACAGAAGCTTTGGCATTTTAGCCATCTTGTTTATATACAGGCAACTGTCCCCAGTGTGTATGCACAGGATTACAGCAGAAAAGCTTATTCCTGCATAGGAAACCAATCTGATAAAAGGCAATCTGATTTTAATTTGACTAATTATGAACTTCACAACTATCAATTTGTCATACATATGCATTTGTAAAAATATAACCCAACATATTTTTGCCTACTGACTTTGTTCCTGGTATGAAAACCTATGCATTTAGAGAGTCTGAAGGGGCTGTTCTGAGAGGAATGGTCTATTCAGGTCTCAAATTATCCCCTACCACTATCAGTCTTAGAAGTTCTGCTTATCTACATATTCAAACTGCACCTGTCATCCTCATGACCACTTTTCTTCTTACATGTGAGGATCCACAATTTCAGGAGCTTGCACTCCCTCTGGGACTGGCATGTGGAGTTACACAAATAGATGGATCTGGAAACAGTTCTGTTCCTGTGGCTGTGGGAAATCTCACACATAGTGCTGCCTTTGGAATTGCACAAGCTACACCATAGGGATCACACATAACTGTTTTCATAAAATCAGAAGGAAAGAATTAGAGCAGCCTTACTGATATAAAAGCTGATGGCAACACGTCTGGCAGGTGCAGAAAGGAAAGTAATGCTAACTTGAGAGAACACTTGCCTTGACAGTAAAGGCTGAGAAAGAAATAATTGATCTTCTTTCCCCTCCATCAAAAATTCAGCTGCTGAGTGGTTTTGTGAGGAAAAGAAGGCAGGGGCAATTCTTCCTTGGTTTATTCCCAACAGAAGACAAGAAGATGCTGCTTTCCTCGCTCAAATTGCTCCCTTTGAACCTCCCAACGGGGCCACACCCCTCTTGGGCTGTGAGCAATTTTGTTTTTCAGCTTTACTCTTGGGCCTTAATACCACTGTTACCAAAAGGACACCCAAGAGTTTGCCACGGGGAAGTCTGATCTGAGCTGTGTACCACATCCAAATTATTGTCAGCAAAACTGAGCCCCACAATCACTTCAAACAAGATCATAACCCCAGCAAAGAAAACCAAACCAACACCAATTCAGCAGCTGAAGACCAGATTCTAAAGAAATTCTTGCCTTGCAAGAGAACTACAGTACACAGAGTTAGAAAAAGAAAACAGAAATGTTTGAATAGTTTGAGTACCTAAAATGTTATGAAGAACCTTATAGAAGAAAAAAAAAAATATATAGGAGGCACTACCACTCTTGTCAAACCTGCAGGAGCAGTGAGTTTGTAGTTCCATCAATTTACAACCACTTCATAGATACCCTCCTTGGAAACCACCTCCCCACTTCTTACCTTGTTGTCATTACATTACAAAAGTTCTATTGTCATTATATTGCAAAGGTTCCATATTGCTAGAGTTTCACATCTCCTTGGTGTTTCTCATAGGCAGCTCCTCTAAACACCGACCCTCCCTTATCCTCTCAGCAGCCAGCTGACCCCATTTTCCCCTCAACCAATCCACTCTTTTATAACACTCTTCTTATTGGCTACAGCTGTGGCCTGTTAAAGTCAGGCCTGCTCCTAATCTTTAATAATTAACCCAGTTGCAACTCTTTAGGGGATAAGATTACTTTCTATGCTACCTTTATTTACTTACAGCCTATCCTCCTACATGACCTTCTTCAGGATCCTCACAGAAAGAAGCAGGTAGAGAGCACCAGTAACCCTACAGTACCCAAGCCTGCTTTTACAGGTCGGGAAAAGAAGAAATGGGGCACTGGGAGAAGGAGGAGCTGAAGGGAAGTTCAATAATGAGGGTTCTTTTCAATCCCAGGTAGAAGATATGTAAGCCTTCTCTGCTTCTCAATTTTCCTCAGCATCCAGTAAAAAAATGGATGCAAACCACAATTGTCAATCAGAAGAGAAAAGCAATGGGAAACATGCCTGCCCTTTACGCACCTTTTAAGTTTGTTAATCTAAAGGCAAAAGAACACATCATGAAGAGTGCTTTAGACTGCTGTGTAGACTAAAACGCGGCCTGTATCCCAATAAATCCTTATCTTCCATTGTTCTTCCATGTTGTCAGTGTAAGCCAGCAAATGGGCTGTATCAGAGGAGCAGCCAGGCTCAGTTTGCCTCCCAGGCCTGTCTGCATGGGGCAGGACCCCCAGAGATGTTCTGCTGCCTGCAGAGCACACTGAGCACTCAGAGGGAGCCCTGCCAGCTCTCCCTGCAGCGGGCACCCAGCCCAGGGTGCCCCTGCTGCCAGGGCTGGGCTCGAGCACAGCCTTGGGCCCACACTGGCTCTGCAGTTTGGATGTACCCTGCTGACGGCCCTGAACCACCGCTGTCATTGCAACTTCATTTAATTTATACCACCTTCACCAGACTCTGCTGCAGAGCTGTCAATCACAATGACAATCGGCCCATTAAGGCTGCCGCCAGTCAAATGCAATTTTGGATAACTCAGAGGAGGTGAACTCCTTCACTGTATGAATCCTGACAAATTGGCTATCACCTCCTTCCTTCCTTTTGCATTTTTTTGAAGTCACCATGTGAGCTGTTTCTTGCATTTCTAGTAATCCTATTAACTTCCAAAGTGATGCAGCATGGGAGCCCAGTCAATCAGCCAGGCAGTGAGAATTAATGGCCAGTGGAAAGGCTGCTGTGATAGATTGAGCTTTCATGAAAGAAAATTGGAAATGCAAGTGAAAGAGTCAATGGAGTAAGCCGCAGTAGCCTGGGGCCCTGCCAACAACGGAGTGAAAAATAGCTACAAAACACAGTGCACACAGCTCTCTGCAAGAGCCTGACCCTCACACCATGGACCAGGCAAATTGCTCAGGCCGCAGAGGAGTAAGGTCTGATGCCAACACATTGTTACCAACCTCAGGTGGAGCTGCTAACTCATTAGTGGAATGAAGCTGGGGGAAGAGGATGATGAGGCGCTGTGTTTTGGAGACCATCCAAACCATTCCAAGCCTTTTATATATGGGTAGGGAGGCTTATGAAAGGTCACAGAACACAGAGTCCTTCAAGACAACTCACTCAGTGTCTGCTCACCGCTTGTGTCAGTTAATAGAAACTGATGGCAGCTTTTCTAGCAGAACACACCAGAGATAAATGCAAAGTTTCCCTTCTTTTGGCAGCAAACTAAAATCATCCAGGATCTGAGATGGAACTTCAAGGCCTTGGTCAAACTGAAGGGTTAAGGCAGTTTGATTGCAACTCTCTAGTCCTCTGTATATGAAATAAAAATCTCCTAGTTTTGGCTGCCTGAATGCATTCTGCATTGATGCATTCAAATAGAAAAGCAAAAATCTCCAAATCTGGCAGGTGGTTCTGGAAGATAATCCTCCTTCCAGTAGGAATAATGGGAACAAACTGAACCAGTTCAGATGCACAAGCCCATGGAGGAATGCTTGAAAGCCAGGATTTGGCTGTCTGCAGCAACAGAGGATAAGGTGTATTGGTTTCCTAGGGTCACATGTAGGCAGACCACAGTCATACAAGAGCTTTTATTGTCACACAAAAGCAAACAGAAACACAACTGACCTCATTCTGAGCCTTCAACACTGTTCTTTTATAATTTGTGATGCTTGATGCTATGCATTAAAGCAGTGCACACAGTACCAAGAATAAAAGGACCAACTTTATCACTCTCACAAGTAAGATTTTCTTGGCCCTGTAATGAAGAGAAGCAGATAAAGATGGCTTGTGATGCTCTTTAGTCCCACATACCACCTGCGTTATCCAAATGTCACAAAACTGCTCACTTGTATCAAAACACATCTGGGGAAAAATTGATCACTGACATAGTCCAATATTCTGTAAACCAAGTGTGCAGGGGTGTCTGCTCACTCAGTTACTTCTGAAGAGATGCACTTGTATCCAAGGAAAAGTTTTCACCCCAAAACAAGCCACCCAACAGTAAAGATGTGGGGTTGGGGTTTTTTTCCTGCACATTCCAAGTGATTTCAAGCAAGAGATGTAAATATTCCACTTCTGGAGTCTAATTTCTGTAGGAGGGAATCAAATTACCTTTTGGAAGAAGTGACTTCTGGCTAGCACTCTACTTAATTCATTCTGTCAGAGTGTACTTTAGTGCTTTGTGTGGGAGACTGACTTCGTCCACGACTGATGCTCTCTACTCTGTAAATTGAATCCACTGATGCATAATTGAGCCCTTGACTATATCAAGCATTTGCTTCACCAGACCCTTTTCTTGCTTACTTTTGCTATATTTGCTCTGTGAAAAATATGCTGTTTTCATTCTAGGGAATGAAAAATTGAGAGCTGTGCTGAGCATGCTTGGAGCCCTGCAGAAGTAGGTAATATTTGATACATGTCAAGTAACACCTTTGATTTCTATTTTGCTACTCCTTTTGCTTTTTACAAAATGTTGTTTAAGCAAGTCTTACTGGAAGCAAAAAACCAGTTAGTGTTTGTGTTGAAACAGTAATTATTCTGGTTTTGGAAAGAAAAGAAAAGAACCAGGCTGACTCCATAGCATCCTGTGAACCTTACAAAGCTCACAGGGCTGCTCTTGGGGAAGTAACCCACAGTCTGGGGACATTTTGGGATGTAACCCACAGTCTGGGGCCTTTTGGGGAAATAACCCACAGTCTGGGGCCTTTTGGCATTCTGTGGTGCCCACTGATTGTACAGCACCCATGGCACACACCCCGCACACACCTCAGCTACTCCCTCTGCAGAATGAGGGAATGTTTGCACTTGATGAATGAATGTCCCACAGGGACACTTTCCTTGTCCCTCTGTCAGTGCTAATTAACAGCATCTCATGACTGGGTGTTACTCATTCAGAGAGAAGCACGGAGCAGCAGGGTTGCCATTCAAAGTGCCATTCATGTCTCTGCTGCTGAGCTTCCAGGCTTTGTTCCAAAGAGGTTTGAGAGAGGTTAGGAAACAGCTGCTCAGAGCTAATGTCTGACAGGCACAAGTGTCTGAGCACAGCAGGCTGGGCCAGGTGTGGGCAGCCCCAGCCCAGAGCCCTCGCCGTGGGCTGAGCTGTGCCATGGCTGCCCTGGCAGCACTGCCTGCCCCTGGCTGTGACCCCAGCTCCGGCTGCAGCCGAGCTGTCAGAGAGATTGCCCGCTTTCCTGTGTACGGTGAAATGGGGAAATGGGGAAAGGTGCCACTAGCACCATGCAAAAGGGATCAGGTAACAAGAAAGGAGGAAGCAAAAGTCAAGTTTTAGCCAACACAGCTATTTGGAGAAGCATATTTGTGGCTAAACATCACCAGGCCTTTTGACAGAAGGGGGGGCTGAGAGGACAGAACAGCTTGAAGTAATGGTACAGGAAAGTCAGGCCATTACTGCAGGGATTGCTTGTAACACTCGTTAAACTCTTTTTTCTGTAACCAGGATCTATGTGACTATGTTAGCCTGCAACAGAGAAGCTTATTCCACAAGCATAACATAATTACACTTCACTTGGATATGGTGGAAATTCTGCTAAAACCTTTCATTAATCTTTCCTGGCTTAATTTACACCAACTTTGAAATTCTGGAGAATTTCAAACCTAGTGTTTGAAAGAGAGGACAATGCTGAGGTTACCGACTCCAATGCAGATTACCAGCTGGATTTAAAACTGTATTTGGCCCAGCCTTCCTGCAAGATCTGGCCAAGCTGCTCGCTGCCCAACTTGCAGAGAGAGAAGAATACACTTCCTTCACCAAATGGATGCTCCTTGGAGTGGGGAGGATGTCCCAGAGAATACACTCAGTGCAACAAGGCTCTGATTTTAAACCATTTAAAACCTAACAGTGGGGGCATGGTGTATATAACAATAATCTCTTCAGGACGGGGGATTTTCTGTTTGACAAATCTCCATTATCAGCAGCACTCATCCCCACCAGAAGACATGATCTAGAATATTTGCACAGGAAATAAAAGAAGTCATAACAAAGAAAATTGAGCAATAAGTAGAAATAATGTCAAGTAAAATCACCCACAGCTAAACTTCTGGAAATAATTGTGCTTGGAATTCTATGTTGAACATACAGAAGTTTGCCATCATTGTACATTTTTAGGTTTTCCTTTGTTGGGTTTTGTCAAGAATGTATCTGTGGTATTTTTACTACACTGATGTCACTGGCACATGTAAGCTATCTCATGACTGTCATTCATAACAAAATGGGGACAGGTTGTTACAAGTTTAACTTTTTCTGGAAGCCCTTGGGTTTCTCTGCACCAGTTAGGCAGATTGGTTTTGACATGTGGGTTGCACTTGCAGATGCCAGTCACAGAGCAGCAGCGAGTTCAGAGCAGCCTCTGCCATCCCTCCAGCTCTAGGGGTCACTGCACAACCAGGATTACACCCAACACTGCATCCAGAGCCTCAGGCTTGCCCACAGCTGAACAGACCCTGGCGTGTCATAGGGCAAGGCCCACATTCTTAAGTGTTTCAGATTCTCCCTACATGTATAATTAATATCATATTCTGCACCTTGCTTTATAGTAGTCCTCAGAAAAAGCATATTCATAAGGCATTCAAATGAAGGCTGCTGTGAAAAATAGTAAGAGTACTACCTGATAATACTATGTTCTACATTTACTAAATTTTTTGAAAGTATTAGGGTTTTTTTTGGTTTTTGTTTTGTTTTGTTTTGGGGGGTTTTTTTGTTTGTTTTTGTTTGTTTGGGCTGGGGGTTTTTTTTTGGTGTTGTTGTTGTGTGGGTTTTTTTTTTTAATGAAGTTAATGCAGAGAAGCTTTCTGCAGGTATAAACTGTCTAGCCTGGAATAACTGTACATCAATATGTACTGGAGCAGGACCCTAGGATGTGATTTCCAAGTCCTGGAGCAAAAAGGAGTAAATAATTTGCAAACATATTGTGTAAAATTTAGCTGTATTGCACTGCAGAAAATCTGTTCCCAGGCTCTTAAAAGCCCAGTAAAGGCCATTACAATTGATTTAATGCCATCCTTTGCTTGCTCTGTTTTCATCTCACAGGACTGCACAGGACCCAACACAGCAGCAGTTGGTGGGTGAAATCAGATGAGATCCTTCCCAGGCTGAAACATAATCAGCTCCATTCCCCACCTTAATGTCTATGTACACACAGGAGAAGAAACATTCATATGAGTCTCAGAAGTATTTGGAAAGATCTAGAGAAAAAATAGCAAATTTCCAGTTTCCTCAAGTGTCTTTCCACTGTGTCTGCTGTGATGAAGATGGACAGTCCTGATGCATTATTTGCAGAGCTGTTGGGAATGCCCCAGCACCAAAGGAAGCATCTTGTGGGCAAGAGAACTGCTGCTGCTGCAGAGCAGGGCAGCCACAGCTTCACGGGCACCACAGCAGTGCAGGCACAGCTGAGGCTTTGGGGGTAACAGGATTATTCTTTCTGGAAGGAATCCAGTACTCATGAAGCAAGATATTTCTCCAAGGCACAAAGAAGCATAAAGGCTCAGTTCCCTCCTTTCACAATTCTAATTTTCCATTATTTCTTTTATTTCATGGGCCTGCCTATAGGTCATATATTAATTATGACCTTCTTTCTTCTGCAAAACAAGTCTCTCCAGCTTTCTTCCAAAGCTGTCCTCTTATCATTCACTTCCTTTCATGCTCCATGCTCCAGCTCTAACCTCTACTCAAATCCAGCATTACTCTCTCTTCTTCCAAACTGACCATGACGAATACATCACAGGAAAAGGCTTTCAGATCAGCCCCAAGTTAAAAAACCACACTGATATCACGTCCATAAGTTGTCTTTTCCTCAGTGTTGCAATGTATTAGTATCCAGTTGCTTGGTAAGGATCAGATGCTGCAATGGTTTTTGCTGCTGCTGCGAGTGCAAAGAAGAGCTGAAAGCATCAACAAAGGCTGTTCTGCTCACTTTTAGATTTTAAACTCAAGCCAACAGGAAACAACAGCCTCCCTCTGCACAGCATCAAGAAATCTGCTGGCACTTGACAAACAAATGCAATTACAACAGCAGCAGCATCTTTATCCATAGGGACCTGCCTGGGCTTTTGTGCCTCTTTCTGCCCTCCCTGTGCCTGAGAACCTGCTGGGATGTGAGCCCTGAGGCAGTATCCCAAACTGTGAGCACAAGGCTGAGGATTCTAAGGAAAAAGCTGAGGGAAGAACACTTTGCACACGTGTGAGGACAGGCCCAGCACAGTCGTGCCCAGTTCTCAGCCAGGGCATCCAAGAGCTGCTGCACCAACCAGCAGGGCAGAGAACTCCCCTGTGAGCGCTCAAATGTTTTCAGCCTTGGGCTTTTGAGAGAAGATTCATTTCTCCTTCTGTATTTCCCTACTTAATTTCTTATTTTCAGGTGGCTGTTTTGAGACCTGGTGCCTTGGTAAATATAACAATATAAAATATTTCAGTCAGACATTGAAATGAATGAATGAAAAATAACTTAGGGCTAGTACATAGTTTCCTCTCAACCATGTCTCTAGAAGGAAAGCTGGAACAAATCACAGCACTGTAATTCATGCTCTCAAATTACTGTGGACTAAGTGCACACTGGAAGTTGTAAATTACAGACCAATATTTTAATGCCAGTAGCCAATCCGGATTTATTTACAACTCAGTTATTTGTGGTCTTTTCTGTACAGGTCTGTGAGAAGCTGATGTAGAGTTGCAGGGTATGTTGAAACTAGAAATTTTATCAAACCTATATATTTGGGTTCTGAGGTTTTTAAACTGGTATTTTGACAGTAAAGAAATATTTGAACCTGTAAGTGGGATTTTTTTAAATGAAGATATGCTCTCTCTTTATTAAGTGATCAAATGTGATCAAAAGGGCTGGCAGATGAGATTCAAAGCCTCCCAAGTGTAATCAAAACCTCACTTTTATTTCTTTTATTTTTAACCTTTTTTTAGCTTTTTTTTTTTAACCAACAGTTAAAAAAAACCCAAACAAACAAATACACAGGAAGACAAACACATTAGATGCTAGCTCTATTGATACTGGCTTAAAAGCATAAGGACCCCAGCCTTACTGACATTTCACTTCTCAAGATCACTCCAAGGGTTTGCTCTCAAGTGAACTGCATGAACAAAGCTAGCACAGGATGAAAAGTCTGCATCTCAGGGGCAGGTGCAGCTCCAGCTCTGAAGGGCCATGCCAAGGCTGAATGGGCATGTGAGAGCCTGCAGCTCCAGTGAAATGAAGCTTTAAGGTTGCAGTTTGCTCTTAGCAAGTCATTCTGGGGAAGTTGGCCAAAGCTTTTTAAATGTGAGGGCATTTCTGCTTGTTGATTAACAGCCAGGAGCTATAAGCATGGAAATGCCATTTGAAACACTCATAGCATAATTTGCACGTATTTGTTGCAAAACCTAATCAGGATTGCAGTGCTTGAGACGGTAAATCAAAGACATGTCATAAACTTCTCCAATGAGTTAATGGCCAGCATTTTGCAGGAGCTGGGCAAACATTAGTGCTAAAATAAGAGTGCGGTCCAGTGTAGGTCCTCACATCCACAGAACTAACACAAGTCCATTTATATCCAGAGAAGATACATTGTCCTCTGGAGTTACCTGTTGTGTGGCATACGAAAATGCTGCCTAATGAGGACTGACCTGATTTTAAGAATGGAGACAGCACCCTCTGTTTGCTTCTCCTTCCACTGCTCATTAACAAGTGCCTTCCCCTCCAACAGCCCCTGACCAAACACATGGCTGACAATGGCATTTTTTTCACCATCCCTTTAGGATCTTTGTTAACAGTAACTCTAAATTGCTCAGGGGAAAACAAACACCACCACCAGCCTCCCTGCATCTGAAGCTCAGGGGCTACTTGGTACTCATCCTCATGGCAGGGCCAGAGGAGTGTTCAGAGCCCCTGGCTGGGGAACCTCAGTCACCTGTAGTTATTCCAGCAGCATTAATGCACCAGAAGGAGGAGACAACATCCCAAAGCAAATCAATATTTCTCTGATTGCATTGAAAATTCAGCTCCAATTAAAAAATCATTGACACTGGAAAAAAAAAAAAAATCTGCTTGTCTGCTTGTCTCAAATGGCTCCTAAATTAGAAGTCTGAGAGAGCCTTGTCACCCAGGCAGATTTAATGAAATATTACTTCAGAAGTAGAGATCATGACTGCACAGCAAAAGCACTTCATCAAAGGGAATCTGACTCATAATGCATCTACATCCTAAATAGAAAGGATATAGCCAAGGTGGAAGGGGAAATAAAAGCTGTTGGGGTGGACGCAGTGTTCCCAAATCATGCTGCACGCCCGAGCCAGTTCTACAATTGGTGTCGTGTCTCTGCTCAAGCAGTCTTGAAGGGCTGCTGCTCACTGCATAATCCTCCTTCAGCTGGTCATGTGGGGATTGAACTAAACACCTTACATGCAATTTCTGAATGAAAATCTTTTTTTTCCATATAACCAATGTCTTCCATATATACCTGGAAAACTTACCTGGAAATACACCTGGAAAATTTGCATTTGCTCCTGTAAAAATTCACCACTGGAAATGTATCACACATCTTTCTATACTCAAAAAGCTCTAAGTTTTTATATGTCTATTTATTTTCTCTACTATTTCTATGACTTTTTTTTTCATAACACAGATACAGTACAAAGAAAAAATAATAGAAGCTAAAATCCTTTAATCATGAAATGATTAACGTTATCAGGATTAGGGAGCTGCTGAATTATCTGGAATTACTTAAGTTCTCTCTCCTGCATGTCTCAAGTAACCCTTTTTATGGTACACACAAAGAAACTGCAACTGAATAATACTAATAAATGAGTAGTTGCATGTAAAGCTACTGGATAAACAGCCAATATTCAGACCAGTAATGCAAAAAGAAACATTAGTGCATTTCTCACTGCCTTTTATTACACAAGTGAAAAACAGGGGTGGTCTGCTCTTTTTCACATCTGGCAAAAAGGAAAATTAACAGAGTGGTAGTATGAATACAGTAATTGAGTAAGACAGCTCTTTCATATTTATGGACAAAATTAAAACCAGTAAAACATTCATTTTAATCCTGTGGCCATCAGCTCCATAAAGCACAGCTCTAGATACCAGGGTGAGCACTCATGTAACTACCTTTGTAAAAGATTATGTGACTTAAATGTTCTTAATGTTCAGCCAGCTGAAAACTCTCAACTCTTTTCCATAGAAACAAAGAAACACATTTTTATTCTTCACTAAGAAACACAGTGGAAGTCCATTTGCAAGGAACCTCTGATTTTCCTACTGAAACTCCCTGGCCTGACATCTAAAATGCCACGCAGTTGGCAGTGGATCAAGCTGCCATTCTTGAGACATTTGCTTTCCCTGCTGCCTGCCCTGCCCATGTGGACTGACACTGCCCACAGGGACCTGCTCCCAAACCACTGCCTTCCTCCATCCTGCACTTCCAGGCAGGTCCTGTTCAGTGCCCCCCAGTGCCATTTCAGGCATTTCAAGGCAGGTCCTGCTCAGTTTTGCCCCCCAGTGCCCTTTCAGGCCAAGGATTGCTGCCTGGCTGCTGCTGTTTGTGCCCCCTGGGCTCCTGGCACGGGGAGAGGCAGTGCCCAGGTCACAGCTGGTTTGTCCCTTGAGCTTAAGGGACAAGTGCACTGCCAAGTGCACATCAGCCCTGAGAGTGAGCTGACATGAAGCTCAGCCCTGAAAATGAACTGTGGCCAGGGCCATGTCACAGTGATGATTTAATCCTGTTCGTATTTACTCTGACTACCGAACCGTGGCTCTCTCCAGCCAAGCAAGCTTAGCTGCTTGCAGCCCTGCACACGCAGGAGCAGGTCAGGGGAGGTCCTGTGGATAAACAGTGATGAGCTTCCCTTGGTTCACTGTCACTCTGCCATCACTGCTAAAAGCAACATCTACAAACCTGTCTCATGTGGGTGAAAGGCCTCTGGATAGGAAATGCCTGTGGTTTGCCTGCACCAGGCCTGAGGGGCAAAATCAAGTCCCACTTCTTAAGGTAAAGCATTCAATGTTAAAAGAAAACAAACCCAAACCATAACAGGAGCTGGCCAGTATCTTCTTCTCTTCTCTCCTTGTTTTATGCTCTTAGGAGGGCTAACCAAAAAGGGAAACAGGCCAGCATCATGAAGCAGATAATTGAGTCATCCTGCATTATTTCAGGTATGATATTGACCATCCACAAATGTAATTGGCAGCTAATGGTGAATTAGTGCTGCCAAGTCATCTTCTCTCTATTTTTCTCAAATTATTTCCCCAGGGATGTGCTAGAAAGGAGATATTCCAAACCCCTTTAATAGGAGTTTATTTAATACAGCCACTGACTTTCAAATGCAGTAATTGAAAAGGACAAAGCAGAGACAGTGACTTAGGGAATTAACCTCATAGCCTAGAAAATGGATTTGTTCTCACATCAAGTGAAAAAGAACTTGATGATCACAAGGAATCCTTCCTGGGTTTGTTCAGGTCACAACCTCACTTACAATGCAAAATGAAAGCCCAGAGCTATTATATATGCAAATTTCAGCTTCAGACACCTCACCCAAGGGCACAAACTCCCATCATGTAGGGATGACCCAGCCCTGCCCCACAGCTCCAGGCAGCCCAGAGTGGCACAGCCCTCCAAGTGCAGCCCCCAGGGAAGAACAAACTCCAAGCTCCCAACAGGATCTGCTCAGCATTCAGAGGCTTCACTCATGGCACAGCTAAGTGCTTTGTGTAGGAGGCCTTGAATATATGTATTATAAATGTAGGAGGCTTTAAATATACCTGTACTATATTTGAATATCTTTACCCTGACTGGTCCTAGTTATCCTTGATGGGCTGCAGCTGTGATGTTCTTCATTGGGCTGCAGCTGTGGTTTGTCAAGGTAACTGGGATAAAAGGGGGTGGGCTGGCCAGTCAGGGAGAGTCTTGGAGGAACTCTGACTGAGGAAGATCCTGAGCTTGTGCTGTGAAGATCTGCTGCCCACAAAACAACTACAGAGAGGTACAGGACTTATGAAATATGTTAGCTACAACATTGGACTTATGAAATATGTTAAATACAACAGCTTTGTACCAAACAAACCCAGGAGTGTTTGGGGCACCAGGTACTGTGTCTGGAGTGCATTCCTTCACGTGGAACACGTGACTGGATGGATGGATGAATGGCTGCTCCCAGGGTTCATATCTGAGCATCCCACAGCACCCACAGGTGGCTATAAACCACAAGGGGCATCCTTCCATCCAGTTTTCTTGCTTTTATATTAGTCATTTCCTTCTGTAAGAGCCTTTAGTTCTCTTTAAGGACATTCATCCTCCGAAGAGTTTTCCTTTTCATCCAACCCCTGTACTTGGTGAAAGCATTTCAAGGTCATAGCCCATGAGGAAACAGGAATTATTAATACTTTATTACTTACATTTTATTGCATCTTTACAGAGAGGAGACTTCACTTTCCTCATGATTTAAACAAGTCTTTTCTTTTTTTTTTTTACAATTCATAAAGAATTAAAAATTTCAAGTTTTTTCTGAGGTTCATTTGTGATTGCTCTCCCAGCACTGGTTTGATTTTCTGGATAAATTTTATTAGTATAGATACTTATAGAGCAACTATATTATCAACTGTTACCAAAACCCCTCCTACTGCCACAATCAGCAGGATTTACTATATTTAAATTACTTGAACATCTTGAATTACAGTAACCTGAAGTTATGGCTGTAAAAAGCAATACTGCAACTTAATTTCTGTCCTTAAATATCTAAAATAAATATGTTTTCAGTATTGTTTCCTAATTTCCAGAGGAAATATGCGCTCATCTCTAAATGCAAGAACTGCATTAACTAACAAGAACACAAATTGAGAGTTTGAGTAGCTTGTGTGGTCCCTGTGCACATGTGTGAAGTTTGATAATGGACACAGAAGGTTACTCTCCTCATTATCCTCAGGCATAGTCATAGTTTTGAAGGCCTGGACTTAAGCCCTTTTCATTTTATTTAGACTTTTTAATCTGGACAAAAAATTAGCAATGCCATACCATCATTAGCAGAATAATGACAGCATGAAAATCTGTGTTTGTATTCAAAATATATACACATTCCAAGTGTCTGTCTCAAAGATAAATTGCCTCACAGGCACACAATTAAGTGACTTGAATGAGAAACTTGCTTGATTGGTTTGATAAAGATAGAAAGTTATTTCAGGCAATTACATCTAAATGCAACTGCAAGGAGTTACAGAAAGAATGCTGAAGAAGCATTCAAATTCAATATTCTTAAAACACTGTGATACACACAAGGGTAAAACTGTGCTAACTAAATATACTTAATAGAATACTCATCATCCCTAAATAGAGTAATATGAGAGCCATCATGAATGGGTTTGTGAAAGTGTTTGATACAGGCAGTAAAAAGGCAGATATGTCTGGAATTCTTTTTAAAAAAAGTACATAAACAGAAAATATGAGGGGTTTTTAGCAGAAGTCTCTGAGTTTGGATCAATCTGTTTCTTTTATTCTTCTCTAAGCGTTCTGTGTATTACCAAACCATCAGCAGAGATCTGGAATTCGGATGCCAGGACCTTTGTTTGCTCAAGCACGATAGTTCTTATCCATGTTTTAATTGCCAGTCACCTTTCCCTAGTCACATTTTCGGTGGGATGATGTTGAAAAAGTGTAACTGATTATTTATTTCTTTCTTTTCAAGCCCCTGCATAGGGCTGAGCTGTGATGGCAGAAATTGCTGAGCAGTTATCACTGTTTCCCCACAGCAGGCAGGAGCCAGCATTGCCCTGCCCCGGAGTGTCCCACGGGACCTGCCCTGCCCCAGCCCCTCCTGCCCCATGGGCTGTGTTTAAAAGTTTAAAAAGCCTGATGATTCAAGGAGAATAATCAGTTATTGTGTAAAGAGCAGCTAATTCAATTCAGGATGAAGCAAATCCGTTTCCTTGCATGGGTACAGCAGCAGAGTAAGCGCGGTTTGCTGAGCATCCCTGCAGCTGCTGCACCCGTGCAGCGCACAGTCACAGGGTGGCTCCAGGGATGTGACAGGACTGAGCTGGCATGAGGAGGCAGCAGAACAGTCACATCATCCCTCTGGGAACTCATACCCAGCCAAGGAAAGCCCGAGGCAGTGCCTGAACCCACCAGGAGGTAACACTGCTGCAGAGGTTTCAGACACACAGGGCCAATATTGTCCAGGTGCAATGATCCAGGAACGCAGCGCCTCATTTTATTGAACTGTTGAGAAATCTCTATTCCTGCGTAAGAGGAAACAACTGAAGGCAAGTACAATCTTCATGGTGATTTCTGTGGCCTTTAAATCAAGTTTTAAATGTAGTGTCTTCAACCACTGCCCCTGGAGACACCACAAGGCTTCCACACATGGAAAGCCCACTGCAGGTCCCTCCTGTGCAGAGTGACTCCTGTTCTGCTGTGAGTGCCCTGCTCTGCCTTGGGAACTGACAGACAAAATCTTCCAGTTCCTTGACCTCCTGTCTGCTCCTTCATCTGATGCCACACAAAACGAACGTGCTTACTGCTAACAGCCAGTTCTTGTCCCTCTAAATGAAGTCACTGTTGGTATTTGTACATTTCAGAGAGCTTGGAGTGAGTCACTTGAGTTTCTTCATCAGTGTCTGGATTTATGAAGGGGGTAAGATCTGTAGTGTGCAGACAGTCCTCCCATTATGATAGTACTGCTACAGACTACTATAAGCAAAAAAGTGCACATCATTCATGAAGGACTTTTTGGTAACTGTTTGATAGTGCTGGTTATAAATGGGCTCATTGACTTACCTAGAGCCTGGTGCAAACACCCCTGCAGGGCCAGACACCATTCATTTTTGCAACACTTTCCATTGTCTTCAAGTAGGACAGTGTTGGAATACCTAAATGCATTTGTAGAATGAGTAAATTTCTTTAGGCCCATTACTCGTTGACTTTTCATTCAATATCCTGCAAGTCCCAAACATCCTGAAATCATCAGTGATGTCTTAAATAAACCCATTATTAGAGCAAGGCAGGAGCCCAAATCCATGAGGATGTACTTTCAAAACCCCTTTGCTTTGATTCTGCACTTGCTATGCAGAAATGAATTTTCCAATCCAGACAATAGGGAGTTCTGGCAAACAGGCAACAGACAGAGAGATAACACTCTCTGATATCAATTCCTTTTCTTGGTGTCAGTTCTTCCATCCCAGAATTTTTACAAGGACAGCATTGCAGTTCTACCAGTAATGCTGGGATAGGAAAGGCAAAGAAACTGAATTAAAAAAAAAAAAAAACATCAACGTGACACTCAGTGTGTCTATTTTCCTACTGGTCTCTGGGATAGCATGATCTATAACAGCACACCTTCAGCAAGAGTGGAACAGAAAAGACATATATTTAAATATTAATAGCTTTTACTGCTCTAAAGCAGAAACAGCTCTGCTCACTACACACTAGAGAGCTGATCCCAGGACTAGAGGTATAACCCATCATTATCTTCCTAATGTGGGCAACATATTGATTTTTTTTCCCTTTTATTCATGCATCAAGGCTTCTAGTGAGTGCATGTGCACATCTGGGTCTATTTGAGTGTGTGGAGTAAGGGCCAGGGATGGATGATATTCTTTGGAGATTTCAATCCATGTCTCTGGACACAATGGCTTTTGCCCCAACACTTTATGTTTCTCTGCTCCTTCCTGTAGGAGCTGTTGTTTCTGTGCTCACCCTGCAGCTGTGAAATGAGAGTCTGAGCTGTGCCTCAGCTGAGGGCAAGCAGTGAAGCATGATCCAAACCCCGCTTTCCGTCCTCTCTGCAGGCAAGCACGTTGCTTTTACACTGCTTCCAGCCTCAGCTGAACTGAACTTGGGAGGACAGAGTCACTCCTGATCCTGCAGCTCGTGCAGGGTGCTGTACAGTGCCCACATCAGATCTCAGCCGAAGCCCCTGTCAGAACTGCTTAGAAAAGCAGGAGAAATAGAGAAGAGAGCTAAATAAATAAGCTAAATAAACTCTCAGCAAAGTAAACTCACAAGCCTGTATCCTATTACTCATCAGTAGTATTTCTTTCTGTTTAAAAAAAATAATTAGAAATGTGTAGCAATTGTTGTAGTTCTCCTGGGATTTTACTGATATGGAAAAAGGTAATAGAAGAGACTTGGCCTGACACTCTGTACTGATGCTCCTTACTCCCTGTCGGCCAGGGACCAATCCTACATTTCAGAATAAACTCTTTTTTGCAAAGGTAGAACTGGCCTCAAGCCCAGTGCATATTTGTACTTTTGATGTGTCCTTAGTTCTTGCAAAAGAATAAAAGAAATATCTTTTGCAAAGGTTTTGGGAAGAACTGGCCATGTGAATCAAGGGGCTCATGTATCTGATTTGCTTCCTTTGATGTGTCCTTGGTTCTGGGAAAGAGCTGTGACAAAGACTTTTCATCCTGTGGGAGGATTGCTTCAAATCTTAGAACTGGCCTCAAGCCCAGTGCATATTTGTACTTTTGATGTGTCCTTAGTTCTTGCAAAAGAGCAAGATTTTTCCTAAGGGGAAAGGCAGAAATATCTGAATGAGCATTGCAGAAGGCTGGTTTTGGGAACGGCAGCTCATCTGTGTCAAAGACATTGTTGCAATTACAGGACACACAACATGTGAATGAGAACACCAGGGCTCATGTGAGGTTCTGCCTGCAGATTCCATCCTGCTGTATTTCTTCTCCAGGCAGGATTGGGAAGGATATAAATAGCACTTAGCATGCTGGCAAAGGGAGCTGTGACAAAGTGCTGGGCTGACTCCTCGGTGTCATCCTGAAGGAATCAGCACTTTTTTTTGGGATGCTACTTCAAATCTTAATAATTGGAATAGATTGAAAAGATCAAGCATGCCAAATACAGTGATTCCAGTTCAGAGCAATATTGTAAATACACAAAAATCAGGGGCATGGAAGGAAAATTCCCTCTAGAAATAGTCTCTTTTCCTCTCACTTCTCTAATCCAAAAGGATTTAGCCTAGTACTTAATGTACACACTGGTTAGAGAAAACAATCTATCCAGCATTAAGTGCCTTCCATGGCATCTGCTGTGCAAATCCAGTGTCCCAGAATACTCCCAACTTAACCACGCTGGTTTTGAGAGAGCTCACGGACAAAGGCAAGAGGAAGAAATTAATCCAGGCAGATTGGACAGAAAATCCATTTCCAGAAATTCAGTCTCATATTTTCACTGACCTCAGGGAGACTATAGCAGAGATAATTCTGCTCCAAGTGCAGGATGGTGATGGCATTAAAAGGCTGTGCCAGGAGAAACAGAGGAGAGTCAAACCAGGAGGGGTGCTTGGGACATGTGCAGGCCCAGAAAGGCTTCCCTGACTTTGTCCTGTTAGAACATGGAAGGTACTGAAGGAAAACCAAACCACCCCTTCCCCAGAAGCGTGGCTGGACTCATTTTGAGCCAATTCATGCTTACCTAGCCCTTGCCAAGAACTGCCTAAGTAAAACCAGGGTAACTTCCCAGCCACCTCACTCTCCTGTGCACACAACAGGGTCATGTATTTCTCTGTGCTCCTGAGAATGACCTCACTGGCTGATAAAAATCCAAAGTGTGTCTATTACTATACATCTCTCTCAGACCCTAAAATAAAGGCACTGTGTGATGACAAACCCAACAAAAGAGGCCTCAAAACACATTTCCAGTGACCTGGATAAACAAAATGATGGTCTTGTCCAGACTTCCTAGGCAGCTGCACCTGCAAAGGAGACAGCCTGGGACTTCAGGTGCTGAATGCTCCTGCTCAGACTGAGGAGATCTCAACAGGAGCTTTCCCTGCTGTACCCACCTACACAAGCCTTCCAAGCATAGAGGAAAGCAGTGGAATCAAAAATGTCCTCTTTTCCTAAGTTTGAAATCAATAATCATTTGCCAAAATGTTTGCATCTAAGTATTGCTCAGAGGTCATGGTGCTCAGTGTGAGCTCTGCTGCCTTATTACGCTGGTAATGAACTCATAAATGTCTGAAGGGGACATGCACTGAATGTCACTTCCAATTTCTGTAGAGGCCAGTTGATGATTATGGCCCAAATGGAGTAAGGTGCTAATTGACCTGCTAAGAGGCTGACTGAACAAAGATTCAGGCTCAGGAGCTTCTATGCATAGATGCACTTTTCATGCTCTGTATCCTGTAACTTACTGGGTATTTTCACCTTACCAGAATTAATTATCTCTCTTTTCTGTCAGTTTAGCTCAGTCATGTAGAGCAAAATAATTGGCCTTTACCAAAGCAAGCATCCAAAAATATAATTGAAAAGTATACTGTCCAGAATTCCGACTTCTTTTTCCATTCCTTTGCCTGTATTTGTGAATTTTTCTGTTAGAAAACAATCACACCCTGACAGAATAGATTCAGGAAAGGATGGCAAAACCTTCTGTCAATAAACCCAGTGGGACTGGGATTTGGAGCTTCTATTCTCCTCAAATACAAAACATCTTAGTTTTTAGTCCATTGCTTTGTTATTCAAGCTGCTGCAAATAGCTCTTTTTGGTCTTAAGAAAGTGCTGTTTGCATAAATCTAGCCTAAGGCAGACAACACTAGAGCAATTTTTAGAAACAATTCTAAAGCAACTGAATATTCTGGGTGAAGTGAAGCTCAACTGGCACATGAATCAAGCTGAATGGGTAAAATCCACATAAAGACATTATATAGTGCATGTATATGATCCCTGTTCATGTAGGATTCAGCAGCCTCCAGCTTTGGCACTTCTCCTCTCAGCATCCCAGTGGGGAAGCAGAGAGAAGCTGAGGGACTTGCTCAAGCACACAGAAACTGTGGAGAATGAGGAATGGGTTGAACCTAGACAAACCAGAGCTCTGTGTGCCACAGAGCCAATCCACCTGCTGAACTCCCGTGCAGAAAGAAAAGTCATGAGGGGAACCACAGGAAACATCACACACAAGCCTACATCTTGGGCAAAACCAAGATTTCTTTATGTGGCTCTCCTCCCTGACTGCTGGTTCCTGCTCCAGTGATTTCAGCAAGGCTCAGGTTTACTCCAAATGCTCTTAATGGAAGACCAAGGAATGATCTGAACCAACTCTATTCCCTGTTGCATTCAGTTATAAAGAAGTTTTATGCTTCTAGGTTTAAACTCCTGCATATAGAAAAAAAATCATTAAGAACTGTCTCACATTTTAGTTGCTACCATTTTCCTGCTAATTAGATGACTTATTAAGTAAATTATTAAAACTAAGACCAAGCCAGTTAATCATCCTCTTTAATATGGTAGATTACTTTGATTTTTTAATTGCTGCAAGATTAAAAAAAAAAAATCCCCCAAATACCATGCACACTCATGAGCCAAACAGGAGAAGCTCATTGTATGTCTCCCCCAGAAGCACATAACCCAAGGAGTCAGCTCAATTCCGTGTCCCCTGGGAGCTGTACAGCAACAGCAATCTCTCTAGAAGAATACACAGCTGGCCTGGGCTCAGCAGCTCAGGAGCTGGGATGTTTGCTGTTTGCCTGACAAAAGTAATCAACTATTGCTATGCTGCAGTCATAATCAACTATTGCTATGCTGCATCATGCTAGTGATGGAGCCAAATGGTTCTCTAAGTGGTGAGAGAAGTAAAAATTAAACACATGACTTCTCTTTTTAAAATTATTTAAACTAATATAAATGCTGAGTATTTAAACACTGAGCAATAAGTACTGAGTCAGTAAGCAGGAATTCTAATCTCTTTTTGCCAGACTTAGAGCACTCATCTCTCATCCCACCTGATTAAGGTGACGCTGATTGTACACAGACCTGGGTCTGCAGAAATGGCAAAACTGATCTCAGAGGGGGAAGAAATCCCTGCTAGTAAAGCAAAGTAAAATTCAGCCATCCTCATGTGGAAAGCTACCAGTTGCTGCACCTGCTGCTTTCTGAACCCAGCCTCCTTCCTCCTTTACAAGAGCACTTGTAAAGCTGCAGGTGAGTAATGAAAGGGAAAAGCTCCCACAGAACATTTCCCTGTAATTCTGTGCCAGCAGAACAGGACAGGTGACCACCCTTGGTCCCACCACCCCTCTTGTCGACCCAGTGTGCACAAACCAGCTCGAGTGCTGCTCTCAGAGCCATAGCAGAAAGGAACCAGCTGATGCACAGACAGCAGTGGGAGCTTTGGATCCCACAGTAATAGGAAGTTCAGTGAAATTAGGCTGTGTCTGGCTTAGTTCTCCAGCTGGTACTGGCAAACATAGCAACAACCATCAGTGAAGTGGTTTCATGCATTTGCCAACTTGCCAGTCCCCCAGTGCTGTGATAAAATTGGAAGAAGAACCAGCTGATGTGTTAAGCAAAAGAGGAGGAGGTGGGTAAAGGCAAGGAAGGAGTAAGAGGGTGCAGAGAGTCAAGTTAGAGAAGGAAAAAATGTCTCTAGGAACTCAACAGTAAAAGAGGTCTTGTGAATAGTTAATTCACAAAAGCATTGGGATTAACAAATTGTGAGATTTAAAGGAGCAAATTCAGAGGGGTTGGGAAAATAAGATTCAATGTTACTAGCATCTTAATATGAAAAAACACCCTACAAATAAAAATCAAATAAAACAGGGAAAAGCCCATCTCCTTAAATCCTCCAGGTAGTGACTTCATGCTTTCTATTTGAAGCCTTGCTTCCTGGTAAAACAAGAGCTCTTATTCATGTCACATTCCTGCCCAGTTGGCCCCTTTTGCTTTGGAGCTTCACAGCTGATTGAAGCTGTGCTCACCAGAAGGGCAAGGCCTCGAACCACTTCAATACCTCTGCAGAGAGGCAACCAGCAGCAGAGAGAAATCCCAATATACTCATCTTGATTAATCAGGGGACCTGTACTAGGAACAGCCTTGCAAACCAGACTCCATTTTCAGCCAGTTCTGAAATTCCTGGGTCAGACCTATTCATGAGTACAAACAATTCTTGAATAACCCAAGCAATTAAAGAGAATAAGGCTGGGTAGCAGAGTTTCTGGAGTTTCTTGGTGTTTTTAGGCAGTAAAAGCTGCTTAAATTATGGCACAACATAACATTGTATGTAGTTGGGTGCTAACTCCAAATAAAATACTTAGCTTACTCTATATAAAACCCCCACCACCTACTGTGGGGGCCAGAGAGCCTTAACGCTTTGCAAGACCTTAGACAAAGCAGTGTGTAAGTTTTCAGATACTTGGAAGAGCTGACAGACAGCAGAAAAGGGTTCTCCCGAGGGGTCACACAGCCATGCCCCAGGCACTCCGCAGTTCGGTCGGTGCTTCCAGCTCTCACCTGCACCAGTGCCTGCTCGCCTTGGCGAGCTGGCTGCCTGCACTTTGGTGGAACCTGTCTCCTCAGACATCTGGCATTGCAGGGCTCTAAGCACAAGCTCCAAATCCTCTCTACTGCTGCTTTAGATCCCTGTCTCTCAAAGTGCTCCTGATGGCAGGGGAGCCACGAGCAGGTGGTACAGCAGCCCTTCAAGTGGATTTAAAAGCACAGCATCCTTTCCAGCACTTACCACACATTCACACAGATGCACTCCAGAGTATCTCTAGTTTTGGAGTGTGGTTCCTAGTTAGTTCAAAGCTATTTTTTGTGAAGACTGCAATGTAAAGTGAAGTATCAGGCATAGCCTTTCCAGCTGGGAGTTGTTTATCCTGTGGAATCTCTCTTCTATGAAATTCCATCTCTTTTTATTGCATCTGCCTGAAAACAGCCTGTACAAATCACATTAATAAAATACTAATCTGCTTTAATGGAAGTATTTTCCAAGTGTACACAATAAGGTAATATGGAACACCCTGAAGATAATTTTTTTCAAAAAGCACTGAAGCCAACATAATTACCTCAATAATTACTTGGCAAAGCATAAGGCAGAAAAAGACCTGTGGGATCTGCAGTTTCCTACAGGCTCACACTCATGCTCCTCTCTGCTCAAACCCCATACAAAAGCCAGGACAAATGGGCTGCACTGACATTTCCAGTACAGCTGTGCTTTGGAGTGTAACTGGAATGTGAGCAGCCTGGCTCTTGGTTTAAAGCAAGCAGCACTCCACACCGACGGTGTGTGAGCTCAGATCAGCTCTCCTGCTGCAGCTTCAGAGGTGTCCCTGGCAAGGGAACCCACTCAGACATGGGATGGGTAGTGGGAAGTAAGACATCAGGCAGGAGAGTGCTTTGAACATGAGCTGGCAGAGGCAGAACCTGGGAAAGCTGGGGGATGTGATATTTCCTCCTACCCACCACCCAGCAGCTGACTTCAGTCAGACAGAATGTAAGGGGAGAAAAAAAGCTCATACATGGCATGCAAATATTCTGTGCTCCCTCATGATCACCCTTCTCTGAAACTGTTCTACCAAGGGATCCAGCTGGTGACAGAAAGTCTGGAACAATTTCTCTGATTCCTCTGTATGCAGAGAGCAGTTCCGTACACCATGAGTTTCCCAAAGCCACCTCTTGAAAGCCTTGTGCACTAATGAACAGCTCCTTCCTCTCTCTCCCCTCAGCTGCAGCTAACAAACCCCTGGAGATCTGCTTTGAGAGCAGTGGGGAAATCCTGTTTGCTTGAAAATCCGATTTCATTCCCAGCACAGATATTTGTATCTTCATAGTCCACACATTTCTGCTCTCCTGTGCCAATCACTCCCTTTCTGCAGCCTCCCTGATCCCAGTGTTGGTAGCCCAACCCTGAAAGAGCCACTAGGCTCAGAGAAACCAAAGACAGTTTGATTATGAGTGGATTATAAATATTGGATGTTAAAAAATAGCTTTTTCTTGCAAGAATTGGGCAAAACCCAAGGGATTCATCTGAAAGAGAAGTTTTTGGATCTTGGGATGATAGCTTTGATAAAGTGTATCTTCCCTTGATGTTGCTAAAGACACTATGAAAGGCCTGTGGCCTCTTTATTAGCCATTCCCATACACTAAGGGATGATGATAAATCTTTAACAAACAGCAATTCAAATTTCTTTGTCCCAGCACATTTAGCCTTTATAAAGAAATCAAGCATTATAAGCTCTCTGAGCAGTTTGTCCCCCTTCCTCAGCCAGTGGAACTGAACCCTGGAGAAGCTGTTTTCCAACTCCTTGACTTCCAAATGCTGTCATGTCACATTCTCAGACTTCTTTACCTCTGTGTTTCAATGCCAGCAGCCTCAGGGACATAATCCTCTCAAAGTGCAGGGATAAAGAAACTCAGGTCATTGGGAGGAGCGTCCTCCTTTGGACAAACCTCTCTGCTTCAAAGATAAAGGATTCAGCTTTCTCTCAGGTGCTCACATTCAGCAGCTGTCTTCAGGTGAAAATTCCTCACTGACAGCTGCTACAAAAATTAATTGCTCTTAGAACTAACTGAAACCTTAACAAAATGGTTTTAGGCAGAAAAGTGTCACATAAAGCATAAGAAGTCAGGACACATCTGTCAAACACAAGGTAGGGGCAGGCAGAAATATCCAGCCTAGCTCAGAATTTCAAATGAGTGCACATGCTTCAAACCAAGCATCTTCCTGCTCCCAGTGGAAAGAGGCCGTTTAAATGAAAAGAATTTTAAAAAGAGGAATGTCAGTATTTCTAAAACTCTGGGAAAGTGGCAATCAGAGACAGAAGCATTTCACCTCAGGGTATCTCCAGTTCAGTTCCTGCAACATTTACAACTTACTCAAAACCAGAACATTTTGATCGGAATGATGACAACATGAAGTATTTTTAAAAACATTTTCAGCAAGAGAAATCCTGACAAAATTAGTTCAGTGTTGATGTGACCTGATCTGTCTGGTTTTGTGCCAGTCCCACTGAATCAATTACTGCTACTGCCTCAAATGGGACTGTAACAAAATATCACAGACACAGTTCCAGCCTAGTCAAAACAGGATGGCTTCTGTCCCCTTGCATGCTGGCATGCTTCAGAGTGCCATAAATAAGGAGCAGATGGAATACAGACTGCACTGGGTAGAACTCAAAATAGGCTTTTGGCTATGGAAGACTCAGTCGCCCCTGAAGCCTCTCAATAACATATAAGAAATTGTAAGGTTCCAGTTGAATTCTAAAAATACACCACCTTTACTGACAAGCAGATGTATCCTGTGTTTATATTTAGCTCAGGGCCACATTCAGAGTGACTGCTGTTGAGCTGTATGTGACAACAGGGCCACTATTGTTTTTGACCACACACTGGGGTAGACATGTCCCAAAGCCAATTTGACAGAGATTTTATGGACTGTTAGAGAGGAATCACACAGACATGCATAAGTTAATGATACAGGATTAAAAAAAAGAAAACCAGAACACGTAGTAAGCCAGATGCTTTGTTAATCACTTTATATGACTACTTAGGAAACAAATAAATGACCCAGTGAGTCAGATCTATTACCTGCTGAATCAAATGCTTTACTACTCAGTCAGATACCTCATCTCTTCAAACAGAAACAGTTTCTTAAACTAGAGGCAACATATTGCCTTGAATGTCATATACCATGACTTCCACCCATGAAAAAAGCCACAGAAGCCATGAGGAAGGTGAGGATAAGGTCGCAGATGCTGCAGGGTGGAGCTGCCTGGTGAGCTCTGTGTGGCTCAGGGACAGCCCACACAGAGCAGTGTGCCCCCCTTGGGCATGCAGCTGCCTCCCTGGCACACTGGTGTGCTGGCAGGGACAGCAGCAGAGCCCTGGCAGGTTAAGAACTATAAATAACCAACAAATGTCCATCCATCAGTCTGGGCTGTCACAGCAGTTTGTGGCTGGGGAGGAGGAGCCAGCTTTTTATTCAGCATCAGCGCCTCACTGCCACCAGCCCCCTGAAATATCAACAGTTTGTGTGGGTTTCCTTGCTTGGAAAAATAAACATCTCCCGAGTTCTCATAAGCATAAAGGCTACAAAGGATGATAAAGTGCCCAGAAGTGGTTACAAGACAGAGGTCCCTGTAATGATTTCCTTTCAGTCATAACGGATTAAATCCATACAACAGCCTCCCAAGACGTTGCTAACGATAGTAGAATCTGTCAGTATGTGAGATGCTATGAGACTTCGTGAATTAAACCCCATTACTGCCCTAAATTATGGATAAATTTTTCCTTTTCCTTGGTGATATGCAACATATTTTTTTCTTCAGGGCAGTTAGATGATGTCAGCACAAATTACTGCTTTCCACATAGTGCAGATGATAGAACCAGAGGCATTAAAGAAACTCACAAAAGCCAAATGTGAAGAGACAGAAGGAACTGCTTCCTTTGACTTGGAAATAACAAATTCTGCTGTGGCATGAGGGGTAAGGCAAAAGAAAAAACCTTTAATTTGGGACACTGATGGAGCTTCAAAGTCTTTACATACTTTAAAATTTAGTTTGGATTCTTGCTCTAAATTACAAAAACCCCCTATCAATTAGAAGGGCCTGTGTTTAGATACTCATGTCTCTCCATGAAATGTATATTGATGTGTAATACTCAGAAATTGGGGTATTATCTAGCAAACTAAGGAGCTCTATTTTCAGCTTTGCAAAACAATGAAAATGCAATTAGAGTGTTTTTCTAAATGGCTTCCTGTTGTCATGTTATTGCAAAAGTCCCACACCTTCTCAGTGATTTCTTATGGGCATCTCCTCACAGCACTGACTCCTCCTTCCTCTCAGCACAACCAACAAACTCCAACTCCCTCCTCACCCAGCTAACCCACTCTTTTGTAGCACTCCTCTTCTAACTGGACACAGCGGTGGCCTATTAAGGACAGGCCTGTTCCTAAGCTTTGGTGATTAGTGCAGCTGCAGCTCCTCAGGTGTGGGACTACCTTCTGCACTATCTTTATTTTCTTACATTCTATCCCCCACAGCTTCCTATTCCTTTAGTTTTTCTTAGTATACCACAGTTGAAGGAAAGGCAGAGGAAATTCTAGAGGTTACATGACAGGTTCACAAGTTCTATACATTGCAAAGTTTGCAGGCAATAATAGGATCTTTTACTAGATCAAGTGATACAACCACAAAAAAAAAAATCCAGCATGTTGTCAGACATATGACTTTATAAATTTTTTTGTTACTTGAGATAGAAATACTGAATTCTCAAATCCATGACCTGGGAATTGCTTCATTATCCTGCATAATATCCCTTTATTATGCTTCCATTACTGCCTTGCATGCACCAGCAGCCAAGCTCTTGCTTGCCACCTGCTGTTCCTGCTCCTGCCCATCTCCATTTCTGCCAGCCGGGCTGGGCCCGGCCAGGAGCCTGCAGGGGCTGTGGGGAGCAGGCGCAGCTGCTGCCCCCCCAGCCTGGCTCCAGCTCTCACAGGGCAGCACGCTGTGCCCTCCCAAACCCCAGGGCGCAGCACGAGTGGCCAGGGCAGGCGGGCAGCAGCAGACCCTGGGACTGGCTGTGGATCCTTTGGTGCCAGGGCATTGTATGAAACCTCCCTTGCCAGGGCTGCCTCCCTCGTGGCCAGCTCCGTGCTTGCCATCACCGTGACTGGCAGCACTCCCTGCTCCTGCCCTGTACCTGGCTGTGCACACAACTAAAAAAGATCCTGCTTACACTTCCACTCCAGCTCTGCATCCCTACCCTCTGCATCCAACACAGAGTTCCATCTCCCAGCTATCTGCTCTGGTATCAGACCTCTGGGTTCCAATTCTCCCAGTGCCTTCTGCTTCCCAAACTGAGAGGGTACAAAACGTCTAAATTTAAAGAATTAATTTGGGAGTTTCTCTCTAGACAGAAATTAAGGCTGTACCTGCCTCTCCAGCTGTGAGACGTTTTCCACCAGTGTTTTCAGTTCCATCCTTCTCTGCAGTGCCGCAGGAACAATCTGACTTGTACCCAAACATTTTCAAGTGACCTTGAGGAAAGTCTCTCATATTGAAAATTTTATGTACAATGGCCTCCCACAGAACCACATGCCCTGCTAATCTGTACCAGCCACATTTCTTTACATTTAACATGTTTAATTAATCAGTTTAGAGACGCCAAATTAACTTCACGACAGACAAGCCCAGTGTCCATTTCATTTGCTTGTTAAGGAAAGCAAAAGCCTCTTTAGTAGTAGAAGTGTGAAAGCCAAATTACTACACAGCTTCCCTGTGTTTTCATGATTCTTTTTCATTCCTTGCCATCCAAGCCCTTTACAAACATCAGTTAATTCTTTGGAAATCCTTATCTTTGCTTTACACCTGGGGACAATGAAGCACTGAGCAAGGATGGTACTTATCTAAACACAGCCCCAGAGACTCGTGGTAGAGCTGAGAGCAAAGCCCGTGTATTTTGGCTCTCTGTCTTGTATCCTAAAGCCCTCTTTTTTCAGTGCACTTTTTCTATTTTCTCATTTTGAAATGTAGCAGTTCTAAATAAGAAGGTCAAGCTCAAGCAGTACATCTGTACTTCACTCTTCTCCTCCTTCTCCATTTGAAGGGATGTGCAGATACAGAAGTTATGATTCCCTCCACCATGGCTGCAAGAGAGAAACCTTTGCACTGTGCCACAAACAGTTGAGAGTTTATTTATTTTCTGGCACACAAGTGATCTCAGTAACAGGAGATTAATCCCCAAATGCCCATGTCTCACCCTAAAAGCCCAGTGTACAGGAGCCATTACCACCCTGGCAGGGGCCCAGCATGAAAGCAAGGAAGGAGGTAGCAGTGGGCAGGTCTGTCTCACTGAAGAGCTGTGCTTAGAATTCAAGTAAAACTCTTCCCAATTTTGCAGTGAATGTGTTCTGCACCACAGCACTGCTGGCTTTTCCAGATGACCAGCTATGTACTTATCTATTGCTATTAACATCCTGCAGCACAGACAGGCATCTTGAGAAGGAAAATCATTTTACTGCCAAAAAAGTTACCCTTCTTATACAAGTCTGGCCAGTACAAAACTTGCCAACCTCATGGATAAAACTCACATCACTCTACAGTCCAAGCAGATGTGCAGGTCTGGCCCTGCAACAATAAATTCACAACACCTTGAAAATATCATGTTTGATTTTTTCATAGCATCTACTTTTGGTAGACAGTAGAGCTTTTCTCGATAGTTTACCAATTACTGCAGAAAACACAGTAGTAAAGGGTACTAAAATTTCAATCTGCATAGCTGACTGTGCATTTGCCTTAGCACAGGCTGCTTACTCTTTACTTTTGGGATAATGATGCTCTATTTCACAGCAATGTTATATGCATTATAATTTTTGACACCCATGGTAAATAGTTTTTTGCTGTAGGTTTTTGCTACATATTTACATAGGCTATCCACATATTTCAGTAGAAAGGTGTAAATACTAAAAAAGCTGGAAATAAATTCTTAGTAACTGATTCTTAGGCTTTGATAATAAATTAAATGACGAGGATTAAAAGGGGCAACTCTGCTGAATGTAGAAAACACTGTGAATACTAAAAACCTATAAATGGACCTTACCAAGAGATGTAATTCACTCTGTGGTTACACCAAAGCTGGAAACTGCACAGCAACTACACTGATTTGGCAGGTAAACAAGCACAGTTTCTTATTTAGAATAATGTAGCAAGATAGATAAACTTAAGATATTGTTTCCTACTCCTGGAATCTACATTTAGAGTTTTTACTTCAGAAAGTAAGAACACACAAAAATGCTTATGCTGTATACAGAACACACTGATATTGCCAAAGATGTGCAAATATTTAGCTCCTTTTAATTAACTTCATACAAAATACAGGCATTGCAAGAAAGGCTACAGCTTCATTTCCAATGTTTTCAAAGAATGCATGACTGTTGGCCAGTCATGTGTTGGGCACTCAGCAGGTTTTCCTGCAGTAAATCTCAAAGCAAGTAAGAGGAAGCAAAAGAAGACTAATAAAAATAAGAATATCAGCTCCAAAACAGCATAACCACCTCCAGCTGATGCTTCTGCACTGCTTTGGAGAGCTCTCTGGACTTGTTACGCTTGTGCACTTTGAAGGTTAAAATGGTGAAGGTAATCAGTGAGCGATAGAGGATTAATATTATTGCCCAAGTACTCTCTCAACACAACACACCTGTAGCTCACAAAGTACACGGCAACGACTTCCAAAATTAACCAGGAAAGGAAAGCACTGTTTTTCAGGAGTGACTTGTCTGCCATCAGGCATATTCCAGAGCAGAAAGGTGGCTTTTAGTTTATCCATAATAATTTGCATTTTAACCATGAACACTGGAATTGCATCCATTGCTGCTGAGTCATTCCTGTTAGTAACATTGTCCCATGCTATGAGTGGCAATTCTCTGGAACATTTTGGGGTTTGGAGCGGATTCTGATGGGATAACATATAGTATCATCATTTGAAACCCTAAAGGAGTGTTATTTACCTGATCGTTTGGTATCATCCACAGCTGTTTTGCACTCCCCTTTGCAAAATCTTGATGGTGTTTTGCATTGCCAGTAGGCAGCTTATTACAAATATCTGCACAAAATGCTTAGAACCCATCTGGGAAGGCAAATGCATCAACAGAAATGCTGTGGGAAACAGACTTTATGACACAATTACCCACATAGACACAGTCCATCACTGTAGAGTAAGCCTCTGGATGAAAACCAGTTCTCCAGTATAAAGCATCTACTAATCCAAAAAAAGCTTCCTAAATTCCAAAGCTTTAGATTACAGAAGACTAAATGTTTCACATACCCTTGCCCTTCCCACTAATTTCTACTAGCAGTTGTGGGGACCTAGCTAAGCTCATCCAGCTGGCAGTTACTGGAACTACAGTGCCACGGTTTTGTTTTGCCTTGCACATTTTAAATCGGGCCACACTCCAGCGCTGTGAAACAAAGCTGTGCAGTACAATTTAACCCAAAAACATTAGCACCTGAATGGCTGAGGCATCCCACTTTTCTAACGGGACTGTAAGTGCACTTGCAATGAAAAAAATTCTAGAAATGCAAAACATTAGCTCCAGTACAGCTGTTCTAGTGAGCTCATCTAGGTAGTGGTGAGTAGGGAAAACCAGGATTTTACCTGCAGAACCCTCTGGGTATTTACAGAAGTTACCTGTAAAAAGTTCCATTTTCCAGCTGAACAGAAAGCAATGTAAGCCTTGCTGCTGATGACATGAGCCAGGATTTTGGCAGATATCATTACCTCCACACCTAAAAGGGGCTGGGGGGGGATTGCCATTAGTTGACATTTTCTGTAGTCATTTTCAACCAGAAAGTGACAGCTGTTCTGTTAGTGCAACATTAAGTCAGTTCTATGTTTTCTGAAGCTTCATTTCAGCATCACAACTAGTTGAAAATACCTGTGCCCTTCCACCCAGAAGCATTTATTTTTGCAGCAAGCCCCCTGTACGTGTACTTGTGTCATTAAGGAAGCTGGCTCTACCCTAGGTTGCTTCCACTTTGAAAGCTCCAGCATTTCTGACTGGTTCTTTCCTAATGCAAACAGCAGCTGGAAATCAGCACGATAAATCCCCAGGAGGGGACTGCCAGTTTCCCGGGACACTTGGGCATCTTGCATTCCTCACGCATCTGAGAGCTCCAATACCCTCGGCATGCAAAGCATCACCAGCAGCACCCCCGGCCCGCTCAGGGATGGCTCCCTGCCCGCCATTCCCACGCTTTCACGGTGCCTCTACATGCAAACCCACAACAGCACACATGCCTAATGCCTGCTAAAAAGGCATTTCATTTCGGGACCTCAGCCTAATGAACAAATGGAATCCTGCAGCATCACTGTGGGGAGAACAACGGCAGAGCGGTGAAGGAAGACCTTGAGTGCTCTGTGAGAATGGATGACTGAAAGGGGATGGCAAAGGGAGGTGTGTGAAAATCAGCTGTGGTAATTCCTCCCTTCCACCTCAGCCTCAGCAGGATAGCCCGAGCAATCAGGGCATGGTCTGTGAGCCTTTGGCTCTTTGGAGAAGCAGTCCCAGGCTGTTTTGCTGTACCCTGAACTGCGACTCAGCCCTCAAGCACCAAGCAGTGTAAGATGGCACAAGCACGGTGACTTCAGGGGCCACACACCTGTTCCTTCTGCAGCCACTGCAAAACACAGAGGCTGCGTTGGCAGATGGAAGATTTGCCTTTGGGGAGAAACAGGTCAGATATCAGAATGTAACAACAGAGAAACAGATGCAGTCCTTCTTCCCCATCACACTGGTGCTTTGCTCAAACACGCCCTTATTAAGTGAAGGTTCAGCTCTGTGAAAGCAATTCCCTGTACATGAGGAGAGACAATCTTGCCCAGCAGGCTCAGGAGTGTAGCCAGGTCTCTGATGTACAAGCCTCTGACAAGGTACCTGACAAGAACACTGTTGTGAGAAGCACAAAGTGGAAGGCTCAGGATAAAGACTTTACTTGGGACACACTTCCTAGGTTTTTTGACTGTTGCAAGAGAAGAATTTTCTACAGTCTCTTTTTACATGCCTTTGATTAAACATGGGAAAAACAGAAATGGTGTTATATTTTCATGCAGTTAGTCCATTTACAGGTACTTACTAGGACTGCACTGTTATTTTTAAGTCAAGCAGATTTCCTCACCATGACTGTTCTGTTTGTCTTACTGAAACCATTCACAATCCCTCTTAGGGCCCACACTATTTAGAATAATAATTTCAGTTGGAAGGGATCTTTAAACATCATCTAGTCCAACTCCACCCTGCAATGAGCAGGGACATCTTCAACTAGACCAAATTGCTCAGAGCCTCGTCCAGTCTGACTTGATTTCCTTGGATGGGGCCTCTACCATCTACCACTTCTGTGGGCAGCCAGTTCAGTGTTTCAACATCCTCATCGTAAAAAAAATAATTCCTTATGTTTAGACTGAATCCACTCCCTTGTCCTATTGAAACATCTGTCCTCATCTTTCTTATGAGCCCTTTAAGTATCAAAGGCCACATTAAGGTCTCCCACAGCCTTCTCTTCTCCAGGCTACACAGCCCTAATTTAAACCAATTCTAGCTAATGGATACTGAATAAGAGAGAAAAAGGGAGTGATGAGAGCAGAAAAAAAGACTGAAAATAACAGGCTGGAACTTGCACCTGGTATCAGGTGACCCCTGATACGAGGCTCAACCTACTAATTAAGATCTTCAGCAAACCCAGCCCATTAATGTTGGGATGTTTAACAATAAGGCAACAATGTGCTGAGAAATTTTTTTGAGTACGCAGAAGTCATCAACCATCAATCCCACTATATAATCCACAGAGCTTTTTATCATCTTTGATATTTGCACAGAATAAATACAATCAATGCGCCTCTAAACAAAATTGATTACATGTACGTATAGAAAAGTTTAGAAGCTAAACTTTAGGGGATCAAAGTTGATTTGGTTTTTTTTCTATCCCATGGGGTTTCAGCCTGTTCTACAGTGCTTGCAAAGGGCGCATAAGATCTTCTTGCCCCCTCCTTCTACACAAATCTTCCCATTGCAAGTCCCAAAACACATGACACTATAGTCTGCTAAACCCTTTAGTTCTAAAAGATTAATTCCACAGAATTTCTCTAATGCTCCTCTGGAGTGTCTTTATCCCTACTGCTATTTCACCACATATTGCTTTAGCTTTCCTTTAAAAATCCTATCACATGCAAATGACAACAAGTTTTCTGTTCCTCTCTCGGTGCTCCCAAAAACTTTTTGGAGCCCTAGTTTAAAGAGATCACATGTGTGGGCCTTGGAGTCAAAAAGGGTTGGCAGTAGGTACTAAGCTTTCTCTCTTGACAAAGAAAATAACCCTCTGCTGGGGCTGTAATTTATTGACACTAAGAGGTTTTATGGCACGAAGTTTAACCAGTTCTCCCCACACAGCTATTCTCACCCACTGCGCTCATTAATCAGAAAGCCTTTTAAATGTTATCTAGTAGCAAGAATTAAACAGTTGTGTTTTGCACATCACGTCCTTTAGCTTGCTCTTTCATTTCCTCTTTTTCAACATTATCACATTATGTTCACTCTTCTTATTTGCTTTTCCTCTTCACAAAGCTCTTTAAACAGCTGCAAAGGGGGAGGGACCACTATGCTCACGAAAATTGCACTTTGCAGAACGCTTCTGTCAGGTCCTACTGTCTGTCTCTTTCCAGGCATTTCATACCTCCAAGATTCAGGTTTGCTTCTACATCTCTTGCCTGTGCATCTCTGCCAACAGAGCCTATTGCCAGCTGTCTCAGCTGAAGAACAGTAATCCACTTCTTCTTACTGCCATGAGGAAAATGTACAGCCTCCTTCTCTTTGTGGTGGGCTCCTTTTGTCTGAACGGTAAGTGACCTTTTCTTTCTCCTACAGCTTCAGAACAGTGAGAGCTTTTGGGGGTGAGAGGCAGGGCAGTGGCATGAGCTCACAGACAATTCATAACCATCACCTCAGGAGGTAGCTGACTTTAAGAGGATGTATAAAATTGATAAAAATGTATAAAATTGATTATTTTAGTGCTGTTTTGGGCTTGTTTGGTATCAGCCCATGCACTACGACAAATATGGACAGACAGGTTGGATATAAAATGACATAACTGTAGGACATGACAATGATAATGACTAAATAATATCCCTTTAGATGCTCCCAGGATCATCTGTGATAGGAAAAGCAGCATATTGTACTGAAGGTGAAAAAATGAACCATGACATGATCCATAAATATGACAGATGTCATCCTTCTACCATTATTTTCTCAAGTTCCTATATTTTGAAAAGTTCATACTTCCTAATTTTTAATTAGAATGGAAACAGTTTAAATTAAGTTGTCATATGTAAATATATGCTACAAAAAATATAATAGTTATGCCTTTTATACAAGAACATTTCCCTCAGTCTGTCAGGATTTCTTGGCTATGTTTTAGCCAACACAACAGCCTGACAGCAGCACGAAATAATGCATTTAGCATGGGAGCTTCTTCCCATGGAGAGGCTCCTCTGAAGTGCTCTGAGAGAAACTGGCTGAAACTAAACCAGGACCCTCAGATCACACACTTCCCATTTTTGTCTATTCATTCCACACTTGTTTTGTTTCTTCCACCTCTGAAAGGCAACTTCAGAAAACATCTGCTCTGTGACAAAAGGAGAGTGAGGGCCCACTTTAGATTTTTAAATTATACATTTCTAAACCACTGAGTATTTCCTTTTTTATTTACATTAATTGCAGTGTAAAAATTAAAAACCTTTAAAATACAGTAAATTCACTGCTACTTCCATTGGAACAAAAAATGTTTCAAATCTTCATGTGTTCTAAGAGGTTATGAAAATCTTTTTGCTTGAGAGTATGTTGAGAAGTAACAACATCATGAAGTAATTTCAGAGAAGATAATGGGACTGCTTCATTGCTGCTTCTTACTTGTTCTTTACTAATTTCAGATGGGAACTTGGTATGTCTCTTATGTGTGAGAGAGTAAAGGATTAAAATGGTAACACATGCTACAGTGCTACTTCTAAGCAAATATTATTGCAACATTTGTTATGAGAACTGAGTTCAGAGGAACACTAGAAATAAGTCTTATGTTACATTTTGAAATGTAGACAGTAATAACAGTGAACTTGCCTGTATCTCTCAGCCTTGCTCCTTATTCTTTTCTGTGGAAATCACTCCAATGAATTTGTTATTATGCTGGAATCAAACAGGATGTCTAGTTATTTCATTTTAGGTATTTAATTAGACTATGTAAAAAGGAAAGTCTCCACAGCAGTGGTTTAGTTTGTTTTGCTGTGAAATTGGAAACATCTTGGTGCAATTTTTTTTAATGCTCACAGTCCCACAGAGAAAACAAACTTACTGAGGAATGTGTACTGCAAGGTATGTGGTGATTGCTCTCCTTGTCACAGAGCAGATGTGCAGCGTGTTCAGTGAAGCTAAAATCATTTCCACAGCTCAGGATTCACCCCAATGGGCTTTATTTATTAGTGCTTTCAGTACACAAAGATGCTCCGCTCCCAAATTAGGACTGCTTGATCATTGCTGTTAAAATAATTTGTCTAAAAGCATCAGTCTACCGTCTGCACCATCTCTGGTGATTACTGCTATTTGGAAAAAAAACAGAAAAAACAGTTTGTGGGGAAAACTGCACTTCCATTTCTTCCAACCCTGAGAGGAAAAAGAGACATTTCAAAGGCCTGGCTACTGACACACAATGCACATAAAGATGAAACTGGATGCCTGGTAATTTTGTTCTCATTAATTGCCATCTGGTTTATATGTAGATTGTTAATGGAAAGTAGACTGTAAAAATTAGACAAGAAACACTCATTTTTCGCCAGTATTTACAGAGATCGGGTTTAACAAGTTTTAAGGCAGTGCAGGGCTGACATCTAGTGGTGTATGATACAGGTGACAGCAGCCCCTTTATTTCTGATTACTGAGTTAGAGGCTGGAATTTTATAAAGGATTATCCCTAGTGAAGGAATGCCTTCACCAAGAGCAGATAATAATTTCTCAAAGGGATTCATTGTTGAATAAATATTTTTTATAACTAAAGTCATGGTTTGTCATTAATCCACACAAAGTTTATTAACAGCCAGTACTTGGAAACCTGAGCTGTTCTCATCAGATATGCAGACCCAACACCATGTTTGGATTTGCAGACCAGACGACGATGATTGCTAAAAGCAGCTTTCAGAGTAAAAACTAATTACAAATCCAGAATTAGCTTTCTGCAAATATTCTACAGTTCCTACTCCTTACTTCCTGTGTAGCAAATACTCTCTGTGCTGGAATATCCACAGACAAAGGCAGCAATGCAGGGAAAACACAGTTAACAATTCAAACAGGAACTCACATCTTTGCTAACAGTATTCAGTGACCACTGAATGAAACAAACCAACTGGCAACTTATTTCTATTTGAATTATAGCCATATGTTTGCATCACTTACATATGCAACAGTAGGAATGTCTACTAAAAAAAATCTACTATAAAGAAACCAAACATAAAACTCCACCAAAGAACACAATAAAAAAACTTTGACAAGGATTCTCTCTTGAGCTACCACAGGATTTCTACCCTATCCTTATAACCACAAGATTCATTCCTAGAACATGGCCCTCTTTTCTTCACAGTATCAAATTTAGCTTTTCCTTGATTGCTACACACAAGAAAACCACCCCAGAATCTGAAGCTTAGCAAGATTCAGCATAGCTCTAGCTTGATAAGCTTTTGATTAGGCACCTTGCATTGACAACAAATGTCACGTTAAAATGTCACGTGGTATAGGCTTTTATAATGGCTTGCAGGGAGGTACAAAGCAAGTGTAAATCAAAAAACAAACTGACCCAACAAACACAGATACATTCATCCAAATTTGTTTTCCCAAATGCCTTGGAAAGTATTTGAAAAGCCTATTCTGAAGAACAATGTTCTAGTTAAGTTTAGGTGAAGAATTTGGGCTACCAGGCCACAGCCCATGCTGGTCTTACAAGAATTAAACCAAGCCTGGTGTTTACCTCAGCCTTTCCACAAAGCTTGAGTAAAAGTTGTTCTTAGATGTGAAATCTCTGTTTGATAAGCTTTCCTTTTACCTCACTCCACTTTCTCACTGGATCAGAAACAAGAAGGTCTTAGGGTATTTTTTTAACCCAAGTTGGATTCAGAAGAATTTCAAGTTTAACGAGAGACTTGTTCAGCCTATCAACTTGCAGCCCAGTTCACAAGGAAATGTGGCACCTTCTAGACATGCACACCAACTTTGGCTGCTTATTTGATCCTGACCTTTTCGTGTTTGCCTTTCCCCGGCTTTCATGGATATGCTATATAACATAAAAAACCCCCAAACAAATTAATGTACCACAAATATTAAATACTTGCATGGCCAGTGTTTTTTACTGTGTGAAATTGCTGTGGGAAATAATGAATCATGTATGCTGTAAGGACACTACCCTCATTTCTGCAATGTCTAGAGGTCAATTAGGTGAGCTGGATTAGGTGACCTTTTCTATGGAAGAGGTATTCTATCCATTGTATTGGAACCTGTTTTCATTAACACAGTAATTTCATCAGCACCACAACCCAGACCTGCCCAACACAGAGCACAGTGTCTCTGGCCCAGTTCTGTCAGCAGGATGTCACCAGGACCTTGCTCATCAGTCTGGTAGGGTGGTCAACAGTGGTTTGGAAGTCCACTGGGGTGACTTTAAAAAGCACACAAAGAGCCTGAGAACAGAATAAAAACTCTGGGGTTGTGCCAGAAGCTGCTCTGCTCCACAGGGAATGTTCAGGCTTGTTTGATAGTAACCTGTAGATACTGTATTTCGTAGTCACTGGACTCCAGCTTTGGCAAAGATTTACAGTATTTGTGCTGGTCCACAAATCAGGTTTTACTTCCACATAAAGTAAGTCTAACATACTGCCTAGGGTTTTCAAATTTTGAAACAGAAACATCACTAGCTACTAGAGAGTCCCCAGTCATTAAAAAATCCTTTATGACTCCTAAAGCTTATCCCCTGGTTTTCCCTACATAAAGCAGAGTCTTTAAATTTGTATGTGTACCTGCAACTCTGTCTCCTACAGCACTAAAGAGAGAAGTCACAGCTGGACCCCCCTCTTTGAATCATAGAATAATTCTTCCCCTGCTATCAAGAGGGTGGTTTGCTCCCAGTTTCTATTTCTGAGTGTAATCCCAAAAGTATCTACCAATTTGAGCTTCACATTTTATTGCAAAAAAACCCTGAAAGGGATCTGTTTTGATCTGTGCTCTGTGAAAGACAGTCAACTTCAGCAGAACAGATACCAGTGCAAGCACTGTATCCTCCTGTTCACACAAGTCTTTAGAAAATCAAAAGCTGTCGTTATTTCCCGAACATGATCTGATGCACAGATATTCTGTGAGCCCTACATCATGTCACTTTAGCGTCCCTTCCATAATCCTGTTTTGTGGTACTTTACAGGAAGCATGGCAGCAGAAGCTGAAGAAAAACTAATGAACCACCTACTGAGTCCTGACAGGTACAATAAGTTAATTCGACCAGCTGTCAACTCCTCCCAGTTGGTATCCATAGAACTGCAGGTTTCCCTGGCACAGCTCATCAGTGTGGTAAGTTCAAATTAGGCTATGCCTTTGCACTCAATACTACCTGCACAGCCCTCTAATTAATAGTTATACTGCCATTGCTACATCTCTGCTCTTTTCTCATTTGTGTAACACTATTAATAATCAGAGCCCATACACACAATTTACTGGTTTTAGACCTCACAATGGAGCTACAATGGGGAAATCGGTCTGTGCCTAAGCTTTGAAGGACTGGGGCCAGACCTTTCATCCAACAGAATTCCATCTAGCTAAAATTCAAAATCATTCCACTGATTTCAGTACAGCTACTGTAAGTTACCCCAGGTCAGGACCTATCCTGGACAGTGCACACCATCCACCATCAGGGGAATGCCAATCCATCTTCTACTGAAGTGCTTCAATGGCCTGAAAACAAGCTACAAAGCCACATCCAAATCACATGGCATATCAGGCATATTAATAAAGACTACTGGAATGTTGTAAAGAAAAACACACATTAGTTCTGGCTGGAATAGCATAACATGGTTAAAATAATCCTCATGAAAGCAACTCCTCATATTCAATAACAATTACTTCAGTGGGTCTAAAGGACACTTCCACCCACAAGGTTAGTATGTGTTTGACAGTTATTACAAGGTATAAACACATCTTTACTAAGAGAGGTTAGCATTAACTGCAGTGGGAATGAGAGCCAGTATATAAGGTGGGAATAATTTCCTGAACTGGGCTTTCAACTCTGCTGCTGTCCCTGAGAGAGACAGAGAAGATACAGATGACTGCCTCCTGTCAGAATTTGTGTAAGAGCTAGTGGCTGGACTGCTGCAAACTTTTAGAGACATAAAGAATGTATATTCTGAAATTCAAGAGGAAATGAGAAAGACTCTGTTGGAACATAAGGGAAACTGTACAAATAGCTGAGGTTTCATACCCCCATGCAGGCTGGATATAATATTGATAGATAGTCATAGATGTATATACATATACATTCAGGATTCAATGCCATGTATTCCACATGATTCAAGTGCTCTCTCTCCTGGGGAGCTCCATCTGGACACAGACATGCCTCCTTACATCCTGCACTACCACCACGAGCACAGTGTCCCCTCAGACTGCAGATTCTGGGCATAAAAAGGGAGCTGTCTTGTTCCAGAGGCCCTGGAGATCAACAGCCTAAGCAAGGTGGATGAATGGGCAAAGACCAAGACCAGCACAGCTCAGTCCCTATCCCTCTATAGCCTCACTCTTTGAGCAGAACAAAATTAGGCATCTTGTAGGTTCCAACAATCTCAAGCATCTTCAGTATCAGAGAATTAACTCATTTTCCTGCAGAAATCCTCCTGACAGATCTTCTACAGAGAGGTTTTTCTTCTGGACTGCTGTCCAGAGACATGGTATACATGGCAAACCTTACACCAACCTCAAACAACCTCATATAGGCCTCCCTGATGGTCAGCTGTCCCTTCTGTTTCAAATCAAGTGTGGAGAAGTGGGCTGGGGTGGGATAGGAAACCAGCTTAGCAAGGTGGTGGTTATTGTTTCCAAATAACTGCACTCATTCCTGCCATAACTATTCTTGTTAAAAGGCATTTGGAATTCTACATTTATGGGGTTACTGCTTATCATTAGTATGTGTACAAGACTGGCCATTGTACCTCAGAGAAATGTCTGTCTTGAAATACACTAGACAAAATCATGCTTAAAAACCCACTGAATAAATCTTATTACTGCAATGAAGTGAAACATTTTAGAGGCCAGTTTTTGTCTCTGTTTTTTCCCTGCAGAATGAACGGGAGCAGATCATGACTACGAACGTCTGGCTGAACCAGGTAACAAACCCACAGAGAAATGGCTCTTGCAAACCACAAATACAACTACCTTCACTCCATCACATGATTGTTTTGTTAGTGCTGCTCTGGACACTCCCATCACCACTGTCCAATTCTTCTCTTAGGAATGGATTGATTATCGGCTGGCTTGGAAGCCCTCTGACTATGAAGGAATAAATAAGCTGAGAATACCTGCAAAACACATCTGGTTGCCAGACATTGTGCTTTACAATAAGTAAGTAAAACTGGTGTGGTTTATGCAGACAATGAACAAAATTTTAACCAAGGAACAAACGTCAGAAATGATGAAGCAGGTCTGGAAAAATTTTAAAACTGAATTTTAGATAGTAGGAAGTGTATCTGACTGGGCTACTGGGCTCAAAGATAATTTTCACCATCAGTGCTCTGGTTAAAGAAATTCTGGCAGAGCTAGATGTCTGCAGCATGAGCAGTTACAGCACAGGATCCATGCCAAGGCTCACAACTGAGACAGATTTATATGAAAATAGACTGTATGGGAAGAATAAATTGTAAGTATAAGTGCAGTTGCAAGAAGACATCTGGAATCCTATCAGATATCTTAGGGGCTGAGATACAATCTTGTTTTCTTCTTCCCCCACTCCTTCTTCTACCACAGACCCCAGGACACAAATCTGTTATGAAGTTCACACATACCATAACTCCAGGAGTTCATATTCATGTAGAAAACCCAAATTATATTCCATTTTCATAAAGCATTGAAAAAACCCATTCTATGAATACATAATAAATCTGTCAACATTTGACCCTGTTGCTTTATAGTACTGAGAAAAATATCATACTTCAGTTCCTCTTTCAAACAAAGGAACTGACAATTTTGTTTTGCTTTGGTTTAAGTCTCTAGCAAAACCCTGAAGTGGATGATAAACTTTTTTTTAAATAATCATTTATTTATACTAAAATTTATACTTTTATAATACTTTGAAAACCAATGAATTTATGAACACACGATGATTTATGAACATATACAGATGGGAAACCCAGGAAGTTTATATATAACTGAGTTAAGTCCTTGGAATCCTACTACTGGAAAGCAGATTTGATGAACACTTAAATCTAATGTATGAGTCACAAAATAATTCAGCCAGTGGATTAGGATGTACTCTGCCTGCTCAAAGCTTGTTCTGGTAAATTGTGCCTCTGCCCTCTGCTTCTTTTTGCTACTGGCCAAGTGATACTGTTTAATAATTTGTAAAAATAGAAAGGAATAGTTTCAAACAGTTTCTTAAATGCACAGGAACAAGCCTCACTGTATTGGATTTCTACATTAGTACAAAGCTTCAATTAAATTTTAGCTAAAGGACAGCTCCATGTAACTTCCTGCTGCTGGAGCAGAGTTCCACAGGCATCAGTCAGTTTGAGGTGCTCAGGAAAACACAAAGCGTGTCCCCATGCCCCCAGTTCTGGCTGGGGCCTGTGCAGAGGCTCTGGGAGTGCAGCCCAGCCTCTTCCCACCTCTGAGACAGGACAGTCAGCACCAGAACTCACATACTCCCAGCCCAGGATTCTGCCCAGCACAAGGCATGGCATGATGGCAAAGGTAACTCAGGGAATACAGATATGTCAGAACTAAGATACAATTCATTTCTGAAAAAATAGCTATCTTATTGGCAATGAACTAATGACCCCTATTAGTGGCTGTAGCCACTCACTTGCACAGCTGGTTGTTTCACTGTCTGCATGAATTAGCTGTAAAGGTCTCAGCTCAGCCAGGCTCTCACTGCCTCACCCAGGTGAGCCCTTGCCAGAGTCAAACCTAACTGATTCAGACACATGTGCCAAGCCTTAGATATTTGTAGCATTTCCCTGCTTAGGAAAAAAAAAAATCACCCTTAGCACTGAAATAACTATTTTCCATGTGTCACGATCCGTCCCAGTAAATGGATTACGCGGTGATTTTAAGGTGCAAAATAACCAACCGAGGCACAGAGGATTTGCAGTAATCAAATCAACAAATGCAGTTTTATTGAAACACAACAAAAAAGCGTTGGTGTTGGGGGGGGATCTGGGGAAAGAAGGAGAAGACAAGGAACGGAGGGAGGAGAAGGAGGGATGGGATGGGTTATAGCTACCGAAACGCGGTGCTGCTCTGTTCTCCAGGGTCCAGCCATCGAAGCTCACCAGGCCACGTCCGGGGAGATCTCAAAGGCACGGCTGAACTGGTCTCCAGTTATACTCTTTCTTTGTTGGGGGAAGGGGATGAGTTTCTCAGCCGAAACAAAAGGCTTGAGGGGGCAGTAAAGAAATGGGGGATACACAAACCCAAGCCAGGCAACAGGTACCATTGTTTTCATGGCTCAACGCTCGCACCTGTGCTTGCTCTGGGCAGCCTTCTCCTCCTGCCCTCACTGCACACCTCCCCCGAGTCGGGGGGGGGTTTCAATCCCAGTCCCTAGGAGGAAGGTGCGAGGGGGGTCCTTTACACAGGATTGTCTTGTCCTAATTCCTTGATGAAGAGGCTTGCACTTCTGCTTGTCTGTCACGATGGTGGGAGGCAGGCGAGAGGGGTCTTCTTTTGGAGGAGGGACCACCCCCAGAGCTCAAACCAGCCAGGCCAGGAGGTGGGGAGAAAGTCCAAGTCCATTGCTCAGAAAGGGCAGGACGCCCCCTCCGAGTTCAGCGTGGTGTGTTAGCAAATAACACCTGTGGAAACAGTGAGCTAAGAAACACATGATTTTCTCCCCACTGGCTCAATGGCTTTCAGTCTTTCAGTGGTCTTCCCTCCATGGCAATCATGAGGCAAAAATGGAGGGTATTTCGGACAGACTCTCACACCATGATGCCTTGTCAATAAACACTACCCCAGGATACTTAATGGCTTAAACAGCCCTACCTTGTTGGTCCACACTGTTGGGCAGGAAAGGATACTTCTGACAGATAATGATCTTCTCCCTAAGTTAAAGGGCCCATCAGAACATAGAAGACTCCCCTGGTGGAAATTCAGCAGTTGGAAAAGATACAAAGCCAAGATTATTTGTAGGCACTAAGAACGCTGTGGCTTGTCTGTTCTGGTTTTGTAATAAGTAAACATTAACTGGAGTGATGCAATAAATAAACCATATAATTACATTTCCTCTGCCTACACTCTCCCTGCATTTCTAACTAATGCAGCTCATCCTCATTTCCTTGTCCAAGTCATTTAGGAGTGTTGCTCTGTGTTCTTAGCAGTGGCTACATTCCAAATCAAAGGTACCTCTGTTTTCACATGGGATGATCTCATTTTTGCTTAGCCTTCAAAGACATAGGAAGTTTTAATTATTTGAGCAAACATTAACAAAATACATTGATTTCTTTGGATGAAACAAAGGTGTGCATTTGGTATTGAATAATAATTTTATAACTTTTTTTTTCTGTAAGTATTGGACCAAAAATCAACTCTCTGACTGGGAGGAATGCATACATTAATCTCCCTATCAAGTTATAGCTCCCTACAACGTATATTTCAGAATAATAGCATTACTAAACTTTGATTCTCAGAACAACTGGGACCCACAAGATCAAGAATGTCAGACCTTCAGACCTTTTCTGTTTGGAACCATGTTTTTCCTCCTAATATTTTACCACTTCCTCCCCTTTCTCTTTTCTCCTCTCATTAGTGCGGACGGCACGTACGAGGTCTCTCTGTACACAAATGCCGTTGTATTGAACAATGGAAGCATTCGCTGGCTGCCACCAGCCATTTACAAGAGTGCCTGCAAGATTGAGGTGAAGCATTTCCCATTTGACCAACAAAACTGCACCCTCAAGTTCCGCTCCTGGACCTATGACCACACAGAAATTGATATGGTGCTTAAGACTTCCACGGCGAGCATGGACGACTTCACACCAAGCGGAGAGTGGGACATTGTAGCACTCCCAGGAAGAAGGACAGTAAACCCTTTGGACCCCAATTATGTCGATGTGACATATGACTTCATTATTAAAAGGAAACCACTTTTTTATACCATCAATCTTATCATTCCCTGTGTGCTAATTACATCCTTAGCCATCCTAGTATTCTACTTGCCTTCAGACTGTGGTGAAAAAATGACTTTATGCATATCTGTGTTGCTTGCCTTGACTGTGTTCTTGCTGCTGATCTCCAAAATTGTCCCTCCAACATCTCTAGATGTTCCACTGATTGGCAAGTATCTCATGTTTACAATGGTGCTGGTGACCTTCTCAATAGTTACCAGCGTCTGTGTGCTCAATGTCCACCACAGATCTCCAAGTACTCACACTATGCCCCCGTGGGTAAAGCTGGTTTTCCTTGAAAGGCTCCCAGCCTACCTGTTCATGAAGCGCCCAGAGAATAATTCTCCACGGCAAAAGCCATGCAACTCCAAAAAGACAAAAGCAGAGAATCCTTGTATGGAGCCATCTGACTTCTACAAGAACTCTACCTATTTTTTGAATACAGCTTCTGCCAAAAGATATGATATGAAAGTCTCTGAGACACCTGACAATGTCAGCAGTCATCGAGATTTCAGGTTAAGAACAGGTGCGAAATTTTCTCCTGAAGTGCGAGAAGCAATTGATGGAGTCAGTTTTATAGCAGAGCACATGAAAAGCGATGACAACGACCAGAGTGTAAGTAAAAATGAGAAATCCTTGCCCTTCCAAACTTCATCTTCTGTCTTCCTCTGTAACATGCTATTCCTCAGAAAGCATATTTGAACTCTTTAGCTATTGTCATGATTTTAGAGAGATTCTAGATATAGCTCATAAGAGGAAATAATTTATGCCATTATGAAAAGCAATTTGATAACTGCAAATACCCTCCTGATAAATAACATGGCTATTTCTACAAAAAGATCTTGCTGATTGCCCAGTAAGTCATGAAACACTCTTAAAAAAGCTTTGTTGTCACATTCAAGTGGTGATTGGCAGGGGAAGAAAACAATATTCAGTTCCAGGTTAGAAATAGACAATTTTTCACCATTGTGAATCAGTAAGACTGTGATTCCATCCATGGCCAGGCCAAGCTAACCAGAAACAGTGTTCAATGTTCCTGCAGCTTATGCATTGATTTACCTAATGAATGCACAGCAGGAGAATTTAGCAAAATTGGTAGAAGCCCTTTGCAAACACCCTCTCTATACTAAGACACCTGCCTGCATATGGCAAACACCATGGTTAGGATTAAGAACCTCAACAGAGCTGACACTTCTTTCACCATTTATATATATATATATATATACCAAACCCATTACTGGTTAGGAGAAATACTTTATTTGAGCTGTGCTGCTGCTCTATTCCCCTGCCCTACTCACAGGCCTGTAGCTAGCACAACAGAGTTGATAGAAACACTGTGAATAATGCTTGAAAAATTCAGGTGGGTCACAGGTTTTATTTAGACAAGCACCCACAGTTGGGAAAAATCATCCTCATACTTACCATTGTCCTGTCTCTAATCCAGACCACAGTGAGACTCCAGGTTTTCTATTCCTGCTGTGCCTCCCCTCCCTCAGCCAAACAAATTAAATAAAGTCTGGATTCTGATCTTGCAGCAGTCTCTAGAGGAGCGTGCTGCTGAGTAGGTCATGTTTTCTATTAACTGAAATTACTGTCAATATAAATAAAGAAGTTCAGCTATTAACATTAGACATGAGCTTGTAAACATTGAAACTGACTGAACAGAAGCTGACTTCATAGTGCAGGAAAAGGTTTTCTAATAGCTCAGAAATTCTTGCAAGGATGCATTGCACACTAAAGGACCTACAAAGCTTTCACTTGGTAGTAAGAACAATTTTCAAGAGCATTTTATATATTGAAAATCCACTTACTACTTTTCATATAGGGTCCTCTGAAATTACATACAAGTTTTCTAGATTCATAACTTTATTCTCTGCTTCTTTGCCTCATCACAATGGTCTGATAACTGTTCATATGCATTTATATGGTCTGACTGCAGAACCATTCCATTCCCATTAGCAGCAGTGGGAATTAAAAGTGTGCACTGAAGGAAAAATATGTAATGGTCTAATATCAGACATGATTCAACTGACAAGGATGATAAAGTCACTGATGTGAAGACATCCCCTGTGTAACCAGAATCAATGAGAGAGGAAAAATTATTCCTGAGATGCAAATGAAAATTGATATATTTCCCCTTTACAATAACAGCCCAATTGGTCACTTCAGTCTGAGACAGAATCTAAGGCCAGACTTTCACAGACAACACATGCAGGGCAAAAAGGCATTTTAATAAAAACAACAGTATTAATATGCATTAAACCCCATGAATAAGATGACTGCTGATAAGAAAAGAACTCTGAAGCTAACCTTGTTTAACAGCAGTAAACACCATCTATTTTTGCCCACTCAGATTAATAGCATTTACAAACTAAAATTGAAGAAAAAAAATTCCTTAATCGGATTATTGTGTGGGTCCTTCAGGGCTGGCACCACACCAGGCAGACACACTCAGTATCTGATGTATCCAAGAAAGCTAAGAAATATTTACTGTATTTTTCTCCACTGCTCAGATATGTTTTAGGAGAAAAGTCCCTCACCAAGCCTAAAGCCAGTTTATTCCCTGAACTTTGAGATCAGTTTATCTTTATTTTGATAAACAATAAAAGCAAGAGGAAGACCAAAAGAATATGACAAATTACTAATATCTTTAATTGGGTTTTTCTTCCAGGTCATTGAAGATTGGAAGTATGTTGCCATGGTAGTGGACAGGCTGTTTCTCTGGATATTTGTCCTTGTTTGTGTCCTGGGGACTGTTGGATTATTTCTGCAACCACTTTTTCAAAACCACACTGCTGCCATAAACCCTTAGCTATTATTTCAAATGTCAATACTTACACAGACATTTGGTCTCATTCTGCTCTCAGTTCCCCTTTGTTAACTCCACAAAGGTGCCAAGTGAGTTGCACTTACATCCCTTAGAGTAGGGAAAAGGAACATAGAACTTGACTTACTGGGACAGGAAAAAAACAAAACAAATAAAAAACTATTTTTTTTTCAGTGAGTCCAGTACTTCTGGTGATATCTTGCCCTTTTTTCAGTTATTTGAAGTCTGAACATTACAGTGAAAGATTTTTGCTGTACAATATGTCATTCTGGCATCATCATCATCGTATTATTATTATGCATTTTAAATACATTGCCTCAGGAAGGATATTTTCTTTCCTTAGAATACTGCAATTTCCCTATTACAAAGAAGGTACTGCTGTGAAATTGACTTCCTTCAAATGCATCACAGTTATTTATGTCTGATTTACAAAGAGCTTTGCAAGTGGGTTTGATACTTACATCTGAACTGAGAAACAGAAACAATTCTGAGGTAGCCACTGAAAGGTTTCTCAGCTTGCCATATCTGATACCTGATTGATCAACAAAGGCCAAATTAATGTAAAATAAACAAACATGTACATAATATTCTGTTTGGTGATGAAATAGAAATAAAACATAAAATTTTCCTTGTAATAGATTTAGTCCTCAAACTCCCTGCAAGTTTAACAGCTCATGTATCTGGGGCACAAACACACTTTAATGAGTCTAAGGCTACGAGCACAGGAAAGCAGTGGGAGAAGACAATGGTGAACGGCAGCAAGAATGAGAGGACAGGTGAGCACACACAGACCTGTGTGTTTTTCTGGAGAGATTTTAATGTGGATTGAAGTATAATCCTCAAAAATCAGCTAGCGAAGCACATAGAGTCTTAAAGATTTTGACAAAGGACAGATTAAGGCCCTAGATCCCCATCACAGGACAATCCCACCACAGTTTGTTCCAGGTAACCTGGAAAAAGAAAAGTGGGCTCCTTGCACTTTGCAAGTGAAACCAATCTCAGTTTTTCCTTGGGGTGCTGTGAGGACACACAACAATTACACAAACCATAGTAAGTACAACTAATGCCTGCAGAACAAACTTGAAATCCACTATTACTTGTGAAGGGAACTTGAGGCTCATCTGTCCCAGGGGAATTAGCTGACACCTAAACCTGTGTTCTTCAACAAGCCACAGCTGAGGACAGTTCCAGCCCTACCTGCCTTCATCAAGACCAAGCTACATTTCTACCTAGATTGCCATTCCCAGGCAGCCTCAGATAAGTACAAAGATTTAGCTGTGCATTCACACCTTTGCAATTTCTCTGAGCAGCTGCAGGGCTGCATTCACTCCCTCCCAGCCCGTGTCTGAACCCCCCTGCACCAGTGGCACCCCCCATCCCTGAGGCCTGGGAGGGTCCCTGGGGCCTGAGCAATTCAGCAGGGCCGGGTGCCTGGCAGTCTGAGAAGATGGATGGTGTCTTGGTTTGGAAAGCCAGGTGTCTGCTAAGGAAGGCAGGAGCCTCCCCTGAAATGGGGAAGGTAAACCTCCTCCCTCCGAATTGCTATAAATTTTAAATTAAGGGGCTTGCAGGCAAAATATATGGGAGCAGGAATAACAGTTCTTTACTAGGGAAGAAAAAAAAAAGATAAAATGAACAATGCAGTGAACTAAAACAACACTGACAGAGTCAGAACCCAACCTGACACCCTGTGGGTCAGGGTGTTGGTAGCAGTTCCATTGGAATTGTGGCTGCAGCCCTCCTGCAGTGTCAGGGGTGGTTCTGCTGGAGCAGGGATCCTGTAGGAAGGTGCAGTCTCTTCCTCTGAAGATCCAGTGGAAGAGGCAGCTGCTGTTCCTCTGGGAAATGCAGAGCAGAAAAGCTGTGCTGGTGTTCCAGAATCTCCAGATTATATCTGGGTAGGAATGCTTGGCTCTTCCCTCTGGGCCCACATCTCCCAGTGGGATGCTGTAGTTCTTATCAGCCATGCAGTGTTTCACATGCAGTGAGAGGGAGGAGTGGGTATGGAAGAGATAAAGAAAACTGCCCATTTAACAGAAGATGGCAAATAGAATACAATTTGTTTGGCAATCCAGGACAGATGGGGAAAAGTATCACAAGTGGGGTGGGTGAGTCTGTCTTCCATGTTAGAAGGAGGAAGGGTTCACACTGTCACCCTCCCTTCCATTCCCCTTCCTCTAAGCTCTGTGTCACTCACACAGGGCAGGGAGGTGAGGGACAACTGTAGGACTGCCTGCCCCAGTGATGCAGGTACACCCTGGCATCACCATATCCTCCTGGCACAGGGGGGCAGCCCCCTGGCCATCTCCCCAAACATGAACTATTCTGGACACTCCCATGGTGACCGCTGGGTGGTATAAAGTTTAAATGGGTCAAACGGGATTTCCCCACCTCAAAGGTTTCCTTCTCCTTTTCAGACCTGGAGAGTAGAGCTGCTCCTCTGCAGGCAGCTGTAACAACAGCTGTGAGGTGAGATGGGGCACGGACAGCCCTGGGAGCAGAGGGCTGCCTTCCCCAGGCAAGGAGATGCTGCTGTATGTTAGGTTACATCCCAACCACAGGTGCACACATGCCCCAGCTGCTGAAATGCTTTTTCTGCTTACAGAGAAGGCCCCTGGGAAGCCAGAGAAGCTGCCAGCGCTGCGCAGGCAGTGTAAAAGTGAAGGCCCTTTAAATATCAAACTAACGCTGAACAGGGACTCTGAAAGAGGCAGTGCAGACTTAAACGCTGCAAGAGCTGCTGCACACTCCCTCAGGGCAGGAGGGAGAGGGACTCACCCAGCCAAGCAGCCATGGATGCAGCAAAGCAGCTGCAGCCCCCTGCCCTGCAGAGCACAGACCCCTTTCTGTTGTTTTCAGCCAGCATCAACAGCACTTTGGGTTCTGTCCCACTCTTACCCCCATTCCTCCCCTACCCAGCTCCCTCTTATCCTCCCCCTCACTGCCTGCATGCATCTGAAATGAGGCCCCAGGTGCTCCCATTGCAGAACTGGCCTTATCTCTATGAGCAGTAAAGACTGATAATGCTTGGCTCTGTAACTGCAGCCTTCAGCTAAATTATCCTCGGCATGGACAAAAGTTTTAGAAAGGATTTGGCAGCTCAGTTAGCAGCTATCACGGAGTCCAGGCAGATGAAGTCCTCAGACCTGACAAACCCAGAAAAAGCTTTCAAGAGGCACATCACTGGCCCCAGGGAGATCCCTGCAGAACCAGAGCTCCTCATCCAGGAAATGGTGGGCTCTGGTGCTTTTCCTACACTGTGGCCAGCTTACTCCCTTTTAATCATGAGTGAAACAATGTACTCTTTCCTAGTTATGTTCTTGGGAACCACCTCTGTAGGTTTAGCATTTCCAGATCTAATTTAATCCATAGCAAACTTCAGAATGAAAAATTTCACCCAAACTCCTAAAATTCTGAAAAATCTGACCTCCTAAAACTGCATTTTCCAATTGGCAAATCCTATTTTTGCCTAACTCTCAGCAGCACCACCTACATAATAGATAGAACTGCTCCCAGTTTAACTTGTGAAAGAATTACAGGGTTTTCTGCTTTTATTTTTTGGCAAGATTTTAAAATTAAAAGACCGGAGAAAAGGAAGTATCAAAAATGTCTTCTTGCAGACAAATATGAATATGATAATGTCCCAATTCATTGAACAAAATAAACTTCAACATTTCTACTTTTTAGGGGTTTTACTATAATGCTTTCCATTTAAAAAAAAAAAAAAAGAGTGGACATTCAAAATGCATTTTACACTAAAATTTTTCAATGGTATTGTGCAACCAGTCTTTGCTTCCCTACAAATGAGGAAAAATGTCTGGTTTCTCTCCATTCCCTACCATTACAAAACTCTTTAATCCTGAACCAATCTTGCCTTCCATCGGAACATGTAGAAATCCCAACACCACCACTCACCACCTGCACTCAGATGAGTTTACTGGGGACTCTTTCTGCACCCCTGCAGCCACAGCAAACTGGGAACAACAGCAAGCAAACTGGGAACATCTGGGAGCATCAACACCCTAGACCAAAGGTGGGAAAATGTTCTTTTCTTCCCCACCTGAATTGATTAAGATTTGGTCTTAACAAATCTTAGCAAAACCTCTCTAATAGCAGCATGTTTGTTAAAGAACAAAGGCTTCATAGGTTGTTACTGCAGATCTTCCTGGTGGATCAGCTTCCCCCTACCCATACAAATTCTTCTTCTGTGGAGTTCTGCAATGCAGTCATGTGACATGTTCTCATCACATCACCCTCCCCAGTCCTAAAAAAAATTCTACCACAATTCTAGCTGATTTCACCAGGAGATACAGCATGGGATGTTAGAAACAAAATATCCGTGCCATAAAAACACCACTGAAAATGTCAGTAACTAGGCAAATTAAGCTAAAATATCTATATCTCTTGATGCTATGGCTCTTTGCTTCCTCTGCAGATCAGTGTTTCCAAATTACTCAGGTTAAACATTGACTTTTGGAGAACACCAATTATGGTCTGATTTTGAAGCTTTCCCTCATTTCTAGTTGGGATTAAACAGAACAAACAAAATTCTCAGTTATAATGCGGCTTATAGCTAGGAGACAGAAAGGGAAACCATTTAGCCTCAATGCTCTGGCAATGCAAAACCAAAAGTATCCACAAAGGGTTAAGCTAAAAGACCAAGCAGCTGAGTTCTCTGAAAAAAAAAAAAAGAAATAAAATCAAATGGACAGTAAAGCCTATTTCCTCCACGCTAACAGAATTACAGAAATTATCATAAGAGCATGTGTCTGGGGACAAAGTGAATGATGCTCTGAGAGATAGGGCTAACAGGATAAACAAGCTCAGTGCCAAGAACTGAACCCAGACTGGTTCCTCTTAACACAGCACCAAACAGGGTCATTGCTTATCCTTCCCTAAGGGCAGACAGTGAAGTGCCTATAGCTGCAGCTCTTGTCCCACAGGGCTTCCTTCCCAACGGTTCTAAAACTGGGGGTAGAATCCCATATTGTTGTCTCCCCCTTCTTCCTTTCACACAGATGCATGCAACAGCACTGCACGAGCCTTGCATGACCCAGCCATTTCAGATATGGAGGGCAGTGCAAAAGGTGACTTGGTAGTTAACAAGGAAGATGATGGGCACCTGGGAAATGCCTTACTTTGCAAATCACGATTTTATGGTTGAACTTCAAACAGCTCCTCCTTCTTTCTAGTGTCGTTTCCCATGAACAATAAGGTCTTGTGGGATAAAGTTGGGATCCTGGGCTTGTATTCCTCTTCTCAAATTTCACCTTTCTAATCTACAAAATAGGAATGGTCCAAAGACAGTTATTCTCAAGGGTTTGGTCAAGTTTGATTTCCGTTCAAAGCCCCCAGATTCTTGCCAGATCCCAGCTGCTGTTTACCGCTCTGGGCTCAGATCCCACCAATTGTACATGCCTTTAATTACTCTTGGGAATAGCACATCCTTTTCACATGGTCAAGCACCCGGCACATCTTCTTGCGAGATGAGACACAAGCAGGAAAAAAACGTCAACAGCCTAATTGGAAATCAGGTCCCATGATCTCAGTTCACTGCTAAATCAGGCATCCCTAATGTCAATATTCATTTCAGAACAATTCAATTACAAGATTTGTATTAATTAAACTTCCCCTAGCAGATTGGCATGATCTTCTGATAGATAAAGATCCTGTATAGCAGCTGGCTGGAAAACTCTTCAGTGTTGTCAGATTACCAAGCTCATTTATGCACCATTTTAAGGACTCTCGCCCGCTATCTGTGCCAGAAGACTGCTCTTTGCCTACAATAACATCTGTTTTTCCTGCACTTTATTTGCCGTTCCCAAAGCTCTGACAGCTTGGGTAGCTTGAAAGGGGGCAGCACAGCAAAGCTAATGGGAGCTCAGTGCGCAGAGCTGTGCTCAGGGTCCTGCCGGCTGCTGCTCGCAGGCATTTCATGCATCGGGGGAGCCGAGCCCTCCCTGCTGCCTGTGCTCCCACAGTCCTGGCAGTGCAGCTCATCCTCAACAGCCTCTGTCCACAGGCAGTAATTCACAACACCATGGAGAGCCTGAACACTCTCCTTCTAACTGCTGCTGTTTGCTTTCTCTGTCAAGGTGAGTGATCCTTAATCTGTTATTCTTTGATGGTGAAGGGAGGGTTGAAAAGGGGAGCAGGAGATGGTTTTGGTGCAAATTATTTTTAAGAAATGCAGAAGTGCTCTCCAACCTAAGGGGCAAATGTGTACCACAGAATTGTGGTACAGCTCTTTCTGTTACATAGCTTGTTGGTCAGTGGGGAGGGGTTTTTTATCCTTGTAGTTAAGTAGTCCTGATTAAAAATGCCAAACAGGACACATAAAGCCATTTTAACATGAAGGAAAAACACTTCACATGTAAAGGTGTGGTTTCACATATTGCAGAGAAGCCAAGAAAGTGACAACATTAAAGAGCTTTAAGTATGGGCTGCAAACAGCACATCTCTCTGCAGATATGGAAAGCACAAAACAGTTAAACAAAAAAACCCACATGAATGCAGTTTCTTCTCTAGAAACAGTGGATGCTAGATTTAGTTAGAGCGCTGGTACCATGTAAAAAGGCTGGCAGTTTGGGATTGACCGTAATAGTTGTTAAGATCTGAATTTAAAATTATTTACCTAAAAGATTGGGGGGTATTTATTCCAGGAAATCTCAGTCTAAGAGATAGAAGATATCAAGAAGTAATATGGGCAAGACTGGCAGTTAAAAAGTGTTCATTTTTCAGTTAGCAAGTTGGCTTGAATGATTTCACTAATCTGAAAACAAAATTGTACTCCAAGTGAACAAGGGAAGGCACAAGGGGTTAAAATCAACCAAACAAAACCAAAAGCAAACAAAAGACCTTTTAGCTGAATAGTTTAACATGAGAGGAACCCTTGTCTTAGGGAAAGGTGAGGTCTCACAGATTCAAAAGTAACACCTGCTTTGTGTAGTCTGTCACCTGCAGATAATTCTGCCTCTCCTTTCTCTACTAAAAAACAACAGGCAGAAAATAAATGTGTCCTTGCAAATATTCATATTTCATATATATCCATATTTCTGTTTCAAAGGAACTGTAGAATAAGTTTGACATACTTCAGTTTGTGCCTTTGTCAAATTTGCATAATGACATTAATGACAAAACACTTTTTTGGTGTTTCAGTTGGAATTCATGAGCATGTGCTGTCCAGAAGAGAGTTTAAGAGATAGCCCTCTAAAAACAAAAGGCCACTGTCTTCTAATAGTGTCAGGATGGTTATTGCCTAGATTGATAGTAAAATTGCAGTGTAAACTACAGGTTCTTACACCTCATCTTGAAACAGGTCAAGTACCTTGTTGTTTAAGAATTTCAGTTTGCAGCTTTTTTGTTGGCCACAGGGTAGGATGAACTGAATTTATGAGTGGCAAAAGGACAAAAGGAATCTATTATAAATAAAAATTACTTAGAATAATAAAGGGGTAAATAGCAGATTTCTTTGAGTGTGCTGAAAAGTCTTTGAATGTAATGGTTAATCAAATTTTAATCCTTTTAAAATATATTTCAAGAATCAGGCTGTTATCCTCCCTGTACTCACACAATCATGACTCAGACTAGAAAGCAAACTTCCCATTTCCTACTGCAAGGCTCCTTACCCCATACCAGAGGCCTGGTCTGTTGGGCTACACTTTTCCTTTCCTCTGCTCCACTTCCCTGTGGCTTTGCCAGGTCTGGGGGACTGGGACTGCGAGGGGAAAGGGCTTTTGCATCCCCAGTTCCTCAGTAATTCTCCAAAACTGTTTCTTTAACTCATTTGTAGACGTGTGTTAGAAAACCTGTGTTGTAGCATTACCTTTCACTGCTCTCCTCGCAGTCCAAGGGAATGCCCCGATGGCACAGCGCTGCCCGCTCAGGAGGGGCTGGGGCTCTGCCCAGGGCCCTCGGGGTGCGGAGCAGCCAGGGCAGGACCGGGACAGCCGGGCCCCGCACGGGGCTGGGAGCAGCCAGGGCAGGACCGGGACAGCCGAGCCCCGCACGGGGCCGGGAGCAGCCAGGGCAGGACCGGGACAGCCGGGCCCCGCACGGGGCCAGCCCCGAGCTCACCCCGTGCCCCCCGCAGGCTGCAGCGGCTCCGAGGCCGAGCACCGGCTCTACGCGGCCCTCTTCGAGAGCTACAACCAGTTCGTACGCCCCGTCAAGAACGTCTCGGACCCCGTCATCATCCAGTTCGAGGTGTCCATGTCGCAGCTGGTGAAGGTGGTGAGTACCGCCCGGCCGGGCAACGCGGCAGGGCCGGCGCTCCTCCCGACACACCTCTCTTTTCCAGGACGAAGTCAACCAGATAATGGAAACCAACTTGTGGCTGAAGCACGTAAGTAGCGCTCAGTGACAGCCCAGAGGGCACCACTCAGTGCCCCTCCGCCGCCGGACTGTTCCCCGCTCTGCCGGGCCCACCGGGGCCACAGGAGCCGCCCGCCCAGCGAGGCCTCCGCGGGCTCCGGCAGCACCGGCTCCGCGCCAGGCTCGGCTCCCTCGGGGCACAGACGTATCCCGGGACAGCAGCCCTGCACGGGAGGCCGGCAGAACATCCTTAGGCAGGATCTCTGCACAGCAGCCCTGCACGGGAGGCCGGGAGAACATCCTTAGGCAGGATCTCTGCACAGCAGCCCTGCACAGGAGGCCGGGACAACATCCTTAGGCAGGATCTCTGCACAGCAGCCCTGCACAGGAGGCCGGGACAACATCCTTAGGCAGGATCTCTGCACAGCAGCCCTGCACAGGAGGCCGGCAGAGCATCCTTAGGCAGGATCTTTGCACAGCAGCCCTGCACAGGATGCTGGCAGAGCAGACCCGGCTGCCTCGCTCCGCGCCGGTGGTGCCGCCCGAGCCGTTCCCCGGGGCGCTGCTGCCCCCCAGCGGCCGCCGCCCCGCCCGGCAGGCGGGGACAGAGCGGGAGCGGAGCAGCAGGGACGGGAGGGACGGGACGGGACGGGACGGGAAGAGAGCAAGGCTGGTACACTTGCTGCAGTCGCTAAATACAAGATTTTTGCTCTGGAGATTCCAAATCGCTGCCTTGGCAGACAACAACGCAAAGGAAGCACCTCGGCTCGGAGGTCGCGCACAGCGCGACTTGGTGCTGGTTAGCTCCCGTAAAGTGACAACAAACGAAAAATGTGTACTTCATGTTAAAAAGGCTTTTAAAAAATGCAGTTACTCACTGTTGCAGTCAGCTTAGTAACCAACTTAGCTCCCACCTTTAGCTTGATACTTAAGTTCGTTATAATGGAGTTTAACAAGCACTAGTGACAAAAGCTGTTACCTGAGCCCTAACACGCTGGAGCTCTCTCTGACCCTCAGTTGATGCTCACAACTTGTGCCACCGGCCACCAGGAACTTGTTTTCACTGTCCCATAGATACCTCTTTTTTTTTTTGAGATCAAAGTTATTATTACAGTCCTACACTCTCTGAAAAGAAAGTGTCTTATTCCTTCTTTCAGCTTGTTCCAGCTACTGAGTAGGCATTCCTGGGACAGTCACATATATTTAAGTCATATATTTATATGACATCTAGATATCTAAGCCCCCTATAATCTGCATATGAACAAACACCACACATATGTGTTTGTTAAAGAAGCATCTAAACACTGTAGTATCCAAAATAAATCAACCCAGGAAGTGATATGACAGCACTTGGTTCAGATCTAGTCCACTGAATTTCAGTTTCTTCACAAACCTAACATGGACTCATTTCTACCATAATTAGATCTGGAATGATTACAAGCTTCGGTGGAATCCAGCAGACTATGGAGGTGCTGAATTCATCCGAGTTCCATCTGGCCAGATCTGGAAGCCAGATATTGTTTTATATAACAAGTAAGGCTCTTGCATATTTAACTTCTTAATTCAGGGACAGAGGGGTGATGTTACCAGCTCTAAAAAATCAGCAACAAGTTCACAGAATGCACTGAAAAGCTGCTTTTCAACACACATGTGTCCTGCATCCCCCCATTGCTGTTCTCACCTTCATGCCAGCTATGTCAGCATCCCTGGGCAGGAGCCAGCTCTAACCTGGAGCTGCAAGTGAGCAGGCAAAGTGAACTTGGCTTTTTGCCTTCACAAGCCCCTGCGAGTCACAACTTTAACTGAAAGGAATGCAAATTCTAGCTTTTTAGCAGTCAAATTCACAATTTGACACCTTGGACAAATAAAAGCCACAGATAAACGTTTACTTTAGATGTCAGTTTCTGAGACTGTAAAGAGCCAAACCATAACTAAATGGATCTGTAAGAACGCAATTCTCATAGAAATAGACTCAGCTACACAGATCCAAAACTCAGGCCTATGGATCAACAGTGATGCCATTCTTTTCCTAACTGGGGCCTTAAAACTTCAAATTACCCTTTAATTTTACTTTTTCATATATTCAGCTGGATCATATAAGTTAGCAAAGTGGGACTTAAAATAACCTCTTACCAAATACACTCCTTATGCAAAGATACACCCCAACCCTAATCCCTCCCTCCACAGTTACTACCTGCACTGTCCATGGAAGAGGTGGAAATACCAGTAATATTCTTATCACCCCTTGAGTTCTGATGCGCTTGATCAATCTAGAATAGAAGAGAATGAAATAATTCAGTTGGAAGGGCCCTACAAGACTCATCTAGTCAGACTGTTATTTGCCATTTTGAATATTGATTGCACCAAGCCATGCTATTAATAAGGGAGAATATTTGCTTTCAACTCCTCCTGGTGAGTTTATAGAGCTGTTTGTTTCAGTTTAACCACACGAATTTATGATGGTCACTGAGTCAGTCTTGCATGAGCAATTCAGCTCCAAGTAATGGCTGACTTTCCCCAAAAAGATTAAAGAGTTCATGTATATGATCTGAATGTATGAAACTACCTGGAGTAGATAATTCTAACTTTGCTATTTTTACTTGCTTTACAGTGCAGTTGGGGATTTCCAGGTTGATGACAAGACAAAGGCCCTTTTAAAATACACAGGTGATGTGACCTGGATACCTCCAGCTATATTTAAAAGTTCATGTAAAATAGATGTAACCTACTTCCCATTTGATTATCAGAACTGCACCATGAAGTTTGGTTCCTGGTCTTACGACAAAGCCAAAATTGACTTAGTTCTAATTGGCTCGACAATGAACCTGAAAGATTACTGGGAGAGTGGAGAATGGGCTATAATTAAAGCTCCTGGGTATAAACATGACATCAAATACAACTGCTGCGAAGAGATTTATCCAGACATCACATATTCTCTTTACATCAGGCGTTTACCTTTATTTTACACTATCAATATGATTATTCCCTGTCTGCTGATTTCTTTTCTGACTGTATTAGTTTTCTATTTGCCCTCAGACTGTGGTGAGAAGGTGACACTCTGCATATCAGTGCTTCTCTCTTTAACAGTGTTCCTTCTTGTTATCACAGAAACCATACCTTCTACTTCCCTGGTAATTCCCCTTATTGGGGAATACCTCCTTTTCACCATGATATTTGTAACTCTATCGATTGTCATCACAGTATTTGTACTGAATGTGCACTACAGAACACCCAAGACACACACAATGCCCGTGTGGGTGAGAACCATTTTCTTGAACTTACTTCCCCGGATCATGTTCATGACAAGGCCCGCCAATGATGAAGAGAATAATCAGAAGTCAAAACCATTATTCACTTCTGAGTTTTCAAACTTAAATTGCATCAACGGCTCTGAAAGCAAATGCTGCAAAGATGGCTTTGCTTGTCAAGACATGGCCTGCAGCTGCTGTCAGTATCAGCACACCAAGTTCTCGGATTTCAGTGGCAATCTCACTAGAAGTTCAAGCTCTGAGTCTGTAGATCCTATGCTTTCATTTTCAGTTCTGTCACCAGAAATGAGAGATGCTATTGAAAGTGTGAAATACATTGCAGAAAATATGAAAATGCAGAATGAAGCAAAAGAGGTAAGAACGTGTTTTACTACTCAAACTTTTGCCATTAGAGTGTTTGGTAAGAAAAACATGTCAAACAAACAGACAAAAAAGATAAAAGAAACCATTATTTTTTGCAAGTAAATTACATAAGCTGTATTACAAATATGTGCAATTTTGGACTTATATAATTGAGAAGCAGCTCTGCTGCACAGTGATCTCTTTATTGACAAAATATATACTGAGTGAGGCACATTAAAGGGAACACAGCAAAGCACCCATCCCATGAGAGTTGAAGTTAGGATTTTCCAAGTTATAATCTTAATAGTGGAATTTGCTGACCCTACGGCCTTTAGAAAGTTACATTCTCCCTCCTCCAGCTTACTATCAACAACAGAAATTTAGAGGGAATGTCCCTCACAGTGATGATGGTGCTCACTCTGTTGCTGCTGCAGAGTAAAGTGCTGTAGCTAAATGAGGCAACTGCTGCAAGACAGGGACTGGCATCTTTCATAAAGCTGTATCTTAATACAATAAAGGAGAAAAAAAAATGAAAAGGTTTTTTTCTACCATATTCCTCAAACATACTATGAACACTAGCCACACCATCACAGTTTTTAAATCCCCAAACTATAGCACTTCATTCTAACTTCACTTTGTTTATACTTAAATCAGAACTCTATTTAGGTTTAGATTTAGTTGGTACAGAAAATAAAAGGTTGCTTTGGGTTTTTAAGTTTCCCTTAACAAACAAGTTCTAAGCTAAAAAGAACAAATTTCAAACCCAACAAATTCATTTCTTATCATTCTTGAAGAAAACAAAAAAAATTGAATTGTAATCTCAATAGTAACTAAAAATGATCACTATTAATATATAACATATATAATAGTTCATTGTCACTCTTGGTATAAAATTCACTGTAAAAAAAGACAATTAGAAAAATCAGGGGTTTTTTGAAACGTGGTTCCCTCTTTACATTAAAGGTACAGAGATGCATTTTACATCATGCATGAAAATGGTCAAATTTCAGTACTACATAACAAAGTACCAAATAATTATATACCAATTAATTTTTGTTTTTTACATACTACGTAAAGGCCAGTAGGAACAGTCTGTTTTAGTAACATTTTCTGGACAAACCTGTTCATCTAAGAATATAAAGCTTTACACTTTCATTTTTGGAATAGAGAAGTTGTGTCTCCTCAAGTCCAGTGTCTTGGTGAAAAAGGTTTTGATTTGAAGCAGCAGCTTTTGGCTTTGCTCCAAAGAGCATATTCAAATAAAGCTTCTTCAAGATGAATTCATTTGTCAGTGAAAACAGATGTGTAAGCTGTGTATTCATAAAGATATCTACATACAGAAAAAACTGTGCTTCTTATATGAAATGGCATTACTGGTAATGCAACTTATTCACCTAATAAACATGCCAACTTGCTTTTCTTTTTTTTCTTTTCAGATTCAGGATGATTGGAAGTATGTTGCCATGGTAATTGATCGTATTTTTCTATGGGTTTTCATCCTGGTATGTATTCTAGGAACAGCAGGATTGTTTTTACAACCTCTGATGGCTGGAGATGAAATGTAAAAATTAAATAAAACGTTGTGAAATCAAATAAAACTGCCAATCAACTCTGCATCCCTCTCCCAGCACCTCCTGTCTCTTCCATGTAGTAGAACAAGGATCTCTCTTGGCTTCAACTTCACTTGACCAAGGCAGCATTTGTTCAAAATGCAGAAAAAGGAATTTGGAACCTTTATGACAGCTAATCTCAAAGTAATACAAGCTATGCTTTACAGCTACTTCCTGCAATGACTGGAGAAGATGGAGGCAGTATGTTAAACTTTATAGGAGTGATTTAAGAAGGGGTTAATAAAGAAATGGAAAATTACATATTTGGAAAGTCACAATGAGTTGAATGCTTTGGGCTGTTAGGTTTGTTCTGTAGTCTGGTCCCAAGCTTCCTCAGAGCATGGCAGGATCTTCTGGAAGGAGTTCACAGGGAGTTCCATGAATACCCTCACAAGGACAGAAGGGTGGGAAGCACAAGCACCAAACAGCTGGAGTGCAGACATTGCCACCTGCTGTACAAACTGACTCACACAGTGGCAAGAAAGGACTGAGGAGGGGTTTAGTACAAAAGGAGAACAAATAGGTAAATAATAGATGATGGTAATAAAGCAGCCATAAAGTAAACTCTGTGTATCCCCAGACTGCAATGTATGTGAAGGCTGTCAGGAAAAAAACCCTGCTCAAACCTAATGATGTTCAGAATTGTGTACAAGTAAAACACACAACAGGACAGTCTGCAAGTGATGCAAAGGATCAAAATACTCGGGCAGGATAGTTTGGATCCAGAGACATCCTGCTGTAGTGAAGTGTTTTATACCAAGGTAAGGCAGGTAGACAAAAATAGTCCTGTAAAGTGTGCTAAAATTGTTGCTTAGACATATATATCTTCTCTTTTTTTTAATCAGTAACTGCAGATTATTCAAGAGCATGAATAAAGAATGCAGCAAAACACTGTCATCAGATCATATTTTGTAAAAATATGAAGTGTTCTCTCTGTACCAAACAAAAAACTTTGTGAAAATACAGTGTATCAAGTGATGTAACATTTATGAAAATAAAGAGAATCAAACTGTTGAAAATTGTGCCTTTTTTTTCATTTATTTTGAGCAAGTGACAGATCTATATAAGGTAGTATTGCCTACAGTTCAATACATTCAGCAGTAAGTTACAGAAGTAAAAGTCCATGCTTCTGAGTATATTAACATTCTTTTGTTTCAGACACACCTGATAAGCAGAAGACCCCAAGGATTCCAGTGTCAGCTGTGTTACCTGAATCTATCATGATCAGACTAGAAGTCCCTAAAAGAAATTCATGCATTTGCAAAAACTGTGAGCTACTATAATAAAGAGAGTGACTCCACTGGACAATGTGCTTGCTGCCCATCATGATGTAACTGGGCAGCCTGGAGACATCATTTAACAAGGGGAAAGAGATGAAATGGAGAGTTAAAAAAATAAGATAAATATCTAATCTACAGTTGTACTCACTTTGCTTTCTCTACAGGTAAGAGTAAATTTCAGTAATTCAAACCTATGGAAGACTTTAAAAAGAAATGTATTTGAAGAGGAAACAAGCTATCTGAAGTATTTCTGCAACTTGCACACAGAGAAAGTCATTGATGCATTGTTTAACCTCAGTAATACTGAGAAGTTAAAGTTCTTATATTAATGAATTAAAACAGATAATCTTTGCAAATTCACCTTGAAAGTTATGAGGGGAATAGAGGAAAAATGGATATCTAATATCAGATGTAATTGTGTAACCGAAGAAGAGCAATTCCCTAACTATTATAAAAAAAAAAGAAAAAAAAGGTCTGCCTGATATCCTTTCCCTACCTGTGAGCCTTTAAAAGCTACACAAAGCCAAGAATGTCCTGCAGATTAAAACATTTTGAAATAAATATTCAATTATATATAAATTATAACATAAGTAATCACTATTATAATTAGTTCAGGGATTTTCTAAAGGAGATCTGAGAGGGAGTGTGGGAGAAATATGTATCCATTGTTCAAATTTATAATCACTATAAAAACTTAAAATTATTGAAGATACCACAGTTTACATTAAAGGTTCTCACCTGAACATGTTATTATTCATGTAGTAATTCAAGCAAACAAAAACTTCCTAAGATTTGCTCTAGCCTGCTCTACTCCTGTATTAGCCCTACAGGATGCAATTATATTATGAACAACACTGAAAAAACTTTAGTGTAGGAAAGCACCCAACTATTTTAGAGTCTTTTCCAGAAATAAAACTATTAGGAAAGGAAGAAAGGTGGCATTGGAATCAGTGTAAAGAATGCATTTTAATGGAATAATTGAAAAATTGCAAGTTCATTTTCAATGATCTTAGGAAAAAAGAGTTTCAGAAAACTCCAAGTCCTTGCTGCTTAGAGTTACATATGGTTTTTCAAGTGAAAGAACTAATCCAAGGCAGCTCTCAAGTTCAATTAAACAAATGTGAAAATCATCCATCTCCATTTGGTTCCACAGCAAAGTAATTTATAACCCATTTCCTTCAGAAAGATGCTCCACAAATTCCTTCTGCCTGTGCTCAAAATCTTAATTCTGAGAAACATCCAGACACAGGAAATAATGAACATGTCTGCAAGCTCACACACTGTATCAAAGTCTTCATCAAGAGCAAAGAAATCTGAATGTTCCAGCCCCTTGGAATACTTATGCTCCTTGGGAACTCAGTTAACTGCCTTTGGCTTCCTTTCCAAAACTGATGGAGACATCAATATACACACGTGCTTTAGGCATTTTAAGGCTTATTAAATGCTCATGTTGGTATCACAGAATTAACAAGCTTTAAAATTGAGCAGCAAATTCCACTGGAAATTTATAAAGGCCAAACATGGCCAAATTGCTGTACTTAGTTGTATATTATATATACAGGAGGTTTAACTTATATTTTTATTATTTTAAATTATTCTGGTGAAATTTCAGACTTTACAACACACTGAAAAGAACTGATGAAAATTCACCTCTGTATACTAAATTGAAATAAGCAACTCTACTGTGTAACTGCAAGTATTTAATATTCAGTATAACAATTTATACAGTAATTTAATAATTGGACTACAGTGATCATCATTAAAAAATTGAAATCCTTCCATATCACAGTAGGTGTCAGTGTCTGCTTTTTTGATAAATCACACATGCCATGACTAGAAAAGGTTCTTTTAATTCTGACCTGGCTTGGCAGTAACTCAGTAGACTGGCAATAAACAGACTGACTTCTGTGTGTCCTGGGAATGCCATGCTTTAAGATAAACCTAATTTTCTAGTTCTGGATTTTTATTTTTTCACTCTACCAGAAACATGCCTAGAAAGAACATGCATGGAAACAGAGTTACTGCAAAACTTCGAGCCAGATCAGTAGGACATAGCTCCAAAAATATTTTATGCATTTGTACTGCCTATATGGGTAGGGACTATTATACTTGCCCATTTATGAATAACAGGAATAAATAACACAAGTGATCCAATTATTGAAACCAGAAGAAAAGCCCATAAGAACATTCGATCAAGCACCTGAGCAATGTATTTCCAGTCTTCAACAACCTAAAACACAGAGAGCACATGAGTTGGTCAGTGTGTGCAAGAACAGGTAAAAACACAGCACCAAATCCTGCAATTCTTAATTATTTCAAGATAGGCTTTTTCCAACCATGTCCCTGGGAAAACCCTCTGGAGCAATGTTTTATGATTATACTGGGAGTTAGAACTGAAGCAAGCTTCCCTCTGTGAAGATGGATAAGGTATGCAGATTTTGATGCAGAAATTGACCCTGAGAAGCACCAAACACCCTCATCTATAGAGATGAGACTGGCCTGCCATTTTCTAACATACTGCAGGATACATGGCACATGACATCATAACGTGGAATTCCCAAGCAAGAGTTGGAAGCAAAAGTTGTAAAAAAACTCCCAACAACCAAAACCATCAACCCAGAACAAAAAACTAACCAGAAAACCAAAACCAAACCTCCCAAGCAGTAAATAAAAAACATTTTAAAAATTGTTAGTACAGAGCAGCTGTTGTGTTACAAACAATTGCTGAAAGCTGCAAAGAATACTCACAGTAGGTTTCAAGACAACTTTTTCTTTTTTGATAAAATTTTTCCTATCTATACACAGTTTTGCAAGTGTTGCAGATATAATTATGCAAGCAAATTAAAACCCTGCCAAACAATTGTTTTAGATTTGAACTGGAGCTATCCATGTTTCCCAAGCCTAATGCTTCTTAAGATGTAAGGCTACGATAACATCAGCTGTCTGGTGTTTATTAAGAACTTTTACAATTAAAGCTTGCATTCTCTGGAGCCCAGTAATAAAAAAACAACTGAATCCCCAGTCAGCTGTATATTAATTTCCAAGGTTTATAGTAACAACATTACACTTGGAAAACAAAATACTTACTACTTGTCTCTCACAGTGAACCCTTAATTTACAGGAAATTACGTATTTAATAGCAAACTATTCTATTTCTGTTGTTCATACAACGCAGATGCTGCTTTAACAGTACAGCAGATACATTTATTAAAAATCTGGGCCACATCCCTTGTGACAATGTCAGAATCAAGTCCTGAGAAGGCACATCAGAGGAGGCACATCACTCCTAGTCTCCTATGGGAGAACACACTCTCAGCAACCCGAGCCTTCTGAAGACAGCAATTCCCAGACTGAAAGAACCTCAGCCTTTGCCATCAGGAACAGACACTACACCACAAACTTCTATATTTCTACAAACTTCTACTTTAGACTGGAATGGTGCTAGCTTAAAGAGCATGTAAAGAAAACAGATTTCTAATGCTCTTACACAAATATTGTAAACATTCTTGAAGGATAATTCAGAGCGCAAATGCACTCTGACACTGAAAAAAAGTCTCTGACATATTTTGATAAAACTTAGGAACAAATAATAGTAAGGATAGAACACTTCGGAAGTCACTGAGTTTATGTTTCATCTGAGCACAAAATGGCCAACATATGGCTATAGCCTGTATTTAAATTAATATAAGTTAGAGCACTCAAACTGTTTTTGTTTGAAATTGAAAGCTGCAAGATAAGCCTTGGCAGTATTTATTTGGAAAATATAAGGCAAATGCATTTTTCAAGATAGCCTTTTGGGTAAAACATTGAAGTGAAAAAGCTCCTTCTCCTGTCATCTCAGCAGTGCTGTAGGGAACAGTTACAGTACATTCTCTTGTCACAGACAAGTGTCTCACAATGTGTAACTAATGACAAGAACTAATAGAAAACAGCAAAAGACTTTTGAAAACCCCAAATACTGCACTGTATCAGCCAAACAGTCTCAGTATTGTACCATATTTACACTTTTTTTCCAGTGGAAACAACTACACAACTTCCAGTGAAGTACAAAAGCTGGAAATCTGTAGCACATCTTTAATATGCAACTGCCCAGTAAAGCCCTTGAGTTTTCTTATTTGCACTTGTACAAAATCAGGGCAGCAGGACTGACACACCCACCTCACGGACCTCATTCTCCTTCATCACGTGTCTCGTAATATAACGGATGGAATCCAGAGCTGCTTCCAAGGTGTTCCTGGATGACTCTGATCCATTCACATTGGCTGTTTCCTCCTTCTGAGCAAAGTACCTATCCACATGGCTTCTCATGCAGAGCAGCTTGGGCAGCTTGTGCAGGAATATCTTGCGAACCCAGGGCGCCATGGCGTTGTGCGTGGACGAGGAGCGGTGGTGGATGTTGATGGCAAAGACAGTGATCACAATGGACAAGGTCACAAATATCATCGTGAACACCAGGTACTCTCCTATGAGAGGGATAACTTTAGAAGATGATGGAATAATTTCTTCAATAACAAGAAGAAAAACAGTCAAAGATACCAGTACTGAAGTGCAGAGTGAAATTTTTTCACCTTCATTTGAAGGAAGATAGAAGACAAGGACAGTTAGAAAGGAAAGCCCAATACAAGGAATAATGAGAAACAACGTGTAAAAAAGTGGCAAACGTCTAATTATAAATGAATATGTAACAAAAGGATACCAGCAGCATCCATCAGTCCTGTTTCCTTTGCTCCCTGTTGCAGTCACTATTTCCCATTCTCCATTATCAAAAAAATCTCTTTTGTCAACATCATAATCTTCAAGAATTAGATCAACCTGTGAGCCATCGTAAGTCCAGGAACCAAATTTCATTGAGCAATTTTGAAGGTCAAAAGGGAAGAATGTTACATCAATAGTACAAGAACTTTTGTAGTTTGCTGGTGGAGTCCAAGCAATGGTGCCATCATATTTCACCACAGTTTTTGTAGATGTTCCTTCAAAACGTCCATCTGCACTGAAAAGAGATAAATTACAGGCAATTACAATGGGCTGTGGGGATGTATTTAAAGAAGAAATTATGCTTTGTTATTGTCATTTCAGCTGTCTATCCCTTGATAGCCAAAATTTTGTATTGTCTTCATAGTCTACTTTTTCCTCTCAAATCTAAAGCTAACATAGGTAAACAGCTTAGGAAGACTGAAGAATATTTTCAAGTCCTGAAATGATCTGTGCAACCTTCTATGGTCCCAGTGACTTATGAAAACATTGTAAAATCCTGATCTTTAACAGCATGACCCAGCTCTGGTATTTCTATTAGTAAGACAGAATAAGTACTTTTAAATTCAGCCAAACCATAATTATTGAAGAAAAAAAGTCACTAAACAGGTAAAATAATACTTGTGCCCAAACTTGAATTTACTATCACTGCAACAGCCTTTTATCCTGACTCAACAAGTCTGGAAATGTAAAAGCACTGTATGTGCACCTGGGTTGTGCACAAAGGTTAATTCAGAAGTTCTTGTTTCTGAGATCTGTTAATTTTCAAAAAAAAAGTCAAAACCAATCCAACCCCTCTTTACAGTTAAATGTATCTGACTTTAATTCCATGCTGAATATGACCTACAACAGCATAAATTAGTTGCTTCCCTCCCATCACACTATTTATTTATACCCAGCACTGTGCAAGACATTTTTCTCCAATAAAGAAAAAAGTTCACACTACAAAATGGAAATAACCTTTTCAAAGGGACTAGAAATTGCATTCAGAAGTAAAGCAAAACATCTGAGCACTTAACATGGCAACAAAGTCTATTTGCATTCAGAACTTTGCATTTGCAAGTTCTTCCATGGGTTCTCTGGCCCACTAAATGTGCACATTATGTCTATCCAATGAGCCTCCTTGAAGCAGTTTGGTCAGAGAAGTTATGAAGTAAATGCATTTTGAAAAGATTCAAACCTTACTTGTCATACAGCACAATATCTGGAATCCAAATAGAATCTGATGGGACACGGATAGATGTTATTCCTGCATAGTCATCAGGATTCCACCTCAGTTTAACATCTATCCATTCCTGTGGATATGTGAGATGTAAAAATCATTATTATTGGGAAGTGGATTTCAGCAGGGTGATAGCAGATGAAAATAGATAACAAGGCAATTAACAACAATCAAACTGAACTAAAATTTGCATAAAACAATGAAGGTGCTGAACAGGCATGTAGTTACCTCATTCAGCATTTGTTTTCTGTCATAAGAGCTGCTTGACAATGTTTCTGTACAGAACTTAAGATATGATGTTCTTTTTTCAGAGCATGCATTTATAAGTAAGAGCTATTATAATGTAATTTAATTATATAAATTAAATTTGAAAAAAGGTTGTTCTGGATGAATACCAATGACTGGAAGCTAATCAGAAGCAATTTAAACATTTTCATTATACAAAAAAACCCCATCATGTTCCAACTCTTAAAACTGATTCAACTTCAAGAAGACCTGCAGAAACTATTAAAGAGGACACAAAGAATCATCAGCCCACATGGCCATCTCATATTTGCTGACTAATCTCAAAGTTTTCCTAAAAATAAAAACTTGGCCTAAAATTAGTTACTGAAAAGAAAAAAATGGGAAGCAAAAGGAAAAAAATCAAATAAACAGAAAGGAACTAGCCCAAAAAAAATAATTCCATAAGCTAGTAAGTATACCCAGCATCTGCAAAGATTCTTCTCAGTAAAATCAAGAATGATTTGTGAGCAGCATTACCTGAATAAATAGTGGCAATTAAGTTTAGTATTGGACTCTTGACAATTACAAAGCTTGAGGCTTTTTCCTGCCCAAACCCAAATATTCTTAAGAGAAAAAAGTATTTCCTTCTAGCAAGCATATTTAACTTTGAAACTGGAATTCTACAGTAATGTATATCCAATAATTTCAAATATCCCACAGGAAAAAGACTTCAAAAATATTATACAGAAGAATACACCAACCATATTTTTCTTAACAAAACTTTTGAATAAAAACTTTCATACTGAAGCAGCAATTTATGGTTGGATATATACACCTTGGTATATTAAATGGTCATGCAATGCCATATCATACTACTTTTAATTTGGTGAATTTTTATTTACCTTGTTATGGTTTTCTTAAGAGGTCTGTCACAATTAATACTTTAAAGCATTTCCAGGGACATTCTATACAGATACTATGAAATAAAATTTCATGCAAGAGCTAAGTTTTTTGAATATACAATTAACTAGAAAAGTTTCTCCTAAATGTTGATTTGCAGTTATGAAGCTTCAGAAATTTTCATCAATATTTACACATACCTGTTTCAACCACACATTTGTTGTCATCAATTGATTTTTTTCATCCTGTAAAATAAAGCATATTAGACAAAAAATAATCTATCCATAGGAAATAGCTGCTTTAGTTCACATATGTCTGTAACTTAAAATACAAAACACACTGCTGAAAACATTCTAATCACTAAGTATGTTTATATGAGAACATTATATATTCATCCACAGGGCATTTTTTATTACACAGATAATAATTTAAGATGCTTAATCTATTGTGTTTAACAGGCACAATTATTTCACATGAAATTATGCTCCTTTTAAAGTTAGTGGAAAAAAATACAACTTATTTACTATACATACCACATCTACTAGCTGAGAGATTGCAAGGCCAAACTTGATTTTTATTGTGTCATTCAAGCGTTCCACTGGACGAACCCATCTTTGATAGTCTTCAAATAAATGCTTAAACAAACGATCTTCACTTTTAGCAATAAAAGAAGGTTCAGATACAGCTATATTTAAAAAAAAAAATAACATTGATTCAAATGAGCAGTGTACATCTGCATTCTTGTGTCCAAACAGTTACAGCTTTTTTTATGCAGAGTTCAATTTCTCATCTCAGCCCCTTTTCTCTAGAAGCATGCCCAAGGTGATGGAAGTAGAATTTTATAAAGTTACCTGGTTTTATTAGCATCCTCATACCATTATCACGCTTCTAAAATTGGTGACTCAAGAACATTAAGATAATCTCAGCAGGCAAAAAGCTCTTACGTCATTTAGCCAATGCCATGCTGCTATGGAACTCCTCTAAAACAGAAAGCTGATCTATGAGGGACTGAAATTCTGCCAACCTACATCCACATTACACACCTGTAGTACACTGCATAAATTGCAATCCAGTTTGAAACTTCAGTCTCTTTGTTTAACGTATTTCTTCTCATGTTTGGGCACATTTATCATGTATAAATTTTGCTGCACTTGTAGAGCACTTTCCCTCACACTGTTTTGTATCCTAGATGCATATGCCAAACTATTTACCATTTGACTCTCTACCCATTCTAATGTTACACAGACTGGGATGAACCTTTCCAGTTCTTTTTCACCGCTCTCAAGGGGTCATTTTGGGGAAGATGGAGAGAGAGGGGAGGAAAAAAGGGAAGACCAGAGTCTAGCTAAATAACTTGAGCAAGAACAGCTTTCAAAGGTGTTGTGAAAGACCTGAAGATGGCAGCTGCCTCGAGAAGCACAAACTACACACATCACCTTGCATGGAAGGGTCTCCAATCCCCAGACATAAGTTAGAATGACCACCAGAAAACACTGACATGTTCTAGATAAAGATTTTTACTACTTACCAATGAAATTTAAAAGGGAACTACTGCCAAAAAAAAAGACCTAGCAACTATTATCATCAGTTTAAGGGACAGCATAAACAAAAGAAAGGAGCTCACCACCATCTCTTTTAAATGCAGACTTAAAATACTAGGCTATTACATAAATCTATGGCACAACCTCTCTGGAAATCATGTGCTCACTAACAGCATCCATCTAAAAAAAGATGTATCAGAAGCAGAAAATCACCAGAGAATGACATAAACAGATTAAAACCAGAGACAGTCATCCATACAAGGAGAGATTTAAAAGATTAACATTACTTTGTTTGGAAAGGAGGTGAATTTAGTCAACATAACAGAAGTAGATCAACTAGGAATGATACAAGCAGAAAAAACATTGGTGGTATCTAATCTTTCTCATAAAATAAGCTAAAGGAAAGAAAGTATCAATTAAAGGCAGCATAAATAATGTCTGCTTGAAGTTCATTACCATCAACATTCAGTAAATTGATAGATACTGAAGAGGACTAGGATTTCAGCATGGCCTGGGATGACTACACCGCATGTCAGGTAGTGTCACACCTGCACAGGGCAGCAGTTCTCATTCCCACACTTGCTAAAGCCACCTCAGAGTTTACCAACACTTCCATGACTTGGCATTGGTGGCAGAGGCCTGGCTGACACCACTTAAGCCATTAATTTGAACTGAGCTAACCCAGTCCCACATGACTGCAGTCACTGCAGCCCAGACAAACTAAGATGGGCAGCCCGAGTTTTAAGTTCCCTTGTGTTCATCAAAGTGTGACTGCTGTGCTGCAAAAGGCTCCATGGTAAAACAGCCAAAGCACTGCAGAGCTCAGCAAGGCAGGTCCCTGCCTTTGGCACTGCAGCTGTGGGGCAGTCCAGTAGAAATAATATTATTTTACACACTAAGCAGATTGCTCTGAAGTGTCATAGTAGCAGCAAAAGCAGAATGTAGCTTAAGAAATAGGATCAGCACAGTGGGAGCAGCAGGACCCCTTTTTTGTCACAGACACATTTTATGAAAAATCCTTTCCTTAGGATTTTTCCTCCTGAGAGGCCGAGAGGCCTCAGAACAAAATGTAAACAATGGTTATCTGCTGCTGTGGAATGCAACAGGTGCAGCTGTGATTGGTCTCATGTGGTTGTTTCTAATTAATGGCCAGTCACAGTCAGCTGGCTCGGACTCTCTGTCCGAGACACAAGCTTTTGTTATCATTCCATTCTTTTTCTATTCTTAGCAGCCTTCTGATGAAATCCTTTCTTCTATTCTTTCAGTATAGTTTTAATATAATATATATATCATAAAATAATAAATCAAGCATTCTGAAACATGAAGTCAGACCCTCATCTCTTCCCTTTTCCTCGGACCCCTGTGAACACTGTCACACTTTTTCCTACAAGTCTTACCCTACACTAATGTGCTGCTGAATGGTTCTTGCTGTGGGCCAAATCAACATCTGGGTTTTAAGACAGGTCACCCTTCTGTTTCAAAATACAAATCTTTCTGACTTGTGGGATGTGCAAAGAACTGATGGGTAACTTACACCATACACCGAGATACATACAGGTGGATACAGAAAAATTCACAGGACATAAGAATTGCTGCCAAAAAGGATCCAGCAACAGAATGTTGCACATGTACAAGTTATCTTGTAAATGTACAAGTGCCAAAAATACATTTAACTGGTTCAGTATACCCTCATTGGCCAAGGATTTTTTCTGATTTGCAACTATAGCCAGATTTGCCAAGCCCTACATTTTACAGACATCCAAAAGAATGCTTCCTGAAGACACAACTTAATTTCTCTATTTCTATATCCCTATTTCCTGAATTATGAATGGTTTTGTGTGTATTTCAGCCTAATATTTCATAAATACTTGATTTTTATATTAGCATTAATTACATTTCCCTCCTCCAGTTACAACTCTCAACTGAATTTAAGACTGACTATGCAGCTGGATATTATCTCTCAATTAATTGACCTTGAAGCAATGCAGAGGCAAAGTTGCACTTTCACCATTTCTGTGTTCCTGTAAGATAAGCTCCTGTGCAACAATACAGCATCTTCAGGGTACGTGTTGTTTCCAGATGAAGGTTCTCTTAAAACACAGCATCTCCTCTGCTGTGCTAAAAGGGGACATGTTCCTTTACTGCTTTTATAGACTTAGATTATTTTTCAAGCATTTTATACTCAGACCTATAGTATACTCACTGATCTATTACGACCATGATTTACTAATATAGTTCAATTACTTCTTTCTTTATCTGATCACAGATGTATCCACACTTTTCAATATTTCCAGTTTATTCTCTTTATTAATATGCTGGGGCAAAGTGGTCTAGAAAAGACTTCTTGAACAAAGGAGAGCTCCATGAGGAGCTGGGAATGGTAAGAGTATATTAAGACTTGGCAAAAACAAAATAAGTAATCAGCCGTACCTTGTACATTTTATTTAACATGGCCATTCAAATAATTTGTTACACAGACTGCATATGTTTTATATCTCTTTTCCATGTATCTATGATTTAAAGATTACAACAAGGGGCTGTGATTCTTAGTTACTCCTTGTATTAACATCAATTAAAAAATTGTGAAGAGCTGGTGACAAGTGGAAAAAATGTGAAGAGAGGAAAACAAGTGAAACAGTTCTAGTGGTTTGAGGCAGCAGAGTAGCTATGCTGGCTGGAGAAAAGCAGAAAGAGGTTAAAACCTATGACTAGCAAGATTAGCAAACAAACAACTCAGAGTACAATCTCATACTAAATCAGATGGCAAGAGATTATGGCAGCACTCCCCCCTGCCACCAGCTCCGAGTACTAAAAAATACTTAAAAAATCTGTAGCCTCTGAAGGGCAGTTCTAAGCTGGCCTGTATTTGTGTGGCTTCATTTCTATTGAGGCCAGGGCACCTCTGCAGGTTAAATCAAAGGTAACTCTGCACTGGTCAGTGGGAACTCCCAATGACAACGTTTTCTTTGTTATTTGCACCTTAAATTCTTCTCACTGCCCCTCAGTATAAGTCCATATTTAGCAACCAAAAAAACCACACCTAAATCACATATGAGGTTGGATGGCCTAAATTTTAATTCTGCACAAAGGAGACAAACGTTTATACACAAAGCAGACTAATTATTCAATTTTTTTAAACTCTGAAGTAGCTGGAGAATGCTTTTGACAAAGGCTGTGTAAAAATTCTAATGAAACACCTGACCTTGAAAACATTGTATTTAAAAATTCAGTTCTACCATTTCCTCCACAGGTATTTAACAAACTTTTTTATTAAAGTACTTTGGAAGAACTATTTGGAAAATAGGGTGAAACATGACATGGGCCTCAGATGCATGAGTAGCATGACAAAACATGTACATGCCTATTTATCTTGATAACATTCTCAAGTCATGATTTCACATGGGCTGCTAATGGCTAACTTTTTAAATGTTGTAGATAAGAAACAAAAGATGGGGTTTACAAAAGAATAACACTTTTGTAATTTACTGTACCATTATGGGATTCAATTTCCTAGCATCTTAATATGATTTAGCAACATTATTCCTTTTATAAGAATTACCAGTGAAATACTTAGTGTTACAGGCTTGATCCCAGATGTATTTTCATAAATCTTTGGTTTTAAATAGGGGAACACCACAGTCCATGTTTCTCCAAATAATCAGCTTTCTTTGAACTCTGTATTCCTCTGCACTTCCTTAGATAAAGAGTCTAAGAGCCAGATTGGCACTGCAGGTGTAACACTGGTCCTTATACATTAAACAGTGCAGTTCAAAGCATTTTCTAATTTAAACAGTGTAACTCAAAGCATTTTCTAATTGACAGAAATGAGTGTTAATGACTTCAGGTTTTCTTTACATCACTACTGGGTGCAAAAGGAGCCCATGGGAAAGGGAAAGGGTCACTTTCTAGAAGTGCAATGTTAACATGCATATTCAGTAGTAATATGTGTTACTAATGCATATTTTAATCATATACCATTACAGAAAAAAAACCCCACTGCTAAGGACAAGAAACATTGCAAAATATCCATACTTTGCAGTTAACATTATATTCTTCAACTCTGAGGTATTATAACACAAACTTATCCACAAATCTAACTGCTAGATACTACAACTAATAATTTCCTTAGGAATCTGGAAGGTGAAGGAATATATAGAGTATCCCTGTCTCCAGTACTCTAGTATATTTATTGAGAGGATCTCCCATTGTTACTTCATTAGGTAGAAAAGACAGGTGTAATGTATTAAATTGAAGTTTTATTTTATACTGATTGCTCTGACCCTTTGAAAAGGATCATGAGTCATACTTCCTGCATGGTCTTTAATTTTTTGGCCTACTTTTCCTTCTATGCATTAGCAATTGCCCAGAATCCAATCACAGTCAAGCGTTTAATTAACAGCAAGCATTTAGAAAGATCACAATCATCTTAACTGGGATGTCTGTAAGTCAAAGCAGCAATACTAACTTTATTCTATTTACTGAAGTCAAAAAAGCCAATGATGACATTCTGAACTTTCCAGAATTATCTTTTCCTCCTCTGTTTAAAAAATAAAGGCAAACCCTATCACCACACCTACAAGCATGGAAAAGGTGGCTTTAAAAGTTACTGGGAAGATTTGTGCCTTCTCTCTTATCTAGCACATCAACATCCAGCCAACCAGGAGCAAAATAAAATGATGTATATTGGACATGAAACTGTGAGGAATTTTGAACTGCAATACTGCTTAGTACTTACCAATATGCACAGAGGTACAAGAGCTGTCACTATAGGACACGAGAGAACACAAGCTCACACTGCTGTTCTCAAGGTGAAGAAAAAAGGGAAGTTTATTTTCTGACTCCAACATTTATAGTTTTCCAAGAGTGACAGTGGATTGGAGGTGACAGTGCCACCTCTCCAATGACACTGGACAAACCAACAGTCCATCAACTTTCTCCTCCTCCATAAAGGAATGCAAAACAATGAGTTATTTACAGAATAGGAAAGTTTGCTACAAATATGTCAACATCAGAAGGCTTAGAAAATCTTAAAAAATCAGGGCAACACAAGAGCTGCTCACAGAAAGTAAGGAAGGTGTTTCTCACATTCAATTCAAATTTAAAATGTTAAAGGTACAACTTGATGGTTGTAAAGGAGAATGAAACTACACCCTAACAGCTTAGCAACAAGGTATAATTATGGCACCTATTTCTGATTACACGTACAAGTTTGGTTAATAACCATAATAGACTGCCATGTAGCTTGTAAACTAACCAAGAAATAGATGTGAACTGACAGTCAGTCTTTAGATTAAGAGCTAATGGGACCACCAACGATTCCTTTCTGAGCACCCATGCTATGGATCCTAGGGTAAGCCCACAGCACGTGCCAAAGAGCTTCCTGACCCCCCTAGTGACAGGGCTGGCACAGCAGTGACAGTCACCTGCAGCAGTGACAGCCACCTGCAGCTGGAACTGCAGCCTGTGCCTGCCCCAGCCCTTCCTGCCCAGCTCACGGACACCAGCGTGCTCCACTCAGCTCCCGCAGCCATGGCTGGGATCCTCCTCCCTGCCCAACAGCCGGGCCACAGGAAATGGTGCTGCACATCAGCCTGCCCTGGGGAAAATCCTGTCCCGCTGGAGGCAGGAGCACGTTCCTGTAACAGATCCAGGATTTTGTCATCTCTCTTCGTACCACTGTTAATCATTCCATCATTTTCACTGATTGCTGACACTGAAGATGGACTGTGAAGTCAGCCTCCAGGAATGCTGAAAGCAAGCAGCAAAAAGGGTGTACAGAAGTGCAGATAGCACAAGGAGCACAAGGAAGAACAAGATGTAGAACCTGATAAGTAGAACCATTTATAAATTTAGAGGCTATGTGTCATGGAATTAAACACAAATCTGAAATGTACGTAAAAAAGACCTTATGGAAATAAGAAACAGGCCAGGGCTTCTCACAAGCTGCTGGGTGCTGCAGACTTTGGGCACCAGCCTTACCTTCTGCCTCAGGAGTGTTTTGCCCACTCAGCTCCATTCCAGTCTCGGATACACTGGAACACAGAATCCCATAGCTCACAGAAATCAGCTACATTGCTCAAAACCAGATGAGGAGATTTCAAAACCTATAATATCACACAAACCCTGGGTTTTACCATTCTAAAAAGTGGGAAACTATGCAAGTATTTCCTTCTACAAATCAACACAGGCACTTCTCCATGAATCAATGCTCACGTTTATCCCCTTAAGAGCCTCTAAGGAAAGCACAAAGTATTTTAAGAGAAAAATCACAAGAAACCCATACAGGCAGGAAGGTTTGCAGCTTTCTGCTGGGTAGGGAGAAGGATTTGACCTGTTAAACTGAGTGGAAAACACTTGGGTGCCTGAAGTGCCAGGGAAACACCATCACAGGTCTGCAGCACAGCAGGGCTAGGCTAGAGGTTGTTGTTAACCTCAGCTCCATTTGGGCATTCGAGTCTCACCTGTTAGTTGAAAATTCAGAGCAAGAACAAAACATACTTTGACTGTATTTTAAATCAGCAAGTATTTTCTCCTGACAATTCGGAGTTAGCCAAGATAAAATATTGGTTCACTATTAACTGAAGGAAACACCAAATTAATTTACAAGCACTCTTATAGCAAATTTCATTTTATTTTAGAAAAAAACAAGTTATGAAAAGAAACTTTAGCCTCACTGTATAAAATCAGTTCTCAGTGAAGTCAAAAACAAAAAGGCAAAACCTGGCTTTTACCCTGACTGCAGGTAATTCCATGCAGTCATATAAATCATATAATGTAACATAATGATTTTGCATCTTCTGTCATGAAGAACAGGAAAAACACTACTTTTCCAAATGTTGCAACAAAGAATAGTCTTTTAAATCACATTCAGTAATGATAGACTGAGTATTTGTAGGCTGAATTAAAACCTAGATGTTGATACAATCAACTTTCTATAAACTATATTTACAATTGCTTTTTCAATTTTTCAGTTAATATAAAAAAGTTCAAATTTATCTTTCATTAATTTTTTCTGTCTGCCTTTAATTGTTGTAGTTATGGCTTCAAGACATTCTGCAAGACTTTGGGAATGTACTTACAAATTATGTGAGGGCAACATTTTGAAACAACGTTTCTAAATAAATCTGTGGAAGGAGGTGATTTTGTTCCTTTAATCTTTGTATAATTCTATAAACGCTCCGGCTTCACACACTATTTTACATCCTTCAACTCGGAAAGTTAAATCCTGATTGAATTATGAGACTGCCTCTCTTTGAAGTCAAAGAAATGATGCACGGGACTAAACTAAAGACAGCTGTGTTATAAAGCTAAAAGGGTTGGGAAAATGCAGACATACACGTATGCAAAATTACAGTTATTAAAAGATATTCCGCATTTTTACTCTCTGTTCCAGATGCAGAGCATGCACCACAAACCCACTAACTGCACCTTTCCTCTCACAAAGTGAGCAGATAAAACCTGAAAGCTATGGCAGCTGAGATCTTTAAAGCATCATATATATATGCACATTTAGAAGTGTACATGAATGTAATGAAATGTGAGGCATTCAAGACTGATAATGCACCTGAAAAGCTATAGTTTATAAAGACATTTTCCCCTCCTGCGAGGGGCAGCCCTGGTGAGCCTGTCTGAAAGCGCCCCTGCAGGTCCTGCCTGTTCCTCCTGAGGCCAGCGCAGCCCCGCGATGCTCCCGAGCAGCCGCCACCGCACCCGGCACCAGCCTTACCTCCAGTCTCGGATACACTGGAACAGAACCCATAGCTCACAGAAATCAGCTACATTGCTCAAAACCAGATGAGGAGGTTTCAAAACCTATAATATCACACAAACCCTAGGTTTTACCATTCTAAAAGTGGGAAACTATAAGTATTTCCTTCTACAAATCAACACAGGCACTTCTCCATGAATCAATGCTCACGTTTTCCCCTTAAGAGCCTCTAAGGAAAGCACAAAATATTTTAAGAGAAAAAAATCACAAGAAACCCATACAGGCAGGAAGGTTTGCAGCTTTGCTGGGTAGGGAGAAGGATTTGACCTGTTAAACTGAGTGAAAAACACTTGGGTGCCTGAAGTGCCAGGGAAACACCATCACAGGTCTGCAGCACAGCACAGGGCTAGTAGAGGTTGTTGTTAACCTCAGCTCCATTTGGGCATCTGAGTCTCACCTGTTGGTTGAAAATCTTTCAGAGCAAGAACAAAAATACTTTGACTGTATTTTAAATCAGCAAGTATTTTTCTCCTGACAATTCGGAGTTAGCCAAGATAAAATATTGGTTCACTTTATTAACTGAATGAAACACCAAATTAATTTACAAGCACTCTTATAGCAAATTTCATTTTTATTTTAGAAAAAAAAATTTATGAAAAGAAACTTTTAGCCTCTACTGTATAAAATCAGTTCTCAGTGAAGTCAAAACCAAAAGGCAAAACTGGCTTTACCCTGACTGCGGTGGTAATTCAATACAGTCCATATAAATCATATAATGTAACATAATGATTTTGCATCTTCTGTCATGAAGAACAGGAAAACACTACTTTTTCAAATGTTGCAACAAAGAATAATCTTTTAAATCATTCAGCAATGACAGACTGAGTATTTGTAGGCTGAATTAAAACCTAGATATTGATAATCAATCAACTTTCCATAAACTATATTTACAATTGCTTTCAATTTCCAGTTAATATAAAGGTTCAAATTTATCTTTCATTAATTTTTCTGTCGGAAACACCATCACAGGTCTGCAGCACAGCAGGGCTAGGCTAGAGGTTGTTGTTAACCTCAGCTCCATTTGGGCATTCGAGTCTCACCTGTTAGTTGAAAATTCAGAGCAAGAACAAAACATACTTTGACTGTATTTTAAATCAGCAAGTATTTTCTCCTGACAATTCGGAGTTAGCCAAGATAAAATATTGGTTCACTATTAACTGAAGGAAACACCAAATTAATTTACAAGCACTCTTATAGCAAATTTCATTTTATTTTAGGAAAAAAAAAAGTTATGAAAAGAAACTTTAGCCTCACTGTATAAAATCAGTTCTCAGTGAAGTCAAAACCAAAAGGCAAAACCTGGCTTACCCTGACTGCAGGTAATTCCATGCAGTCATATAAATCATATAATGTAACATAATGATTTTGCATCTTCTGTCATGAAGAACAGGAAAAATGCTACTTTTCCAAATGTTGCAACAAAGAATAGTCTTTTAAATCACATTCAGTAATGACAGACTGAGTATTTGTAGGCTGAATTAAAACCTAGATGTTGATACAATCAACTTTCTATAAACTATATTTACAATTGCTTTTTCAATTTTCAGTTAATAAAAAAAGTTCAAATTTATCTTTCATTAATTTTCTGTCTGCCTTTAATTGTTGTAGTTATGGCTTCAAGACATTCTGCAAGACTCTTGGGAATGTACTTACAAATTATGTAAGGGCAACATTTTGAAACAACCGTTTCTAAATAAATCTGTGGAAGGGAGGTGATTTTGCTCCTTTAATCTTTGTATAATTCTATAAACACTCCGGCTTCACACACTATTTTACATCCTTCAACTCGGAAAGTTAAATCCTGATTGAATTATGAGACTGCCTCTTTTGAAGTCAAAGAAATGATGCACGACTAAACTAAAGACAGCTGTGTTATAAATTCTTAAAAGGGTTGTTTTCACGTGCAGACATACACGTATGCAAAATTACAGTTATTAAAAGATATTCCGCAAGTTTACCTCTGTTCCAGATGCAGAGCATGCACCACAAACCTACAACTGCACCTTCCTCTCACAAAGTGAGCAGATAAAAACCTGAAAGCTATGGCAGCTGAGATCTTTAAAGCATCATATATATATGCACATTTAGGAAGTGTACATAATGTAATGAAATGTGAGGCATTCAAGACTGATAATGCACCTGAAAAGCTATAGTTTAGCAAAGACATTTTCCCCCTCTCCTGCGAGGGGCAGCCCTGGTGAGCCCGTCTGACAGCGCTCCCCGCAGGTCCCGCTCGTTCTCCTGAAGCCAGCGCAGCCCCGCGATGCTCCCTGAGCAGCCGCCACCGCACCCGGCACCAGCCTTACCTTAACCTCGGCCGGGAAAAAGTTGACGGCGCGGAAAACGAAGCTGGCGCGCAGAGACCCCATCTCCGACAGCTTCCCCCCCGCACCATCCCGCCTCACTCCCTCACCTCACGGACCGCTCCCGCTGCCCGCGCTCCCAGCCGGGCAGGGCAGCGGCGCCCGCAGACCCCCGGGCCACGGTACCGCCCGCTCCATCCCCGGCGGCCCCGCACAGCGCCAGGTGGGCTCGGAACCCCCAGCCGACCGAGCCCTCGCCTCCGCCACCCTCCCGGCTCCTCACCGGAGCGCTTTTCACCCTTCGCTCTTCTCAGTGGCCGACCCTCACTCCCTGGGGCCGCCCCGAGCCGCCTTACCCGCGTGTGAGGCTCCGGGCTGGCCGAGCAGGGGTGCGCAGAGCCAGGTGAGGAGGAGCACGGCCGGAGGGCGGCCGCAGCCCGGCCACGCTCCGCGCCCGGCCATGGCTAGGGCACGGCCCCCGCTCGCTCCGAGCCCCGCGGCGGGAGCCGGGAGCCGGGAGCCGGGAGCCGCTGGGGCCGGGCGGCGCTGGCCCCGCCCCGCGGGGGCCGTGAGGAGGCGCGGGGGGCGGGAGCCTCGGACCGCGCGGGCCCGGCGCCACCGCCGGCTGCCCCCCGGCCTCGGGTGCCGCTCTCGGCCCCGCGCGGGAGCCGGTGCGGCCGGAGGAGCTGCTGGCAGTACCGCGGGGAGGAGGCGCCAGCGCTGCGCCCTCAGGCTCGGTCCCCGTGCCCGTCCCGCGGCCCGGGAGCGGCTCCCGGCGGGGCCGAGCAGGTGCGCGGCCGGGGCCGCTGTCCCGCGCGGCGGCTGCGGGTGCTGCAGCAGCAGCAGCGCTCGATAACCCCGGCACAGCCAGCCGGGCAACGCCTGCTGCGTCTGCACTGTGCTGTTGGGAGGGCGCGAGTGTAAGTGACTTCTGGCGAAAAAAAATCCTTTAATTTCCATTGCATTTGAAACACTCGGTAGGGTTTTTTTTTTTTAAAGTTTCTAAATCAGTAAGATTTTTAAAAGTTTCTAATTTAGAATATTTTGGAACTTTTAATCTAAAATAGATAAACTAATACAAGCTAAAAAGACAGGATATTTCCACATCTTTAGGTGTATTACAAATATACAACATATATAATAAATACTCTGTACAAAACACCACTTTTTTCTGTATCAGATAAATAAAATCTGTTACAAAAGACAACTTCCAACACACACATTGTGAAATTTAATCAGTGATTTTTCCTAAATCATCTTAATGGAAATGTATAGTGTACATATTGCCAAAAAAATAGAAGCAGCTGGCAATAACACATTTTTTACATCTAAGACAGTGTTTAGTATTTCATAGAGAGAAAAGACATGGAAAGAAGGGCTAAATGACTTTACCGTGTTAATCAGCTTGTACATGAAAATGCTAGATACCGCATTCCTCAGGAAAATAGTCCTTATTTAACTCAAATAATTTTAGCAACTTTATACCTTTCTAAAATAAGGACTACCCAAACAGCAATTTCATTAATCATGTTGTTGATTTTCAACGTTCTTTTATACCAGTTGTTTATTTTACAGAAAAACTGCATCTCTCTGTGTAAACAGTGAATCTTTTCAATGACCAAAACGGAATACTGGAGCATTTCAATCCCTTTCTTAATTTGTAGACCCATGTTTTTCTGTATTATTTTTTCTGCAGCCATGTTTGGGTTGTGCATGTCTGTGCAAGACATAATGCAGGCTGTAGAGGAACACACAAAAGGCTGCTTACACAGGAGTTTCTTCCAGCACACTTCTGGTGACAGGCTGTATTGATTTGAATGCTCTGCAGTAAATATGGTCATTTTATATATTAAGAATCCATTTGTACATGGCATATCTTCTACAGTCAGAGTATTTGTGTAAAGGATGCAGCATGCTCTTATTTTGAAATTCTTAATGTATATTCAGTTGTCAACTCAAGATTTTATAGTAAACGAAAAATATATTTTAGCCCAAACAGGGCACAAACATTCACTTTTTTTTTTTTTTTTTTTTTTGTGACACTCTAGTTCTGCTATTTTCTGAGTGCCTTCAAGAATTACTGGGCAATATTTGTACTGAAATTGCAACTCTGTAGTTTTGATGGAAGCTGGTTCACTACAGCACTGCACCTGGTGTTCCTAACATGAGATTTATCAGGTAAAATCTGTATTTCTGAACAGTGCAGCAGATGCATTTTAGAGCGATAATGTGTCGTCACCAGTATTGAACATAGCTGCCACTAGAACGTGCAGGACATAGGAAACTGGTTTTATTACATAACTGTGGATTTGTGTGCAGCTGGGTCCTAACTAGGCAAAACAGATGCTGTGGGATATAAAAGGATTAAACTGTCTGGGTTACATGCCTAACATTTTGCTAAATATTTTATGTAGCATCATCTGGCACATGTTAATTATGTTGTATTATTACTGTTTTGGAAAACACTAGTTATAAATAAGTAGATGTTTTTTCCTACTGCTTTGAACTTGGAGCAGAATGTCAATAGTATCAGCAGCATGTTAAGTTTGCTATATTTCACCATTAAGTGAAAGCCTAAACAATTGCATGAGTAGTGCTGTCTTTCAAAGGACCCTTGTCAGCAGGAGGTGACATCTGAAGGTCCCTGCTAAAGTACACTCAGAATCTGCAATAAATTGGCTGATGGCAGCTTTTACTGTGCACTGAAGAGTAGTTTAACTGGAAAGCCAAATTAAACCCGGATAAAAATAGCCAGCTGCTCAATTCTATTTGTAAAATGAGAAATGTTCTAAAAACTTTGTGAAGCTGAATTTTCTCCAGATTAAAGCCAGTGAATGGTACTCTTAGATCCAGAGTGGGTAAACTTCAGTAGGTTTTCATATTGTAGTAAAAATAACTGCAATTAAAACTTGAAAATTAGGATCATTTTTACTGCAGAAGAACATAGCAGAAAACACTCTTTAAAGAAAATGAAAGATATTTAAATAAGTCTTAGGATCTCCACCAGTCTAAAACGAAACTATTTCTCTCATGTATGAAGTATTTGAGTGCACCAGCTTCTTGGACGTACATGTCTTGTATACTGAGCTGTGTTATCCATGTATCACAGTCCTGAGGCCTCTGAAACCGCTGAACACCTTTCAGTAATTATATTTATTTTCACAACACATTTTATTAAATTTTCACACATTTTATTTAAATTTTCCTAATTCTAAGGTTATGAAGAGAAAGAATAAATAATTACCTTGGAAATACATACAAAACCAGAAGCAGCTGTCAAATTTAACATCAGGAGTTTTTTGTTGTCTCTTAATTCAGGTGCTTTTGTAACTGACAAGTAAAATATTTGGATTAAGAGGGAAGCATACCTAAAGGAGGTCATATAAGAAGCAGTCTTGGAAGTTAATTTGACTTTATTTGAACAGAATACAGTCACCTAGAAAACAAGCTAACTATTTTTAAACACTGACAGATGCAAGAGACAGCACAGGTAATTATTGGAGAAGCTGTTGTTTCATTATCTCTTAAACTACTTAGAATAACAAACCACATTACAATTTCTTAGGACAATCTATTTGTGAATATTTGCATATTTGCCCTAACAAGTTCTATCATGCATTCAAGTGAGATATAAGCTAACCAGTTTTTTAAGTTTACAAACATCCTATTATGCAAACAATATTAAGTAAATACTTTTACCTAACTGGAAAAATCTGTCACCTTCCACAGCACCACATGAAGATCTTGTTTTAAAATAACATTAAATCCACAGCAATAGCTAAATATTTTAAATACTTATGTATTACACTGTAAACTCTATGTAAACACTACGTACACCAAAAAAAAAAAAAAAAAAAACATACAAAGAACAGGAAGATCATTTTGATTAGCAAAGATACCTCAAATGTATCGCCAGAATCATTTTTCTGTTCTTACGACTTATCCCCAAACCACTCCCAGAAAAGGCACAGTTGGTGGTGATTTTTTTTTAATTTTTTTTTTTTTTTTTTTAACACACAAAGCCAGAATCAATACAACAGGCCAGTGCAGTCAAATGCTGCTCTTATTTCTAGGAAGAACAGGAAAGAAACTTGCATTAGTGTCCAGATGGCTCAGGAAGATTCTAATAAAGAAAGATCTCCAGCATCTGCTTACTGCCCTAGGCTCAAATGCAGAAACTAATCCCAAATTAAATTTTGGTTAGGAGAACTTGGCTGTACATCTTGGACATGACTGCCAGCTAGAGTTACTTGCCTATTCCAAGGCAGTACTGAGGCTCAGCTCACAATCAGCTATTAATGGCACTCAGGAGAGATGATGGTTTTTTAAATTAAATTGGTAATTACTGATCAAAGATTATACTCAAGAAGTATTAGACAATACTTCTTCTACTTTGTGCAAACAAAACCTTTAAATAAATAGATCTTTTAAAACTTATTACAATGCTTCAATACATTTATTAAAGTCATTCCAACTTTTTATTATTACAGTATCTAAAAAGTTCTCCTTTACCAGCAAATGATGCCATGTTTGGCAAGAAAATGATATTGGTAATTCTTTAAACCAAAATATGCATATATGAGTTATCCCCATTTTTTTAGAAAAGAATGCTTCTAAGAAAAATATTTTACTAAGTCTATATTTGAAGATATCTGATAATACTTACACTATTACACTTAACAAACTGCCTTTTATGAACTATATACATTGATGAACACAATCTCAGATGCACTAACACTTTCCCAGAAGACAGAAAGCATTGCTGGAATCTATCACCTATTGTTGCAAGTAATCTTTGAGAAGTGAGAAAAAACTCCATTTTGGCATTGCTGCTTTTAGAGCATTTTCCAAGTACTTGTATAACCATCATCAGCGATCCAGAAATCTGCAAAAGATGCTGATATATTGCATTCATGGTATCAAAAAATAGAAAGATTGAGCACTGAATTTTTACATAAAATAGAGCTTGAGGTATTTATACAATCCTTTATAATGGAGATTAAATATTACCCATTGCGTGTTGTCTGCAACTATTCAGGACTTGTTACATGAAGTACCATTCCTCTGTTATTTGGAAGACCTACTGTTGCACGAGGTGCAAATGAGTCAGTAGAACTTTCATTAGCTATAAAATTTGTGTATTAACAAAGTGCTATCCAAGTTCAGTGCTAAAGACTAAAGCAATTGGGCTGCACCAAGGCTTAGAGAATGAGCAAGCAGGTCCTGCAGAGAACCCACAGCCTCCCCCCTCTCTGAACAGAGGCTGCCAGTGAGTGCAGGACAACTACACAAGCTGCAGCACAGACATCTTGAGTCAGATTCCTTCCCTCTGTTCTCCACAGACTCTTACAGCAGTGAACTCAAAAATGGATTTAGTCTGGAGGAAAGGGTCATTTCTGGCCATGTTGACAAAGTACATTTTAGTCAAAAATGTCTGATAACCTACAAAACACTGTATGGATTCACTCTGTTTCTTTAAATGGTCATATTAAATCCTGTATACATCAGTTATCCTTTGGGGTAAGAAAACCAAACCAACCTTACAAGATCAATACAATCCAGGGTGGGCACAAATGGGCTGGATCACTGCTGTTATGGTTTGAAATTCAGCAAGGCCTCACTTTTAAGCACTCAGGCTTTTCACTTTACTTTTGATATCTGAATGGGTGCACTGCAATTTTCAGTAACTTTTTATTTCTTTTGTTCACTCCAGATCACTTTTTTTTCAAATCATACTTTGTTGCTTTCAGTAGAGGGGCAAGCTGGACAAAAATTACTATGATTCCTAATAAATGCACAATTAATTGGTGGTTAAGTGGTTAGTTTTTTTGACTGGTGTGTCAGAGAAAGGAATCAATTCACTGGGGAAGTATCTGCAACACTCAACCAAACATAAAACATCTTAATTTCCTTTCAGGATAAAATGTGAAGTAGTCAACATGGCCTAAAAATCATGCACTGTTTTACTTACCTATTTGTACTTTGACAAGATAAAGCATTTTCACATGGCCTTTGTAAAATGTCTTTCTAGTTTGTGTGAATATAACTAGTGTTGTATGATTAATTCCTTAGAGAAAACATGCACTTGTGAAGGCTATGATAAACTGAACACATTTGCTACAGGGCATTTTTAAAACACTACTGCTTGCAAGACCATCAGTTTGACAGAGCCTGCTATAGAACAAAATAGGCCAAAACTAAAACTTGGCATGCCAGCACACTTTAATTCTGTATTTATGAAATTTTCAAACTTAGGAGCTCTTTTCACTACCTTTAAAGGAAAACCCACACATACACACAAAATTCTAACAATTCTAACACCATATTTGTTCTTTACCAACTAGCATATACCTTGTTTTAATGGTTTAAAGCGATTAAATTCCTCAAGATTGTGCATATCCAGGCATTACTGAGGAAATAAAGACACCCATCACTATTCTTCTTAAATTTTATTCCATAATATAAAATAGAAGATGAAAGAAAGAGTGTTCAAGAATTAAAGCAATTATTGGTCAATGTAAGGAGCAGTAAACTAATTATCTAAATGATGACTAAGGACCTGGTTCGTCAAAAGTACTTCTGGGTCCTCCATGGCATAGCTGTAAGGCTTCTACAGCACAAAAATCCAGATTATCTTTTGCTGAAGCAGGTCCTTTATTATCTAGAGAACACTTGATTTCATGTTCTATTTATCCTTCTCTTTTTGTTCTTTCTCCTTCTTTTCACGTTCAGCTTTTGCTTCCTCCTCCTCATGTTGTTTTATCAATTGTTCCACCTCCTTTTGCTTCAGAACCCTTATTACTGTCTTTCCGTTCTCTCTTGTCAGTGTTGCAATTTCAACTGAAACACATGGAACAGACAGCAGCGTTTAGGCAGAGCAATCATCAGCAGGGCAAGGTTTGAGGTTACAAGTGACAGTGAGGCAGAAGGCTCCAAAGCTGCGTGTGCCAGGCAGCCTGGCTGGAGGCAGCCACCCGCTGCAGCACAGCACAGCACAGCAGCAGGGCAGCTCCTCTCAGGGCTCTGCTCCCAGACACGCAGGCATTCCAATCCCCAAACTGCAGCCTCGCCTCTGGAGCTGGCCAACAGGGCCCATCAGCCTGGAATAAACTAGCTGAATGCCTCTTAGGCTAAGGCTGAGAACTGCTGCATCTTCTGAAAACACTTTTTTGTGACAGCTAACACTCCAGTGAGCCACATCTGGATTACATGCACTCACCACTCCCTTTGTTTAAGCAGAAGGTGCCGGCCCGTGTGGAGAACGCTCACCTTTCTCAGCAGAGAGCTTGCTGACATCCATGGTCTTGTTTAGAACCTTAATGGCCAATGCCAGGGCAGTCTTTAAGGTCATTTCCCCTTCTTTGTAGTCTTGCTTCAGCATTGACACAGCTGCCTGTAAATTTCACAGAAATTAAAACTGTGTATTTGGGCAATCAACCACACAGCCGGGGTGTGGGGTTTTGCCAGATGATAATAACACATGAGGTAACAGCAGCATTCCAACAATTACCTGCAAATCTCTCCTGCATTAATAATCAACAACTCAGCTTAATTAATACAGTACAATTTACACTTTTTAACTTGTCTTTTTGATAAGAAAAAAATCTGAACTTACAGCACTATTATTCCCAATGCATGTGGCTTTCCACCCTCCATAATTTCCACTAGGATCACTTTGGTACAGCTGAAATCCATAATGCTTATCCCAGCCAATATAGAGCAATGAAACGCCAAAAGGACGTTTTCCTGTTGAAAAGAATGCTATTAGCAATCTAAATTTAGTAACAACATTGGTCACGAGTTACAATTATTTTCTTTGATTTCATTCTTCAATCTATTCCTGTGAACTAGGATTTAACACAGTTCTGCACTTCTGTTGCTTGAGATAAGCACACCAGCATTTCCTTCTAAGTCCTGGGGGGAAGGCAGCAGAGGTTTATTCCATTTAACCTTAAAAGCAGTTAATTTGTGTCTCCACAAATTGTAATTACTATCTCAGAACTTTAAATCAAAACATAGTATTTCAAGTATGTAGCTTAGCTGTTAAAGAATTTAACTTAGCAATGTCAAAAGCCAGGTAGTTTAAAAGGTAATTCTCTCTCACTACATATATGTAAAACAATAAAACAACAGAATCATCAGTTCACATACTAAGGAACACTACTTACAATATCATTTTCTAACATGTTGCTTGAGCCACTGATACCCCTACATACAGCCTTGGTTTTGATTCATTGTGCCATTATGCTGGATGGCCCCAAAATGTTGAAAGGTTGCCTAAACAATTCTCAGCTGGCATTTTGGTGGCATTCATTAAATGCAAGAGCACTCAAGGCATTCTATGCAATGAGCCAGCATCTCAGCCATCAATTTCCCAAGCCATAAAAAGTAGAAGCCTCAGAAGCAAAAAACAGTAACCATGACTACCCATTCCCCTCCTAAATTAGGCTATTTTTTTCCTAAGTACAACTTTTTCAGAGAATTCAGTAGAACTGTCCACAGACTTAGATCCTTCACATCATGTAAGAGAATTGTTCTTGAGACATTTAGTAACACAATGATTCATCACACTTCATTACCTCCAAACTGTGTATAAGCCTGCTTGATATCACACAGTGCTGTTACTAGTTGTTCACAAGGAATGGGCTCTTGATACTGTAACAAATACCTAATATCAAAGAGGAAAAAAAACAATTTTCAAAACTTGTTTTGCTGACCATATCCTGCACAACATTTAAGAGGAAACAAGTTCCCAGGTTAAGATTATCTGTGATCTAGCTGTTCCATTTCAACCTATTTCTGATCTACTAAATGCACGTTCATTCTGATTTAATGCATAAAGAGAGCTGAATGTGGCAGCACAGGTGAGTAAAACTATGTTAGCTGTCAGCAGACCTACCTCTGTGCAATCAGTCTCAGCTCATTTGTTAGAACATTGGCATCTGAAGTTATCCCTGCAACGCTGCACGCCATATCCCTGCAAGAAAAGCATACAAATTAGCTGAATTCCTGTCAATCTCCAACCAACTCACATCTTCACACAGAGGTTCAAGCAGAGCACCTGCTGTTGGCCTTTTCTCATCAAAGCTACACAGCTTCCATAAAACAGGTTCATCAGCTCCTGCCTTCAGGGTGCACCAAAAATATCAGTAACCATTTGCTAAGAGCAGAGGTGGGCAGCCAAAGTCAGCAAGTCAGTATGTTAGTTATACATCCAGTTCTGAGAAGAGGGTCATGCCAAGGATGATTAAGTTCTGAGGGGTTTTACAAGAGCCCTTAGGCACATACATACAGGTGCCTCTCAGGAGGCCACCTGCCACAGCACACCTCAGCACTGAAGGAGGCACCCAGATGTGACAGGCCTTCAGTGGGAGCTGCTGGCTGACACGTGGCACCTGTGTAACTGAAACTTTGTGGTCTTGGTAGGGCCCTAACAAAAATAAGCACTTCAATCCTTGATTGTTTTGTTGGATCTTAGTTTAGTATCTCTTTAGTGTAATCTGATATGCTACAAACCTTTTGCTACACAAAAAACATTTGTGAAATTAGGAATGTTCCAAAAGATGGAAGGGCTGTTCTAGGTGACTACTCCAGTGTGCTGTTACACTGCCTCTTTGAAAATCCAGTACTTCCTACCATTTCAGCTGCTTTCAAGATCAACATGGAATGGGAGACAGGCAGGATAGAAAATTATGCGTTCCTTTGCAGCTTTTGTCAAGGATGAAAAAAAAAGCATAATCCGTAAAATTCTTTGCTCTGACATCACAAATTTAACTTCCAGGAGCTAGAATGAAAATGATAATGGACAGACGTTTCATCTCTGCTACAACTGTGGCAAAGAAGCCTAAGGCACATTTTACCCAGTTACCTCAGACTTTTTGAGCCATCAGAGAAAAACAGATGTGGAAAAGGAGCTGAAATAGCATGGTAATTTTTGTGTGCACTCTTTTTTCTGCCCTCCAATGGTATTTTGTAAAGCTCAGACTTCCCAGTTTTCTTAACTGCTACAGTACCATTACCTTGTATGGTGTAGTACCAACAAACAGGCTATTCCACCTAGAAAATTCTCCTGGAGATAAAAAAAAAACAAACCAGCAATACTTCTACTTTAGAAGGGGAACTACTAAAATGAACAATGACACAACAGTCATACTTGTCTAAAACACCAAACAAAAAGATCATTAACACTTCAAATAAAATAAGATCAGGTTATGTGCTCATCAGCACTTTGCTGTTAATAACATCACAGGACATTTAATCACCATTTCAACTTACTCATTAAGTTTGTATATTTTCTCTGAGAAAAACACTTCATCGAGAAGCTTGTGAATGTTGCGCCGCTCTGCTGCCAGCAGAACTCCATCGTTTGCTAGAATTCCCAGGCAAGTGCCCGCGTGGCCAATGGCCTCCATGGCATACTCAACCTGGTACAGGCGACCTGGGAAAGGATTGGAACTCCTGTCATCAAAAAACGACACTGAACAAGACCAACTGCACAAGGTGACTGAAAGTTACAAGAATCTGACAAGTGCTCATTGTCCCATCTACTTCTTCAGTCTCTTACCAGTCAATTGTAAATTAATTGGCTGAAAAGGAGGAAGGAATCACAGAAGGAAAATAAGGTAATACTGGACACAGCCACTGGGGGAAAAAACCCTTTCTATAAAAAAAAAACAACCCACCTTTCTATAAAAAAAAAAAAAAAAAAAAATTAAAGAAGTCTGTGCTGCAGTAGAACAACCCAAGACAAATTTTCAATAAACAAAGAAAATATTTTATACTGGATTTCTTAGGTTCTTCCCATCTAAGAAGTAAGAAAACGTGGTTTGTACATACTTGTTTCAGCATGTGCAAGAATAACAAGGAAAGGCGTGACTGCACTCGCAGGACGTTATCCATTCTCAGGGGACAGTGACAAAATCTAACCATGCTCAAATGAGAGATAAATGGTTATTTAAAAAACATGGCACGTGATACTACTCACTAATGGGACTCAGTCTCATTATTGCTTCAATCAGAATGAATTTGAAAGTGTCCACTTTGGACCCTTGCTGTCGTTACAGAACTGGGTGTGGGCAAATACGGTATCTGTAATTCGTATTCAGAGAGAAACATGCCATGCTACTAACAACCACCCTTTGTGCAAGTGTTTTGATAGTTTTGAGAAGACAGAACAGTCAGAGTTGACTTGAAAGTGTCAGGTTAAAAAAATACCTTCCGGAGAAAATATGGTAGTTCTGGAGTCATATCTTCGAGACTGTAAAAGGAATAGCTCAGTAAGTATCAGCAGTCTCTTGTCACCAACGCCATAAAGCCCCTATATAACAGACCCAGCCATTCGGTGACCTCGGGCTGGTCACTGGTGCCCGCAGCCCGGCCCCTGCAGTGTGACCGCCGCCCCCGCCCGGGCCGTGACTCGGCAGCACCCGCGGCTCAGCAAAGCTCCGGGGAAGGCGGGGCACTCACCATGGTGCCGGGGACGCGCCAGGGGCAGAGGGCAGCGCGCCGGCAGGAGAGCACAGGGCACGGGAACCGGCACCGGGCCTGCAAGAGAGCACAGGGCACGTGAACCGGGAACCGGCACCGAGCGCACCCGGCACGGCCCCAGGGGGCGCTGCCGCCCGCGCCCGCACTGCACAGTCATCCTCAGCGCGGCACAACGCGAGGGCCGCGCCGCCTCCCGCGCCGCGCAGAGACGCGCCCCGCGCCCCACCGCCCACCCGCCACCCGTCCTCACTCACGGCGGGCCGGAGGCAACCGCTGGGCCGGGCGCGGGGCGGCGAGGCCCAGCCGGCGGGCAAGAACCGGGCGCTGCGGCCGCGCCCGAACCTTCACCGCCGCGTCGGAAATGGCCGCCGCGCCTGCGCGGTGCCGCCTGCCGGCCTGGGGCGGGGCCTGCGCCTTTTCCTGCCGCCGGAGGCGGCGTTGGCGCGAGCGGCCCGCAGTGTCATGTGCGCGTGCCCGGACTCCGCCGAAAGGGGCGGGAAACGGCCCCGCCCGCCGTGCGAGGGCAGGTGATGGTCACAGCAGACCTCCGGCGTGAGGGCCCGTAACGGTGACGGCGCACCGCTGCCCTGAGGGCCCGTAGCGGTCACAGTGCACCCCAGCGCGAGGGCCGGTGACGGGCGCAGCGCAGCCCCTGCGTGAGGGCTGGTGACGGGCACAGTGCACCCCTGGCCCGGCCCCTGCCATGAGGATGCAAAATGGTCACGTATACCCTCCTCCCGCTGTGAGGGCGGTATTGGCCACAGCCCTGTGCCCGCCGTCGGGGGTAATCGTTTTCTCTCCCGGGGAAATGAGCCGGAGCTTTCTCTCCCGGGGTCCCGCCCTGCCCGCGGACGCGCCCCATGCAGCTCAGCCAGCGCCGCCTTTATTGCTTTATTCAGTGCGGTGTCACCCCCAGCACCTCAGCAGCCGCCGACCTACGGGGCAGGTGCGTGGTGCGTGTAAGCCTGGGCAGTCTCAAACCACTTCTTCTCCACAGCTTCCTGGCCCACCTCGAACATTGTCATTAAGTGTTTCCAGCCAGTTTTTGCCGTGATTGTGAGGTACTCCTTGTTCTCTGGGTACAGAAGAGCTGTGTGGGCAGCGATGACGAGGGACTGTGCAAACCTCCCACTCACCAGGAGAAAGAGGGCACCTCTCTCCTCAGCAGTGAGCGGCAGGATGCTCTCAAACCCTGCGAGAACATGTCCCCCAACACTCAGAGGGTCTGTGCTCTCAATCATCATGTACATGATGGCTATCGCAACCTCAAACACATAATATCCATAACTCATGTCGCTGAAGTCCAGGATGCCAGACACTCTGTACTGGGGATTCTCCAGGGAAGCAAAACAGGAGTCTACTAGAATGTTGTGGTCATTAAGGTCTCCATGATTGATACCTAAACACAGAAGAAATAGAAACAGTATTTAATAATTATTAAACAGCTGAAACAGCTTTGGGAAGATGCATGTCAAACTAACACTCAGCTACAAACCACACTAGTGCCCTGCAGCATCAAGTGCTGCCTGTCACACCTTTACTGCTTCCCGTGAAGCCCTCCTGCACTGCCAGATGACCGACAGCAGAGGAGGAGAGGGAGCATTATGGGATGGCTCTCCGGGCTGCTGTGATCTGCAATGCACCGCGTGTTCACAAATGCACAACAGCAGTTTCCAACTATAGAACTGTCGCATCACCATCAATATCAATGTCATTTGAATTCCAGAATTTGGATTAAGTACTTATTTGGGCCTTTATGAAAGGTAGCACTGTACTCCATATATAATTAGTCAGCTGATATAACAGCATGAAAATTATAAACTTAACTAGGAGGAAACTCATCAGAAAAATAAAGAACTGACCCTGACTGGACAGAACATTCCTCTTGGCTTACTCTGTGCTGTGTCCATGTCTAGGCTAGGGAAAAGAGATTTACTTTTTTTACTGTTATTGCTTTCCTTCTCTACAGAGCCAAACTCCTGTATGAAATTTCTGTCTCTCAGTTCAACATAATTACAATGAGAATAAAATACTCACAGGCTCGGAAACTGCTGAGCTTGGGTATTACTTTGCCTTTGAACTGCTCAATAACTTGCTCCACCACTGCACGGTATTTGTTCTGGCCCAAGGCATAAATGTACTGATCTAGAAGAGGAACATTTGCCAGATTCCAAATGAACTGACCTCGATGCAGACTTTTTACTGATGGATGCTGGAATTTCTTTGGAAAAAGCACACAATAATACAGGCATAAGAAAAAATGCAGACTTTATGATTAAAGGGCTTGATTCAAAACCCCTATTAATTTTAACAGGTTTCTAATAAGACTCACTGAAAAGCACCATGAGTTGGACTGTTGTTTTATATAAAGTAAAAGAATAACCTGAAGAATTATTAAAGCAAGCATCCTAATATCTACATACAGCCTGGATGGTTTTTCCCCATGTTTTAGGTGCAAAGCTTACTTTAAGTCACTTGTCATTTCAATAATGTAAAAATGCTGTTACCTGTCCATAGGGTGACGTAAGAGTAGCGACTTTGAGCCCCTGCCAAGGGCAGAGTCCCGCTCTGGCAGAGCTCAGCCTGCACAGCTGGTGCTGCAGAAAGCTGTGGGAGCACCAGAGACACAAAACCTGCCAGCATGCTGGGAGCAGGCACACTCTGTGCTTTTAAAGGTGGGACCTTTGGGGGACAAGCCTTAGGAACAGCCGGTGTGTGGAAACTCCTGAGCACAGTAGTTTATGGAGACACTGACCATGGCTTCACGCTTATGAAAATTTGCTTTTGTACATCCAGGCCTCGCTACTTTAAACATACAAGGTCCTTAACCCCTCTCTCCCTAGCAAATGGAAGGGACGGTTTGGAAAGTGACATTCAAAGAGGAAAAGCATATCTCCCACTACACACCCCATGCTTATCTTGGACTCCTCAAATGCTTATTAAGGTGACCTCTGGACCAGACTGCATCAGTCCATAGGGCAAATTAAAAAAAAAAAACAACAACTTCCCACAAGAGTAGCTGGCTTCCTTTTAAGAAAAAAAACTACAATAACTATGTTTGAAATTAAGGCTCTTAAAGATCACTAAATGACAGTCAAAAGTTGATGGTGTATGAACAAGATCAAGCCTAAACCACCTTGGTGGATGATAATCTATGTGTTAAGGGAATAAAGAGCCTTTTCTGTCAGAATTTCTTCTCATTAACTACTTCCTCCTTAGCAGGATCAGTCACAGCATATTTTGAGACTAGCTTCTTTTAACAGTGTGACCAGTGTGTCAGAAAGCAACAGTAACTTATCTTTCACAATTGAAAATGTTCTTATAATTTAAGAATGAGCTTAGTAAAACAGGCAATTCACATTTCATAACTGTCTGAAGCTGGTAGCCAGAACATGAGAGGGAAAGGTTAATGAAAGGTTAATAAATAATGTGAGGTCTTTCATGCATCAAACTCAGTACTGGCTGATTGATCAGCTTTATCATCCTGTGTAACTACAGAGTAAAGAACTTAGTTTGCATTAAGACTGAGTGGAAGTGGCGCAAATGAGAAGTGTCACAGATCTCTGCTGGCACAGCTGGCACTGTAGGGAGGGTACCAATGTGAAACAGTCACAGTGCTAATGAAGAGAAGAAAGCCAGCAAGTCAAAAGGAATTCAAAATAATAGATCAGCCAGCTGAGCACTACACAAAAATCCAATGAGTCACTGACATCTGCAGCCACCAACTTGCATTTTGCAGGTCTGAAAGCAGGCAGCAAGCATGTGAGCAAATGCTGAAGAGACACGGGTTGAGAGAGAAGAGTGAGGGTAAAGCACGAGAACTCACCTCTGAGAGCACTTTATCCATGCTGGCAGCGAGCTTCCCAATCTCATACAGAATCTGAGCATTGGCAGTGATTTTTGCTACTGGTGTACCTGGCAGGTAAGTCAGCAGTCTGACCATGTACTTCTTGCTCCCAAGTCCAGTACCTGACAAGGAGAGATGCAGTCAGTCACTCTGCTGTGTGCTGAGTAACAGTTAATGCAAGAGGCAAAAAAGGTGTATCCCAGTGTAGAAGTTGTCAGATGTAGCTCATAAAAATGCAAAGATTTGATTTATCAGAATGTTGTGTAATAATGTACAAACCTTAACACACTTAGAAAATCTATGCTGAGAAAAACTCAGCACCAACCAGGGTTGCTCCAGTGCCCTCACAAACCCACATAAAGTTTTGCAGCAGAACAGGTCTCAGGAATCCCAAACGTTGTTCAGAAGTTACAGTGACAGTAAAAACTAAATACCAACACAATTTTTCTTCCAAGCACTATTAAAGCAACTTATTCTGGCTTCACAGATGGGTAGAACTGTATTTTACACCACTCTGAAGGCAAATAATTTCAAACAGCATGTAGTCAATGAGGCATTTTAAACTTTTCCTGTGCATGGACACACGTCAGATAAATGTTTTCTCCAATTACTTAAGCTGAAGTGTTTTCCTAAGTGTTTTCCTAGTTAATTATTATTCTCTCTGAGTTACTTTGCTTCTGGTATTTTAACTTTGGACTATTATGGCTGGAATACGGGTCACCTGATGCACATCCCTAGTATTCAACCACAAGCCTAGAGTTCCCTTTAGCATACACACGGTATGCCATATGGCAAGCTAAGGGTGAGAGTGGGGCAGTACACGTGCCCACAGTGGCTCACCTTCCGATTCCAGAGACATTATGTGACCATCTTTTGTCAGATAAGGAGAAGCTGAAGGGAAGCCTTCAGCGCTGAGAAACATCATGGCCTGGGTCTGCACTTCAATGAGGTCAGGCTCCTGGCTGTCTTCTGCATTGGTGATTTTGAGGACGTACTCATCAGCACCTTCAGCTGAGACACGCACGTGGAAGTTCTGATCATCATAGCTGGGGAGTGACCTGATCCAAGATACCTTCAACCCAAACACCCTGTCAACCAATTCAGCCGCCTCTCTCTCATCAAACGTGGGTTTGGTCAAGGTCTGGGGTTGACAGTCATTTCCAGAAGACATTGTGTCTCTAGGAGAAAAAGAAAAGCTGGATGATCTGATCTGTATTCTGACACCAGAAGCAGTAATTACTGCAACAAAATGCATTCAGCTACTGGAGAAGACTTTCCTTCATTTATTAAACAAGCAAAGAAAACCAACCCCCTGTGCCAGCTCAGGTTTCTTACATCAAAGCTTATCAAATACTTCGGCTGCAAGCCCTCCAAAAAAAGACTGCTAGAGAGATGCACTCAGTCTGTTCAGAATAGCAGATATGAAGAGCTTATTAACCAAGCTTTCATTCTCATTTCTAGCAGCAGCCTAACCTGGTATTGTTAATAGGTAGGAATGACTGCCTCAGGAGCAGAGTTGCTGAATCCCTGATCAGGGGGTCTTCAATCCGTGCCTGCAAAAGGCAAGAATTATTTTAGTAAATCATAACATTAAAGCAGATTAAATCTTTCTGCTTGGTCACGGCCTTCCAAATTCCTGTGCTAAGAAAGGCAGCACAAACCTGCAGACGCTCGCTCGTCTCTCTCCTGCCCCGCTGCAGGAATCTCGAGCCTCCCCAGACGAGCGCAACCCTTGGACTCGTTGGGAGCCGCGCCAACCTTTGCCCAGCTGGGGAGGCCGAGGAGCTGCAGCAGCTGCCGGCAGCAGCCGGGGCCCCGGCCAGCCCGGCCCCCGCCTGCCCCGCTGGCTCCGGAGCGCCCCGTGCTCCGCGGAACGCGGGGCTGCGCCCGCTCCGAGCGCGCCCAGGCGGGCCCGGGGCTCCCGCGCTGCACCCGGGGCCGGCCGCGCCTCCCGGCTGTGCCGGGGCCTCCCCGCGGCGCAGGAGCGCTGCCCCAGGCCGTGGGCTTTGCTTTCCCGCGGCACGAGAGGGGAGGAAAGCTACGACTTCCTGTCACAAAGGCTTAAAAACCCCTGTGCCTGCAGCGGGCAGGAGGGAAGGCGTCCGTTTTATTCTTTTCTTTAAACCCTTTTATCATCACACCACATCAAAATCTCTGCCAAATGCTTAGACTGAAGACCACATATAAATATATATAACAAACCTGAGGCATCTTCCTCAGGATGTCCTTTAGACTGTCCCAGAGAAAGTTTTTACTGGGACAATAGGTCTAGTCCTAGAAAATTTAATCCTTAATGAAAATAATGACAAACCTTAAGATTAATAGAGAAATATCTTCTGAAACTCCTAATGAAAGAAAGGTAATCTGCTGTAGTTGATGTCCTGCTATGACAGAATTAGGAACCTGAAGAAAAGGGAATTTAGGAAAGACATGCTGAAGAACACCCAACAAACCCCCTCCCCCCAAAACCCAAACAACAACACCTAAAGCATCTTAAGTGAATCAGTTAAAAATCCTCTATCAAAAAATGTCAGTATTGCTTGTAATATTAAGGATCCAAAATTGAAAACATTGTGTTCATCAAATGCTTATTTTAATCAAATAGGGAATTTAGAAAATGGAAACTTTTCCCCAATAAACAACTTTTTTTTCCTCTCCAATTTCAGAACAGACGTTAATAAAAGTAATTGACCAACCCTTCTCACTAGAAAGCACAAAATTAATGGGTTTTTTCCCACAAAGAATAGAGCTCTGGGAAATATTTAGGGTTCCCTCTCCTGATTCCTGAGGCCCTGAAGTTTTAGCTCATTGGAGTAAAATCCATACAGTGGGAAAGCCTCCCTGCTGTGTTTAACATAGCTGGTTACAGAAATGTACTCCTGAGCTCTGCAAACAGGATTACAATGCACTTTGCAGAGCTGTACTCCTTACTCTTCCTTCAGTTGCCAGACTGAACTTCAAAAGCAAAGACCTATAAACTTCTGCACTTCTCCTGCCTGCCTGGTACTCTGGGGGAAGCTCACTGTGGTTGTGAGGCAAGGCAGATTTTGAAGGTTGTACTTTAGCCTGTCTTATTATCTGAAGAAAGATAGAACTTGGATAATTTAACAATCCATGAGTTGAACTCCAGTCTAATGCCTGTGCTGAAAGTGAGGGCTGAAGTAGGTTAGTGGTGGACATGCCCAAATCACTTCTGAGGATCTTATCAGAGTTGTAACATTGGCCAACAGCTTGCTTTAATACAGGATTTCATCTAGATTCTAAATGAGACATTTTTCAGAAGGGAAAGAAAAAGTTGTTGTCTTATACATCAAGAGTTCTATTATCATCATAGTGCAAGGATCCCGTATCACCAGAGTTTCACACCTCTTCAATGTTTCTCATAGGCAACTCCTCTAAGCACTGACTGCTCCTGGCCCTTGCAGGAGCCATCTGACTCCAGATCCCACCAATCCACTCTTTTTACCACTGTTCTTACTGGCTACAGGTGTGGCCTGTTGAGATCAGGCCCGCTCCTAATCTTTAGTAATTGGTTCAGCTGCAACTCACTGGGGGATAAGATTACATTCTATACCACCTTCATTTACCCATACTGTATCCCCCCTACAAAAAGTTATTACAAAAGCATTTGATATAACATCTAGAGTGGTGTCCTTCACCAGCTAAGCATGCTCTGTGCTTTGTGCACCCAAACTCACTCCTAACAAGTAAATGAAACATGCATCATGATATAATACACAATATTATCCCTTCTTTATTCACCCTGCCCCTTCACACACAGTACCCTTTTAAGTGTATTCCTTACTATCTATTCAAAATAGACAGTAACATACAAGAACTGTCATACAATTTTCTTTATTAAAAATAATTTACAACATTGGTAACATTGTATGCACAATTTTCATCAACTGAACTTAAGATATATCTATGCAATACTTACTGAACTTAAAACAGACTGTTCTGTTGGCTTTGAACAGCAGACAATGATTTGCAGTTGCTTAAATAGGATTAATATACATAGCTTCTTGTCCTTATACTTAGGTGTAAAATGTATAAACATCAACACTATCCCAAAGCTTTGTCGTTTGGGATGGGGAGGAAGAGGGAAGCAAGAAGAGAAAACATTTACAAAAATTTCAACAAGATTCTCCCCCCAAATCCAAATGGAGAGAGGTCTAGGTTAAATACATCTAACACACTGAGTCACTTCTCAAACAGGTACACGTCCTCCTACACTTCAGGATACTAAAGAGAGGTCTAAGTGAACGTTTGGTGTGTGAGCCCAGCAATCCTGACTGTCCCGGCCCTGCCCCTGCCAGAGGGCTCCTGCCTCTCCTGCCCACCTCTGGCTCTCAGGGTCCCAGCAGTGTCCAGAGTTAAATGTCACCATTGGCTGCTGGCCTCCTGAGCTGCACTCTGCACAGGGGACAGGGAGCAGGGCTATTCCCACAGCTCAGAGCAGAAGGGGCATGGACAGAGCTGTCCCCCAGAGCACCCCCACCCCACAGGGAATTGGCCCAAGCGTAGGCGCCAGCCTGCACACCTCGGAGATGCCAGACTTGGGCTTGTGGAGAGCTGCACCTGCTGCAGCAACAACAGGAGCCTCCAGCTGAGCAGCCCCTGTGCCCAGGCACAGCTCAGAACTTCTCTCTTGTGGACTACAAGACATACTAGTGCAGCAGAACCAAAGCAGCTGCTAAGGGAATGAAGCCCCCTGGTTCTCTAAAAAGAACTGACTTGCTTTACTGGTGACAACTTGCAGGTAAGTCACATGCCCTGAAATTGTACTTCACCTCATCAATCTGCCTTGACATGGCTTGGATTCCTGTCTCCTGAAGCATGGAGAAAGGGCAAGGGGCTGTGTTTCCTTCAAGCATTAGTAAATAGGTATGGAGTTGCAGTTGTATTATCTGCATGAGGCACCATTATGTACCACCACTAAATTTCCATTTTCTCCCCAGTAACATTTCCTTGAACTAAATCAAGAATATACCTTTGAGCTGGGATAAAATAGTATTAGATATTGTTGTACAAGAAGTAGGATCTGCCCAGTCACTCTGGATAGAATCAATGGAAGTGTACCACAGAACAGGAACTCGTTCAGCATTCAGTTGAATATAATATTCATTGATTTATCCCCCCTTAGGAGTGGTAGGAGTCACCGGAATGGTTTTCATCTTACCTAAAAGAAAATCACATCAAACTAGTGAAATATAAAAACAGATTATACAGAACTTCAAACTTGAGTGAACTTAGTCTAACAAAACAGAAAAATAAGTATCAAATTTATGTCAATCAAATTAGTTTGGCTTTTGAACTGTCAAAAAATTAATACACTGTATTGATATAATTATGCAAGAGGTTTGGGGTATTTTGGGTTCGGGGCTTTTTTTAAAGGAATGTCAAACATACTATTTAAAGATTTGAACAGTTCATTGGTTAGTTCACAAGTCAACTATTTCAGTATCTGGTTATAAATTAAAAGTACATGTAAATAAAGCTAATATAGTCCTCTCGAATGTTTTGATATTTAAGACAACATTTATCAACAACAAAAATCCTTAAAGCAAAATCTTGACAATTTATAGGCAAGTGTTGCAGTTTTGTTCTCCAGCAGAAATTAAATTCTACACAAGCTTAAGTGGAGTTCTGAAGCTTTTCAAGACAGGAGCACAGAAGAGCCTGCTGGAGCTGCACTCACTTGCACAGCTCAGACAATACCAAAGCTCTGTGAAGTGGGAGCACAAGCCATGCTGCAGCTCCTCCAACAGGGGCTATGAACAGGGGCTGACAATTGCAGCCACAGCTACTGCAGTGCCATGAGAGCCAGGTTTGTTCAGTGCCCCAGGCTCCTCCTCAGGAGGGGATGCTCTGTGAGAGCTGGGAGCTGCCAGCACGTGAGAAAGCACTCAAAGGCAGCGTGGCCATCTGGCTCTTGAACATCTGACACGTGTAATGCATTAGACAGGTTGTATTTAAAGCAGAGGAATTTAAACAGCCCTAGCAAATGTTTTAAAAGGCTTTAAAGGTTAAAACATTACAAGGAGGTACTTTCTGTGATGATATTGCAGAGAGCACAATAAAAACAGATGTCACAAATGACAAGTGCGTCCCTTGTAGCAGATGTGACAAACTTCAATTGAAGGGCGTGAAGAAACATGGCTTAACCTGCATGAATGAAACAACTGGGAGATTTGTTTCTAAATGCAGAAATGTTCCCCATATTTCTAAGCACACAGAATTTCACATGTTTCATAGCCTGAGCAGTTTAAAGCTGGATCCAGAGGAAATATAATCCCATAAAGGTAAGGAAGTCAGCATCTGTGATACAGGATACCATGGGCCTCATGTGGACTGCTTTTTGTTCAGCCCATAACCTAAAGAAATTGAAAACTCGGTATCTTTTTTAAGCTCTGATTGAGGAAAATAAAAAATCTGTTTGGCCTTTAAAATACCATGCCATCTGCTACTCTTAAACCAACAAACAGCAGTACACAGATTTACAGGTGCAAAAAAATGAGTGGAAACAACTGCAGAAAATCTTCTTACATAATAATCTTCAGCACAATCAGTTTCAATTTCGCATAGTTTATTTACAAAATGGTCTGATAAAACATCCCCTCCATACTTACAGCTCTCTTGTCACAATACACATGTTGATTTTAGCAATGTTTAATAGCACCATTAGAATATTATTTAAAATCAGAAAGGATCTCGTTGCAGTTACAATGATTCACAATCTTTTACATCCATGGACGAAGGAACTTTGAGCACACTAGGACTGTTTGCAGTTCCACAGTACAGATTCCTGGGTTCACACAAGGCATTTGCTGAGTTACCAGTTATGTAGGGTACCCAGAGAGTCAGTAGCTACTATAAGAATCTTCGAGCCACAAAGTTTAGACTTCCACCATTCTTGTATAAAGTTATCTCCATACTGTTTTCGAACAAGGCAATCACGCTGAATACTTTTCCAGTGCTTGTCTTCAAAAGAAAACCAAAAAAAGAGAAACCAATTAAGCTTTGCTTTCACTTCCCCTTGCTTATTTCTCAGTCAACATTCTCACCCCAGGTTTTATTGAACATAAGCAAATTCAGCCCTCTGTGGTGCAGCTGGGAGCATGGCACAAATTGTTATGGGCTTGTTTACAGAGCATGGAGAGCTGAAGCCTCTCTCAAATCATCACACTTGTGAGAGATAAACTCAATTCTACCCTAAGACCAAGCCCATGAGGGGCAAAATACCACTCAGAATGATCAAGAATATCAGGCTGCATACGAAGTTGTGTACAAAGAACACGTGTATATCTACTTTGGGAAACTCCAACAGCCATGACAAACTACAGGCAGAACTATAAGCTTACCTTCCAAGAGAATTAAGTTCTGTCTTTTCTTGCTTTGTTTTCTATAATCAGAATTAAGTTTTTTTTCTCTTCATCAGAACATTCAACAGAGGAATTTAAAATATTGCAAAGATACCTTAATATCCAACGTCATTCTGGGCAACAAGTCTGGAGGGAACAATATAGAAAATTGCTCTCTGCCAGTGAGTCCCAGAGTAGTTGGATTTTCCCCAGGACGAAACTGAAGTGGAGCAATGCCAATTCCAATCAGCTGACTCCTGTGAACCTTCTCGTAGCTCTCAGCTAGGACAGCTTTAACACCCTGCAAAAATACAAGCAGAGTGAAACACAGCAGGAACCTTCAAACACAGATTATGTCCAACATCTCACAATTCAAACTCAAGAGAGAGTGCTTTGCACAGAGTCCTTTAAGTACCTTGGTAACATCATGTAGTAGTTTCCCAGCTAGATGGAAACAAAGAAGCCAGAGCAGGCCCATGCAGTGTGAAATGGAATTTGTTACAGAGAGTGGCCATGCTGGGGTTAACAGGACCATGAATCAATGGCTGACTTGGAATATATTCTCAATATTAGTGGAAATTAGCCTCCAACAGTGAGATACTGAACACCCCACAGACACCAAACAGAGGTCAGCATAGACAAATGCCTGATTTGTCTCAAAGTCTGGTATCCAAGACAGTAAATTACATAATGAGGAAATTCTGACCTATCCTGACTAGTGATTCTCTCCCATGAAGATTCTAACAAAGAAATCATACAATGTGTTTTTAGGTGTTTCCAGAAAAAACAAAACCACCCCCAAACCCAAACAAACCAGCAGTACCAGTAGAAAAGGCCCTTTTGCAGCCCAGTCTCTTGAGCTACCCAGTCCATACTTCTTTCCTGCTAGAATAATGACAGGAATGCCTTCCTTCTGGTACAGCTCTGCTGCTTCGAACACATCTAGCTGTGGAATGATAAAATGACACATTTTGAGTGAGTTCTAAACCTGCACTCCCCATTCCAGAATAGCTGTGCAAACAAATAGATTCCTACCGTTTGTCCTGATGGGAAGTGAATTGTTTTAGGAGCTGGTTTTCCTATGAACTTATTCAGAAGCTTGATATTTGCAAAGGTACCTCTTGTCATCACAGCATCATTACCTCTTCGAGCCCCATAAGAGTTGAATTCACGAGGTGTGAGTCTGAAATAAAAAGAAAATTGAAAGAACTCAGTTAAAGATGAACTGATGATTTAAAAGGATATTATGATTTTTTTCTTATAATTATTGCAACATATCGAGGTCTTCAGTGGAAGATGTAAAGAACTGGACCTCCAACAAATGTAATTATCATAAATCATGAACGATGTGCAAATCACTGCTAGGTTATTCATGAGGAAAGCCGCAATTTAAATTAATTTTCTACAATTTTTTATGAAGCGCTGCAAGCAGTGTGGTACTTACAGAAGAATTATGGGGAGACTGCTCTAGGAAACAACCCACTTTACTAATCCTCTTACCATTACCAGCATATTTATTAACATTAAGTATTTTGCTTTTCCACATGCAGTCTCCCCTTTCTGCAGACAGGCCTTTCTAGAGAGGGTGGCAATGCTGGTCAATTATTCAGCAGGGCTCACCCTTTGCTGGTCAGGTACTTGGCAGCAGCACTGCTCCTGGCAATGCTCCCAGCAGGGGAAATGTGATCCGTGGTGACAGAGTCCCCCAGGAACAGCAGCACGTGCGCGTTCTCAACCGCCCGTGGGGGAGCCGCTTCTTTGGCCTGGCAGGGCAGGAGGGAACAACAACAGAAGGGAACAAAAGGAACATTAAACAGTTTCTTCCAGGAACTAGAGACATAAAACTTATCTGCAGTATAGGAAGGCCCCTGGATGGACAGGCCCCACTCATTCCAGAGACACAAATATTTAAAAGACTGAGCAATATGAGCAATAATTAAATTTGTTAGTTCAACATTGAAGCTTTGCTGTAATAGCTATTCCTTTACTTAAATGCAATGCATATAATCTAGTGGATAGATCCACTTCAACTTACAAGTTTATCAAAAAAGGAAGGACATCTAATATAAGTAGATTTTAAATCCCAGGGAAATAAAATTGACTCTGGTGCTTCCAGTAAATTCCATCGTTTGTTTCCTTTCTACAAGAAAGAAAATTAATAAAGAAGAACAGAAGTTAATTTATTGTATCTTTACACTCAAAAACTAAAGACATACTGGTGATTTTATTAATTACTATTATTTATTAAATAATTTTCTATTACAAATTACAGGTTACATCATTGGGTATTACTTAGGAACTGCTTTTAAATACAAGTACCCATTTCAGTTAAGTCCTCCATTACTATAACAAATAAATGGCAAACCAATCACATTCAACTGCAAGATATTAAAGCTACAATGTAATGCAACATTTAAATTATGTGGAACAGACCACTCTTACCTCCATCTTTTCTTTCAATTCCTTAAACATGGATGATATCACACGCTCTTCCTCCACCATGTGAAGTTCTTGTCTTGTGGGCCAAATATCTCGTAAGTAAATACTTTTGCCATTAAAGCCAGTGCCTGAGTAAGATTTTAAACACAACAGTAGTTTGAAAGAATAAACTATTAGACTTGAGATTTGTATTAGAATATAGATGTGTATATATTCAGGCCTGTAGAGACAGTACCAGATAGGCAAAGAATTTGATCAGTTAAGTGAATGCTTTGCTTTAGCTACAAGCAAACCAAATATGGCTGTGCTTTCTCTTCAAATGTATTGGCTCTGGGTGCTGGATTCATGTGCAGAAACCTGTGCCCATGTGCAGCAGCTGCAGAAGCTGTAGGCAAACACTCACCCAAGGGCTCCGTGTCAAAGTCGATGTGCACGGTGCCCCTGCGATGGCGTAGGCCACGACCAGCGGAGGGGACGCCAGGTAGTTGGCACGGACACAGTCACACAGGCGGCCCTCAAAGTTCTTGGTGCCAGACAACACCCCGCAGGCAATGAGCTCTCCCTGAAAGGCAGACCCACACAGACTGCTCCAGAGCTTGGAGTACTCCAACAGCTATGCTATTTCTACTGACTAAGTCAGATGTGCTTTTAGCATTGCCCTTCAAATATTTACTCTAATGCAACAACTGAAAGGCATTTTGCTCTCTCTCTCACTACCCTTCTCATTTTCTTTTTTGACCCTCTGATGTGCTCTCCTGTCACTTCATTCCATTCCTCTCCTGCCATTTATTTATTTTTCTTCTGCTTCAGAAGAGAAAAAACTGTAGCTGTTTAGAAGGTGCTGGTTAAAATTATTCAAGCAAATAGCTTTTTAAAACTCTCCACTTATAATACAAGATCTACACATTGCATCCTCTGCATGATTAGATTGTATGAATTTATCTTGTAATTTATAACTGTATTTTAGAAATAACACTTATTACATTTATTTAACACAGCAATGAATTGACATGGTCTCCCTCTAACAAGCAAATACAGCAACAATATCCTGTTAAGCCCAAACCAAAAATGAAGTGTACTTTGCATGGATTGCTGTATTTCTTGATTGCTTAACTGGGTGAGAAATACATTTCCCTGTTCAACAAGCGAGCCAGAACTTTACCTGTTTTATTGCATTCCTGATGGCTTCTGGCAAAGGGGCCGTGTTCCCAACACAGGTGGAACACCCATAACCAACAACCTCAAACCTGCATGGGAAAAACCAATCAAGCCACACATGGTCATGGGCAATTTGTTAATAAAAGAAAAAGCAGTTATGTTAACAATCTCCAAGAATTTTTTTGTCCCTTGATAGTTAAGACTTTTTAGAAAATGAACAACAGGCACTATATGTCACTGATGCAAACCACAGCTGGACACTGTTACAGAATATTGAACATATTCTGTCACTGCTACAGAGCAACCAAAACCATTAACTAAACAACCCCTGACAGCAGCAATGATAAGAGAAGACAAATACACTGTCCTGACAAATTTGCATCCAGCTTCCACTTATAGAATACATCATCAAGTACATCCTGTCCTGTAAGTCACTTAAAATGAAGTAATTTGTGACTGGACAAACAGCTCTGATGTATTAGAGCTACATATCATAAATTTTGAAGTGGGAATACAATGAAGCAGAATAATTTGAAGTCAGCAAGGAAGCAAACCAGCCATCTATGAAGTTAGGAATTAGCCAGCCCCAAATGAACAGCAATCCTATTGATCAGCCCATACAAGCCCTGTATGCAGCACCTGCCCAGACTCACCCAAGCTTGCTGAGGTATGGCAATACTCCACTGGAACTGAGGTAATGTGTAACCATGCCACTGCCAGGTGATAAACTTGTTCTGATGTAGGGCTTCACCACGAGGCCAGCCTCAACAGCTTTTTTGGCCAGCAGTCCTACCAAACAAAAAGGAAAAAAGGACACAGATTGTGATTTGTATATCCTTTCATAGGACATCTGTATGGTTCTACCTTAGTTAAATCCAGCATAAAAACCCCCGAGGATTAGACAACTTTCAGTTTATTGAACTATTCAAGCAATCACTGGCCTGAATAAAGTTTCTTAATGCATAACAATACCATGATTTTATTCCCATTCCTGGCAGGTAGACACCCATTTTACTTTCTCTAAGACAAATCTCTTTACCATGTTCTAGCTCACAGTGCCAATCCATTCAGCCTCCACAGACAGGCCACACAGCCCTAAGGGGAAGCTCACCTTGGCCACAGAGGATCTTAAAAAGAGGAGAGCAAGGTCTGACAGATGAGCTGTGCCAGCAAAACCATCTGCAGCTTGTGAAGGTGTGGCAGATACCCCCAAGCAATGACAGGAGAACTGCTCAGCAATACAGAGTTTCTGTGCTGGCTGGGGATGACAGCTCATCATCCAGGACAGGCCTGAAGCTAAAGCCCACCTCCTGCAGCAGCTATGGCACTGTGCACTGACAGGAGCCCTAGGACTGGTTACTTGCTGTCATACAACCAAGTGTAAAGATTTTATAATTGCTCTCCTTAATACTGCTTTAGGGGACAAACTTAGATGGTATTATGGAAAAGCAACTTTCCCTACATAACCTAGCCAGAACCTACAAGCTAAGGCTACAAGTCTGTGGTTTCAAACCTGTAAAGAGAGCCTACAAAAGTGAAGGTGAGGGCTGTGAAGCATGGGAGCACCATTAAGAGCTGTCTGGTCCCAACATACCTGCAGCAAGCATGACAGATGGATTGCAATTGTTTGTACAGCTGATGACTGCAGCAATAACAACGCAGCCGTGGGACAGCTTGTATTCATTTCCTTCATACTGAACAGGCACAATGTCATTCTGCTTCTCAGCTGCAATCTGAAACCCTTTAACACCAGACTGGATGACAAAAATTCATGTTAGCAGTTGTTACAGTACAGAAAGAATGACATTACAGCAAGACCAAGTGAACACTAGTTTTGATATAATACTCAGCTGTGCCACTAGGAACTCTTACATGATTTTAAAAGCAGCTCTCAGTTCATGTCCCTCTGTCTGTACATAGGTCTCTTCTTCCTTCACAACTGCTTTAACTTTGCAACAGTTGTGAACAACGGTCAGTCTGTGTGTGGCTGTTCACAGCTCACTTCCTTGTATATGTGGAAGAACATCTCCTAGGAATACATGTCTAATCTACACAATACTTGTTCCTGAATTAGAAGCATGTCCAAGATTTTAATTGCAAGAGGGTGGTAACTAAACCAGAGTAGGTCCATTAGCATTTTCCACACTCACCTGAGTGCTCTTCAGCACTCAAGCATCCTCCAGAGCTCCCTTTCAACCTCAGCCTTTCTCTTCCACCATCAGCTATGACCTCCCTCCAGCACAACTGAACCACAGTACCACAGGCCTCATTAGAAGCTGTTTCTAATACTACTGTAAGTCTTGAACATTAATGATAAATGAAATGAAAATGAAGGTACATTCCTATATTAGCTGCCCTCTTCAGGTACCCATGGATATCCCTAACCAAAACCAGTACCTTCAGGGTAAAAACATTCACTCTGTGAAGACAAATTAAGATGTAAGGAAAAATCATTTGCTAATGTAAGAACTCAGAACACTCAGCTACAAATCTTGGCAGTCTTTCTGCATCTCCTTTAAGGAGTGATGAGTTTTCCTAGGGTAAATTCTGTTTCAGAAATTAAGTAATATAAAACTGTTTAAAAAAACCTTGAAAAAGTGAAAATGTTTGCTAAGCTCACACTACGGACTACCTAAAGCTCCTTCTCCCTAGCAATCTAAACTGTGAAATTAAGGACTTTGGGAAGCTCACGCTCCTGCCAAACACACCTATGATTTACTCCTGGGATGCCTGTCAAGCAAGACCAGAACACCCTGGATAAGCAGTTGTGTAGCAGTAAGGAGGGCTCAGTAGGTACACAAGGAATAGGTAACACAATATTAATTCATGTGAATGATAGGAAATACCTTTTGAAGCAAGCATCAGCAATACAAACCTTTTCATTTAAGCAGGCTTGGAAGTCACTTTTCATGTTATTAACAGCCACTCTATCTTGGGATCTCTTGGGGCCACTGACATATGGAATTATAGAACTTAGACTAACTTGCACTACCTAAAGAAACCAAGAAACAGAAAGTGCAGGCATTACCAACCCCAGCCCAGCAGTGCATGGAATACATTCCTGAGACACCCAGGAACTCTTGCTCCAAATTTGAATGCTCTCAGACATCTAGAACTCTGGGATTCCATTTTCAACACCACTCACTCAAGAGGCTACTCCTCTTATTCCAAATGTTTTAACACTATCCATAACTTTTCTACCATTCACAGTCCTTGGGATGACTGGAATTCAGTATCTGTACTGACATAATGTTACCATGCTTCCCTTTTTATCCCCACCCCCTCTATGTTTTACAAACTCTGCTTTCTCAAAACTCTGAGTTAATAAAAACAACTTTGCTGAAAGCAATGAAAGTTACAGTGGGAGGTAAGACTGTGAAATCATCAGTAGTTATTTATGAGAATCAAACAACTCCTTTCAAGCATACCTGGGAATACTCAGGCTCTCTGGAAGAACTCTCATCATTTCGAAATAACTTCACAGCTTTAAGATATGCTTCTGTGACTTCAAGCTTGGCCTTATCAAAACCTAAGGAAGGTCACATCAAACATGAGAGAAGTCACATTAAAGACATAAATAAAATAAATCACACAACTTACAGATATTCAGATTGTTTTAAGTGTAATATTCAAAGTACTTTTTTTTCAAGTACACCACTTCCATATCCCAACTTCTATTCAGGAATGACACACAAATTAAAACATTTATAAATCATTACAGCTTTTCCTGGATTATCTTAACTTGCCTTCTTATGTCAAGGAATAAAATAAGCTATTCCAACTCTAGGAGTGGTAACTTACTAAATTGACAGTTGTGTCACTGAAGTCCATAAGGCTTTTCTGTGTTAGGGCTTCCTTGTGTAATACAGACCCTGTGCTTAGCTGACAATAGGCAGTACTGCTGGCTACTCTTCCAAACCCATTCATCTGCTCTGCACTGATCAGACAAAAACATTTGCCATTGAAAGCATTTAACTCTTATTTGAAAGTGACAGGTTTCAGTCTCAGAAAGTCTCACTCATGAATGAGCTTTTTTTGGCATCTGTCACCCTGTGGTTTCCTGTTTGCAGTAGCTTGATAAGGAACTGACATCCTCCTTGCTTAGCTTGAGATGCCAGTGAAATCAGGCACTTCAAAGGGAAACATAAACCACTGGGAAAAATCAGAGACATGTTCAGATTTGTTCTGCAGTTTCACTTATTTCTAGTTTTGATTTTGTAGGGAATCTCCAGGTGGTTACTGGATTCATTTCAAATCAAGAAGAGTTATATTCCATACATATTTCAAAATAAGTGAAAACTTCCTTAGCATTTTATAGGCTTACATATGCTTCCAAAAACCAGGACTCTGGATGCTGAAAAGCAGTACTGTGTTGGTAAATCAGGCATTGGACAAATGGGTCAGACTGGACACAAACCTCAAGCACAAGTCTAATTACATGTTAGATCCACATCAGAACTCTGCAGAAAAGCACCACGTAAGAATTAAGGAGCTTTAAGCAAAAACTCAATAGTTCTTGCATTGGGTTTTTCTGCAGAGTAAAAAACATATATTACCACAACTGAAAACCACAATTACAAGAAATCCTTGCTTTAGTTTAATATTTACCTGCATGCTTTAAGTGCTTCAATGTCACATTATCAACAGGGAAAAAACTCAGAATAGCACCATATTCAGGACACATATTTGCTATTGTGGTTCGGTCTGCTACGGACAGTTGGGAAACACCACTCCCAAAAAACTCAACAAATTTTCCAGCGACATCAGCTTGTCTAAGATGCTGTTGGAAAGAACACACAATACCTGGTATATGAAGACATACAGTTTGTCAAGCTGTGTTTGTCACAATTCACAAGTCGAGCATTTGAAACAAAAAGTTGAAACCCTAATGCCTATGTTTGAAAAAAAAATTATTATGAATTATTTTTACTTAAAGAGGGTCTATAAGCAAACCACTATAGAGGGGAAAGAAAAAAAACCCATTTCAAAGGACTAGCAAATAAAAATAGTTAGAGATTCCTTGTAACTTTCTGCACTGCCACGATTAAAGGTACACTAAAAACATCCCCTTTGAAAAGGCATTGAACTCTTACCTTTGTAATGCTGAGAACGATGTCTATGGATGTGGCAAAGGGGCTGACTGTGCCTGTGAGCTCACAGCCCACCACCTCCGGCAGGGGGAGCGTGAGCGGCATTCCCAGCATCACCGCTTCCGTCTCGATGCCCCCGACGCCTGCAGGGACAGTGGGACACGGCTTGTCACACCTTCAGCAGCCTGCACTCCGTGTGCTCAGGTCCCAGAAAATAATAAACCCCTTTATACAAAGCCTAAAGACTCATGACAATAAACATATTGCTGCTTTTCTCTCCCAAATGAAGGGCACTGCTCCATTTCCAACAAAGACAGAGGAAGAAATTTACAAGTTCCATTAAACATTTGCACATCAAAAATAAAATCAAGCAAGACTATTGCTCAAGTTAAACATCACAGTCAACCAGAAAATATTTTATATCTAAAACTAATCTTCTGTGAGAAAAGAAACGTTCACACAAATTTCAGCTGTACAAACAGCACCTGTTTGAATATCAGCTGGTTTTTGTTTGTTTTCTCTTTAAATTACAAGGGATTAATTACAATTCTCAATGGAAAGAAATGTTATCCAAGATTACATGTAGACAAAAAATATTCAGAACAATAATTAAAGACAGTCTATTATGCTTGAGATACAAACACCCAGTGGGAAGAAATATTTTTTAGTGAAGCTTTAGTTGCCTTTCCAAGAGCAATGAAGTTCTGAGCATACTTACCCCAGCCCAAGATACCCAAGCCATTTACCATGGTTGTGTGCGAGTCTGTGCCAACCACGCTATCAGGATGCAGGAAATCTTTCACATCAAAAACCACTCGGGACAAATATTCCAAGTTCACTTGATGCGCTGTTCCAATCTCAGGTGGAATTATGGAAACATTCTCAAAAACTTTTGAACTCCACTGGAATTTTTCCAAAAGGAGAATAAAAGAGTTGTATTTTTTTTCAAAGTTATATTCAATTCTTAGAACATAACTAAAAGACAAAATGAAGACACAATAAAAGAGTCCTTGCTATTTACCCAAGTGGCTTTTGTCCCTTTGTCAAACAGAGATGTGTCATCTCCTTGGATACATTCTTAATCATCAACAAAAGCTTTCACTGAATTCCTCTGGAGACTAAAATCAGTAATTCATGCCCTTTCAAAAGCAGGGCTGCAGAAATCTCTTACCTCCCAATTCACACAACTAATTGCAAGCCCACCTAAGACTGGTATTGAGACAACAAAACCTAAGCACTTGTATCTATAGCAGAATTTGTATTTATAGCACAACTGAGTTTAGGTTTGACACTCCAGGGTGAAACCGCTTGCAAACTCAGGATGGTACATTTAATAGAGTTGACACAGAAACTTCTAACAAGATTCAGCCTGGCCATTTCTTTCTTTAATAATGTAAAAGTTAATTTGCAACTTTCTGAAAGAAACCTCTAGTCCACATCCATGAAAAGAGTTCTAGATCATTGAAGTGAACTCCAAAACCAAAACAGAGGATAAGGGTCAAATAGGAATGTTGCAGAGCCCTGCCCAGCAGCAGAGGAGCTGATATTCACCACAGGACTTTGCTGCCCAGTTTGAGAGTAGCTATGTCTGAACACTGGTCTCCACTCAACACTTCCAACTTCAGCCACTTTTATTAACACAGTTATGGATAAATGATCCTTTCAGCCAGAAACTCACTGTGACCTAAGGAATTGAGCTCATGAAAGGCATTAAAAACACCAGTGCTTCATAAATCCCCACAGACAAGAACCAAATCAGAGTAAACTTTTTCAAGTTAGAAAGCCAATTTTCTTTTCTTGTTTAATTTCAGATTTGAAAACCTGACATTTCCAAACGATTACATTTAATTTATCATCTAAACCTGAATACTGGTGGACAAATGACTCTTAAAAAAGCCCAAACCACAAAGCCTGCAGGTACACAGACATACCTTAAAAAATTGAAGCCTTTCTCTATTTCTGCCAAATTCCATCTCTTGATTTTTCAATACTGTCTCAGGCCTAGAAAGAAAACAAGTTTACAAGTACTGTTATAATTTATTTCAAATTACAGAAGAACAAGTTGTAGTTTTAGTTTGTTTGATGAAAGACTTATTTAAGCCTGCTGGACTCTTTGAAGAGGTTTATTAGAACAAAGACAATTGCTTCCCTGCAGCAAGTTTTCTATAAACAATGAGATATAACTGATTTAATATGTGCTGTGTCTGAGAACCTGTTTATTCTAGGTATGGTTCATCTGAAGTGTGTGATCTCAAAAGTACTTGGAGAGATCTATTCCAAGCATGTACTACAGTACACAGAAGCTTTTGCTCCCTAGCAGTTAACTCACAGGCTGCACATCTCAGAACTCCATGCATTAAAGAACCAAGATGTTCACTAGTTCAATTGTAACTATCCTCCATTTTTGTATTTCCCTCCAAGCCACAAGTTTTTGTTCACAAGTACTCATCAGTACAGTCTCATAAAATGAACTATCTTTTCTTTGTATGTGTTATTTATTAAGATCCTGATACTCGTTGTAACAGAGTAATCCATAACTTAAGAGGAATAACCTCTGTTTTGAGCAGCTGAACAAGGAAGGGAACACACTTGCTTTATACCAGGAAGGAAGTCCTCAATTCTTAGAAGTGTATTTCACTTGGAAGCCATGACCCTTCCCTTTCTTCTCTGCAGCAGGTCAGCAGCTCTCCTGCTTCACCAAGCCCCGAGGGACAGTCAGTGTTCACCCTGCAGCTTCATAAATCCCACTGCTGGTGTGCTGTCAAACACCAATGTGGCTGAAACATCACTGCTCCTGCACTCCTGCACCTGTACCGAGCAGGAACATCTCCACATCCACAATGCTACCGCAGCATTCACACAGTATCACTGTGGGATACAGATCTGATCAGCCCTTTAATTGTACACCTGTCCAGCACAGGCAGATAGGGATCTCAACAGCCCATCAGACAAAGAGGCAGCAGCTGAATGAGGACAATTACGCCTAATTGGCACAGGTGGAACAATGCACAACAACCTGTTAGTAACACAGAAATCTGGGACAGGCACAGACATGGGGCTCCCCTGGGCTACTACACAGGCAGGATATTTATTGAATTTCAAATCAGTGACAGATCGACTGTGAGATCCTGTACAGATTGTGGGATGATGCCCAGGCTAGTTCTTAGTTCTTTAAGAGCAAGAGACTTCTGAAAAGTTATTACAAAAACCTATGAGTTACTTTTAGAGACTAATTAATGCTTCATTACGTTACTCAATCAGGCTTGCTTTGCAACAGACTGAGAATTACTCCTATGCTTAGTTGTTGTTATAAAGAAATGAGAGAAGTAGTAATATTTAAATTAAAAGTCACAGCCACAAGTCAATAGGTGGCCATCTGCAGAGTGTACAGTAAAGCTCTTCTTGTAAAAAGAAAAATTTGTAGACTAATTTTTATCTGCTACATCCGACCTAGTTCTAGATACTGACACAACTTATCTATGGCATGGGTGAAAATTACAGAAGGATGTTTATAAAAAAAAATTTCCCTGAGCTGTCACAGGCAGCGTTCCAGAACACAAAGGTACGAGGCAATTTAGCGAAGGAGCTTTCTTACTCAGGCACAGGCTGCAGGTGGAAGGGGCAGAGGATGGGCGTGTTCTCGATCTGCGCAGAGAAGGGCCCCGGGCTGCGGCCGGCCTCGCCCGCGCCGCACGAGCCCCGGCAGCCGCTGTGGCCCCGGCACGGGGGCGGCTTCCGCAGCGGCGGCTTCAGCGGGGACAGCCGGGCCAGCGGCTTCTGCTCGCCCCCGCCCGGGTTGGGAGCGTTCTGGATTGCACTGCAACATCAAACACGGCATCCACTGAGACACTGCCAAGCTGCCTCTTTGTGCAAACATCCCGCACCCCCCCCCACTTGTGTTTTTTGCAATCCCTTCAACAGATTATAAAATAGTATCTGAAAAAAGAGAATTATTTTATTACAACCTTCTTGCAAAGTATACTGTCGCTGGATAAACTTAGTTAAGTAATGTAGTGTGGTGTGGTAAGAAGTGAACAGAACTGGATTGTCTGAAAGATTAACACCAAACAACTCCTTCCATTTGCTCACAACAGACCAGAAATCTTTCTAAACAGCATTGTAAAGGCTGAACTCTGAGTCTTAGACTTGGAAGTTGTGGGAAGAGTCTCATACAAATGGTAGACTGAACTTATTTCCTTTTTTTTAAGACAGTGCTGTACATGTTCTATTAAAACCACAGAGGAATGACTGCAGGCAAAGCTTTCTCAAGGAATAAACATAATCTGATCATAATTAAGCTTTTTATACCAATTCTTGAAGGCACAGATAAATTGTATATGCTATTCAAGCCAGTCAGAAGAGAGAAAAGCCAGGGTTTTTTTAAAAAATAAAGTCCACATAGCACACTACCTTCTATTTGTGCAACACTGGGTCTCTGCAGGAGACCAAAGAAAGCTTATTGTGAAAATGTAATGACTTTCACCTCTCTCCGTAATTATTAAATCACAAAATTGCAATTAAAGCCACTGCTTTCTTCTGCCTCAGTAGCACAGCCAGATCCTCAATTATCCCAAGGGCAGGGTGTTGCCTGGCCTCAGCAGATACCTTGTCTAAATCCCACTGCAGCCCGCCAGGCTGTAACCCACAGATGGGAGCTCTCTATAAAAGCAGCACAAACCACCCTGCAGCCAAGGGTTTATCACAGCCAGCAGTTGCTGAGCCCCACAGCTCTCCAAAGGGACGCTCCAGAGGCCGGATTTATCATTACAAAGCAGCATGCAGAGACCTCTTGCCAACACTTGGTCTGCCTGATAATTTTAGGCTGGCCTAATTGCAAAGGAATCAGCTGTCCCTCTGGACACAGGAATGGACAGAGCACAGAACTGACACAACACATATGCAGGACAACAGATCATCTGCAGTTTCTTGCTCTTCTGACACTCAGCAAACTGAAACCCTGTGAGTATTTGGAAGGTTGACAGAAATGACTCACACATCCATATCCTTCAACCACAGGCTTTTTCTCCATGAACTTTTAAAATTTCCAAAGAGCCTGAACAGTTTATGCAATTCTGCATGGGCTTTGGAAGGCTCCACAATTGAGAGGCAGGGGAGAAGGTGAAGGGAGGCTGCATTATTTAGTATTTACTTCAGCAAACACTAAACAACAGCTCCAAGTTTTTCCTCTTGTGCAGTATTTATGTTTTTAGCAATGGCAGCCCCAGGCTGTATTCATCACATCACTGCCTGTCAGACAAAGAAAACCATGCTGGGAGCTTTCCAGTTCCCTTACTTTTCCAGACTTCTCCAAGTACACTTCTCTCTCTGAAAATATCCACAGCCCCATTTATCAGGTGTTAAAGCAAAGCCCATAAAAACCCAGACCGGTCACAAGCCATGGGCTGCAATGAGAGTCTTTCAAAATGCCCAGTAAAATTGCAAGCCCCTTCTCTGGAGCTGTGACAAGGCAGCCACGTTTGGAAACAAAGTTCTGTTTAACTTGAACAATAAAATCAGAGCAAAGCAAAACAACAAACACCCTTTGCCTCATTCTCTTGATACACGCTATTTTCTGGAAACCATGCCAGATTCTGTTATTTCAGAAAAATCTTGCCCAGAATTTGGATTATCAGTCAGCTTCACCCTTAAGGCCTCACAAACATTCTTTCTCTCCCTCAAGAGTGCTTATCCATTTTTATCCAGCCCATTTTCATACACCACCACATCTTATTTTAGGGATCCACATAAGGCAAATTATTTGATGGGATAGTAACAACACCTGAACAAATCCACACTTCAGTGCCAGACAAAAATGTAAGGCTTGTAAAAACAACACCAAAAAATAGTACATTACCATTTGCTGAAATCAATCTGCAGAGAATGGTCAACAGTGAGATCAGTTGGGCAGGCAGGATTGACCTTCACTGGATCTCCTCCAGCATTTCTCACAGCTTCCCTCATGGCAGCAAAATCCACCATTGCTGGAATTCCACTGACAGAGAGAAAAACAAAATAGTACAACATCATGAGACATTAACTCACTGAGAGGCACAAACTTCTTTTTCATTTTATCCAAGTCTAGAAGTAGCTATGTCCTATTTGAGAAAATACACCTGTTATTTTCTCAAGTTTAAAGGACTTGAACCAGTTTTGAAGCCACTGGAGTTGGTACACCCTCTCAACGAGCAACAGCGTGTCTGAAGGCAATGTAGCAAAGAAGAACATGGTCCCATCTCAAAGACAACCACCCTTCTCTTGTGCCTTGCTTTGCTTCTCAGGTGTGATGGTACTTCAGTACAGAAGCGATCTTTAGATACTCCTTACCTTTACAACAGAACCTTGCTATGCAATCAAAGCTCGTGCTATACATTTACCACCTCAGCCTGCATCATTTGTCTAACAGCTATTTCTGAAGCTTGTAGCATTTCACAATATTCGTATTGCTGTACAAAGCAGAGGCAATGTTTATAGAACACAGCAGCACGTAAATCTTATTGGCTTTACCTGCTAAGCAAATGTTACCTCATTTTTATTATCATCATAATTCCTTTTTTAATTATCTCAACAAATATACAGTCAGCAAGACAGCTTAAATTGAATATTTGCAAATTGCTGAAGGACTGCCCTTTTAGCTATGCCATAGTCAAATCACTAAGAAAGCTAACATCCAAAGAGCTGCTTTTTCTACCTAAATATTATTCATGGATTCGACTGGATTAGTCATTGTGGAGTAAGCAATATCTAATCTTCAATTATCTCAAGGAAGAACTGTCAGTGACAGTGTGAACTGTCAGCCATGTGGCTACAGCCAAAACATCACCACTTTTATTTGTATTCTGGCTCTTACCCTGTAAAGTGCTCCTTGCAGGCCAGCAGTTTCAGCCTCGCCAACCTGTCCCAAAGCCAGAGTACCCCAGGGAACAACTCCTACCCTAGCATCATATAGAATTATCACGAGAAATCTACTGCACAGCAGAGGCAGTGCACAGGTTTCTACCTGTGATTTATTCTCACGCCAAAGAATTCAACACAAACTCAGTGAGTTTGCACAGGTTCTTCTGGGGGTTTTGCACACACCCACATACTTACGTGAAGTCTTGAAGAACAACTCTGGCAGGACAGAAGGGCACTTCAACATGGTTCTGTTTTGTTTTCCAGTCCAAGATGTTCATAGCATCCGTTTCTTTCACTAAGAAGCCATCGCAGTTCCGGACACTGGACTCAAACAACACTCGGATGGAGTAAGGCAGAGTATCTGGGGCGAGGCAAGGGACAGACACCATGAGCGCAGCACTTGCAGCTTACACAGATTTTTAAAATTACAATCTCACATTCCTGAGGAATTCCACTTTTCTAGGGTTTGGAAGGATGAGAGGTGCAGGAGCCTGTTTTTCCAGTCACCTTTGGGTTTGATCTTCCCTACACAATATGGAACAGAGAGTTGTACACATTGATGCATTGTGCTGTGGGATTCTAATGGGAGATGGCAGTGGCTTGTGCACACTGTTCACAGTGACAATAAGGTACATTAGGCTGGCAGGGGAGAGATGCAAGGAATATAGACCTGGGATTACTGATGAGAGCAGGACAAAAGCAAAAACTGCTGGAATACCGAAAACCATTTTAACTGTAAATTTTGCCATTCTGTAACTCAAGATACCAAGCCAAAGCAACCAATGCCAGAATATTATTTTCAATAAACAGTGATACAAAGACCAGAAACTATTCTGCCATGCACCCCAATTAAAATTAACACACTCCCTAAAATATAAAGAACATTTCATTAAATACAGCTTGAGTTAATTTGCTACTGATATGAATCAATGTACAGACAAGCAGCAGAAAAAAAGGGGAAATGGAAATGAGAATTAAATAAGAGGGAAGAGAAAAATCTCACCAACTACAAACAAAACAAAATAACCACTAAAGAGAAAAAAAATCAAGATTGATTAACATTTCTCCCTCAAATCCCACTATTTTCAGTATAATTCAAGCAGGCAGCTAGCTTCATAAGAACAGTGAGAAATCCTAAAAAAAGTTAGCTAGAAGAAGGTGAAACAATTAAGTTCAGGCTTTAATAAAAAAATAATTGGTGGTCTCAACCTAATCCAGCGGTTTGTTCACAAACTACTAATATAGAACTTGCTGACTCTGTTCTCACTCTGTCTTTCTGAGATAATATCCACTGTTGTCTAATAAACAAACCACTATTTTGAGTTTAAGATTTGAATAAACATAATAATAAGTGAATAAACGTAATAAAATATTTGATTAAAAGATGTCATCCAGAAGGTCTCATGAACCTTCATGGCACCACTCCCTTGATTTAAAAGCCAGATTCCCAGAGAAGAACCTGTTTGCTTTCTTGTGGGTTACAAATCTCACTGCCCCAGGGGCTGCTTAGCACCAGCTCTGGAGAAGCAGTTGTTTCTCTCCATTAGGCACCAGCAGCTCCCATCTGCAGTTTGGGGGTTCCAGGGAACAGGACAGCTCCAGCCATGAGATCCCAGGCCCCCTGGGACTGCCTGAGCCACAGGGGCTGTGGGCAGAGCTGGGCTGGGCAGGGCTGGGCCCTCGCGGGCACTGCAGCCCAGGGGAGGCCGGGCTCAGCAGAAGCCCCAGGCTGCAGGAAGGGACACAAGGGAAAAGCAGCTCACAGGTTAAGCACAGCATCATGGCAGGCAGTGCAATCTCTGTCCTCCCACACTGCCACAGCTTAACCATGGGAGTTTCTCCACATGAGCTGCAGCCCCAGCAAGAGCCTGGTCTAAATCTGGTCTGTCTGCCCTAAATCCTTCTGAACTCTTCTCATTTTCCCCATAAGTCTTAAAACACTAGAAAATGATAACTAAACCAATTAACATTTACATTAGTAATCTGATTAATATCAGCTGGCAATTAATATCAAATTACAGCCAGGCAGGTAAAACTCAAACTGTTCTACCACCAACAAATGCAGTGAGCAATTCCAGATGCTCAATTTGCTACCAGTGCTGTCCCAGACTGTGTCTAGATGTTATTTAGTATTTTGCTACCTTGAAGTTGACATGAGGCTTCCAGCTTCTTCTATTGGAAGACAAAGACCCTCTTAGTGCAGTCTGTTTAGACTCCTGGAAATAGGCTCAGGAATACCCACTGCTGCTGCAAGCTTTATGGCACACTTTAGCAGAAAGTTGTATATTGTTGTTTTATTTCCACTCCTGTCATGAGGCTTTTCACAGAACTGCTGCCTGGTCTTGTTTCTAGCAGGGCACTGCTTCTCCCTGGGCCAACCCACCAGCAGAAGCACTGTTTCCTCCCTGAGTGCTTATCTGAAAGACTGACTTTGTTACTACAAGCAGGGGAAATTTGCAGGAGCACACAGCTGTTGCACAGTTTCAGCAGACACTGTGCCCCTCTCTCTCTTCTCTTTAAACAACATGAAGTTAATAACTGTGGTCAAATATGGGTTTAAAGTGAAATATCCACTGATTTTTTTTTTATTCAAGAAGCATACTGCAAATTCTGTGAATAGAGATGAATTCAGACCTTGCAAAACTGAAAAAAATAGCCCAAATCCTTTACTAAGGAAGGCATAACTAAGCAAGGCTACTAAGTAGCCCATGTAAGTATTTCAGTTTAACACGAACACAAAGGGAGAGAACAATGCCAGCATGCTCTGATTACCTGCAAGACTAAAGGCTGTTCCAGCTGGCACTGAGCAAAGCTCCCTCCCCTGCGTGGACTCCCCTCCCACCACCCGTGCAACGTTGTGAAAGGCACTTGGACACAGAGCCCCAAGGAAGGTCCCCTGGCACACACAGCCACTGCATACTAATGACAAGCTGAGATTAAGCAACAGCGTGAGCACCACAAAACCTCAGCCTGCAGGACTGTTCTGGCAAACAGTCACCCACCATGTGGGGCTGCTGGGGAGGGGAAGCTAGAACACCATGAAGCTGCACAGAAATACAGGAAAAGCTGTATTTATTTTTGAAGCATTAAATAGTTCTTTGTCACTTCATTTTTTTTTCCCAAAAGTGAGTAATTCTTTATTTGGAATACTGTTGAAAACTGCAGAAACACCTGTACCTTCTCCCTTAGTAAAAAACCTTACAAGTATTACCCCTGCAAACTCCATAAAGCACTAAGAAACTGGGATATAATCAGCCTCCAAACACATCCATTAGAAATTGACAACTGCATCCCCTGGCACCGCAGGGCACCAGAGGCGCAGCGGCTGCTGGCACCACCCCGATCACCCCCGGACAGCATCGTACCATACTTGGCGCCTCCGAGCTTCGACACATTGTAAAACTTTTTCTCTGGGTGGCTTTCCAAAGCTTCAATGGCGGGCTGGTAAGGGCTTCCTGCGGGACGAAACAGACAAAGTTACAGCCACAAAACAACGGGTCGTTTCAGCGCTGACTGAGGACTCACAGAAAGAGATTTTACTTCTGATTCCGCCAGAAATAACGTTCCTCTAGACTGTAATTAGATGCAACATGGAAAGGTTTCTAAACGGATTGAGACACCTCGTGATGTAGATGTGTGACTAAGGTGAACTTTAAAAGCATCGCTAATAGTAAATACATGTAGGTCAATGCAGGTCGCCAGCACAGCCCGAACACACCTGACCTTTGTTGTCTCAGTCTGCCATCTACACACACGATAAGACACCAGCGCAGATAAGAGACACGGCTCTTAATGCAGCAGGAAGCACAAAGCACTGACTGCCAAGCCAACGTCAAGGGAACGAGACACCAAAATAAACCTCGTAGCAACCATTAGGTGCTCGGAATAAATAACCCCCGGCAGGGAGCGGACAGCGGGGCGGGGAAGGGGCCGCTCTCCCCTGGAGGGACTCCCGCGGCCTGGGACAGCGCCGTTCGGCGGCGGACAGGGCGAGGCGGTGCCCCGGGCCGCGGTGTCCCGGCGGGCGGGGGCCCGTGCCCGCAGTGACCGACCTGTCCTGGGAGGGTCCATCGCCGGCGACCATGTCAGCGTGAAGGAGCGGGCCGGGGAGGGCCGGCGGGCCCGCAGCTCTCGCGAGACTGCACCGCGCCTCGCCCCCGCGCGGCTCTCGCGAGACTGCACCCTCGCCCCGCCCCTCAGTCGCAGCACGCCCCGCTCTCGCGAGACTGCGAGCGCGCTGCCCGGGAGGAAAGGGCACGAGATCGCGCGATGCTTCGCCGAGAGGGCGGAAGTAGCCGGGAGGGGGCAGCCCTGCTCTCGCGATAGCAATGACGAGCACGTGGGCGGAGCTGCCGGTCAGGACGCGCCGGGGGCGGGACCACGATGGGGCGTGGCCACTCTGTGGGCGAGGCCGTGCTTGGGGGCGGGTCCATGGTGGGACGGAGCTGTCAGGGGCGGGGCCATGTTGGGGGCGGGGCCGCAGGCCCGAGCCGTGGCGCCGCCGCCTGGCGTGGCGTGGCGCGGCGCGGTCCCGGGCTGGGTGGGCGGGGCTCCCGGGGCCCGGCCTGACCCCTCCCCGGGCGCGGTCCCACAGCGCATGGGCTCCGCAGCCCAGCGCAGCGTGAGACCCTGAGGGGTGCAATGGGCCCTAAAGATCATACGGTCCCGGTTTAAGGTCCATCCGATCTGACGTTGAACGGTTTCAGGGATGAGGCTTACACAGCGTCCATGGACAGCCTGTTCCAGTGCCTCATCACCCTCACAGTAAAGAATGTTTTCCTAATCTCACCTAAATTTCCCCCTTTCAATTTGTACCCATTCCCCCTTGTCCCATCACCATAGCTCCTGCCCACCTTCCCTGTAGGGCCCTTTCAGGTACTCGAACGCGTTGAGAGCTCCTGCACAACGTTCTCTTTCCCGGGCTCCCCGGCCGCGGCTTTCCCAGCCCGGCTCCACAGGGGAGCAGCTCCAGCCCTCCTGGCCCCTCCGCAGCTGCTCCAGCAGCTCGGGCGCTGCCCGCAGCGGGCACTGAGGGCAGGGCAGCCGGGGCTGTGGGCACTAAGGGCACTAAGGGCAGGGCAGCCGGGGCTGTGGGCAGCTGCACTAAGGGCAGGGCAGCCGGGGCTGTGGGCACTGAGGGCAGGGCAGCCGAGGCTGTCCGCAGCGGGCACTGAGGGCAGGGCAGCCGGGGCAGCGGGCGCTAAGGCCAGGGCAGCCGGGGCTGTCCACAGTGGGCACTAAGGGCAGGGCAGCCGGGGCTGTGGGCACTCAGGGCAGGGCAGCCGGGGCTGTGGGCAGCTGCACTGAGGGCAGGGCAGCTGGGGCTGTGAGCAGCTGCACTAAGGGCAGCGGGCACTGAGGGCAGGGCAGCCGGGGCTGTGGGCAGCGGGCCCAGCGGAGCCCTGCAGGCCCAGCAGCAGTGCCTAGAACACGGCACAGCTCATGGCACTCCTGCCTCGCACTGCTCCGAAGGCCAAGGGTTGTCCTTAAGGAAATAAACTCGTGCTAGCACACCTGTCCCAGGGCACGCCGTTAGAAGTCCCCATGAGCTGGGTCCTAGTGCAGGGCAGGAACATTACCACAGCTCACACCGAGGGCAGAAAGGCATGTGCTCAGTCTTCTACAGCTGGGCCTGACCTGGCTCCTACTTTAGTCTCTGATGCTAGATTCCTTCACAAGGATTTTTCCTTTGCATATCTTTCTTCTTTTCTTTCTCCTAAATAAGAGGCTTTTTTCTTTGCTGGATGGTGGAAATTTATATTTGTCTTCATCTTTAATGCAGCAGTAGTAGTATCGGAGGCCACACTCATAGTGGTGAATGAGTCAAGCAATAGTCATTTCTCCAGGCTGTAAGACATAGATAATACCTGGGGTTTAGACACTAATGCAGCCAGAACTCATCACCAGGCTCAGGCAGAAAAGAAGATTACCAAAAAGATGTCTCCATCTCAGCCTCTAATCAATCCATTTTCCTTTATGCCAGTGTCTCTTTTGACCTAAACTGCCATTACCTTGCTGAATAGTGACACACGGATTGACAATAGTTATGCTGAAAACTGCATGAGCAACCCTAATTCTGGCCACTTTTTCCCTGTTCCGTGTTGCAATGATGCCTGACCTATCTCTGACAGACTGCAGGAAGATGGGATGGGTGGGAAGGTGGTGGAGAATGTGTCCAAGATGTGTCTAGAGGGGCTCCCCAAATTCTGCTGTGTAAAGCACATTCAGGGTGCCCAAAGCTGAATGTCTTTGAAGAGATCACTCATGTGTGACATCTCAGGGGTAGTTTACCCTCGCTGGATCAGTGCAGTCCTTTCCCATGACAGAACCCAGCCCAGACCCTCGCCCCAGCGCACGAGGCTGCCTCTCATGCTGGCCACACGTGAGCTCCATGGGAACCGGGCAGGAGTGTCTGGGGCTGGTGCTGGCAGCTGTAGTGACAAGCAAATGAAGTGTTGGCAGACAAATGCTGGAGCTCTCTCTTGACAAATTCTGATAAGAAGCATCTCCATGGATGTGCTGCACCATCACTCACTGGTTGTTTTCCTTTGCCAAAGACACCCCAGTCTTGCAGGGCTCAGTCCTCAGGATGCCAGTGAATAAACAGCTGGTGCTTGTCTCCCTTTGCTGGCTGAAGGCTGACTTTGGTGTGTCAGGTACATCCAGGGAAAGGAATTTTAGGGAGCATGGAGTATTTCTTGCTCACATGTAAAATCCTTTAACTCCAAATATTTAGAGGTTTGTGCTCTTCCTACATACCAGACAGATTCTTGGAAAGCAAATTGCATATATATTTGGTTTTAACACAATGTTTGGCTTTCAATTTATACTGAAAATTTTCTTTCTTTTTGCTTATTACCACCTGAGCTATTGCACTGTTCTGCTTACTATTTTTTACGTGATTCTCCTAGAATTAAGTCCCTTTAGGAAATGTGTAACTGTCTAGGAAGAAAGATGGTTTTGCAGTTTCCAGAATGTATTTTCCATTTCCCAGCTGGCATCCAACATCCTGAAATAAGTCAAATTCAAGGGAGAGCTTATCCAGAAGAAAGCGGGGATGGGTACTGCTGGTTTGTAATTAGAGCTGACAGAAGCAGGCTAAGCAGAGTCTTAGTGAAGGAGAGAATGGGAGTAGAGGGAATTACGTTGTGCTACACGTGTGAAAGGCAGTCACTCCATAGAGAGAATTTCAGTGCTGCTGTTCACCATATTTCAGGCTTCAAACAGAGAAAGCAGTTTTGCTGTGGAAAAAGCTGAGCTAAATATTGTCTGTGGTTCAGGTCTGTGTTCCACAGCAAGCCAGAGAGAACCCAGTGCAGTGCAAGACACTTTTCTTGTTGTGCCCTTTTGTCTTCCTCTGTTTTCCCTGTAAAGACAGATGAAAGGCAATAGCAGTGACAACCAGACAGCATCCACAGCATCTATTCCTTTGCAGGAGAAGCAGGTTGATTCAGGAGTTTGAAGTACAGCCCTTTGAATAAAATCGCTTCTAATCCTGGCTTCCATATGACTGCTGTACTTGAAGCTCAGCTGCACTAAATCTTACACTGTTCTTGTGAGGCAGTGAGAGATCTTTAGAAGAAGGGAGTAAAACTGTTCATAACTACCCATCAATGGAAAAAATAACACAGCAATCTGGTTTCCTTCCAACTGAATGAATACATGAAGTTTAGAAAGAAAATTTGGGAAACCTCTTTAGAATATTTAAGAAATTTAGCTCGGTCCAATTAATTGAGTCTAAAATCCATAGGTGAAGGTACAGAGCAGGTAAGACACACAGTAATCTATGCATAGTCAAAGTTGGGGCAGCTGATTAAAAAGATCACAAAGATATTTTGACATTGTCACATTTCAGTAACAAACTGAAAGAAAAGGTTTGTAAAATTCAGATTGCACAATTTGTAAGAAGAAAATCAAGTGGTCACATTCTCCTGTGTCTTGTGCCACAGCAGCAAAGCCACAGGAATTAGGCTGTAAACTGAGAACATGGCAGACTGGATACTTCAGTAAGAACATGACTGAATATTTAGTTTTGACACCACATGGTCTGAGATACAATCATTGTTTCTGTAAATTATTTTTTTAATACAGTATCCTCAGTGCTACCATGTTATCTTCAAGAATAGGAATGTAAGCTTTTCTTTTTTGTCCCTTATGTCAAAGTAAGTAGATTCATAACTGCCAGAAGAAAGAGCATTTCTTCTTGACACAAGGGGACAGCAACAAGTCTGTGCTGTCTGAGCCTGTGTCATGAAAGACACTAAAAGTCAGGTTCCTTACTCATGTTAAGGTTCCACTAAGAAATAACACTATCTAGATTTCTCATACCTGGAATATTTGTTATCTCACACTGGTGTTTACTAATTGATTCACTGCTGTCTTAATTTTTCAACTAGAATGCTGACACAAATTAAAAAATCAGTCTTTTCTTACTAGAGCTGCCATTTAAACAGAAGTACATAACTCTAACACCCCTCTAAAAGTCCCTCCCTAGCATTCGGCTGACTCTTAGTAAATCAGATGATAACGGTGTCTCGTGAATATCTAGAGATAGCACATGAACTATTCTAAGGTTGGGTGTATGAATAAGTTCAAGTATCATGGAAGCTGCTTTTCAAAATTTATTACTTGAGCTCAGTACATTTTATTCTCCAGGTGGAGGAAAGGTGTTCAAGATGATTTTCACATGTGAGAGAAGTGCTTGTGCACAGGATCCTGCAGAAACTGTGTTTGGGAGAACAGCCTTGCTGTGAAGAGTTCATTAGTACCAAATGTGAAATTCAGTAAACATGCTTACTTCCAATTACATCATCTAATAGAGGAATAGTTTGGTGAACCTTTGCTAATCTGAAACCAGGCACCTATTTTCAGGTTGCAGCACTGTTGGGCCTCCTGTATCATTAGGGAGCTTGAAAAATTGCCTTTTCTAGTTACTGAACAGAGTCTAAGTGAGTGCAAAGTCTTTTCCCAGAGATGTCAGGGAGAAGAAGGACTCTTTTGTGCTGATGGCAGATCAATTGAACTCTGAGTTGTGAGCCTGAGGTCTTCATTTCAGGAAGTGCAACAAGCAACTGGGGAGCCTCAAGCTACACTGCCCAGCTCTTAGAGCAGTCTGTGCAGTATCAGGCTTAACAGCCCTAGAGATCACATCTGGTTTGGTTCAGGCTGTGGTTGTTACTGACATGCTTGTTTTAAATGGATGGCATCTGTTGCCTTCTTTCCTCAACGCTGCTGGAAAGGGAGATGGGAGGCACAGTTCAGCTTTCTTATTTCAGGATTTTTTGCAAGCTCAGGCACTGCTGGCCTCTGGGAACAATTGTTTTCCTTCTCAGGAAGGTAGTGGTCACCTGCCATGTGCTCATACATGCCCTGGGGAGCCAAATTGCTTTCTTTCCTCACTGCCTGAAGGAGAAAGCTCCATTAGGCAAGTACCACTAGGGGCTTTTCTCACACCTGCAGGGAAGAAGGTGACTCGGGGGGGGCGAGGTTTGGAGTAGAGGTGGAATGCTGGGCACCACGCTTGGGTGCATCCCAGCTGCAGAGGGCCATGAGCTCCATCCCCTCATGGAGGGATGGCAGCAGGGAACATGCTGCCTACATCCACAAGAAAGAAATTTGGGGCATTTAGTGACAGTTGGCAAGAACAATCATTAACATCCTTCAGCACCAGGCACTGCAATTCCCTAGTGCACAAGGGAAGTATGGATAGTGTTAAAACTCCTTTTAACTGCTGATTGCTATTAACTTCTTCTAATATGATGACAGCTCATCCACACCTGACAGTCCTCAGTCATCCATGGAAACCTCCACAGCAGGACAAGCCACTTCATGTGTTTGTTTTCTGGAGACCTGGGATGTGGCTTGCAGCAAGTTGTGCTTAGAGCTCAGTCATTATGATCCAAAAGAGAGAGGTGTTGGAGGTGTACTCAGGACTTATTAATATAGTGAAGTGTTTGAGGCTTTTAGCAAGATAATCCCCAACTCCTGAAGCTAATGACCACTCAAAACCATTCCCCTCCTTCCTACAAACTGCCAACAGTGTGAGCTAGGAATTGTATCTCTGACTGAGAAAATGGTCCTCAAGTCAGTGCTGGGTAAGAGTCCCACAGACCTATGAGGCATACTGGGAGAGAAATCTGCTGTGGGAGCAGACAACCCCAACCTTTCTGCCTAAATACTGTCAAACACACTTTTACTGGGGGTGGGAAGCCCTCAGCTGTACGAGGAGAGACTTTCAACTTACACCCTAAAATAGGCAGGGTGCCTGAGCAAAATAATCTCCTCCAGCCCTGGACCCTGACTGAGAGAGGCGGTTTCCATGCCACCCACCACGGCAGTTCTCTCCACCAAAAGGGGCTGTGCTTCCTTCCTGGGGTGCAGGCAGGGAGGCAGATGGAGTCTCTCTTCTGTCATCTCTTTGACTATTAGAATTAGATCTTCCCTTCACAGCTATTGTAGCTTGTAGGAGGCTGGATCGAGTGGCTCCTGCAGATGGCATCTGCATCCTAGGGATGGAGTGAAATCTAGGCTAGAGCACGGCAGTGCATTAGAGAGATGTCAAAGGAGCTTAGACAACTCTGAACCCTGCTTCTGTCACTCTGTTGTTCAGCATCCCACTGGGATCATCCATCTGCAGTTCTTTAACAGAAGAGGAGCTGCTCCCGTTCTGCTGGCCTGGCTTCTTCTGCACAGACACTCTGAACTATTTTCTTTTAAATTTACACTCTCTTCCAAGTGCAGTTAGAGTCTTCCTGCCCCTCTTCATCCCTACTTTGCTGCCAGAGATTTCTGCACCCCTTTATCCAGAGCAGAGGCAGAAACACCTGTTACTGCTGGTTTTACAGTCCTCACTATCTGAAGGTTTCATCTCCACATGGCATGTCCAAGGAAATAGCCGTCCTGCCTCTGCTGAGCAGCTCCCTGGCACAAGGGAGTTTGCTGGCTCCAGCAGAGTTCCCCTGTCTATCAGTGCAGACAGAGCCAAGGAGAGCATCCAGTCCTGGTGCCCAAGCCCAGTGTAGAGGGGAGAGCAGAGCAGGAGTAACCTGGCATCTCTCATACTCACAGCCCCACTTGTTCTTGTGGGCAATTCCATTTCCTTATTAGTAACCCCACCATCCCACTCATCGTTGTGCTGAAGGTTGTTGCTGGGAAGTGCAGGGGATATAGGGATGAAAACTGTTGGGTCTAAAGCAAACACACAGGGAAGGAGGAGGAAGAGAAGGGGGAGGAGGGAGTAGAAGAGCAGGCATTTGAGCTAAGCTAAGCAGGATGATGCAGCTTCCAGAAGGAGGGACAGCAACAGCAGGAAGTGGCATTTACTAGAAGCATTTTTAAAGTCAGTTGGGGAACAGCTGTGCTGATTTTAATCCAACTGGACTGAAGTGGCTCCAGAAGAGCCAAAAAGCCCTTTGATACCTACCGCCCAGGCAATAAAATGTTAATCACAGTTGAAAGTCTTTGTTCTCTTAGTAGCAGTATTTTTCTGTTTAGCAGAAATGTACTGCTGCCTCCAGTCCCGGAGCCCCCTGTAATATGGACCGTGCACATGGAACAGAGACTGGCAGGGAGCTCAGAGTACCAGTGACCATCAGGAGTGGTGGCGCGGCCCTTCTGCCTCCACAGCACTGCCCTGTGTGTCAGAGACCACTTGGTACAGGCAGGTTTTCTAAAGACGGGTGATACTGTGGCTCTGGAGGTTTTTGCAAATGTGTGAAGGTCTAAGAGAGCTAACAGGGCAAATTTAAAAAGGTGCAGGCTGAGGTTTGAAGGTCAGGTGTGAAATAGATTCTCAAAAGTAAATGATTAAAATGATGAATCAGTAGAGGAGAGGCCTTGAAGGGCCTAATTTCTAAGCCATCCTAATGAAGTTAGCAGTCGGTCTCCCTCTGGGAGGTCACAGGCTCCTGTGATATATGTACGTTCTCCTTGGATAACAGATTAAACCTTATTAATACAAGCTGCCAGCTGCTCTTTCAGCACTGATCTCTAAGTACAGCTATTCCAATGGTGCGTGTCCCTTACACCTACAGCCTTGTTCTTACCAGACCTTAGTGACAGCTTGGTATGTTTTGTACATAGAGCAGGCCTGCCCTGCTGCTCAGGGTTCATCAGGGCTCAGGCAGTGCCTGCGTTATCCTCCAGGAATGCTGTGAGGAGTTCCACAGAAATGAACCAGGCTTCCTACTTCCCCAGATGGTTCACCCCTTCCTTGAATTTTCTCAGTTCCCTTTTTGGCTCAAAATATGCCTTTTTTTTCTATTTAGTTTAATTTAAATTATGTCCCAAATTTTCTTAAAAATCAGAGGAAGTAACACAAAAAGACACTCCAGCCTTGCTGTGTTATCAGATAGCAATAAGTGTGAACTGATAAGGTGACCAGTATTCTGTTTTAGAAGGGCATATATTTTAGATTTCTTTCTCTCAGACCTTTTCATCACTTTCAGGGATTATGAGAATCTCCAGGCTCCAGAAAGCTCTTACCAAAAGCAGGCATTTTCTATATCATCTGACTGAAGCTCATGGCATCATCTAAACAGGAAGAGGGACTTGGAACAAACTTTTCCCTGTCTCTTGTAATACTGTTGAGTGCCAAAATTACTGGGATGTTTCCTGTAATTGGCAGCTTTTTCAGTAGAAATATTACCCTAAACCTACTGAGTTTTCATAGTTAATCTTCCTTGCTGATAGAAGTCTGGGGCCTGACTGATGTTTCTTGACAAAAAGAAGTGTGTTTCTGAAAACATTCTTACTGTTTTCCACTTAATGCTGTTTGCTGAAATATCTCATTTTGCAGAGGGCACTAGAGATGCTACTCCTTCTATCTGGAAATAAAGGTAGGTCATAAAGTATTTCTGATATTCATCATGGCTGTTCATGCTTTCATGATCTCAGCGATGATTTCCTGCCTCAGACTCTTTTGTATACATCTCTTGGAGATTTTAAGTAACCCTTCATCCTTGAAGTTTTTGTCTACTTCTGGCTCTTACTGTATTAATAGGCTCCTTTATACTCTTACCTTTGTTGCCATCAGAATCTAAAGCTGAGGTGAATTCTAGGCAGAGCCTGTTTCCATTATTATCTTTATTTTGAAGGAATCATTTGTCTTCATTATCTGCAGCTGCATCCTGAAGGATTTTAAAAAGGTACATATGATATTTTCCACTTATGTGAGCTTGGGCTTTATGCAGGGCTTTTCCCCCTCCTCCTGCCTGTTAAAAAAAGAAGTTTCCGCTCCACTGCTGGTGTGACAGTATAGAAAGTGTCTCACAGAGAAGCAAGAATCCTAAAACCCAGCAGATTCATGTCTAAACCTCATTCTTTCCCTGCTGCATTATGAATCAGTGTACCCTGCTGCAGTTTCTTTCCCTCTGCAGTTTTCAGCATACTCCACCTTTTTAATTTCCTCTGTAGCTCTACCTACAGCTGGCAAACTAATCAGTTTGCCTGACCAGTGCACCTCAAAATATTTGTTTATGTGGAGTGAGTCTAGCTGCATTTTCTGTTTCCCATCATCTGCTGATCATCTTAATCTCTTTCAATGTTTGGTTCAGGTATTGGCTGGTCATCTTAATCTCTTTCAATGTTTGGTTCAGGTACTGAGGTCAAAGAACAATTCTTTTATTCAGGGCAAGGAAGTGAGGCACTAGAAAAAACATAACATGAGCTAGCTGTGAAAATGAGTGTTTGGCACACTTTTAGCATGAAGAGAAGCAGAGATTTTTAGCAATAGCACAAGTAAGAGAGTTGCGAAATCACTATGTGGACTTATAGAAATGCACAATTCAATTTCTTCCCACTATAGGGTCTATATTACTACAAACCTCTGTTGCCACAGAATATTTAATGTTGCAAACATCTGGCTTAGACTTAGACAGCTGTTGAACATAGGCAATTTCAGCTTCACTCCTTTTGCCTTCAGTCAATCCCTCCCACAGCCTTTGTTGCTGTGACCTACATTTTGAGCAAATGCTTTCTGATGGCATTTCAAAAGAAACTAATCTTGCACTCAGACTGAATCATGGCTGGATTGATCTGTGCTCCATATTCTGTGCATATGTAAGTTTATTTCTGCCTCCATCCCAGAGCAGCAAATCCTTAATGATCTGTCCTTACCCACAGGCTCACCTGCAAGGCACAACTGCCTGGAAGGACCACTTCAAGGGCTTTTCTTTCTCCAAAAGCTAAGCTGCTGCTGGCTACAAGGACTAAAGATTTATTAATGGTATCAAATGTTTTTTCAAAATTCTAAATGTGCAGAGGAAGATAAAAGCTTTAATTAATAACTTTAAAAACATGCCATAAGACTAATAATGAAGCTCCAGTAATTACCACATACCCTGGTTATACTGTGCTAACTAAATTCCCTATCCAATTGTACTGTCAATAATACACCATGTGGAGAGCAGGATACCAGTGTCAGTGTTTTCCTTGAAGCGAAGCATGAGACAGAGTGAAAGAAAAGTACAAGAAAGGCAGCTCCTCAGAGAGTTCTTTTAAGTTAAAGAATGCACTGTTAGATTTCTGCATGAAAGTGGTGACATTGAAATGGCCCTTTGAGAATGATGGGTCAATATTAGTCTCCTAAATGTGTCATATACCTACACCCTATGAGGCAACTTTTTCTTTGTTTATTTATTTGTCTAAAGTACAGTGCCCATTCCCTTCCTGTTAAAGGTGCTGCAGCATCTACTGCTGCAGTCCATAAACTTGTCCTTATTGTTTTTACACAGACAGTGCAATTATCCTGTTCAGGCATTATTAAAGCCTTGCTATTTATTACAAGGGGACAGTCTGATTCAGACTCTGCTGGCACTGTCACATTTACACAAGCACTCACTCCATAAGAGGGACTGCTGCAGAGAAAGTGCTACACTTATGGACTTGAACCATGCACTACCACACCCTCAGGTGTGGAAGGGTTTGACTTTGCATCCCTCTGAAGCATCCTCTCATAGACTAAGAGCAATATAATAGAATAACACCAGTTTCTTTCCAGTCCTCTCCCAGGACATCACTGGGATTATCCCTGCACCCACAGTGAAATGCTTCACGCTGCCACTGAAGCTGCAACATGGATGCAAAGGAAAATGAAATCAGCTGTAGTAATTTCTGGCACTGAGGCCCAGGGCTGATGGGGTTCCTTGCAGGGACATCTGGTCATTAACCGACACAGAATAAGGGCTTTTAGATCCTTTCAGTCAGGACAATGGCCTATAGGCTAGGAAACGCTAACTTTGTGCAGCAGAGATTTACTCACACCTTTTGGGACCTTAAAAGCTGGTAGCTATTGATTGAGGCAAGGGTGATGAAGCACAGTCACAGCTGCCTTCATCTTTCATATGGGGTCCATGGAGACCACACGTAGTAGCATGCAGAGTTCCCTATTGATTCAAGTGGCTTGGCAATTAAAAAATCTGTTTTCATCCTTTCAGTCATTTACCTTTCACCAGATGAAGCCAAGGGGCTCAGCCAACCTCAGCTAATGGCTGCCCAGCTAAGGTGGATGCACCCAGCTGTAACTGCAGATAAAGCTGAGCACAGCTTCATTTCATGCAAGTGAGAGTTGCCTGAGACACACACCCCCCAACAGATGGGACAATGTTTCCCAGACACAGACTGAGGCCAAAAACCTGGTGAAGTGAAAATGGCGTGGCTCTGGAGAAAGACTTTGCTCTGGGGAGAGCTGAGAGGGGAGGCACTGAAGCAAGGCTGTATGAATGATTTCTTTTCTCCTTAAATCCCTCTCCTTTCCCTCCAGCTCACCACTGAAATTCAAGAGAAGACAACCTCAGTGTGGATCATTTGAACCCCATGGGGAAGAGGAGTTGTGTCTTTCTGTCCTCAGGACTATTGTCCCAGAGTGTTTATGAAGGCTGAAGCTTAGGAGGGCCTCAAACCATCTTTGTTCAGCACATAGCACAGTAGAGTTGGGGGCAGTAGAGGGGCTCTTTCCTCCTGTGCACTCCAGTAATACCAATGGTAACAACTACGACAAAGGCATGGCCTCAGCCCAGTCCATTTGGGGGCCTGAAGCACACATGGACTTTCCATCAGGGAAGTGGATGTGTTTTTTCATAAATCACTTTGCTGCCTAAATAAAATAAAAGGCCATTTCATTTTTTAAGCCACAGTTTCATGAAACAATAGACATGAATGCCCAGTTTATCGTGCACATGGAAGACAAGACAGCAGAATAATGCATTCAAGCTACAAAGATTTCCAGAAACAATAGAGGACTTTGCCATGTGTTGTGGAGAAAACATCTCTGGTGAAGGCTCATGCAGGCTGAATGCCTTCTGGCTATTCTTGCAACACTATGCATGAGAAGACAGTAGTTATACCAATGTAGGACAAATGATGCCCTAAAAGTCACATATAAGACAAAGCACTGTTGCTATTTTTAGAGTTAGAAATGCAGCTGGCACTCTCCAAATGCACTTTGAAAGAAATCCTTTATGCCTACACCCATAGTTTCCCTGAGCAGCCTTGCACTGAGATCTCCTAGTGCTGAAGTGTGTGTGTGTGTGTGTGCTTGGGCAGCTTTGAGCAAGGAACCATCTTCCTGTCAGGTGAGCAGCACCGAACACAACTTGCAGGACTGAAACCTCGGCTAGGTGGAGTGAAAAAGCTGTGTGTAAGACATCCTTAAATGTAAGGACACCCTTGCATCTATTTTGAAAGGATAAAAGTGTATTCCACACAAGCACCTTCTGTTCATGGCTGCAACTCCTGACCATTCACCTTCCTGTCATTTCCTCCATTCCTGAGCCTTATTCCTTGTCTCAGCCAGAAAGGCATATCTTGACTCTGTTCAGGCAGGGACAGAGGAGGAGCAAGAGCTGCTTCCTTGACCAAAAGCAAGTTTTGTGCTGCTGAATGGCACTGGCTCTGTGTATTGCATCCCTGTTGCTCCATGAGCCCTTCTCACATTTTGTTGCCATAGATATCCCTCCAAAGCCAGCTAGCTCCTTCCATCTTCTGTTAAACTCTGGACAGTGCAGAAACTCAGTGGACTCCACTGGGAACATCTGTCCAAACTACAGAGAGAAAACTCATTTTAAAAAGCACCTTTACATATATGTGGGTAACTATGGTAATAAAATTCTTGCAAAGCATCAATGCAACTTCATAGGAATAAGTTTAAAATTGCCGCCCAGAGTGCAGTGTAACAGGGTGATTATGTGCCTCCAGGACTGCTGAGTGAGGGGGACATTCCCACTATTCCCAGCTGCTGAGCGCTGTGGTGTTTGTAGGTTCTTATCTTTTCCTTGATCTCCTGTTTAGGACCAGCAATGTGAACTGCTCTCTTCACCAGCTGGATGTTATGGGGCTGCCATTAGAGGCTGGTGCTGTGCCCAGGACAAAGAGTGGTGGCCCCCTGCCATCCCCATGGGCTGCCTCTGCCTCCAGCCACCCAGCTGTGACGCTGCTGCCTGCCACGGGAGCGTTGGCACTGGGGCTCTCTTGGATCAGCTCCAGAAACTTAACAGTTAACTCCTGTCTTGCTTATAGAGAAATGTATTTTAAATCCTTATCCCAATATCTTCTTCTTCAACATACCAACTTTCTCTCCTCAATTTCCCTCTGTATTTACTTTGTGTTATTAGATGATGAAATCCAGCTAATGGGCACCCTAATTATTGCAGCATCCAAATGACAGGCTTCAGGCAAAATGATAATTACTTATTCAAAAGTATTCATAAAATTAACATATTCTGAATAAATTCAGGCTTAATTTAACAGGCCACTGCACTTATTACAAGCATTTAGCACATGCAATTGTTTAAACTTAGTAGAAAGCAACTTACTCTTTCAAAAAATATCCGGGTCAGAAGTAGATGTAACCATAATTTGCCCTAACAAAAGCAAATGTCAAACAGTTTAGGGAGCTATACAGCAATTTGTTCAAATGCTTGTGAGTTAAAAAGCCTACAAAGAAGCTCTTCCCAGGCTTTTAATTATGGCAAAGTATCCAAACCCTTTCTTAAATTTTGTTTCTCAGCCAAAATCAAGAAGGAAAAAAAGTTATAGAAAAAGTTATAGAAAAAGTTATAAATTCCCTTTCTCTTCTCCTCCTCCTCCCTATCTTGGAACAGATGCAGGGCTTTATGCTGAGATTCTTCTATGGTTCCAAGTATTATATTTGAGATTTATTAGACTTGATATACAGTGCAGAGTGTTCCCCACTGACATACTAACACACTAAGTGCTAGCTCTGGTGAGAGGGGAAAGAGCTATTTGTGTTCACATGAAAAATCTTGTGTGCCACAGTGTCAACCCCCACGGCAAAATCAAAAAGCTTTGGGAAAATAGGGAATGATTCATTTCACAGCACCATTCACCCCACCTGCAGGAGTGCCCAGTGTTCCTTCTGTCGCTAAAACTGTGTCACCTGTACACGTCTCATTGTCTTTCAGCCTGGTTTCTCAAGACTGGGAGGAGGTCTTTCAGTCATGCCATGTCTCTATCTTTCAGTCAGGGAGAAGTGAATAACTTTTGAACAAAATGGGTCACTTTCCAATAAACTGAAAGAAAAGCAAGCAAGCACTGTGTTCATCATTAGCTAGGGCTACTAGAGCTGGGTGAAAATCAGGTCCTGTGGCATGATGGCTATTTCACACACAGACAAACACACACCACACCTCTTTTGCCTCCTCCTTCCCTTTCTTGAAAACACAGCTTTGTGCCCATACCACTTGGGACCCTGACTATGAGGTCAGGAGAAACATTGCAAGGTGTCCCCCATCCCAAGTCCTGGAGTATATTCTTAGGTATTTTTCCAGCAGGATGAAACATTGGCAGCAAACCAGTGGATTAACTAATTCTCCTGTTACTTAAACAATGGCAAGGAAGAAAGCTCTATCCCTGAAAAAGATCCTTTTACAGCACTCTGACCATTCTCATAGCTGCCCTGTGACCTGTATTGAAGATTTCTTTTGTTGCTGCAACAAAATCAACAACAGCAACATTTCTGTATAACCTGTACTGGAAATGTATAACCTGTAATGGAAAGCATTACAGATCCTTGCTGTTTATTCTTCCTGTTCATCAGATAGTATTGATATCCAGTTCATTAAAAGAATTATGGAATAAATCACACTTGAAAGAACAGGATACCAGTCAGGTCCAGATGCTTCCAATTTACTTCACTAAAATACTTCTGATTAAAACACATTACTAGTGACGTGCCTTAAAAGGAACTTGGACTTCAAGCTCTGTAATAACTGCAATATGTTCCCAGTCTCTAGCCTTGCCACATGCCTAAGCTCAGTGTTAAAAACTCCTGCAAAAAGAGTTATTAGGTGCTTACTTCAGAGACAGGCTTTCTCACTGCAGTCATTGCTGATGTCCTGGCACACCCTACGGAGGATCATGCAAATTAATATCATTATTTAGATGTTCCAGACTCACTACGCATCATTATGGCATAGTGTCAGTTCTACACAAACTTCCACATATGGAACAATTTAAAAATCTCCCGGCTACAGCAAGAGAAATGGAAAGCAATAGCTTCAGCAATCATCAGCATCTTAAAAGAAGCAGAATCTCAGCACTGACATGGACTATATATTAGTGCTCAAAAGATCTTTCTCAGTAACTTTGATGTGCAGGCTCCCAGAAGCCTCAGGGAGGAGTCTTAAGCACTGAATTCTGGAGGAGAGAGGACCTTTACAGTGACCCACTACAGCTATTCCTATCTGCAATTCTGTAAGAACACTACAACTCCAATTGCACCTTTATCTCCCAGCACCAGCAGCTACTTAGACACGAAAGCTTCAGCACCTTGAAAACTTTCTGTGAACTCATCAGACTTATGATGAAATCAGTCCTCCAGCTCCACATGAACATCCTGTGAAGATTAACGTTGAGATATTTATCTGCAGGGCTTTTAAAAAATCTCTAGTTCAGACAGTCACCTAGGCTGTCACATCCTTTCTGCTTGAGCAACTGAACTGCCTCTCCTCATGAGCCACTGGTTTTTGCAGGACAGAGCAGTGTCTGGCAGAAGACTGTGGTATTGTCTGCTGCAGAAACCATTTCAAGCCTCCCCATCTTCTTTTCTGGTTGCAGTGTGTGACCATACAGCAAATTCTAATGGCAAATCTTACTCAAGCTTGTAAAAGAGTTTAGCTGCCTTGCTCCTCTTTGCTCTGAGAACATGGCCAGAGAACTGTGTGCCTGCCACAAATCACGTCGGCAGAGCACCAGATTGTCCCACTTCTGACATGGCAGTGCTCAGAGAGCATGTTTTTAAAAATATTCAAAGACTCTGGTTTCTGTAGCCATGTGGGGTTTGGGGCTTCCTGTTAGCAGAAGTGCTCTCTTTGCACTCAGTGTGCAAGAAGTGATCACTTGAGCTAAAGCAGCACTAGGTCTTTAGAGCATACAGCACGCAGTGGGACAGCTCCGATCCACACAAAAAGAGCTGGTGAGACAGATATCTGTGAACTGAACTATTCAATACAGTGTCACATTCCTGCTGAGAATTTTTTTTGTATTTTGAGTCTCCCACTGCGGATTATTTTGATTCCAACTTCACTGTCTGATCTGTTTACTGGTTAGGATGTTTATTTTTCCTGAAGAAAAACAATAAATGTTTTATGAAAGCAGCTTAAGAATAAAGTATAGAAAATCAAAGGAAAATCCTAAAATGAACTCTTCTTGCCTTAGGGCAGAGAACGTGGCCACTGGATCCTAGTGTTCCACTCATGTGGGCTAGAATTGTTGTTGTGAGATGTTCCCCATGTGCCACGTTGCTGCAGATACCCCTAGAACCCTTTCTTTGTCTCGCTGTAGCGGCTGCTTATCAGCATGGCCTGGGCAGTGCTCAGTGCCGAGCCTGCAGGCACAGAGGCTGGCAGTCACTTGCCCAGTCACAGCCACCCCAGTTGTGATGCCCTCAGGCTTTGTCCCTGGTCTCCTGCTGTCCTTCCAAAGAAAGGTACAGCTCCCATGAAGATCCTGCTTTGTGCAGATGTCTTGGATACAGAGGATATCTAAAACAGCTGTAGAAAGTTATGTTTAGGCATAATACTGAACACTCACTTGTACTGTATCCATTCCAGGACTGTTCAGACAATGGTAAGACAAAACCTTTAAACTTCAAGGAGGAAGACTTTTCACCTTCTTAGCTGGCTGTATTCTGCTGCCTTTGTATGGAGAAATGCTCTCAAACATAAACAGCAGGATGTAATACACTCACAAGGGAAGTTCCCTCATGCATTCATTTCTATGGTCAGAAGTCCTTTGGCCATCAGCATCATCCTGCAGAGCTCAGGAGTTTGGCCTGTAGGGCACAGGGATGTGCAAGACAGCAGATGGGGGGTTGGTGCTTATGCATCCAGTGGTCAATCAGCAGCCATCCAGATGGAGGCGGGCCATGTTTGTCACCAGTCAGTGCTTAGAACCACAGAGGGTTTCCAGCCCAAGTGACAAAAGTGTTGCTTAGAACACAGAAGCATGAGGGGAAGCTTCTGCTTGCCCACTGATGCACATAACTGTGAGCCAGGCTCTGTCCCTGCTTCAGCAACTGAACTGAGCCACAGACAGTGTCTCTTTGACTTGAATCTGGAAGACAATATCTGTGAAATCCCTGGGGCCTTTTTCAGACATCCACATGCTATCAACAAATCAACAAACCACTTATGTAACCCTTAGGTGCTCCATTGTCCTTTGGTTTAATAGGCACCTTTGCCTAGAATAGTCCCTCCCTCCTGTGTGCAGAGAGCAGCTGCCTGAAGCTTTCAGGACCCCATTCTGCTAAGCAACCATTCAACACTCAGACATCATGAAACTTAATTTTTGTGGACGCAACACAATGCAGTAACTCTACTCTGCTTCCATCACCTCATCTAGGGGTGTGTGTGTGCATGTGAATTCATTACTTTTTGCACAAAAATTGGATAACACTGTCTCTGTTGGCTGCCATGGCATTATTCAACATCCATGTTCCCAAAGGAGCTTAATCTCAGCAATGAAAAGAAAAAAAGCAGAAGACAACTGCAAGGCTTTTGGCCAATACATTCACTCCAAATCCTTTCCTGCCTAGATTTGAAGGCTTTTAAATCCAAGAGGACTCACAAAATGCAATTTGGCCTTTGCACTTTCAACAATGAGCCATAAAACTAACACCCTGGACCAGTTCTAGTCTCTGTTCATAGGAATTTACCCATGCACTAGTAAGTTTATTATAACTTCACAAAAGTCAATCAAGTGGTAAAGGTTCCACACTGAAATTATTAAAGAAAGGAACTTCTGTCATGCCAGACTGCAAATGAAGCTTAGGAGAACAGCTTCAAGCCTGTGAGAAGAAAGTTCCCAGTTATTCGGGGTTGCTCATGTCTCCAGAGCCTGTTTTTAATCATAACTCCTACAAGCTCGTTACATAGCTCATGCTTTACTACTTGGATAGTAGTTGCCAACTGGATGGAAACCTGACTTGGGATTTTCCAGTTTTTGGGAAACTTTGGGAAAGTTTTCTGAAGGACATTTGCTTGAGCAGCACAATAGCTTAGCTTGAGCCTTCCTAGAAATGAAACACAGAGATTGCTACTTCTATTAAATGCACTCACTGGCTTTAGACAGTTTGAGACCCATGCCAATACCTTGCTGAACCCTCACAAACTGTGCATTAGGGCTGTTTTAGACACAGGTGGAAAAGGTAATTGCTAAGAGTGGCGCCTTTTCTTGGAATGGCAAAACAGCCCTGCTACTCATTGGCTTTGTCTCTACTATAGGCCTCTCCAGCTCGTACCATCCTCTGCATCCACCACACAACTTCTTGGTGGTGGAGGCAAAGCCTTTGTGGGGTTGGTGGGCTCGTGGTCCTCTGGGATTTGACTTGTGCCAACATGTCCTGCAACACAGTGTTATTGACTGCTCAGCCTTGATGTGGCAAGACAGTCTTGTCTGCATCCCTGAGCAGCTTTGAGCGAGCTCAAAGCCTGGCACTTTTTTATGGAGTCCCTTTGGCACAGCTGATTGTACAAGCAGATCCAGATACTCCTGAAGTAGAACTTGTTTATAACAAAACACCCAACTATTTTAATTTGAATCTTAAAAGATGATAGAAAATAAAGATGAATCCCTGTCTTCCTCCCTCCTGGTTTTGTTCTTACAGGGGGGTGGCATAAGAATGAAAACAAGAGGGAAGAAGACAGGGATCTATCTTTATTTTCTATCTTCTTCCAAACCTCAATGAACTAATTTCAGCCCTGCCTCAGTGTTGGCCAGCATGCACTCTATTTAATTGATACCAATAGAACCAAGGTCTCAGAAACAGGATTTGTCTTAAGGTTAGAGTGTGGAAGAAAAGAACCCTCCTTTCAGATTGCTCCTTTCAGCTGCAATATGGTATCTTGAGTGCTGATGGCAGAGAAAGCAAGCATGACCTGTCAGAGCAGAGGAGACAGAAAACACTGCATGTTTCTGTCCTGTTGTGCTTCTGTAGGGCACATTGCAATAAACAGAACAGCTGGCTGATTTCTTCATGGCAGTTCAGCAACCCTATCGAAGGGGATTTCTCTGCATAGCTATGTGAGGGATGAAGAGACAGAGTCATTTTTCATGAATGTCCCAAGATGAGTAAGTTTTGGTCCTATTTTCCTGTTGTGAGTAGTGAGCAGAATCCAGTGAACAGGGCATATATTCTGCTGAGATTGAACCTCTTAAAAATATTACTGTGTGACATGGAGCAGAAAAAATTACTCTTGGAAAGATAAAAGCTGGTCAGATAATATTGGATATTGCAGTGAAATAAGTAGTGCTCCTAGTCTCAATTTCCAGCATTTCCAAGGCTGAAGAACTGAAGATTATCTGGTTCATTAGTGGAATGTCTGCTCAGCTTGAATCTAATACTTCATAGTGCTGCAGCCAGAACTCCGAGCCAAAATAAATACAATAAATGTGGTGGGTTTTTAATTCTTGAACTATGGCCCTGGTTTGTGAAACACTTAGTTGCTCAAAGAATTAAAGGTTGAATCGGCAGAACTGAGAGTTGTAACATGGAGGGGGAGTGAAGCCATTGGATATTTTCTTTGTCACAGGTGAGAAGGTAGGAGAAAAGCAGCATTCCTCAGCTTTATTTTTTTATGGCCAAAACAAGTAAAGTCTGTCAGATTCTTCTGGCTCTCTGATCAGGCCTGAGGTGCTTGGGTGTGATGACAATGAGGATTAGTCATGATCACGGTGTTATTTGTCCTGTAGCAGGAAAAGGGAAAGATCTCACCTTGTCTTGTCTGGTTCAGCTTAACCCCAGTCCCAGCAATCACAGCACACATCAATTATTCCTCAACAGGGAGGAAGAGAGGACAAGAGAGAGAGAGGAGGAAGAAGGAGAGAGGACAGAAAGAAGGAAAGAAGCAGAGCTCTGGGCTCAAGAGAGCAGCCTGCAGCTCTTTGAAAGGCCTTTCCATCCACTTGCTCTCCATCCCTTGGTGTTGCCCTAGGAGGTGTTCCCTGACAGCACAGGACCTCTACAGCAGGGAAACTCCACACTGGCTTCAGCAGAGGGTTAACAGTGCTTCAGTCCTAACCAAAGCACTGCTGGGTTTTCAATTAAAAACACCCCCAAACAGCTGTGAGTTATGCCCAATACGTTTAATAACCGAGGAAACCATAGCAAGTGACAACTACAAAATACAAAGCAGACATGAAAACTGATGGCATAAAAGTGGAGAGGAATAGTGTCTGAAATGAAAACTGAAAGCAAAAATACACTGAACAGAGGATCTGGGTTCAGATCTAGCACACACGGTCACATACAACACTGCCTTAGTAACAGCACACACAGATACTCGTTGTACTGGGGGTTTTCACAGTTCTCCACTTCATCCCAGATGACAAGTAAATTGATGCTTTTATTCTCTTACATAAATTCTTGTGCACACAACATCATCAGCACCAAAGGTCTGGAAAAGAAATAAGAATCAATCAAAAGAGATAGAACCAGCAAATATTTAACACCATTTCAAAGTGTTATTTTTACTAAAGTAACTAGTTCTACAGCAGAAATACTTTTTCTTATGTCTTTTGACAGATGAGAGTAAAAAAAAAAAAGCAATCATTTTGAAAGAGGAATGCAATGTAAATGACCTGTTTTTCAAGGCAGGGTGGATTTTGTCAGAGTGATAAATGATGCATAAATTCTCATTTTCTGTAGTTTCTTGGCATGAATTGATAAATAAACATGAGAAAATAAAGTGAATTCGGAATGTACTGTTGTTATATTTAGAAACAGTTGCGGCACTTTGAACTAGAAATGCTGAGGGTGGAATTCAGATGGCACGTTCCAAAGGTATTCTTTGATAGTTGCAGATATAAATCCAAGCAGGCAAATGAAGTCAGTGGAGGAAAGATGAAGACCAGGAGAATGTACACCTGTAAACATTGTGCTGCTGCAAGCAGCTGACAGCCCCTCCTGGGATACCAAAGCCTCTCCTCCAGGCTGGAGTGTGGGCAGTGCCAATGACAACCTTCCCTCAGGACACTGTGCCCTTAACCAGTGAGTTTGTTAGCCACGAGAAGGATTTGGAATGCCCTACAGATTATCAGAACATGTAGGGAGGACAGTGATTGTGGGGCTGTCTGAGAAAGCCACCTGAATCCCAAAGTGTTTGTATGTAATTTCAGGTCTGGCAGACTAAAATTTGAGCAATGAAGCATGAAGGAGACAATAGGGGCAAGAGTGAGGAAATAGAGACTGCAAAAAACTTCTTCACATTCAGCTGTGCAGCCAGAAGGTTTTGAGCTCAGCACTAACAAGGTCTGAGTTGGGATGTCTGGCTGTGGTCACTGCCAAGGTCTCACTGAAAAGCATGCATTAAGAACTACCCCAGTGCATTATGAAAATTCAGCTGGGCTATTTGTCTTAATGCTTTCTACACCTGTTTTGGCCAATAATTTGAAAAGACTTGGCTTTAAAACTGCCTCAGGCTTATGCTTTGTTCGCTTTGTTGGGGACACAAGTCTGTTAGTATTTTGGAGATACAGACTTTGTTTTTATGCATATCAATATCATATCAGTGCTTAATATATATTTTTAGATTTTACATTAAGGCATCTGAAAATGAACATTAAAAGATGTGAGTAGTTCTCTAATGTTCACAACACCAGCTGCAAATACCCTTGTTATGGCTTCCTTCAACATTTCCAAATTATCCACAAAGGCAAAATTATTTGAGCAGGAGTTTTGCCAGAGAGAGGAAGTAAGAGTCAAGACCATCCAGGGCTCAAGGTTTTCTGTGGAGACTGTAAGACCCCTGCAACAGTGATTGTCTTTCACACTCAGGCACTGCTAAGCACAGGGAGGCTTGGGTCCCCTGCTGCTACTTCCACACAAATCATAAACAGTAGTAAAACAATTCCTGTGCAGTGTTCTCCCAGAGCTGGCACAGCCCCAGTGAGAGCTGGAGCTGCACAGCCATGCAGCCACGTCGTGAGGTGGGAATGGATGTCACATCAGTCAATTTAATGAGAAAGGCTGCAGCGGCCGTTTGCCAAAACTCGTGTAACCTCCCTGACAAATTTATGTCTGCTCTTCCAGGCAAGTTGAGAGAGAAACTCCTTCCCCTAAAGCTAAGCAACAGCAGTTATTCTCAGAACAGCTCAGCAGTTCTATTGAGAAGGAACACTGCAGGGAAGAGTAGATGGAAATAGATGTGATTCATACTGCAAGGGAGCCACTGTAGATCTGAGCTTCTGAAATTGCAGTGCCCAGTTCTAAGATTGTGCTCCTGGGAAGAGCTTGCTCTTAAGACATCAGTGTCATCTGACTGGCAGCTTCCTTGGAAGATTTACAGGATGGAGTGTGGAAATAAAGACTAAAATTTGTGGAGGAAGAAAAAAGACATAAGACTTTCTGGAAAAGCTCAGTAGTATGGGTGAGTAGCAGCACCACAGAGAGTCACAGCTCAGCGTGTTTGTGACACAGGACACAGGCTCCTCACTTTGTACTTCCAGCATCCAGCTCCAGCTAGACTTCTGGATTTCCAAAAATTTCAGGCAAAGGACTACATTCAAATTACTGTGGACAAAAATGAAGTGCAGAAAATATGGACATTTTCGGGAAATCCAAATTTTAAAAAATCAGTTGCTACACACAAGGACTCCACAAGGCACCATTCTCAGAGTCTGTAAAACCGCTATAATTTAACACAATAATGTCTTTAAATCTGGATTTCAAAGAGACAGAAATCATGCAAAGCAGTTACAACATCACTGTGCGCTTCTCAAACAACCAAGACATCCTTTCCTTGAAGACCCAGCTTAGGTTATGTGGCCTCTGACCTGTTTCAGGAATAAACTGCATTTTTTAGCACTTGGATTTCATACCTTATATGCATTCAGATGATTAACAACGTAATTGAAGCACATAAAGGGATTTATTATCACAGTAATGTACAGGCTTCAATGTGGCTTTTCACAAAAGCTGTTTTCCTATCTTATAATTACTCACTATCATTTGTTCATAAAACTCCACTCAGTGTTACTAAAGCAAGCAAGGAGGAATATGTTCAAACTTGCTGCATTCTTTTTCTTGTGGTATCTCACAGAAATGTCTAATGTACAGCTGGGCCCAAGGTCAGGGGAGGATCCAAATCCAAAGTGTGCTATTTCTCTGTTGTTCACATTTAAATCCTTGTATTCAATGGTAAGATAAAGCAGTTTAGTGTCTATGGTTTTAATTCTAGACTCAAAAGAAGTGATAGCTCCTGTCCCAATAGGCAGACTTTAAAGATTTCCATGACCCAAAGCAGTAGAACTTCCAAATGACAAGAGAATGAGCAGTCCTGGGTATTTGGTGTTGTAGTTTCGTCAGAGCAACTGAAAAAAGTGCAATGTTACCAAATTGTAATTCAGATGTAACAGGAAGATGCAGGATTTTCAAACACCACCTTCTCATCGGCTTGGAAAGGTCCCACTTATTTCGTAAAATGCTACAAGGCAAGGCTTCTATCTAAATCTAAAATAGGATTTTAAATGTGCAATGACTGCAAATTACAGAATTGTTTTCTTCACTTAGCTTGTCATAATCTGTAGCTAAGAGTCCAAAAGCACACTGCAAACAAAGCCCTGTGCAGGGGATAATCCAATAAATTGACCTCTCCCAGTTCACTCAAAATCTGATGACCACTGACATCATGAGAGATTAAAAGAGAATTACAGGGCAGTAATATATTTCTGTAGGAGCAAATCTCCTTTTTGAAGGCCTTCTTTATAAATATTTGCTGAGGAGGCTTTGTGGTAAGTGGAGCACACAGTTAAAGGAAGAGTGTCATTGAAACAATCACCTGGGAAAGATCACTTCTGCCAGTGTATGCAAAAATCCCTTTATCTGCTCATGACTGATCAAAATGCAGAGGCAACTTACAAAAGGAAGACAGAATCCATCAGCAAACTGATGGAGAAAATAAGGTATTACTTAAATGAGTCCTCAAAAAAGGCTTGATCCATGTGCACACTTCCATGTTGTGTAAAATAAAGATATAAATCTTCACAACAAAGGCATGTTGCCTATTTCCATTCTCCTCCTGACTCCCACAAAATTTTAAGAAAGAGGTTGATCCTTACAAGGCCATAGCCACTGAATGTGCAGCCCCCACTTTCAAACTTGTCTCTTAATAGCAAATCACCCAACTCAAAACCTCCTGTTCCTCAGGATATCAATTGATAGCACCATGCAAAATTAGGCAATTTCTCAAGGAGATTTGTGTTTGAGCATTGTATTATACAGTTTATTCAAGGTGAATGACACAGATCTGAGACAATGGTATCTCCCAGGTATAGTTGAAAGCCAGTGCACAGAGAACATCTAAGCTACAAGGGATATTACAACAGGCTGCGTTCAGGATCGGGTGCAGCCAAAATGCAAAGGGCTTTGGCTTCTTTTTTTTTGGTTTGGGATGTGATCCAGACAAGGCTGTAGTAATGAGCAGGGGCTATAGATCCCTAAGCCCCCTTGTAAATCTGCTCATGGCAAAGAGTAAATTAAAGCATTAGGCCCATGCAACACACATGCATGCATTATTACAGGTTTCTGAACTTCTGTCAAGGCTGCTCTAATGGGAACAGCAGCAACCCCCTCATTCTGAGCTTGATATGACTAGACCCTTCTTTTGAGAATTAATTTTATATAAGATCACTCTCCAAAACTTATAGAAAAGTTAAACACTTAGGTAGTTTGACACAGTTTGATGCAAGGCTTAGGCACATCACACATTTCAGCATTCCACTGCAAAATCTCTTTCCAAATCTGCACTGACCCTTCTCACATACTATGTTTCATTTCAGAAGTCAGCAAAATAATTTAAAAAATGTTTGCTCGCTCCTCTAGGCTCCAAAGTTCACTAGTGTTAATCAATGATGGCATGATTTTTCTGAGGAGGGAATGTAGAATAGAAACCATGCTTGAACCCCCACCAATGTTCTGATCTTTGACCCTTGCCACAATTGATTCTAAGAACCCCTGTGTGATAGGTGAACTGTGTAAAATGTGCTCAGAGGCTGTTTTTAAAGCCCCTCTTCAGTAATCATCCACTTTAAAACGTTTGTGTGTTACAAATTAAACTTAAATCGATAGAGGCATGAGCAGCAATGAAAGCAGCAATGCACCTAAGGTTTGAATATAAATGTATCTCATTTGAATAGCTGATATTTGTAAGCAGTATCCTTCAACTTTGCAAAGAGCAGACCTTTTGTTCTGCTGACTTACACATGATTGATAGGTCATTAATGTCCCTGACAAAAACACACAGCAACAACAAAAACATTGTGAGTATAATAAAGGGAAGAAAAGGCACTTAATTCCAGGTCATAATTTTCCAACAAATAAAAGAAATATATCTTTTTTGTGTTATATTCCGATCTTGATTGCTCAAATGCTAATGCAAGAATAGTTTATGAATGCAGAGTTGTAAATACAAATATCCTGACTCCGTGTGTGCCTTACAATCTTAAAGTACAATACAATATAAAGATGCAGTCAAGACAAATAAATGTGGACTTCGGTGGGGAACTACCCTTTCCACCCTCCCTTGCTTGCACATTCCATGTAATTTTTATCTACATTGTTCAGTAATTTTAAAAGTGCAGCACTGAAATCCCAGCAAGTGCATCAGATGAGATTAGAACAAACAGCTCTGATAAAAGATGTTGCAATGTTCTAGTTTTAGATCAATGTTCTAGTTTTCAGACCATCTTTTTATAATGCAGAACTTGATCCTCCCCTTCCTTGGCTGAAGGAATTATTTTTCTAACAGGACTTCAGGCCTACATTTGTCATTGTATGAGCCAAATATTATTTATCTACTAATAAGAACAATTTTATTCTCCATGCTGCATGGAGCTAAGGAGAACTGAAGGCAACTGAAGGTAAAGAAAACCTTTGCTAACTAAATAGTGTGTTCTCAGCATCTGTGTACCAGAGGACATGATGTGAGGCCATCATTTTACTTCAAGGAAATATCTTTGAAGAACAAGAAATTCTTCTGCCAGGATGCAAGAAAGATTGATAATTATAGAGTAATATGGTTTCTGTGGTAGTCACGACAATTAAACGCTAATTTTTTTTTCTTATATGGGCTAATAAATGCATTTTATTTAATAATGCTGTGTTGGAGAGAAAAATGTAGTCTTACACTAGGAAAATACTATAATCAAATGGATCCCCTAAGCAATGCAGCATTTTAGGTCAAAATTATGTGGCAAAGATCCAACATTTATGGAGCCAGTACTAACACAGTAAAACTAATTTCTTACCCCCTGCCTGTCACCCCAAGCCTTTGTTCAATTAATGTTTAAGTCTAACACAGTTTACATTCTTTCTTGCAACTTCTTTCAAACTGGGTATGACTTCTCTTGATTTCTTCTGCAACTGCATCTAATAGCGAATAAGGAGTCTCAAGACTTCTTGAAAGAAGTTTTTGGTTAGAGAAACAGAAGCAGAGCCTTACTGAAGCACATCAGAGAGCAAAGGAACAGATAACATTTCTTAGGTGAGCAGGGAGATTTGAGAAGTGTGAAGATGGGAATTGTTAAATATTTGAAGCAATATGGACAGCAAAAGTGAATGAGAATTAATTTCAGGTCCTAAAGATCCCTAAGAAAGCTCTGAGGGTGGGAGAAGAAAGAAATTGATTTAAGTTTCATCTGTAACACACAAACATTTTAAAGTGGGGGATGGCTGATGAAGGGCTTTAAAAGAAGAATACAGAGATCTCTTCTTCTCATTGCAGTCTTGGTTTTGAAGAAGTAAGATAAAAGTGGGGATTTGCACACTCAAATCCAAGGAAATTTGCCAAGCATAAAATAAAATAATCTAATGTCGAATCTTTGTTCACTGGAATGATGAAAAACCCAAACATAGTAGATGGGCAAGAGATCAATAGAGTCTTCTCACTAAGGGCTCTTATTCCTACCTTGTTCCCTTTTACAGCTGCTGAGCACATCTCAGCCAATCCCTTCGAATAGTTTAGCTTCTAAAGCCCAATTCTCTGAAGGAATGATCTGGGGCTTTAAAATGAGGGACCACAGACAAGAAAATGTAGCTTCTCCTCTTCTGTCTCTCTCCAACCAGTAGAACCTTTTGTTGCCTCCCAGAAGGTTTAATTTTCACCTTTTTTTTCCTTTTTTTTTTTTTTTTTTGTTCCCCAGAAGGGCCATTTCAGTTTCTGCAGAGGACCAGAGGTCTCACACCACCATTACTCCCAGAAACACCTCATTACTGAGTTTTTGGCTGTCAGATCTTGAATGACAACCCACATATTTATAAGATCTGTACATTCAGTCCCATCAAATGCCATGAGGGCTTGAAAAGGCTTGTCCTGAGGATGAATTATTGTCATAATACTTTCTAAAGCAAAAGAGGTCACTATGCTCAAAGAGGTAGGAGAATGAAACTGGGTATCATATTGAATAGTAAAAGTGAAGAGAGAATGATCTGGATCACTTGGAAACAAATACCAAATTTTCATAATGGCCACAGTAAAATCACACATTACAACCAATGAATGTAATTCCAGCTTGCCTGAGACAGGAAGGGGATCAGTCTGGGGAAATGGAAACCAGAAAAGAGTTAACAAAGCCCTTGCAAATAAATCAGGATCATTTTAGATAGGAGTAAGGAGAGGAAATCACTGTAACATCAGGTGCTAGATCGCTAGCAAAACAGTACATGCCAGTCAGGTTTTCTTAGTTTAGAAGGGAAATTTGTAAATTGGACAGGCTTAAAAAGCACTCAAATAATGATTCAAGGAAAGCTTTCTTTACATTGAAAGACTCAAGGTCCTCCAGTGCTTTAGCTTCACAACCATGAAGTTCTTCTAAGAGGTGGCTTGATCGGTGGCATTAAGAGAAGTATTTGCAATAACAAATCCTAGGTATATTATTTAGGTTCTTTTATACACAATATGTAATGACTGGAAGCTGAATCTGCACATACACAGATGAAAAGAAATATGTATATTCTAATGGCAAGGAAATTAACCAGGAAACCAACTTATTGAAAGTTCTGAGTTCCTATAAAAGGAAATATTTTAATAAGAAGCAAGTTGTTCTAATTTATATCCTAATTGGAAAAATAATTAATTCACAAAAGTTCAACAGACTATATTAAACAAGAAAAAAGGTTAGATGGCTTTAAATCTTTGAATCCCTCTAGTTTCTTATCCAGGTTCATTATTCCTCCCCAGCAGGGTAAGTTCACATTGCTGCTAGCAGGAGGCAATTGTATTATGAGCGGCTTTCTTGCTTGGCTTGGAGCAGTGCACTTTATTTAACAGCTGCCTCTTCAGCTTGTCGCTTAAATAATAAACGACAGAAATTTGTTGTTAGAAAGCTGGAAAAGTTATAGGAATAACTTTTAGTTAGAGAATATATTTTGTCCACTGCATTTCATCTAAAGATGCAAAGAAGAGATCAAAGTACTTTGCCTCCTAAAGTTTTGTGATAATATAAAGCATTCCAGTGGTTGAGTCAAAAGAAGTTATGCAGCATTGGTGTATTCATTCATTAGAAACCACTGTGATTTCACTAACAGCACATGTCCTCATGGGGGTGAACAGTTCCAAGACGTCTGGAATAATATTAACACCTTAGAATCTTTTTGTTTATGCTTGGTTAGCTTTGGGTCCTGTTTTTGTTTCAGATACAATCTTAAAAACAGAATTCCATCTGCTTTAGAGAAACACTTGGGAGGCGGTATGTTTTTTAAAGTGCAGAGGTTTAGTTAGTGTGATAGAAATAAAACTTCCCTGCTTTGATGTTTTCTTACCCACCACTCCAGGAGCCTGTCTTCCATGTCCAAACTGATGAGGCATAACAGTCTAATCAACTATTTATCCAGAATTCACTAGTTAGAACATGTGCAATAAAATGATTCTGAACTCGAGCTGAACTGTGCTACTGTGTCCTTACTCAGAAGCAGATACTAGTAAATGAATCTGGAGTGACTACTGAGGAAAGGTGCAGCAAAGAGAACTCTAACAGAATTAGAGTATTTATTAAATTAACAAAGCACAACCTGAATAAACAAACCATGTGTGAGGGTGGGCACAGCCAGGCAGTTGCAGAGGTGCTGCTCAGAATGCACACGGTCACCCTGCTGCCTGATGGAAGCTTACACACCACTGGGGGGTTATTGGCTGGCAGCAAATGTGCAAATCTCTGTATTTCTAAGAAACTCCTGAAGGCAATTCTCAATCTGACTCAGAGATGGTCAGGGAAGTGGGGAAGGTGGCAGAGATATGGGAGGAAATGACATTTTTCATGAACAAGAGGGATTAGAGCATACTAACAACATGCATATCTTTCCTGCTATATGCCATGTGACTATGGATAAGAAAAAGTATTATGCACATGCCTAAAAAGAAATGAGGTCAAATGCCTTGATCTCACTTTCACCAGAGAAAATCTGCAATAAATCAAGCAAATTCTTTGATGATGTTGTGAATTTTCAGAGCAGAAGTGGCCAACTTGTGATTATTCTACCAGTATTAGTATGGTGAAAGTTTTAACAATCAAATGCAAGTCAGAACATGCATAAATATCCATCTGCTTTAAAAAAAATTAAAAAGAAAGGGGAAAAAACCAATGTATTAATTGTAAGGTAGAGGATTATAACAATGGTAGTCTTCCAGATGGATTTAGGTAAGGAAAAACAATAACTCATACTATGTGGTAACAAAAAACCTGGTAATATGGTGCACGTATTGAGGCAGTTCAAGGTTCTTACCAAAATGAGTTCATCATTAGCTAATTCTCTAGTCCAGTATGTTTTGGGACCTTCTCCCTCAATAAGAGTTTGTTTGCAGTACATCTTGTTTTCATTCTCCCAAGTGGCCAAACTCTGCAGGCAAGAAAACCATTAGAAAATACATTAATTATATTCCCCAGCAGCATGAGACAGAAACAACAATGAGCAGTAGTGAGAATAATTGCTCCACTAAAGGAGAAACACATAGATAGTCAAAGGCAGAGGAAAAAAAGTAATCAGTGGAAAGTGGTGAAACAAAATTTAAGGTGTGATGGGGCATTTTGGAAAGAGGAATATATTAGTAACAAAGTAATTGCAAATGTGTCTTTTCAGTGTGAAGACACTCAGTTTCCATCAAATGCTTGATGCTAGAAAGCGTAATTTAGGAACATGCAAATATAGCATCTACATTCCCAATCATCTTTGTAAAAATGATTTGATCTGACATGTTATTTATCACTACAGAGTTCCCTAAGAGTAAAAGCATAAACAATTGTATATATCAAGTTGTAGTCATAAACAATGCAGTATTTGTCACTTACAATCTTTCCCGCCCTATGGCACGGTGCCAAGCTAACTGTGTATTAAACATATTGAGCTAACAAACTAGAATAAATCACAGCTAAATTTTAAAAAAAGTTGTCAGTATTCAAGTGTTTGTGACATTACTTCTTTAAGGCTGCGAGTCTGAGGATTGAAATACCCTTGGGCATTTTTCAAAGCATTTGAATAACAACTATGAAACCACTGAAAAATAAAAGACCCCAAAACTACATGATCTTGTTCAACTTTCCCAAACAGACAAGCCCTGACTGTTGCTTTTCACTCGAGCCCTGAACTATTACTCCACAATGCAATGGAACAGCTGTGCAGAAGGATGCCCTGTAATGAATGTTCAAGTAATCAGTTTATAACTACACAGGGGAGATATTTATTAGTCTGTGATTATATACATGTACATATACATGTGTGCGTGTGCATATGTATGCCTAAATTCAAGTTAACACTTCCCAGATTTTCCAAGGGAAAAACCCTTTACTTTGATTAAAAATTAGCTGTTTACTTTTTAAATATTTTTCAAAGCAATAGATTTTATAAACCAACAAGCCATCTCAAAAGGCACTTATAGAAGCTGTGCCTTGAAGTACGACCATACATGATGTCGTCTTTGTCTGCACAAACAATAGATCAAGTTAGTTGGCAGTACAAAACCCTCCACCCCATAAAGTATAGCAAAATCTATCACCAGTCAGCAGTTTTGCCAGATACTGCAAACTACATTCTGGAGTATAATTTTATTATCTCTCAGTTTCTGCTCTGTGGCCACATCTTGGTTATATACACACAGCAGTACAACTTATTCCTGAGAGTGGACTATAAATAATTTCACAACACATGGAAAAAATTTACTTCTTCGCAAAACCCATTTCTTTCAGGTTTTTCCAACTTTCATAGCTTGCAGCCTATTGTTTTTCCATCTTCAGCAATAAATCCTTCTCTAGAAAGCAGGTCACATTTATTGTATATGCATTATGTATGAAGACACTTTTGTTGAACAAGATAAATTAACAAAGCCTGCAACATTTCCTGGACAAACTGTTAAATATATGATAACTCATCCTAGAGAGCAAGTGGATGTTCTAAATATTCACTGATTCCCAGAATCTGCTTCTTGTTTCATAAGTTTATGTTGACACCAATTGCACTGAAGACAGTAAGTTCTGAATTTTTAGTGATAAAGACGGTCTCAAAAGCTGACCCAAGAATTAGGAGAGATCATATTTTGAAAAGTAGATTATTTTACCAGCACTGGATGCTTTTAAAACTGGATCCTCATTTGAGACTACCTTCTGATAATTTTTATTTGTACTTCTTTTATAAGAGTTTTATGTACACTTATACATACTCCTTTATAATTATGAGAGTAAACTGTCTGAAGAAAGCATAACTAACCTGTGCCATCAATAATGGTTTTCAAAGGGCAGCTATGACCACAGCCCAGCTCCCCAAATCTCAGATCCCACATATCTACACCAGCTAGAACCTGGTGTCATGTGCTGCTGACTTAAATCCCCCTCCACAGCCACAGTAGTGGTTACAGAAGTAGAGGAGCAGGGTCTCACACACAGAATCAAGCCCAAAACACTCCAGGGAATGCATCTAATGCACTTCTGCTCAAGAAGATGGTGTAACTGTGTCTGGTGTAACGCCTGCTGGAAGCCCGTCTTACACTGTTAAAGAGCTCTCTATCAGTAAACTGGACATATGCACTTGGCAAGAGTGTGAAAGGATTTCAGCCCCAACCAACCAACCAACCAACCAACCAACCAACCAACCAACCAACCAACCAACCGTCTGTGGTCCTGCTTGAGAACTCATCTGATTCAACCTAAAACAAAAGCTATGTCAGATTTGTGCACTAAACCCTTACTCTTGAGGTCTCTCTTGCTCCACCATTTCCCATGTTTGTGTCAGGGACAAAAGCTGGGGAGAACTTTCACTGCAGGTGAGGTCTTCAGGGGAGAGGAAAGCAAAAAGAGATCGAAACCCTGACAAGCTGGAAACCAGATACCTGAACTCTGCTTTTGGGACCTTTCATGTCCTGTTGCCTTGAGATTTCAGTTTTATCCCAAAAGAGGGACAAGGGAAGTGGTGACCATCAAGAACCCCCAAGAATGCTTCAAGAAGAGGGTGGAGGGCAGCAATGCCACTGTCTGGTGACACGAGCGGCAGATGTGTTTGTCCCATCTAAAAAGAACTTGGTAACACACACACCCCCACCACACATACGCAATGCTCCAGCTCCCCTCCTACCCTGCATTTCCGTCCATCCACCGTCTCCTCCTCAAAGCTCTCCCCGATTTTGAAGTTGATCTCAGTGGTGCGGACAGTAGTGGAAGTTTTGATGTAGAACTGGTCCCCGTCCTGGCGGATCTCCACATGGGGTTTGGAGGCGGCTGCCACCGCCACTTTCCTGAGCATGGCATTGACACCTGGGCGAAGCGGGGAGGAAACAGCTTGAAGTCGCCAGCCGTGCCCTGGGCTGACCCCGGCCAGCATCGCACAGACCAGGGCGCGGGCCGAGCGGCCGGGGCACCGCGCGTAGCCCCCGGCACAGCTGCGGCGCCGGGCAGCGGCGGCGCTCGGGCAGGCTCCGCACGGCCGGCGGCACACGCGGGCTCTCGCAGCGATCCCCGCGGCGGAGCGCCGGGCCAGCGGCAGCCCAGCTCCCCGGGCAGGACCGTCGGTGAGGCGGGGACCGTGCCGTGCCTCGACCGCCCCTTCCCGGGTAGGGCTCTGAGCCGTGCTCCGCGCCGGCGGGAGCCTCTCCTGCCCGCGGCCGACGCGCGGAGCTCTCCCGGAGACAGCGGGCACCGGAGCGGCTGCAGCCGCCGCCCCGTGTCCCCTCCCGCGGGACACAGCCAGCTCGCTGCCCGGCTCCCCCGCCACTCACCCAGCGCCTTGAGCAGCTCGTCGAAATTCTCGCTGCTCTTCATCTTCCAAGTGCCGGCGAAGTTGGGCATGGCGGGTCGGGCGCTGCGGAGGGCGGCGGGGACGCGGCGCTGCTGCTCTCTCTCCGGCTCAGGCACCTTGTGAGTGGGGCGGACCGCGGCGGCAGCGGCAGGGAGAGCCGGGCACACCCACCCGGCCCCCACCCCTTCCCTAGGGCCAGCATCACACCGCCAGACAGCCGGCCCCCTCCCAGTCATGGCCATCCATCAATCCATCCATCCGTCCGTCTGTCCGTCCGTCTGTCCGTCCATCCATCCATCCTGCTCTCTCCATCCATCATCACCGTTTGCCGCCTGCCTCGCAGGCTCCACAGCTGCCCCTCCTGGGGCTGCCCAAGAACGAGAGCCCGATTGCCACTTGTGCGACAAACGAGGTGGACAGTGAGGACCGGATGAAAAGCCCCAGAGGCAGGCAGGGAAGGCAGAGGGCTATCCCACCAGGCGCCAGTGTCTCCAGGCTCACGCTGGGCTGACACCACCACGGCAGGGCCGAGGCACAGCAGCCCATCGCACCTCACCCTGAGCCCCGGCATCACGGGCCTTCCCGCTGCCAGCCTGCCCCCAGCACTGCCCACTGGCACAGCCAGCAGCTCCAAGGGGTGGCAGGGAGCAGAACACTTTCCAGGACAGGGAACTGTCGTAAGGAAGCTGTCACTGCCATGAGCTGAGTCCTCCCTTCGAGAAGGGTGAAGGACAAAGAGATACACAGCACCTAAAGCATTCCCCCACTTCCTTAACTCAGCACCAGTGTGCTGAAGATTACAGTGCTGTTCTGAGCCTTTCCATGACCATTTCCATTGTCTTTGCTTTGAATCCCTCCGTTTCAGGTCAAAGATGCTAGATTAAAGTTCCTTATCGCAGCTGATTTATCCACATGATAAAATGGAACAGAATTTGACAGGTTAAGGCATATGGAGTTTTTCTGCTGCTATTGTGCATAAGGAAATAGTCAAAACATTCAGAGGCCTGTGATTCCCCACACAGAACAGAGCCAGATGTATTTTAATTATAGAAAAACCTTTGCTGAATAAACTTTAGGGTACATTCACAATCATTCTTCACTTGTTAGATTCTGTAAAATGAACACATAGGTTACTTGAGTTATGTATAAAATGTGTTTACTCCTGGAAAATGAATAGTTCTGGGAGTTACTTTAGTATGTTAGGAAGGATTCTATATATGCTGAAATTTGCTCTCATTTTTTATTCCAGGAAGAACTTCACCTGAGTAAGAACCATAGAGCAGAACCAAGTATTTGTCTGTTGATTGTCACTCTTTTTCTACTGATTTTTGTTTCTGCCTTTCCAAAAGAACACCCTGGAGACCTGGCATAGCTCTTTAATGGAAATATTTTGATGAAAAATCTGGGTTTTTTCCAGGAAATGAACATTTCAGAGAGGAATATATGTTTTCAATAACAGGGTTTGTCTAAAAAGAGAAACAGAGCAATACAAACCCAAAACAAAAACCAGAGCACAAAGCATCCTTCAGTTGTTTTAGTAAATGACAATAAATTCATCTCCATCTGAAATACTTTGTTTAAAATTTCAAATCCCCAAAGAAAAACACTTCTGAAAAAAAAAAGACAGACACAAAAAATTTCTTATTGCAAGTAGGTTTAAGATTTTCAAATGTAAGGCTGCAGGCCCAACAAAGACATACCAAGCCTTTATATTGTATGAAACACTGAAGAAAAACCCTGCTCAGACCCTCAGTTTCAGCTTCCCAACTGCACACTGAAAACATGCTACATGCATGTTTTCCTTCCAGAATCCTGCAGAATGTATACCTGGAGCCCAGTGGAAGTGTTATGGCTCACTTTTTTCAGGACAAAGTCCTTAGCTACCTATGACAATGAGTATGAGCAGCATAAACCAGATGGGAACTCCTATCTCTACATAAGAAAATAAATCAGCTCAGAGATTTTAAGGAAGGACAATTTCTTCTTTAAAGGACCACTTGAGCTCTTTTGTTTGCTGACCTGCTGATACAAACAGGAACTATTCCAGCAGATGTGACCTGGGAGAGTGTCTCCAAGATGTAGGTCCCATGTTCTAGGTGTTACACTGTGGCCATGGACCTGTTCCATGAGGACCAAGAGGGAGCCTTCAAAATAACCTTCATCTAGAAAGTGGATCAGGGTGGAAGGAAGAAATGCCTTCAGTCAATAAAGGCTTTATTCTGCAATGGCAACACATGGAGCTATTTATCCTAAATATAGAGACATTAAATTACATTTTTTTTTATTTAATCTTACCTAAATACCATGAGGCACTGTTCTACCTACACAATACAGTTTCTAAACAAAAGCCCAGTTACACTCTAGAGTGTCTAACTGCCTCTCTGTGGCAATGTGTACACATTCAGACCTTATTCATACAGAGAGGCAGTCTCCTTCCAGCACTGTGTAATGCAGACTGTGCAACTATTCAGAATTAGACTTCAAAGTTCAACTCCAGAAGAAGTTGCTCCCCTCTGAGAGTGAGGGTCCACTTTTGCCAGCACAGACAGGAGACAAGCTTGTGCATTTCCAGAGCCAATGACTTCCCTCTCACCCATAGTTCTTCATGTACACACGGCAGTTGAACTGATCACCGACAGTCTTTCCCCCTTTAATCTTTGAGTTACACTTCTTTTTGTATCCTTTCTGCATGCTGCTTCTCTTTTCTTTTAAATAATTTATGGTTTTCCTCTTGTTCTCAAAAATAAGCCTTCATGTTTCTCTGGCTTTACTAATTAATTGAGAAGTCACAATGAGTTAAACTCCAAAGTCAAAAGGAACCTAACTTTGCTCCAACAAAAGTTTAAAAGCAAAACATCTCTAGTATTTATGTCCCTTAAGACCACTAACTCAGTAAGAAAAATGATCTTTCTGTTTTTCCATGTGGTGTTTCATGAAAACATTGTGGATTGTAATCCCATTGCATGGTGGAACACAAATCCCCACTTAGGCTGATAAGGCAACAGAGTGAGGTGTAACTTAAATGGCAACAAATTTCACATGGTTTATGCACTAGTTACACCAATTTATTATATATAAACTAATAAATGATATAAAAGTCAGTAAGAGCTGAGTTTCTATTTTACAAGCTATGATCATATCAGTCAGCTCAGTGCTCTGAGACTCATTTGCATGCTGAACTGTTTGAAAGAGAGGGAAGGAAAGACAAGGAAGAAAATATGGAAAAAAGCTTAAGGAAAGGAAAACAGAGGTGTGATGTAAGACCCATAAGGTATATAGCACTGCTATAATAAAAAAAAATTAAGACAGGATGTGAATTAGGATCAGTTTACTGCATATCGGATCACTCAAATGAAGGACAGAAATAACATCACTCTGGCAGACATGACTCAAGTCTCTACTGTTATAAAGTGAAGATCAGAAAGTTATACTGATTTATATTAGCTGAGAATGTTGCCAATGGACTTTTAATTTAGCCCACTTCATAGATCCTTTTTCATACCACAGCAGCAATAGGAGATGTTTATCAGGTCATGCTGAAATAACCCAGACTAAATGACAGTTTTACTTTTCTTTCAATCTCCTTCTGTATGTAATTTCCCCATTAATGTTAGGAAAACCAGTTTGATTTTCAAAACATGCCCCTCAGCACTTTTTCCCCTTGGCATTTATTTTATTTACCTGAATCCCTTAAGACTGATCCTTTCCTACAGATGGACCTAATTAATCTTTCCAGCAGCGCCCCTAAGACAAAGGAAAGTAATATATGTACAGATGGGACCAGGGTACTCCATCATCTATACAAATAAGTGACCAGTAATGTGACCAAAACTATCCCCTTGAGGTTATTGACTGACCACTGTGAAGTCACACAAGGCTCAGTGTAAACAATAGATTTTATTTCCTAAGGTGGTACCCTAGGAAGAAGAAAAAAAAGATTGGTTTAAGGGACAATATAATAAATTATTTCTGACATGAATAAATTGTACAACTGGAAGGCAAATTGCCATCGTAAATTTATCTGCCAAATTAATTTACAATGGGCCTCTAGCATGACAATAGGTGAAATGTAATATGATGTGCGCAAGATCAACAGCATTTCTGGAGTGTTGCACTGCATATTCTACTGCATTCTTATTAAGTTGAAAGAATACTGATTATTCCCAAACTGAAATGCTAGAGGGATTTCCAATGCCAAGCTATCCTTTTCACTTTTGAGACGTAACTCATAGGAAAGTAAATGAATTCTTGCATTGTTAGGGCCAAACAGTGAAGTTTTTGCCAGTTTTATGTTCAGTTAGAAAAATATATATGATTATCTTAATTCCTTCCCTGTAATATTCCCTTTCATGGGGAACTAGTTGATCTCTGTTCTTTCCCACAACCAGGTTTTAAGCTGGCCACCTGCTCTATCTTCTGATGTGCTACAAAGGATACAATAAAATTGAGAATTGTTTTTTTGACCAAAGTAAAATTTGCTTCTCTGACTCTGAAAACAAAGGCAGTTTGACTGTGGTTTCACTTGGTCATTAATTCTGCAGACTGCTGAGCAACTTGATCCTGATCCAGCAATGCGTAGTAGCAATGCAGTATCACAATCACCATGAACTGTGCTTTAAAGGTGCTCATGAGTGTGGCTTCCTGGGCAAGCACCAGAATAAAGCCACAAATATCAGGAAAGAGGAAAATCAAGATCACTCAATCTCAGACTATTGTTCTGTAATATAAACTAGTTTAGAATTTTTGGAACTGTTTTGGAAAATGACTTACAAACTGTTAAATAATTTTGTAGAAGGGCCGTACTGAATAACCAACATCCAATATACATTTTCAGTAGCTGGACCTTTTAACATACATTTGAGAATTTGTAACATATCAAATTTGACCACTGACCAAGAGTGTGAGGAATGCTAGTGACATTACCTTCTGTCCAAACTGCCCAGCTACCACCAGCTGCCTTGAACAATTCCTGCCTCCTGAAAGTCAGATTCTGCCTGTGGCTTGGCAGCTGAAAGGGAGTCATCAATCCCCAAGCTCCTCTGGTTCAGACAAAGCAACATGGCAGAAAGTGACAGCTTAGAAGCAACATTAACAATCTGCCAATTTTAAAATACAGTATTGTATGAACAGGAAGGAAAAAAAATCTATTCACATGATTAAACAGAGCTTTCTGTTTTATTGGGCAAACAATGTTATTCAGAAAGAAAAAACTAAACCAAGGATTTATTGATTTCAGAATCTATGGCCTGAGGTGAAAGTCATCCTCTCTGAGTGCATTACACATGTTTAAATGGATTTTTTTGTGGAACTCTTAGTCAAGGGTGGCTCTCTGAATGAAGAAGGTCGTGGAACATCCCAATAGGTTTTTTCACAAACTAGTAAATAAGACATTAGCATTCTTTTCTCTTTCCTCAACTTTCCTTTTCTTTAGCTGAAGGAAGCTATTCAGACTGATTTGACTAATTTTGGCACAATACTTCCCAATACTTCAGCACAATACTTTCATTTTAGACAAGATAACAAACATCTCTTTAAGCAGTGGAGTTACTGCACCTACTCACAGGCAACCTAAGACAAGGACTAAGCCAGGAGAGTAGAGGATCTGAGGCAGGAGTGTCCTAGGCTCCTGAAGTTGGGATACACTGGTCTGCATAAATCTCTAGGAGATAAAATCAAGTCGGCTCCAAGCCAAAGAGTCCTTCATAGGTATGTCCAACAATCAGGAGCATAGTTCCCGTTCCCCTATCAGAATCTTTTAAGGAAATAGCTCATAGGATGTATTTATTTGATGTCTCCAAATGTGCACTTCAGTCAGGCAAAGGGTAGAGGTGATAAAGCAACTCTTAAAACCCAACCTTTCCTTTGAGCTATGTCTGGTAATTTCCTCATGTGGTCACTACAAAAATCTGAACAATGCTAGAAAAGTGAGAGCAGTGTTCTGGGTGTCACAGCCTTGCTTTGCTATTTCAGTCCGTGACATTGCTGAAGTTGTTAAATTGGAAATGCTCCCTATAATTACTAATGCAGAAGAGTTGTTTCTTTTTCATAAAGGGGTTACTATGACATTTGAAACCAGGGATTTTCATAGAGGCCTTCAGGAACCCAGCAAGTCTCCTTTTCTTGAACAAAAGGCATTAATAAAGCCATAGCTGTCAATAGAAAAGTAATCAAACTGTGTCAGCCCTCTGAAGACAATGCAGGTCTATTAAGACTGACTTAGTCGGGCAGATGGACCGAGCTGATGTGTGGTCATTAGAGATTCTTAAAGGACCTTCGTCTCCAGGGATAGAGAACCATGGTATTTTTTCCAAATGTCCAGAAGAAGAATGAGTGAATTCAAAGGAATATATTCTCATTTAGGTCTGGACTGAACTCCCAACAGGGCCATGTCCTGAAGCTATAGAGGCCGTGCCATTTGCACAACCGGAGGTTTTACTCTGGTGCCCTGACCTTTGTGTATGTGCTAAATTCAAAAGCTTTCCACTACATCTGGCAGACAAAAAGAAGATGAAGAAACTTCATTTTTCCTTTCCTAGCAAAACAGAGTATTTAGCATTCCACATAAATTAGAACCAGGAAATAAGGATCTTATCCATTAATTCAATTTAAAATTCCAAATGTCTTTGAAAGGCTTTTCATCAGCTTATTTTGAAGCAAAAATAAGTCTAAGCATTTGAGCTAGTTCTTACCAATACAAACAGCTATAACTGTACTAGTTTCAAGGAAGACATGACAATTTATACTATGAGGAGATGAGGTCCAGAAATATGTAAGCTGTAGGTGTTCTAACTCCTATCAATTCTTCTCCCAGCTTTGTTTTGTCCTGCTAAACTTTGCTCAGAAAATGACCTTGAGTACAACTGCTCTTTCTATTGTTAACCCTCTGACCTTCTAAACTAACATCCTTTGCTCTTTCTAATTCAGAAGGTTTCTGGGGCTTATTAACTGAACAGGCCAAGTGACCGTTCCCAACTGAAACCAGAGTCCTTGACAAGGAGGTCATTGTTTTCCAGGCTTCCTCCCTAGTACTAGATCTGCAGATTTCAGACTGAAAAAGAATAATGCAGACATTCTTTGTCTAAACATTATCTGGAAAGCATCAAGATAACTCAAGCCACTTCCTTGTCTATTAAAATTAGAGGGGTCATCTCTTGGGACCTAAGTGATTATGGCCACAGTTTTCAAACTTGGATGATGAAATTTGTAGCAAACTATATCATGAGGCATCTAAATAAGAAAACCTCAGTCTTCAGAATTAAAAATAATTTGAACTAATGTGAGTCAAAAGAGAGGGTACTCAGCATTCCTATGAATTGCAATATTTTTACTTATGTCCCTCACTATATACTTCAATGAATAGCCAAAACTAATCAAATTTGGAAAGTGTGAACAAATTTCTCAAAAGAAGATGCTGTAATTAGGCTTCTAAGTTTAGGATTTAGGATCCACGAGATCCTTCTATAATATATCCTCGAAAAACAGAAGTTCTAGCCAAGACACAGGGGCATATTAGTATGGTCTTCAGCCTCTCAGTAACAGCAGACCATACTCATGCAACCCATTAGTACAAATAAGTCACTTTCTACAGCATTTGTCTCATTTTCCCAAGAGCCTGCCCCTCACAAGAGGCCATTAAAAAGCGAATAATCTAGGAAATCAATTCTCTACATTTTAAAACCTGTTTGAACCCCTCTTATTTCCAAGGTGATGGCAATAAGTGCGCTGGTTCCCGGAGGAGGCTGCAGTTCCTGCCAGCAGCACCACCTAGTGCAGAGCGCGCTCCGTGTCCCGGCTCCTCCATCTGTATCCCAGATGCACTCAGCCTGGAGCGGCTTCCTACGAGCATCTCCCATCAATAATGTTAACAGCAAAGACAAGGCAGAGGGACAGGATGTTACGGCAAGTAATTTCGAGACATCAACTCTTAAAGTAAGGCTAGGTGAAATACTACAGTTGAATTCCAGGAAGGTATTTTTAGAAAAGCTGACAAATAGAAAGTTCATTACATAAGGTACACTGTTAAAAGGGAATTGCTAAACTTTACACTTGGTTGTGCCAATGCAGTCTCTTTACTTTTCAGAAGAGCTGACAGAAAAAGGGACCACAGTGAAACTGCAGGGATATTAAAATTTTTATTTTAATGTAGTATTGGTTTATTTTGCAAAGAACAGCAACATCTTTCCATGCCAGAAACCTAAACAGCAATCCACAACCACAAATTTCTAGAGCAAAAAGGTAAACACTTTCTTTTTACTATTAATTACTGTGGGTCACTGACTAAAGAGCACTCTCCTCATCTGAACTCAGTTTCTGCCACCAGACTGTTGGGATGGCTATGGCTTTCCAGCCATACAAGAGATTCTCCCTTTAGAAAAGACAAAAAGAGAGGCTTTGGTTTTTATAACATTTAGAGTGTTTGTGACAGGGCAGATAGTTTATAAAAGCAGAAATGTCATTACATGCGCATTTTTAAAGTTATAGTCTACAACTAAAGAAAAATTTAATAGTTCCATGTAAACAACCAGACCTAAATCATAAAAGGGCCGATGACCACAGACAACACTCATCTTTTTCAACTATGCACTGTTCTCTAATGTTGCATTTAAGAGGCCCTCCCAAGATTAAAGTCCCCATTTTGTCATATGCTATAGATGTTATTCTGCCTACATTTTTCCATTCATAAACAATGGTGAATGCTATTTTCTTGGTAGAAACAAATCAATGTGCATATCTGGGACCCAAGCTGTTAAATCTCTATTACAATGAAGGCTACAAGCCTAAGCAGAATCTCTAAAGAGAAATGGAGCCCATATGTCAGAGACACAACTTCAGATTATCACAGCTGGAAATGAAGAAATTGTGGTGTATTGATTAATTTTGATTTTGCTTAATGAGCTATGACAGAAAGCCACTAAGATGAATGCATCTTCCTTTCTGGAACAGGAGGGGTTCTGCTCATAATATCACTGACTTTGAATGGGGTCTCTCTAATGCTTTTTTGGATTTGTTTGTGAAATTGCAGTAATGAATACAGGCCAACCAACTTAAAGAGTAATGGAGGTTACATTTGTGAACAAACAGATGTTCCAGTATCAGAAGCAAGCTTACTAGGAGGGCTGTCTGTGATCTAAAGCAGCAGGAGAAGTGAATAATATCAAGGCAATTAAACTGTATTCAGGAGCTTCTTGTGCTCCAGGAATCAGAACTCACTGTCCAGTAAGGACTTGATCCATTACAGATTTCAGTGGACTCTGGCATAGGTGTGGCACAGGTGTGGCACAGGTGGCAGAATGCCTAAGCAGACTATGGGATATTGAATACCTCTGCTTCCAAGTGCCTCATATCGGGGGCTGTACCTGCAAAGCAAGAAACTGAGGAGCAGAAGCCTTGATCAAAGGAGGGAACTAAGAACTGGATAGGATTCAGCACCTTGCTTCAGTCACCATGGACTCCCACTCTCCAGACCAGCGCACAAGGACAGATTGTGACACCAGCTACAGTTATCTTTGTCCAATGTTATACACATGACAGGTTTATTGGTCTTTTCAAAGAAAACAAACCTCCCTGCAAAAGAACAATACCTTGCTGCTTACGATTTTGAGATGTCCCAGTTCTAGAAGCCGTATTTGCCTTTAGGATGTGGGCTAAACATCATGGACTTAATAATGAAACACTTCACTCATTGGAACAATTATAAGAATGAAAAAAAAAAAGGTTTACCATCCCTTTGAAGGTAAACACCATATAAACTCCCAACTTGCTGCTGCTAAATAGGGCCTTCATTCTGATGATTTATTTCTTGCTTTGGAAAGACACTGCCTGTGGCTGTGATTAGACAGAATATACTTTCACAACAATCTCTAATGTGCTTCTCATGGTTTTTAGACTGTGAAAGCATAGTTTGCTGCTGGCTAAAGGTTTCAAATTCTGTTTTATCTGACAGTTCTAAAGGCTTGGTTATACCATACTCACATGCAGTGAGGGGTGTGACACTGGCTATATACAGTGTGCCTCACCACGTGTCACTCGGGGGAGGAAGAAACCCCACAAATACATGTAATGTATTAATGGCTTAAGCCATTCTCTGCCACATCTGAAATGACCTCTGTGCCCAGTTCACCTTTCACATGGAGTCCTCACCCTTGGAAAAGGGTAGGCAAGAAATGGGTGAAGTATTTGACCCGTAATATTGTATGGTCTTGATGAGGGAAGCAGTCTGTGCAGTCAGCTCCAAAATGTCATTCCTTCCTGTGGATGCTGTGACAGTAATTACATGTGACAAGAAGAGTAGGTAGGCCACCATGTTAAATACAAACAGACTCACAATAGCAATGAAAAGTGAGATGGGAGCAGGAAGGATAAGTGATAGACTGAAAAGACAGACTGACATCTGACTACCTATGTGGGATTCTAATTGAAGTTGTACCCAATGTATGCCTTCTGAGGCAAGAACTAAAAGCCCCTCAGTACCTTGCAGGATCTGTAAAACTTGATTTTTAAATTTTTTTTTAATTTTTGGGCACAGATTTTAGCTTTTCAGAAAAAACCCACCAGTAAACTGGAAAAAAAAGATCTCCAGCATGGTGTCCTGATTCTAAATGTGTACCAAAAATGCAATGTAAATAGTATAAGGCCAGCTAGAGCTCAAATAGCACTAATTAAGTGCATGACAGTCCTGACTATTATATCCAGAAGCCTGTTTATTTCTGCTTGTCACAGCCCAGCAGCAGCACATCAGCAACCCTCGTTTCAGAATAAATTAAAACCTTTCATTTCCTGGCCTTGGGCACTGACAACAATAGAAAAGAGAAGGTCATTTACTCATGATACCACTGCTTGTTTTGGAGTAGCTGTGCTGGACTGACTCTGTGATCTCTAGACACCATGTAATGTTGTAGTGGATGAGAACACGAGAACACCATGTGCATGTGTAGAAAGATGATGGGAGTATTAGAAACATTTATTTACAAAGCCATCAGGCATACAAACCAACACATTGAAATAGTTTTTAAGTTCTTGGCATCTCCCCCAGGCTAATTGTTTCACTTGTGGGACAAAAAGAAATAACTGGAATCTTATCAGGAGATTATGAAGAAAAATCACATCCCTTTGTCTGCAACTTAATGCTACTGTAGGAATCAAATGCTTTATTACTGCCTATCTGAGTGCTATGCTTGTATAAAGCTGATACAATTTAGAGGTGCCACAAACTAAGAAAACAAATCATACCTGTCTGTGATTTTCTTGCAAATTCCTGTAAATATAGAGGAACAGAGAGAGCATTATTCTGATATTCTTCACAACTTGTTTACTCTGTGAACTGTTGTCTCCAGTAAATTCTGGTGCTTTGCTCAAATCCTCTCTGGAGGCAGCTCAGCCCTGTAGGGTTAGTTTCAGTTTGGAGATGGGAGGGAAAATCTTAGCCAGGACTATGCATGTTCACTGTGGTCACCCATGAGCAGGCAGGAGCAGTATCACAGCATTCAGGTATTCTACGTCCCCTTTTATATCTTTACCAAATAAACAGTTCAGAGAAAAGCATTGAAAAAAATAAGAGAAGTGTAACAAAACTAAACTTGCAGGAGGACTCCCTGCTGCACCAACTCCAGTTTAAAACTCATTGCTTTAAATTGATTTGGTTTTCTGCCAGCTATATCTCACTAGGGTGCCTATTTTCAGTAATAGCATGAAAGCAAGCTCACACTTTTAAGTGAGATGTCAGAGTTGGATTTAGTACGGAAAAAAAAAGGAAATTAAAATTTAAAACTCCTTGTTATATCCCCATCTTCACATGAAAGTACAATGTCAGAATAAGCCTCTGAGTCAGGCAAAAACAGAAAATAAAGACGAGACTACTGCACTTCACACTTGTAGAGGAACCCCTGTGGCACAAAGCTCTGCATGAAGAATGTGGCAGAAACACAGACTTTCCCTGCAGATGCTAATATGATCTGCTGCTTTAGGAAATCATTATTTCTCTACCACTTGGATCAGTTCTGTGAAGATTAACTCATACCAGAATGAATGTCACTATACTGATATCTAAGAACTTCATCTGACAAAACCCCAAATTTATGTCTTTCACATATATACACTTCTGTAAACAGCACTTCCTCACCATTTCTCCCTAACACACAGAACAGTGCACAACAGAATAATAAAACTTTATCTATGAGACTGATTGATGTCCCTCACTGGAGATATTAAAAATCCATCTGAATGCAATCCTGTACAATTTTCTCTAGAATGACCCTGCCTGAGCAGGGAAGTTGGACCAGACCCACTGTAGTGCTTTCCAGCCTTACCTATTCTGTGAACTGGTGACTTCACTGTTACACAAGCTTTTAAGAAAAGGCACCGTTTTATCTGGAACATTATGAAAGTTCAGCCATTTGCTATCACTTCCATTAAATGCATGTCACATTCATACACAAAGAATATTTCCCAAAGAACTTAGAAAAGCACATTGATATGAATACGCTCCTGAAGCAATTGAAAATGGGGGAATCTACTCCTAGGGAAAGATAAGGAAAAGCAGGAAACTACTTATTTATGCCACTTTTAGAGTTTTAGACATACTTTTTTACATCAGAGTCTACATAAAACATGTTTTTCACCCTACAACATTTAAAAAATAAACTATATTAAGCTCCAAGTTTTTTATTATTATCCATTCCATGTAGGAGACCTTGAATATATGTATTATAAATGTAGGAGGCTTTAAATATACCTGTACTATATTTGAATATCTTTACCCTGACTGGTCCTAGTTATCCTTGATGGGCTGCAGCTGTGATGTCCTTCATTGGGCTGCAGCTGTGGTTTGTCAAGGTAACTGGGATAAAAGGGGGTGGGCTTGCCAGTTGGGGAGAGCCTTGGAGGAACTCTGACTGAGGAAGATCTTGAGCTGTGAAGATCTGCTGACCACAAGACAACTACAGAGAGGTACAGGACTTATGAAATATGTTAACTACAACATTGGACTTATGAAATATGTTAAATACAACAACTCCAAAGCAAATGAGTGCTAACTTTCTGATAAAGCATAATACACAGAGAGAAAGACCTCTTTGGAAAGACACACTAGACAAATAGACAAATAAAACAGAGAATTACTAGTCTTCATCATGGCAATGAATCTCAGCTGCTATTCAAAAAAGTCTAAATCTTAGACTTGAAAGGAGCTGTTTTGCTTACTGAAACTGTTAAATCCAGTCATCTCTCCGTGACTGCATGCTTCTCTGTGACCACAAGAGATATTTCTAGCTTATTTAATGATATTTAATTAAGTCTCCATTAATGCTTATTCTAAAACAGTTTCATCATTACGAAGAATGACTGCTATTAACTGCAAAGAGGGTAGCCCTGGGCACTGAAAGATCAAAGAGTGTAGTGAACCCCAAGGATACAGGAAAAGCTCCTTGGAGAATTGAATGCTGAGTCATCCCTGAGCGGGCGTTGTCCTGTTCCTCTTACCCGACCGTGTTGAGACCCTGTCCTTTAATCAGTTAAGACAATACTATTGTAACTCTTTTAGCTATTGGTCAGTTAAGGAATATGCTTAAACCTGTGGCTATTGGTTGGTTTTGGATCCATGCCAAGGCTATAAAAATAGCCCTCTGTACCCCCACTTCGGAGAAGAAGAAGCGCTGTACCCCTTCACAGATCTCCTGAATAAACTTCGCTGCGGAATTTCGGCGTATTCTCTTCCCCTCTCTCTCCGTCTGCTTGCCACTGCCCTGGGCGATTCCTCCTAGCTGCTGAGCTGAACTCATGAAAGAGCTGACAGATCACTATAAGCTGAGTATCACTGGCTTGCTAGGAAGGAGCTCGGTGGCCTGGCCATTGCTAACTCAGCTATTGGGTCTCTGCTAGAGACTTGTTTTACTGAGCTAGCTGGGCATATATATATGATAATAGTCGGGCTTACCTAGAGAGGTTCCCACTATTATTATAGTGCTGAGTTTTGTTTGCTAGGGAAAAGGGCCAGCATTGGTGTTCAGGTCCTGGTGGCCCTCAGTGGCCGGCAGGCTCCTGAAATTCCGCATTGCGCAGGTTGCCTCCCAGACGCAAGCTGGCACCACTGCCAACTTGGGCTGGTTTGAGAGTGCCAAATGGCTCCTGCAATCTGCCATGCAGGAGCAGGGGTGCTGTGTTTTGTTTGCTAGGAAAAAGGGCCAGAATTTGTGTTCAGGTCCTGGTGGCCCTCAGTGGCCGGCTGGCTCCTGAAATTCCGCATTGCGCAGGATGCCTCCCAGACCCAAGCTGGCACCACTGCCAACTTGGGCTGGTTTGAGAGTGCCAAATGGCTCCTGCAATCTGCCATCCAGAAGCAGGGTTGCTGAGATTTGTTTGCCAGGGAAAAAGGCCAGCATTTGTGTTCAGGGCCTGGTGGCCCTCAGTGGCCGGCAGGCTCCTGAAATTCCGCATTGCGCAGGATGCCTCTCAGTCCCAAGCTGGCACCACTGCCAACTTGGGCTGGTTTGAGAGTGCCAAATGGCTCCTGCAATCTGCCATCCAGAAGCAGGGGTGCTGAGTTTTGTTTGCCAGGGAAAAGGGCCAGCATTTGTGTTCAGGTCCTGGTGGCCCTCAGTGGCCGGCTGGCTCCTGAAATTCCGCATTGCGCAGGATGCCTCCCAGACGCAAGCTGGCACCACTGCCAACTTGGGCTGGTTTGAGAGTGCCAAATGGCTCCTGCAATCTGCCATGCAGGAGCAGGGTGCTGTGTTTTGGCTAGGAAAACCAGAATTTGTGTTCAGGTCCAACTCAGTGGGCTGGTTTGAAATTCCGCATTGCGCAGGATGCAAGCTGGCACCACTGCCAACTTGGGCTGGTTTGAGAGTGCCAAATGGCTCCTGCAATCTGCCATCCAGAAGCAGGGGTGCTGAGTTTTGTTTGCCAGGGAAAAGGGCCAGCATTGATGTTCAGGTCCTGGTGGCCCTCAGTGGCCGGCTGGCTCCTGAAATTCCGCATTGCGCAGGATGCCTCCCAGACGCAAGCTGGCACCACTGCCAACTTGGGCTGGTTTGAGAGTGCCAAATGGCTCCTGCAATCTGCCATCCAGAAGCAGGGGTGCTGTGTTTTGTTTGCTAGGGAAAAGGGCCAGCATTTGTGTTCAGGTCCTGGTGGCTCTCAGTGGCCGGCTGGCTCCTGAAATTCCGCATTGCGCAGGATGCCTCCCAGACGCAAGCTGGCACCACTGCCAACTTGGGCTGGTTTGAGAGTGCCAAATGGCTCCTGCAATCTGCCATCCAGAAGCAGGGGTGCTGAGTTTTGTTTGCCAGGAAAAAGGGCCAGCATTTGTGTTCAGGTCCTGGTGGCCCTCAGTGGCCGGCTGGCTCCTGAAATTCGCATTGCGCAGGATGCCTCCCAGACGCAAGCTGGCACCACTGCCAACTTGGGCTGGTTTGAGAGTGCCAAATGGCTCCTGCAATCTGCCATCCAGAAGCAGGGGTGCTGAGTTTTGTTTGCCAGGGAAAAGGGCCAGCATTTGTGTTCAGGTCCTGGTGGCCCTCAGTGGCCGGCTGGCTCCTGAAATTCCGCATTGCGCAGGATGCCTCCCAGACCCAAGCTGGCACCACTGCCAACTTGGGCTGGTTTGAGAGTGCCAAATGGCTCCTGCAATCTGCCATCCAGAAGCAGGGGTGCTGAGTTTTGTTTTCCAGGGAAAAGGGCCAGCATTGATGTTCAGGTCCTGGTGGCCCTCAGTGGCTGGCTGGCTCCTGAAATTCCGCATTGCGCAGGATGCCTCCCAGACGCAAGCTGGCACCACTGCCAACTTGGGCTGGTTTGAGAGTGCCAAATGGCTCCTGCAATCTGCCATGCAGGAGCAGGGGTGCTGTGTTTTGTTTGCTAGGAAAAAGGGCCAGCATTTGTGTTCAGGTCCTGGTGGCCCTCAGTGGCCGGCTGGCTCCTGAAATTCCGCATTGCGCAGGATGCCTCCCAGACCCAAGCTGGCACCACTGCCAACTTGGGCTGGTTTGAGAGTGCCAAATGGCTCCTGCAATCTGCCATCCAGAAGCAGGGGTGCTGAGTTTTGTTTCCCAGGAAAAGGGCCAGCATTGGTGTTCAGGTCCTGGTGGCCCTCAGTGGCCGGCTGGCTCCTGAAATTCCGCATTGCGCAGGATGCCTCCCAGACCCAAGCTGGCACCACTGCCAACTTGGGCTGGTTTGAGAGTGCCAAATGGCTCCTGCAATCTGCCATCCAGAAGCAGGGGTGCTGAGTTTTGTTTCCCAGGGGAAAAGGGCCAGCATTTGTGTTCAGGTCCTGGTGGCCCTCAGTGGCCTGCTGGCTCCTGAAATTCCGCATTGCGCAGGATGCCTCCCAGACCCAAGCTGGCACCACTGCCAACTTGGGCTGGTTTGAGAGTGCCAAATGGCTCCTGCAATCTGCCATCCAGGAGCAGGGGTGCTGTGTTTTGTTTGCTAGGGAAAAGGGCCAGCATTTGTGTTCAGGTCCTGGTGGCCCTCAGTGGCCGGGTTGGCTGAAATTCCGGCAGGATGCCTCCCAGAAAAGCTGGCACCACTGCCAACTTGGGCTGGTTTGAGAGTGCCAAATGGCTCCTGGATGCCATCCCAGGGTGCTGAGTTTTGTTTGCTGGCCACCAGGTCCTGGTGGCCCTCAGTGGCCGGCTGGCTCCTGGCTGGTTTGAGATGCCTCCCAGACCCAAATGGCTGCCAACTTGGGCTGGCAATCTGCCAAATCTGCAATCTGCCATCCAGAAGCAGGGGTGCTGAGTTTTGTTTGCCAGGGAAAAGGGCCAGCATTTGTGTTCAGGTCCTGGTGGCCCTCAGTGGCCGGCTGGCTCCTGAAATTCCGCATTGCGCAGGATGCCTCCCAGACGCAAGCTGGCACCACTGCCAACTTGGGCTGGTTTGAGAGTGCCAAATGGCTCCTGCAATCTGCCATCCAGAAGCAGGGGTGCTGAGTTTTGTTTGCCAGGGAAAAGGGCCAGCATTTGTGTTCAGGTCCTGGTGGCCTCAGTGGCCGGCTGGCTCCTGAAATTCCGCATTGCGCAGGATGCCTCCCAGACCCAAGCTGGCACCACTGCCAACTTGGGCTGGTTTGAGAGTGCCAAATGGCTCCTGCAATCTGCCATCCAGAAGCAGGGGTGCTGAGTTTTGTTTGCTAGGAAAAAGGGCCAGCATTTGTGTTCAGGTCCTGGTGGCCCTCAGTGGCCGGCTGGCTCCTGAAATTCCGCATTGCGCAGGATGCCTCCCAGACCCAAGCTGGCACCACTGCCAACTTGGGCTGGTTTGAGAGTGCCAAATGGCTCCTGCAATCTGCCATGCAGAAGCAGGGGTGCTGAGTTTTGTTTGCAGGGAAAAGGGCCAGCATTGGTGTTCAGGTCCTGGTGGCCCTCAGTGGCCGGCTGGCTCCTGAAATTCCGCATTGCGCAGGATGCCTCCCAGACCCAAGCTGGCACCACTGCCAACTTGGGCTGGTTTGAGAGTGCCAAATGGCTCCTGCAATCTGCCATCCAGAAGCAGGGGTGCTGAGTTTTGTTTGCTAGGAAAAGGGCCAGCATTTGTGTTCAGGTCCTGGTGGCCCTCAGTGGCCGGCTGGCTCCTGAAATTCCGACATTGCGCAGGATGCCTCCCAGACCCAAGCTGGCACCACTGCCAACTTGGGCTGGTTTGAGAGTGCCAAATGGCTCCTGCAATCTGCCATCCAGAAGCAGGGGTGCTGAGTTTTGTTTGCCAGGGAAAAGGGCCAGCATTTGTGTTCAGGTCCTGGTGGCCCTCAGTGGCCGGCTGGCTCCTGAAATTCCGCATTGCGCAGGATGCCTCCCAGACGCAAGCTGGCACCACTGCCAACTTGGGCTGGTTTGAGAGTGCCAAATGGCTCCTGCAATCTGCCATGCAGAAGCAGGGGTGCTGAGTTTTGTTTGCTAGGGAAAAGGGCCAGCATTTGTGTTCAGGTCCTGGTGGCCCTCAGTGGCCGGCTGGCTCCTGAAATTCCGCATTGCGCAGGATGCCTCCCAGACCCAAGCTGGCACCACTGCCAACTTGGGCTGGTTTGAGAGTGCCAAATGGCTCCTGCAATCTGCCATCCAGAAGCAGGGGTGCTGAGTTTTGTTTGCTAGGGAAAAGGGCCAGCATTGGTGTTCAGGTCCTGGTGGCCCTCAGTGGCCGGCTGGCTCCTGAAATTCCGCATTGCGCAGGATGCCTCCCAGACCCAAGCTGGCACCACTGCCAACTTGGGCTGGTTTGAGAGTGCCAAATGGCTCCTGCAATCTGCCATCCAGAAGCAGGGGTGCTGAGTTTTGTTTGCCGGGGAAAAGGGCCAGCATTTGTGTTCAGGTCCTGGTGGCCCTCAGTGGCCGGCTGGCTCCTGAAATCCGCGTGCGCAGGATGCCTCCCAGGCCAAGCTGGCACCACTGCCAACTTGGGCTGGTTTGAGAGTGCCAAATGGCTCCTGCAATCTGCCATCCAGAAGCAGGGTGCTGAGTTTTGTTTGCCAGGAAAAAGGGCCAGCATTTGTGTTCAGGTCCTGGTGGCCCTCAGTGGCCGGCTGGCTCCTGAAAATCCGCATTGCGCAGGATGCCTCCCAGACGCAAGCTGGCACCACTGCCAACTTGGGCTGGTTTGAGAGTGCCAAATGGCTCCTGCAATCTGCCATCCAGAAGCAGGGGTGCTGAGTTTTGTTTGCTAGGAAAATGGGCCAGCATTGGTGTTCAGGTCCTGGTGGCCCTCAGTGGCCGGGCTGGCTCCTGAAATTCCGCATTGCGCAGGATGCCTCCCAGGCGCAAGCTGGCACCACTGCCAACTTGGGCTGGTTTGAGAGTGCCAAATGGCTCCTGCAATCTGCCATCTAGAAGCAGGGGTGCTGAGTTTTGTTTGCCAGGAAAAAGGGCCAGCATTTGTGTTCAGGTCCTGGTGGCCCTCAGTGGCTGGCTGGCTCCTGAAATTCCGCATTGCGCAGGATGCCTCCCAGACCCAAGCTGGCACCACTGCCAACTTGGGCTGGTTTGAGAGTGCCAAATGGCTCCTGCAATCTGCCATCCAGAAGCAGGGGTGCTGAGTTTTGTTTGCCAGGGAAAAGGGCCAGCATTGGTGTTCAGGTCCTGGTGGCCCTCAGTGGCCGGCTGGCTCCTGAAATTCCGCATTGCGCAGGATGCCTCCCCAGACCCAAGCTGGCACCACTGCCAACTTGGGCTGGTTTGAGAGTGCCAAATGGCTCCTGCAATCTGCCATCCAGAAGCAGGGGTGCTGAGTTTTGTTTGCCAGGGAAAAGGGCCAGCATTGGTGTTCAGGTCCTGGTGGCCCTCAGTGGCCCGGCTGGCTCTGGAAATTCCGCGTGCAGGATGCCTCCCAGACGCAAGCTGGCACCACTGCCAACTTGGGCTGGTTTGAGAGTGCTAAAATGGCTCCTGCAATCTGCCATCCAGAAGCAGGGGTGCTGTGTTTTGTTTGCCAGGAAAAAGGGCCAGCATTTGTGTTCAGGTCCTGGTGGCCCCTCAGTGGCAGGGGGCTGGCTCCTGAAATTCCGCATTGCGCAGGATGCCTCCCAGGACCCAAGCTGGCACCACTGCCAACTTGGGCTGGTTTTGAGTGCCAAATGGCTCCTGCAATCTGCCATCCAGAAGCAGGGGTGCTGAGTTTTGTTTGCCAGGAAAAGGGCCAGCATTGGTGTTCAGGTCCTGGTGGCCCTCAGTGGCCGGCTGGCTCCTGAAATTCCGCATTGCGCAGGATGCCTCCCAGACCCAAGCTGGCACCACTGCCAACTTGGGCTGGTTTGAGAGTGCCAAATGGCTCCTGCAATCTGCCATCCAGAAGCAGGGGTGCTGAGTTTTGTTTCCCAGGGAAAAGGGCCAGCATTTGTGTTCAGGTCCTGGTGGCCCTCAGTGGCCGGCTGGCTCCTGAAATTCCGCATTGCAGGATGCCTCCCAGACCCAAGCTGGCACCACTGCCAACTTGGGCTGGTTTGAGAGTGCCAAATGGCTCCTGCAATCTGCCATCCAGAAGCAGGGGTGCTGAGTTTTGTTTTTCAGGGAAAAGGGCCAGCATTTGTGTTCAGGTCCTGGTGGCCCTCAGTGGCTGGCTGGCTCCTGAAATTCCGCATTGCGCAGGATGCCTCCCAGACCTAAGCTGGCACCACTGCCAACTTGGGCTGGTTTGAGAGTGCCAAATGGCTCCTGCAATCTGCCATCTAAAAGCAGGGGTGCTGAGTTTTGTTTGCCTAGGAAAAGGGCCAGCATTGGTGTTCAGGTCCTGGTGGCCCTCAGCAGCCGGCTGGCTCCTGAAATTCCGCATTGCGCAGGATGCCTCCCAGACGCAAGCTGGCACCACTGCCAACTTGGGCTGGTTTGAGAGTGCCAAATGGCTCCTGCAATCTGCCATCCAGAAGCAGGGGTGCTGTTTTGTTTCCCAGGAAAAGGGCCAGCATTTGTGTTCAGGTCCTGGTGGCCCTCAGTGGCCGGCTGGCTCCTGAAATTCCGCATTGCGCAGGATGCCTCCCAGACCCAAGCTGGCACCACTGCCAACTTGGGCTGGTTTGAGAGTGCCAAATGGCTCCTGCAATCTGCCATCCAGAAGCAGGGGTGCTGAGTTTTGTTTGCTAGGGAAAAGGGCCAGCATTGGTGTTCAGGTCCTGGTGGCCCTCAGTGGCCGGCTGGCTCCTGAAATTCCGCATTGCGCAGGATGCCTCCCAGACGCAAGCTGGCACCACTGCCAACTTGGGCTGGTTTGAGAGTGCCAAATGGCTCCTGCAATCTGCCATCTAGAAGCAGGGGTGCTGAGTTTTGTTTGCCAGGGAAAAGGGCCAGCATTTGTGTTCAGGTCCTGGTGGCCCTCAGTGGCCGGCTGGCTCCTGAAATTCCGCAGTGCGCAGGATGCCTCCCAGACGCAAGCTGGCACCACTGCCAACTTGGGCTGGTTTGAGAGTGCCAAATGGCTCCTGCAATCTGCCATCCAGAAGCAGGGGTGCTGAGTTTTGTTTGCCAGGGAAAAGGGCCAGCATTGGTGTTCAGGTCCTGGTGGCCCTCAGTGGCCGGCTGGCTCCTGAAATTCCGCATTGCGCAGGATGCCTCCCAGACCCAAGCTGGCACCACTGCCAACTTGGGCTGGTTTGAGAGTGCCAAATGGCTCCTGCAATCTGCCATCCAGAAGCAGGGTGCTGAGTTTTGTTTGCCAGGGAAAAGGGCCAGCATTTGTGTTCAGGTCCTGGTGGCCCTCAGTGGCCGGCTGGCTCCTGAAATTCCGCATTGCGCAGGATGCCTCCCAGACGCAAGCTGGCACCACTGCCAACTTGGGCTGGTTTGAGAGTGCCAAATGGCTCCTGCAATCTGCCATCCAGAAGCAGGGGGTGCTGAGTTTTGTTTGCTAGGAAAAGGGCCAGCATTTGTGTTCAGGTCCTGGTGGCCCTCAGTGGCCGGGGCTGGCTCCTGAAATTCCGCGTGCAGGATGCCTCCCAGACGCAAGCTGGCACCACTGCCAACTTGGGCTGGTTTGAGAGTGCCAAATGGCTCCTGCAATCTGCCATCCAGAAGCAGGGGTGCTGAGTTTTGTTTGCCAGGGAAAAGGGCCAGCATTGGTGTTCAGGTCCTGGTGGCCCTCCCAGTGGCTGGCAGGCTCCTGAAATTCCGCATTGTTCAGGCTGGGGATGCCTCCCAGTCCCGCGTGCTGGCACCACTGCCAACTTGGGCTGGTTTGCTGGTTTAGTTAAATGGCTCCTGCAATCTGCCATCCAGAAGCAGGGGTGCTGAGTTTTGTTTGCCAGGGAAAAAGGCCAGCATTAGTGTTCAGGTCCTGGTGGCCCTCATTGGACAGTTGGCTCCTGAATTTCCGCATTGCGCAGGATGCCTCCCAGACCCAAGCTGGCACCACTGCCAACTTGGGCTGGTTTGAGAGTGCCAAATGGCTCCTGCAATCTGCCATCCAGAAGCAGGGGTGCTGAGTTTTGTTTGCCAGGGAAAAGGGCCAGCATTGTGTTCAGGTCCTGGTGGCCCCTCAGTGGCCGGCTGGCTCTGAAATTCCGCATTGCGCAGGATGCCTCCCAGACCCAAGCTGGCACCACTGCCAACTTGGGCTGGTTTGAGAGTGCCAAATGGCTCCTGCAATCTGCCATCCAGAAGCAGGGGTGCTGAGTTTTGTTTTCCAGGGAAAAGGGCCAGCATTTGTGTTCAGGTCCTGGTGGCCCTCAGTGGCTGGCTGGCTCCTGAAATTCCGCATTGCGCAGGATGCCTCCCAGACCCAAGCTGGCACCACTGCCAACTTGGGCTGGTTTGAGAGTGCCAAATGGCTCCTGCAATCTGCCATCTAGAAGCAGGGGTGCTGAGTTTTGTTTGCTAGGAAAAAGGGCCAGCATTGGTGTTCAGGTCCTGGTGGCCCTCAGTGGCCGGCTGGCTCCTGAAATTCCGCATTGCGCAGGATGCCTCCCAGACCCAAGCTGGCACCACTGCCAACTTGGGCTGGTTTGAGAGTGCCAAATGGCTCCTGCAATCTGCCATCCAGAAGCAGGGGTGCTGAGTTTTGTTTGCTAGGGAAAAGGGCCAGCATTTGGTGTTCAGGTCCTGGTGGCCCTCAGTGGCGGCTGGCTCCTGAAATTCCGCATTGCGCAGGATGCCTCCCAGACCCAAGCTGGCACCACTGCCAACTTGGGCTGGTTTGAGAGTGCCAAATGGCTCCTGCAATCTGCCATCTAGAAGCAGGGGTGCTGAGTTTTGTTTGCCAGGGAAAAGGGCCAGCATTGGTGTTCAGGTCCTGGTGGCCCTCAGTGGCCGGCTGGCTCCTGAAATTCCGCATTGCGCAGGATGCCTCCCAGACCCAAGCTGGCACCACTGCCAACTTGGGCTGGTTTGAGAGTGCCAAATGGCTCCTGCAATCTGCCATCTAGAAGCAGGGGTGCTGAGATTTTTTTGCCAGGTTTAAAGGCCAGCATTGGTGTTCAGGTCCTGGTGGCCCTCAGTGGCCGGCTGGCTCCTGAAATTCCGCATTGCGCAGGATGCCTCCCAGACCCAAGCTGGCACCACTGCCAACTTGGGCTGGTTTGAGAGTGCCAAATGGCTCCTGCAATCTGCCATCCAGAAGCAGGGGTGCTGAGTTTTGTTTCCTAGGGAAAAGGGCCAGCATTGGTGTTCAGGTCCTGGTGGCCCTCAGTGGCTGGCTGGCTCCTGAAATTCCGCATTGCGCAGGATGCCTCCCAGGCGCAAGCTGGCACCACTGCCAACTTGGGCTGGTTTGAGAGTGCCAAATGGCTCCTGCAATCTGCCATCCAGAAGCAGGGGTGCTGAGTTTTGTTTGCCAGGGAAAAGGGCCAGCATTTGTGTTCAGGTCCTGGTGGCCCTCAGTGGCCGGCTGGCTCCTGAAATTCCGCATTGCGCAGGATGCCTCCCAGACCCAAGCTGGCACCACTGCCAACTTGGGCTGGTTTGAGAGTGCCAAATGGCTCCTGCAATCTGCCATGCAGAAGCAGGGGTGCTGAGTTTTGTTTGCCAGGGAAAAGGGCCAGCATTGGTGTTCAGGTCCTGGTGGCCCTCAGTGGCCGGCTGGCTCCTGAAATTCCGCGTGCGCAGGATGCCTCCCAGACGCAAGCTGGCACCACTGCCAACTTGGGCTGGTTTGAGAGTGCCAAATGGCTCCTGCAATCTGCCATCCAGAAGCAGGGGTGCTGAGTTTTGTTTCCCAGGGAAAAGGGCCAGCATTGGTGTTCAGGTCCTGGTGGCCCTCAGTGGCGGCTGGCTCCTGAAAGCATTGCGGGATGCCAGAGGCAAGCTGGCACCACTGCCAACTTGGGCTGTTTTTGGTGCCAAATGGCTCCTGCAATCTGCCATCCAGGAAGAACTGCCAAGGGGTGGTTTGAGTTTTGTTTGCCAGGAAAAGGGCCAGAAAAATTGGTGTTCAGGTCCTGGTGGCCCTCAGTGGCCGGGCTGGCTCCTGAAATTCCGCATTGCGCAGGATGCCTCCCAGGGCAAGCTGGCACCACTGCCCTGGGCTGGTTTGAGAGTGCCAAATGGCTCCTGCAATCTGCCATCCAGAAGCAGGGGTGCTGAGTTTTGTTTGCCAGGGAAAAGGGCCAGCATTTGTGTTCAGGTCCTGGTGGCCCCTCAGTGGCTGGCTGGCTCCTGAAATTCCGCATTGCGCAGGGATGCCTCCCAGACCCAAGCTGGCACCACTGCCAACTTGGGCTGGTTTGAGAGTGCCAAATGGCTCCTGCAATCTGCCATCCAGAAGCAGGGGTGCTGAGTTTTGTTTGCCAGGGAAAAGGGCCAGCATTTGTGTTCAGGTCCTGGTGGCCCTCAGTGGCCGGCCTGAAATTCGCATTGTGCAGGTTGCCTCCCAGACCCAAGCTGGCACCACTGCCAACTTGGGCTGGTTTGAGGCCAAATGGCTCCTGCAATCTGCCATCCAGAAGCAGGGGTGCTGAGTTTTGTTTGCTAGAAAAGGGCCAGCATTAATGTCCCAGGTCTGGTGGCCCTCAGTGGCGGCAGGCTCCTGAAATTCCGCTTGGGATGCCTCCCAGACCCAAGCTGGCACCACTGCCAACTTGGGCTGGTTTGTTGCCAAATGGCTCCTGCAATCTGCCATGCAGAAGCAGGGGTGCTGAGTTTTGTTTGCTAGGGAAAAGGGCCAGCATTGGTGTTCAGGTCCTGGTGGCCCTCAGTGGCCGGCTGGCTCCTGAAATTCCGCATTGCGCAGGATGCCTCCCAGGCCCAAGCTGGCACCACTGCCAACTTGGGCTGGTTTGAGAGTGCCAAATGGCTCCTGCAATCTGCCATCCAGAAGCAGGGGTGCTGAGTTTTGTTTTGCCAGGGAAAAGGGCCAGCATTGGTGTTCAGGTCCTGGTGGCCCTCAGTGGCAGGCTGGCTCCTGAAATTCCGCGTGAGCAGGATGCCTCCCAGGCCCAAGCTGGCACCACTGCCAACTTGGGCTGGTTTGAGAGTGCCAAATGGCTCCTGCAATCTGCCATCCAGAAGCAGGGGTGCTGAGTTTTGTTTGCCAGGGAAAAGGGCCAGCATTGGTGTTCAGGTCCTGGTGGCCCTCAGTGGCGGCTGGCTCCTGAAATTCCGTGATTGCGCAGGAGGCCAAGCTGGCACCACTGCCAACTTGGGCTGGTTTGAGAGTGCCAAATGGCTCCTGCAATCTGCCATCCAGAAGCAGGGGTGCTGAGTTTTGTTTTCCAGGAAAGGGCCAGAATTGATGTTCAGGTCCTGGAACTGGCTCCTGAAATTCCGCATTATGTAGGATGCCTCCCAGGCCCAAGCTGGCACCACTGCCAACTTGGGCTGGTTTGAGAGTGCCAAATGGCTCCTGCAATCTGCCAAGCAGCAGGGGTGCTGAGTTTTGTTTCCCAGGGAAAAGGGCCAGAATTTGTGTTCAGGTCCTGGTGGCCCTCAGTGGCCGGGCTGGCTCCTGAAATTCCGCATTGCGCAGGATGCCTCCCAGGCAAGCTGGCACCACTGCCAACTTGGGCTGGTTTGAGAGTGCCAAATGGCTCCTGCAATCTGCCATCCAGAAGCAGGGGTGCTGAGTTTTGTTTGCTAGGAAAAAGGGCCAGCATTTGATGTTCAGGTCCTGGTGGCCCTCAGTGGCTGGCTGGCTCCTGAAATTCCGCATTGCGCAGGATGCCTCCCAGACCCAAGCTGGCACCACTGCCAACTTGGGCTGGTTTGAGAGTGCCAAATGGCTCCTGCAATCTGCCATCCAGAAGCAGGGGTGCTGAGTTTTGTTTGCTAGGAAAAAGGGCCAGAATTTGTGTTCAGGTCCTGGTGGCTCTCAGTGGCCGGCTGGCTCCTGAAATTCCGCATTGCGCAGGATGCCTCCCAGACGCAAGCTGGCACCACTGCCAACTTGGGCTGGTTTGAGAGTGCCAAATGGCTCCTGCAATCTGCCATCTAGAAGCAGGGGTGCTGAGTTTTGTTTGCCAGGGAAAAGGGCCAGCATTGGTGTTCAGGTCCTGGTGGCCCTCAGTGGCCGGCTGGCTCCTGGAATTCCGCGATTGCGCAGGATGCCTCCCAGGCGGCTTGAAAGCTGGCACCACTGCCAACTTGGGCTGGTTTGAGAGTGCCAAATGGCTCCTGCAATCTGCCATCCAGAAGCAGGGGTGCTGAGTTTTGTTTGCCAGGGAAAAGGGCCAGCATTGGTGTTCAGGTCCTGTGGCCCTCAGTGGCGGCTGGCTCCTGAAAATTCCGCGTGCGCGCAGGATGCCTCCCAGACGTAAGCTGGCACCACTGCCAACTTGGGCTGGTTTGAGAGTGCCAAATGGCTCCTGCAATCTGCCATGCAGAAGCAGGGGTGCTGAGTTTTGTTTGCCAGGGAAAAGGGCCAGCATTGGTGTTCAGGTCCTGGTGGCCCTCAGTGGCAGGCTGGCTCCTGAAATTCCGCATTGCAGGGATGCCTCCCAGACTGGCTGGCACCACTGCCAACTTGGGCTGGTTTGAGAGTGCCAAATGGCTCCTGCAATCTGCCATCTAGAAGCAGGGGTGCTGAGTTTTGTTTGCTAGGGAAAAGGGCCAGCATTGGTGTTCAGGTCCTGGTGGCCCTCAGTGGCTGGCTGGCTCCTGAAATTCCGCATTGCGCAGGATGCCTCCCAGACCCAAGCTGGCACCACTGCCAACTTGGGCTGGTTTGAGAGTGCCAAATGGCTCCTGCAATCTGCCATCCAGGGGCAGGGGTGCTGAGTTTTGTTTCCCAGGAAAAAGGGCCAGCATTGGTGTTCAGGTCCTGGTGGCCCTCAGTGGCCGGCTGGCTCCTGAAATTCCGCATTGCGCAGGATGCCTCCCAGACGCAAGCTGGCACCACTGCCAACTTGGGCTGGTTTGAGAGTGCCAAATGGCTCCTGCAATCTGCCATCCAGATGTAAGGCTGCTGAGTTTTGTTTCCCTGGGAAAAAGGGCCAGCATTGGTGTTCAGGGCCGGGGGCCCCGCAGTGGCCGTCTGGCTCCTGAAATTCCGCATTGCGCAGGATGCCTCCCAGACGCAAGCTGGCACCACTGCCAACTTGGGCTGGTTTGAGAGTGCCAAATGGCTCCTGCAATCTGCCATCCAGAAGCAGGGGTGCTGAGTTTTGTTTGCCAGGAAAAGGGCCAGCATTTGTGTTCAGGTCCTGGTGGCCCTCAGTGGCCGGCTGGCTCCTGAAATTCCGCATTGCGCAGGATGCCTCCCAGACCCTTGGCTGGCACCACTGCCAACTTGGGCTGGTTTGAGAGTGCCAAATGGCTCCTGCAATCTGCCATCCAGAAGCAGGGTGCTGAGTTTTGTTTGCTAGGGAAAAGGCCAGCATTGGTGTTCAGGTCCTGGTGGCCCTCAGTGGCGGCTGGCTCCTGAAATTCCGCATTAAGGATGCCTCCCAGACGCAAGCTGGCACCACTGCCAACTTGGGCTGGTTTGAGAGTGCCAAATGGCTCCTGCAATCTGCCATCCAGAAGCAGGGGTGCTGAGTTTTGTTTGCCAGGGAAAAGGGCCAGCATTAATGTTCAGGTCCTGGTGGCCCTCAGCGGCCGGCAGGCTCCTAAAATTCCGCATTGCGCAGGATGCCTCCCAGACGCAAGCTGGCACCACTGCCAACTTGGGCTGGTTTGAGAGTGCCAAATGGCTCCTGCAATCTGCCATGCAGGAGCAGGGGTGCTGTGTTTTGTTTGCTAGGAAATGCCAGCATTTGTGTTCAGGTCCAGGTGGCCCTCAGTGGCCGGCTGGCTCCTGAAATTCCGCATTGTTTGCGCAGGATGCCTCCCAGACCCAAGCTGGCACCACTGCCAACAGGCTGGTTTGAGAGTGCCAAATGGCTCCTGCAATCTGCCATCCAGAAGCAGGGGTGCTGAGATTTGTTTGCCAGGAAAAGGGCCAGCATTGGTGTTCAGGTCCTGGTGGCCCTCAGTGGCGGCTGGCTCCTGAAATTCCGCATTGCGGGATGCCTCCCAGACCCAAGCTGGCACCACTGCCAACTTGGGCTGGTTTGAGAGTGCCAAATGGCTCCTGCAATCTGCCATCCAGAAGCAGGGGTGCTGAGTTTTGTTTTCGGGGAAAAGGGCCAGCATTTGTGTTCAGGTCCTGGTGGCCCTCAGTGGCCGGGCTGGCTCCTGAAATTCATTGCGCAGGATGTCTCCCAGACCCAAGCTGGCACCACTGCCAACTTGGGCTGGTTTGTGCCAAATGGCTCCTGCAATCTGCCATCCAGAAGCAGGGGTGCTGAGTTTTGTTTGCTAGGAAAAAGGGCCAGCATTAATGTTCAGGTCCTGGTGGCCCTCAGTGGCCGGCTGGCTCCTGAAATTCCGCATTGCGCAGGATGCCTCCCAGACCCAAGCTGGCACCACTGCCAACTTGGGCTGGTTTGAGAGTGCCAAATGGCTCCTGCAATCTGCCATCTAGAAGCAGGGGTGCTGAGTTTTGTTTTCTAGGGAAAAGGGCCAGCATTGGTGTTCAGGTCCTGGTGGCCCTCAGTGGCCGGCTGGCTCCTGAAATTCCGCATTGCGCAGGATGCCTCCCAGACCCAAGCTGGCACCACTGCCAACTTGGGCTGGTTTTGAGAGTGCCAAATGGCTCCTGCAATCTGCCATCAGAAGCAGGGTTGCTGAGTTTTGTTTGCTAGGAAAAGGGCCCAGCATTTGTGTTCAGGTCCTGGTGGCCCTCAGTGGCGGCTGGCTCCTGAAATTCCGCGAGCAGGATGCCTCCCAGGCGCAAGCTGGCACCACTGCCAACTTGGGCTGGTTTGAGAGTGCCAAATGGCTCCCTGCAATCTGCCATCCAGAAGCAGCGGTGCTGAGTTTTGTTTCCCCAGGGAAAAAGGGCCAGCATTTGTGTTCAGGTCCTGGTGGCCCTCAGTGGCGGCTGGCTCCTGAAATTCGCATTGCGCAGGATGCCTCCCAGACCCAAGCTGGCACCACTGCCAACTTGGGCTGGTTTGAGAGTGCCAAATGGCTCCTGCAATCTGCCATCCAGAAGCAGGGGTGCTGAGTTTTGTTTCCCAGGGAAAAGGGCCAGCATTGGTGTTCAGGTCCTGGTGGCCCTCAGTGGCCGGCTGGCTCCTGAAATTCCGCATTGCGCAGGATGCCTCCCAGACCCAAGCTGGCACCACTGCCAACTTGGGCTGGTTTGAGAGTGCCAAATGGCTCCTGCAATCTGCCATCCAGAAGCAGGGGTGCTGAGTTTTGTTTGCTAGGGAAAAGGGCCAGCATTGGTGTTCAGGTCCTGGTGGCCCTCAGTGGCGGCTGGCTCCAGAAATTCGCAACTTTTGCGCCAGGATGCCTCCCAGCAATCTGCGCTAGAAGCTGGCACCTGCCAACTTGGGCTGTTTGAAATGCCAAATGGCTCCTGCAATCTGCCATCTAAGCAGGGGTGCTGTGTTTTGTTTGCTAGGGAAAAGGAGGCCAGCATTTGTGTTCAGGTCCTGGTGGCCCTCAGTGGCCCGGCTGGCTCCTGAAGTCCCGCATTAAGGGATGCCTCCCAGACCCAAGCTGTGCCAACCAGGCTGGTTTAGTGTAAATGGCTCCTGCAATCTACCATCCAAACAGGCCGGTGCTGAGTTTGTTTGCTAGGAAAAGGCAGCATTTGTGTTCAGGTCCTGGTGGCTCTCAGTGGCCGGGCTGGCTCTGAAATTCCGCATTGGGATGCCTCCCCAGACCCAAGCTGGCAACCACACCCAACTTGGGCTGGTTTGAGGAAGTGCCAAATGGCTCCTGCAATCTGCCATCTAGAAACAGGGGTACTGAGTTTTTTGTTTTCAGGAAAAGGGCCAGCATTAATGTTTGGGTCCTGGTGGCCCTCAGTGGCGGCTGGCTCCTGAAATTCCGCATGCGCAGGATGCCTCCCAGGCATAAGCTGGCACCACCACCAACTTAGGGGCTGGTTTGAGAGTGCCAAATGGCTCTGCAATCTGCCATCCAGAAGCAGGGGTGCTGAGTTTTGTTGCCAGGG